>JAMXBD010000828.1:0-621291 GCA_024138025.1 Combretum micranthum
GGGTGGCAGTAAGAGCGAGGGCACGATACTTAGACTCACAGCTTAAAAACGAGAAATAGTAGGTTACTTCTGGCACTTCAAGAAACCAAGTTGTTGCCAAGGAAAATAGAATAACCAAAAGTAGAGCGACGGGTGTCAGGACATCCTGCCCAGTCGGCATCAGAGTAAGCAACTAAAGCACTAGGAGCAGTAGATAGACTAAAAGTGAGGCCAAAATGCAGTGTGCCCTTAACATAGCGAAGAATGCGTTTCACAGCAAGAAAATGGTCTTTAGTTGGAGAGTGCAAAAATTTACTGATAGAGTTTACGGCGTAGGCAATATCGGGACGTGTGATAGTTAAATACTGGAGAGCACCAACTAAAGAGTGGTAAAAAGTGGGATCCGAAAACAGAGGACCGTCAGAAGACAGGTGCTGAGAGACAACCATGGGGGTATGAACAGGCTTGCTGTCAAGTAACTGAGCTCATGTGAGAATATCTCGTGCATATTTGAGTGACTAATAAATAGACCATCAGTGGTGGATGTAGCTTCTAGACCAAGAAAGTAACTAAGAGAACCCAAATCTTAGTAGCAAACTCAAATGAAGCTTACGAACAAATCTATCAAAAGAGAAGAGTTATTGCCTTTAATAATGATGTCATCAACATAAAGGAGCAAATAAATAATGTCAGACTGCTTGTGAAAGACAAAAAGTGATGTGTCTGCACGACTGGAATAAAAACCAAGTTGAATAAGAAAAGAGCTAAGTCGTTGAAACTAGGCACAAGGAGCTTGTTTGAGACCATAAAGAGCTTTCTTCAACTGATAAACATGATTAGGAAAGCGAGGGTCAATATACCCGGGAGGCTGTTTCATAAATATAGGTTCAGTAAGATGACCATTAAGAAACGCATTCTTCACATCAAGTTGGTGGAGAGGCCATTGTTGGTCACAGCAAGAGAGAGTACAACACGAACAGTAGTAGCCTTAATAACCGGGCTAAAAGTACCAGTATAGTCGAGACAGGTACCTGTGTATAGCCTTTAGGAACAAGGCAGGCTTTGAGGCGCTCAATGGATCCATCAGGCAAGTATTTGGTTCGAAACACCCATTTAGAGCCCACAATGTTGGTGTTGGCAAGTCGAGGGACCAAAATCCAAGTACGATTATTTTGGGGCTTGAACTTCTTCATCCATAGCAATGAACCAAGCAGGATTCTTAGCAGCAATTTGAATCCTTTGGGCTCAGTAGATGTAAGGAGGTAGAGAGAAACTAAGGAGCCCAAGAGAGCAAGATTTGTCGGGCGAGGTTTGAAAATACCAGCTTTGGCTCGTGTAATCATGGGATGAGAGGCCATCGAAGTAGCCGTAGTAGGAGCAGGAATAGGCAGCTTGGTGGGGAGCTCAAGAGAAGCGGAGCTAGGATCTGAGGGTGGCAAAGATGGACCTGCAAGAGAATTATTGGCGTGCAAAGACTCATCTACTGGATCAGTACAAAGACCACACGAGTTAGATCCGCTTCATGCTCTGTGTCTGGAAGTGACGCTTCCGACTGGTTCTTGGATACAGGAGCTTCGGCCCATATGACTCCAGCTTCCTCCACTTTGACCAATCCACTAACTACACGGGAGGGTGTTGAGGATTCTCTGCCTTAATCTAAGGTGTACCATAAATGCATTTATGGTACGTCTTAGAATAAGGCAGAGAATCCTCAACAAGGTTGGTAGTATGTACATTTAAAGACTATGTATCTGCTTAGTGGGAGAGATTATAGAAAAAGAAAAGTCGTGAAGGAAAAACACCTGTTAGAACCTGGTACAGGATAAAGCTATTATTAGAAGATAAATTTCTTCCTCTTAATTATGAAGAAATCCTATTTCAACATAACCAAAGATGTCATCAAGAAAAAAAATTGATACATGAGTATAACGCAAATTTTATGATGTTGGCTCAAAGTAATGATTCGATAGAGGTAGAAGAAGAAATTAAAAAATCAATAAAAGCTAAAGACTTCCAATGTGGCTCAAGGCCATGTCACTATGGATGAGAAAGAGAAAGAGAAAGAAGGAGTTTCTATAGCTATAGATGAAGAATGCGATATTAAAATTATAGAACAAGAGGAAAGGAGGAAGGCAAGAGACATTCTCTATTTAATTATTCATTCTATTGATTGGAATGGAAATGTTGTTGATCTTTTTTCGTTCCACCCCGATGATTCTCCATTATATCTAGAAGAGATCTTGGGATTAGTTCTTTTCAAGTGGGAGAGAATGAAGTGGACGACATAATAGGTACATATTTGAACAAGAGAGGCATCTGAGAAGGATAGGAAGAAGCAATACTAGTAGCTCAAACGTCAGTGGACTTAGAAGAAACGCTGCCGGCGTTGGAAGATACACACCAGTGTTCGAGTCGACATACATTGCTGACAATTTCGTCTTTTCAAATTTTAAATTGTCAGCATTAATTATAGGCTACTAGCTTTTATTTCCAGCATTAATTATCGGCTTATTACACGATTTATTTTTATTTATTGTATTTATTATTCATCTTTAGGGTTAATGTGTTCTAGAAATCATCAAGTAAGTTAATTTTTATTCTTTATGCTTTTGCGCTGCGTCAACTAATATACACAAATGAACATTGTAACTGCTAAATGCTTGTGAAGGAAATTGTAAGGTCATACATGAAAGCTAAATAAACAAATCACTTATAACATGTATCTAATGCATCAAGTACCAACTATCATCTTTATCAAAAGCATCATACAATATAGCGTTGGTGTCAAAAACTTGGAGTAACTTAAGACTTCCTATCATATATATATATATATATATATATAGATAGAGAGAGAGAGAGAGAGAGAAAGAGATAGAGAGATAAAATGGTAAATTACATTAAAAGGTCCCAACATTTGGGAGTAAGGCTTTGAAGTCCCAACATTTTGAGTATAAAAAAGGACCTAACGTTTAGAAAAGTGGGTTAGTTAAGGTCTCCATTGATTCGTGTCAATAAGAAAAATATTTAATTAGAGCTCAAAAAGCTTGTCACGTTGTGACACGTGTCAATGAAGACCTCAATGAACTACTTCTTTAAGTGTTGGGACCCCTCAAAATGTTGCGACATCAAATGAACTAACCCCCATACCTTGGGACTTTTCGATATAATTTACCCTGTACATATACATATATTAGTGTAGGCACTCCTTTAAACCCATAAGTCTGAACACATAGTCATCTCATCATAAGATAGACTACCTTTGTACCGGTATCCAATATAATCGTCCTATAAGGCATCTCATGATGCTTCTACAACCAACCAAAGCTTCTTTTTACCAAACTTGCATCTCAATAACTCTTAATTAATAACCAACTGATATGAAATCCACATACATGATGAAATCAATACTTATTAGATAATCCCAAATCTCTACCCTCTCTAAGGACATCACGGCTGCCAACTATGAGTTGAAGCCTCCAAATTCATTACCACTCAACCTTAATTTACCTTCAATCCCCCTACCTTAATATCAATTCTAATGATCCAACTTATAACATTAGCTAACTCCAAAAATAATTAATTATAGCATGTTTTGAACACATAACCATTGAATTTAAATTGGGTCAATTATACTAGAAGTTGTAAAAACATTTCAAGGAAAAGTTCATTTAAGATATCAGCCTTTTGAATAGTTAGAAAAAGAAATCAATATTTCTCAAAGTAAATCAAATGAGGTATCTGTAACAAACTGTTGTGGAAAATTTAGAGAAATTAATAAAAATTATGCAAATTTTAATATTTTAAATGAATTTTTTGAAACATTAACTCATTATTTGACTCATTTTGTGAAATGTTAATTTTTTTTTTGTAACCATTTGGAATATTGATACCTTGATGAACTTACTCCTAAACATTGATACTTTTTGGTGTAATATGATCAATTCAAATTCTAAACTTAATTTCCATAATTGTCATATTTTGCAAATCCCATTTTTACTGCAACCTGACACTAACTCATATGTACTCTTATCCTACGAATGATGAGGATTGAAGTACCATACCTATTGGTTTGCTTTGCCTAATCCTTGATATCCAAACAATGAGCACCACAATCCCTTATTTCTATTGTTTCCTTCAAAGAAGACACATTCTAATTTAAGAACTTTCTTCATTTTGTATACTTAAAGCTTTAGTTATACTTACCAACAATTTGTAGAATTTTGCTTCTACACAACCATACTTTCTTTGTCCTAAAATATGTAATTCCTCTTAGTAAAACTTCATAATTGTAGAAAATGATGAACTAAGGGAATATAAGAAAGAATTATTTTAGACTTGATAAGGAATGGAAAAATTTAAAGGAATAGATAGAGCGTGCCTATGAAAAGAGAGAGAAAAAGAGATTCTTTTGAAAATTTATAATAGGGAAAATGTCAAATTTGGTATTTAAACTTTGTACAAAATTTTAATTTGATACTTGAATTTTCAAGTAGTCAATTTCATATTCAATCAAACTTTTCATGACTATTTTTACTACCTCGCTGACACTATTTGCTTTGTTTCTTGAAAAAAAAACAGTTTATAAGTGCTAAATAGTGTTAGGAGAAATAGTAAATTTTAATAATATATTGCCTCTTTTAAGTCACTAAATAGAGCAAATGACATTAATAATAATAACAACCACAAAAAGTTTAATTAGGCATCAATTTGACTAGTTCATAATTTTAGGTATCAAATTAAATCTTTATACAAAATTTAGGTACTAAATTTGGCATTTACCCTTTTTAATATTGCATGAATTGGGTGGGGGGGGGGGGGGGGGGGGGGGGGGGGGGGGGGGGAGGAGAGAGAGAGAGATGGCTCATACATAACACTTTGAGGTTTTTGCAAGTCAACAATGTTAAAGAAACATATTTAAGAGCCTTGCTAAATTGAGTTCCCTTATAATACTTTTGATCAATCTATCAAATCAACCTCTCTTTGTCACTATTTCTTTTCTCTTTATATCAGATTTCTTACATAAAAGTGATTGTGTCCTTTTTAATTCATCTTCTCTATATGTTTCTTGTGAAATGCATTAAGATCTAAGACATGTTCTAAGAGGTAGGGAACTAGAGAAGATGCGCTAAAGTAAGGAAAGCATCTGTAACATTTGATCAGAGTGATTCCCTTAAGATAGGTCGAAAATGTATATAAAAGATTGATTTAATCAATTAGATTTAATTAATTCGACCAAATTCACCACCTACACCACCGGTTTGGTCAGTTTGTATGGTTTTTCATAATTTGTTCCACTTTATTGTTTTGATGACTAGTGATTTCTTATGAGCATGAGTTGCCTTTTTAATAGGTTTTTTATTAGCTATATTCGTAATTGATTAATTGAGACCTATAAAGCATTCAAACATCTTGGTTTTGTTTACTGAATATGAATATTTGTTTTCTCTTTGTTTTTATTGTTTTTTTATCAATTTTCATGATTGTGGCAACCACTAATTAATGAAATCCAGTATTTTATTGGATTAATCATTATACTACCCATGATTATTTCTAGGATTGTTTAATATCAATCTAAGATCTAATCATGTTAGTTAGTAATTAATTTAATTTAGGATTTCTTACCCTTCATTTCATCAGTTAATGATTTAAAATAATAATAATATAATAATAATAATAATCAATCCAACTTTCCCGATTATAACTCCTCAATTTATTAGATCCAGCATAAGAAAATCTTTTATTATGTCTAGCATCGAAACCCTTCTAGGCATATAATTTTATTTTTTCAATTCCATCTTTTTTAATCGTTTCTACAACTTGCTATAACAATAAGATAGATATTCAATTAGAGAGAGAGAAAAAAATATATATAAATATATATATACATATATAAGCTCATGTAGCTAGATGTTAAAATAACACAATTAAAAAAAAAAAAAAAGAACATCAATCTCCTTGCACCATCATTTGAGTAGCAAAGTATAACGTGAAAATAAAACTATGTAATTATCAACTTAACTAATGTTAAGATTCTGTCATGAAGCACTATGGTCATGAGAGCAAGGGGAAAAAAAAAAAAAAGAAAAGAAAAAAATGATTCCTACAGCCGACATGCTGTGGGAAAGGGTAAGGATGTGTGGGACTAAAATGGGAATAGGTATTCGTATTAGTGGGCCATGCCACCAATCAATCTAATTTGTTCAAAGTAGCGGGTGAATTAAATACGGAGAAATTAGAAGATAGACTCGGACTCGGTCATGCTAGATTAAAGCTATATTATCTAGAAGACAACGTCCACACGTGCACATATTTAGTTATTTACTCCTATACCATGGGGACTTACACCCAACGTTGTTATCTTTACGTACTTATGTTTTTTTTTTTTCCCCATAAAACATTTTATGGCTAAACTGCCCTTCCAAAGATGATAAATTAGCACATTAAAAATAAGTAAATATGTAGCCAAGTTGATTTTTTTTTTTCCAGGTTATTAGACTCCTTCCAACCAAAAGAGATTTGGATTTGACATATCCACTTCATTATGTAAAAATAAACCCATAATAGAATCGCGATTTCGGGTTTCATTTCATTTTCTATATTTAGATGTACCTTTAGAAACTAGAATCTCGATTCCTTAGAATCGATAATTTCAACTTTGAAAAGAAATTTGATTCTGTCTTTAAGAATGCGAAATTGTGATTTAATTCCAATTTTATTAATTGCATGCAATATACTTACTCTTTTATTCTCTTGCATATTCATAACTTGCATTTAATACTAGGGACATTTCCGATAATTACATTCTGTGGTCATTTCATTCCATATACACTTCCAAGTATAAGAATGAATTTATCATTCTAGATCCCATTCAATTCTATTCCAAATCATTTTGTTGTATCAACGACAAAACCAAAAATAATCTCACTAATGCCATTAACACATAGCTAAGAAGATTGATTAAATTTTTTTACAAATCAATTTTACTACATTACCTACAGCTTTATACTCTTTCAAAAATGATTATTTAGTGCACCATCCTTTTAACTATGATGTAACACCCTAAACTAAAGCATTACAAATCGCCACATGTCTCTCTCTTAAAAGAGACACATAAATGCTCTAAAACTCAATACCACAAAATATAAACATATAAAAATCTCCATGATCCCACATTTAAATGTACTCCAGAAGGAACAAAACCTGTGAAACCTGTAATTTATAACTTTCAAATATCTCCTATAATATAAGCTAAATCCGAGTTGGTAAAACCAAAGCCAACAATAATCAACAAAAGATCTAACTTCCAACTTAAAATCATATAATCCTGTTTAATGAACTATTACATAAAAACCAATACTTCAAATCCTCAAAAAGATAAATAATCAAAATATTTTTTTTTTAAATCTTCAAAAACTCAAGAAATCATTTTTTATATGTCCTGTATAACATCTTATTCCTCTGCAGGGTTGTCAGGTCCAATATTACCATCCCCATGATCAAAATACAAGTCATAACCAGACAAGTCATAAATAATATCTCTATCACCTGTACCTGAAAAAGAAAGGAATGAGTGAAAACGCCCAGCACGCCAGTCCACAAACAATATGCAAATGCACAAACAACATGTATATATACGTGCAACTAACTAAATGCAAACAATAGGATTATTATCTTCATTCAGCCTGCAAAACAACACAGTTCAGAATCATAGATCTCTGATCCCAAACTTGGAGTTACTCAGACTCTTGAAAAACAACCAGATATAAAAAATAAATAATTATATACATGTATTGGTGAATGGGTACTCCCTAAACACCAGCGGCCATGTTGCCAATAAACCTATATCTATCGGAATCATCTCTAAGTGCAACTTCATAGGGACAACGATACACAAGGATCATCAGGGTGCCTCACCAGTATCACTGTCTGCCAGGTCTTTACTGGTCAAAGCCAATGACATCCAAAAAAAAGTAAGCCAAATAAAATTAAGTTCATTTATATAACTATTCCATAGGCAACAATCAGAAAACTAAACCTGCAAGCAAATAAAACAAACAAGGAAAGGTCGTACCTTTTCCAATTCCAGGAACAATCTCTCCAAATCCACAAATTCTTAAAAATAACAAGAAAATCTTAATCTCTGAATATAAATATAACAAGAACAATAATATCATCACATCAAAACCCTAATTATCCAATTCTCCAAAATCATCAAAACCCTAACCTCTCAAGAAATCACAACTATAGAATCTCTTCGATCAATTCCTAGAAACCCAAATCTCCACAAAACCTAATTGCATAAATCAACAAATACAAACAAATCCATCATTCTAATTCGATCTTTTAATGAATCTATGATTTAGAGGATGAAAACTTACTTTGATTTGACTCTAAATCCGGAAAATCGCCAAAGACTGCAAAGAAACAGTAACTTTAGAACATCACCAATCATGAACAAACAATACCTTAAATCAGAAATCATTTCGACGAAATCTACATATGTAATTAAGAGATTTAATTACCTTGAATGGAAATTCCTAATCGTTCTCCTCAAGATTCAGATATGCTCTTCAATGGTTTCTCTCACAATCCTCTTCAAAAACATGAGAAATCTATTATTACGACCTTGATTACATGTTAAATCATATAGATCTCGTATAGATCTACTTACCCGGCTTAAAGATCTTGATTCTCCTTTGATTTCTCACACTAAACACTTAAGAAAGCAAACCCTAGGTCGCTTTAGAGAAGAAGAATCGGAGGAAAACAAGATAAACCCTAATTCTCATCATAAACTGCATATATTAGAAAACAGATTTAGGTCGCCAATGGGCCGGCGCTTAAGTGCCATCTTAGGCCCATTTTCTATAAATTCGTCCCATCTCGTTTGTGTGACTTTTTTGTGTCAAAAATTTACCTGTTCAAAGACAAAATTACCTTTTTAACAACACTTAAATTTCACTTCTACCCTTTATTATAACTTATTTATTTGTATATTACATATGACAAAGTAATAAATTTGATGAGCGCAAATTCATTGAATATAACATTTGTTAGTTTAAATTTTAAGTGTAAATTTAGTAATTATTATAATATAATTGGAAAGATTAGCAACATTTAGCAAGTAAATTTTAGGCACCAAATTCATATGCAATCTAATAGAAAATTATATGGTCCCATTGTTAACTTTGATGGAATTGATCCCATCATCATTCAAAGATCGTATCATAATCATTATGATCGAATTATTAAAATAATTAATATTCAATTATTATATTTATTTCAACTGTTAGATAAAAATAGAAGCTCTCCTTATCCTATCCATTCTATTTTTCCAATACCTTAGAATTGATGCATCTAAGGAAAGGTTAAAATTAAAAATAGGGAAACCCAGAAAGGTGGACAATTGAGTAATTTCACAACCAAAAGCCACAACATCAGCAACGTCATCTAGTAGTTTAGTATAAACCTCAGCACGAGTGTGAGTATGGAGCGTGATGCTTCCTTCCACAATAACTCATCGAGTCCTCGTCGCCGTGTTTGACATCGAAACTTCTACTTATACTAATACACATAATTACATAATAATTATAACATTATAAAATAAAATAAAAAAAATTGCTCTTTATGAATCCCAAAACATAAACTCAATTGGATTCTGTTCGGTTCTTTTCTTGAGGTTACTTAATCCTCCCTGTCTTCTCTCTCTCTCCCCTCCTCCCTTCCTCCTTATTATCACTACACTAAACGCCTGTTTGTTTGGAAGAAAGTTTCATTCCTTTTTTTCCCCCTGGAATTTTATATGGTTATCAGAACATGATGAGTAGGAATGGTGATCTGAGCTCGTTGGAGACCATTAATGCTGCTGCTACTGTAATTGGCTCCACTAGGAATCGCATTCCACGAGTTACTGCTCGTGTAAGCATTTCTTTCTATCATGATCAACATGATATATAGAAATATATATATTTTTTATTTCACTTTTCCTGGTTGTTAATTTGTTGTAAAGGTTTTTTTTTTTTTTTTTTAGATAGGAAATTAAGTGGGGATATTAAATTTTGTAACATGTGTTTCAATTTTTCAAGAGATTTTTTTTTTCTTGTTTGAAGTTTCAGAAGAGGAATTTGATATAATTATCTGTTGACACAAAAAAAATGCTTAATCTTATTGAATTAAATTTAATATTATAATTTCATAAACACAGGGATTATTTTTTCCTTTAAAATTTCCAACATAAAGCACCAGTTTCGTTAATGAATTAAATTTACATGCTTCTCACTTGTTCTGAGTTTATTAGACTTTTTTTTTTTTTTGGGTTCTCCTGCACTGATGATTTTGCAGGAGGGTCATTGAAATTGAGTGATCATGTAACTTTCAATTGAGAAATAGTGAATATTATGCAGGAGGGTCATTAATTTTTTCTTCTTTTTTTTTTTTCCCCATGAAGATATTGGGATATTATCAATCAGATAGAATACAGCTTCTAATATATATATATATATATATATATATATATTTTGGTCAATACAGCTTCTAAATATTTTCATGTTTGAGATCAGCTATTACAATCCAGCAAACCCTGAATTGAGAAATACACCATCAGGGAATAGATTTAGGTCCTTCAGGCGGACATGACTTAAGTAGATGGTCTTGTTTCAACCAAGCAAGATGGGTATTATTTTTTCTGATATTAGAAAACATTGTGAATAGGAATTTGAGCAAAAGTCTCTCATGTTCATTTTATCTTAATTAGCGTTCTAATGATGTGTTTAGTTTGGAATTTTTGCACTTTCAGTCATTTTATATAGGCTTTACTATATTATGATCTCCGGGTGTTAATCCTGTGCATGCTTTCTTTAACTGGTCTGTATTAACAGTGTCATTACATTGGGTTGTGAATTGTGATACCTTTATATATCTTCAGGCTTCAAAATTTTTTAGATTGTTTCCCTGAAGATAGTTATTCTTGCAGAAGAAGCGGTGGGGCAGCTGGTGGAGCATCATATGGTCGTGTTTTGGGAATCACAGGAATCGAAAGAGAATATGCCATGCCGTTATTTTGCCCGAAAGCACAATTGCTCCGCCTGATAATGTTGCTGAACATCGAATTGAGAGCACAAGCATGATTCTTCCCTTTATTGCACCACCCTCCTCTCCAGTGTCTTTCATTCATTCAGAGCCACCTTCAGTTACACAATCGCCCCAAGGGTTGCCTAAAATGACAACCATCTCTGGCACTACCTGCTCTCCTATTCGGCCTCATTCCATGTTTGCAATTGGCCCTTATGCACACGAAACTCAGTTAGTCTCTCCTCCTGTTTTCTCAACTGCAACCACAGAGCCATCCACTGCTCCTGTCACCCCTTTAACAGAGTCTGTCCATCTCACAACGCCTTCTTCCCCAGAAGTGCCATTTGCCCGACTGCTATCCCCCAATCATAGTATTAGTGAGTCCCGTATGATGTTCCCATTGTTTCACAATGAGCTTCAGTCCATTGAACTCTATCCCAGGAGTCAATCTGGCTACCTGGCTTCTCCTGGCTCTTTCCTCTCCGGTTCAAGTACTTCGCCCCCTTTCCATGAGCGTGAGTTTGCCAACTTTGGTTTCAATTTCCTTGACTTCCAACGGAATGAACCTCCTATTGGCTTGAATCATGACAGACTCCATGTTTGTCAATGGGGACCGCATGTGGTTTCTGGATCTTCGACTCCTGATACTGCAAGGCTCAGTTCTCAAGATGGATTCCCTATTGGCTGTCCAACTATCGAGGGTGCACCAAATGAATTACCAGCTGATGATTGCCAAAAGCACGGCATTGTTATTGATGATGGTATGTCATATAAATCACCTGCGATTGATGTTACGGGATACTTAGGGGACAAGTCTTGTTCATTCGAAGAAGCTGTTACATCATCTCTAACCATTGAGAGTGAAACTGGTATCGGTGAAACATCAGATAATGCCGTACAGAAAGTACCTGTGGACCATGAGCAGGAAAAACATCATCACCACAGGCATTATACTATCTCTCTTGGGTCCATCATAGAGTTCAATTTCGACAATGCCAGTGCAGCAAATGTTTGTGCGCCTGATAATACTGGCTCCACACATGAGAATAAGATTGATCATGAGAAATGTGTTGGTGGAGCATCAGATGATGCAGGAGAGAAAGTTCCCATTGATGCTGAGCAGGAAAGGCGGCATCCACAGGCATTGTAGCATCTCTCTTGGGTCCATCATAGAATTTAATTTTGACAATGCCAATACAGCCAATGTCCATGAAACCCACCCTGATACTGCTTGTTGGAATGACAGAGAGGCTGTCAAGGAAGAAATTGGACATGCAGAGAACTGGCCATTCTTCCTTCCCGTAATGGAGCCAAGGTCAGTTGGTTGATCTAACTACAGCTGAGGGATATTGATTAACCCATGCTAAGCAACACTTGCTTAATCCAAATCAGGCTGATTTGTGAACCGGTCAATTGGCTTACATGTAATCAGCATCTCGGAGCTGCAAAGATTTTATTCTATAAGTTTTATTGCAAGGTGGCAATTAAAGGGTAGGGATTTGAATAGTCATTTGTCGAAGCTGCGTATGGGGAGAAGGAAGCACATTGGGAGAGTTGCTTGCAGCCTATGCATTGCTGAATATTGTCGAGAGTGCCTATGGATGTGCAGAAGGAAGAACATTTGGTTTCCATCACCATCAGATGGGAACATCTGTCAGAAGTTTAGGATGAGTACTAGGAAAGACCTTCCTCCAGGAATCAGGATAATGGAAGATGTGCTCTTTTGAAGTAAAACGGGCAGTTGCATTCACTGATTTATCCATTTTATGGGTGCACGACTTAACATCTTCAAGTCTGATGTACCATTTTGCTCCTTTACTGCTTCCTTCTAAAATTTCCCTCAGGTTCCACTTTTTAGATCCAGAATGTTGAATTTGGAGAGGAATATTTCTGTATATCACTTACCCGTGATGTCATTCGACCCTCTGAATATTTTTCTTAAATTATTTGTTTGATTTTTTTTTTCCTTATGATATGTAAAGATTGAGCTTCTATGGGTCAGTTTTTTTTAATGAAAATTCGTTTCATGAAATATGTATTTCGAAGTCATTTTGGTGGTCTTCTCTTATCATTTCATCACACATGAAAACATGGTTTTCATAATTATTGCAACACCCCCCAAGCTACTGCGACGCCTGAAATACTTAACACGCACACACGGTAGAAACCAGTGATCTGCGTGCAAAAACTATATATAAAGCTATACAATAAACTTTGTAACATATCAACTATCACGTATCAACTCTCATGGTATGTTTGATTCACTGGAATGGAACAAGGATGTAACAGAGTTATAGTTTTCTATTATATTATTAGGATATTTTTAAAATAAAATATACTTTTTGATCAGAAATAGTCAATTTTTTAGTAAAAAAAAGGAATCAGAATTCTTTATCTATTCCGTGTTATATGGAATAGATATTTTTTTAATAGAATTTTTTACAAACTAAATGAATGAATAAATATTCTGCGGCAATAAAAATGGAATATCAATTTCATTCCATTTTAGAAATAAATATTCCATGGTAATAGTTACTTTTTATTTCAACATTGTATGTATAATTACATAAAATGAGGTTCAAATTGAGTATTATTGAGCATTATTGTCAACTTTAAATAGACGATGGGTTTTATTTTAGTACTTAAAATAGAGAATCCGAAATTTATGAAGTAATGTAGACAAAGATGAATGCTATAAAAGTGGTGTAAATAAAATGGTAGCACTATAATCAAATAGGGGATGGAAATTGCATATTAATTGATGGGTAAAAGGATAAGTAGATTCTAATCTATCTTTTTTTAGTAAGGTGTGACATATAAGAAAGTAATTATAAAAATCATTCAATGTACACATCTTATTTCTCATATGTTGCATCTCAGTGGAGGGCAACCTGTTTGGATTATCCAATTGCTATTTATATTAGATCTGTATCTTTAACTTATTTGTGTCATATCTGTATCGTATTTGTTTAGTTTGTTTATGAGTAAAACTGTTAATTTTTTATTGGTATCTGTTTTTTTACAAATTTTAAAATAATAAAAATATGATACAAAAATGACCAGAATACCATGAAATAAACAAAAATATAGATGGGCCAAAATATCCATCTTTTACTCAAGCTGTAAATATTTTGTACCTAATGTTACTAGAATTTAGTGATATTATACTAGAGTTTTATTGTCAAATTTTATAAAATATTGATTTTTCTATTTAAACCACTGATAATTTTATTTTCATTTAACCCACTAAAAGTCCCACCCTTTATTTATATATAAATTTGACCTCAAACATTCATTCTTTAGTGTACTAACTTTTTCTTTTTCAAAAAATTAAAAAAAAAAAAAAAGAAAAACCATGCCTGTCAGTCTAGTTACATAGTTAACAACATTATATCAAAAAAATAACATGTGGATACATCATTATTGCAATTAGTGAAAAATATAACACGATAATTATGCAAATTAAAAAGACATAAAATCTGACTATCGGTTTCACCTAACGCAATTTAAATAAAACAAATTGAAACCATATAAAACAAAAGGAAACCAATTGAACGTAACCTATGTAGTGTTTAGATCGTATAAAAATAAGACTTTTTTTTTTGCATCAAAACATTTACTAACCTATTTGATCTTGTAATATTTATATAATATTAAACAAATTATTTATCCAAAAGATAGACTAAAATTTAAAAATTTTTGTATCATCTTCCATGTAGTCTAAGAATCTTTCATACACTGGATAAAGTAAAATATTTGTAAAAAACTTCTAAATTAATTCTCATATTTTTCTAAAAACATATATCTCAAACACCGTATAAGAGGTAATTATATCAAACAGCAAATAATTTGTGATTTTTCTTTTCTATTAGAATGGAGGGAAATTCTAATATCTTTAACTCTCACTTGAATGATGGGTCTATTTGTTTTACCATATACTAGTCATTTGGCATCATATTTTTGTGGTTTTTAAACAAATGTTTGTCAATAAATAAATACTGATAAATGCATGACAATTTTATTCATAAACTGACTAAACAGATGTAATACAAATATGATTTATAGATAAGTTACAAATATAGATTATGTATAGATAAAAACCTAACAATCCAATGATCATAAAGATAATACACTATCCTACAAAACCACGTATAATATATGGAAATGCTTGGGTCAAGTTGCATTCTGTCGACTTCTAAGAAGGACTTAATATCTACTATTGGATCTTGGTATAAAATGGTAGGTTTGGTTTAAAAGTACTACGTATAGTAGGTCAAAAAAGCAATAGGTATAATAGGTTAAGTGATAAAGTATCAAGTAGTAAGTCAAAAAGATGATAAGTATGGTAGGTCGCGACTTGACCGAAAGTAGATGCATATCATTTGTGATTAAATGGGACACGGTGTGCAAATTTTTTGCCCTTTTTCTAATAGAGAGGACCTTAAGGCCACATTATTCTATATTATATATTAATATTAATATCTGCATGTAGTATCTTGCTGACACATGGACAAGTCCTCCAGAATTTGACACATCATGATATTCCTCTCACCATCCACCATGTAATATTAAATGATATGAACCATTTTTAAATCTTTCAAGCATTAATAGAGAGAGAAAATGAAAGGGAGCCTTGGAAATTTTACATTTATGTGGAGTGAATAATGAAGAAATTACTATGCCCAGGTAAGAATTCTTAACTCTATAATAGCAAGATGAAATGTACCAATTTTATTATTTAAATGTTGAAACTAAATGTTATGTTACATGATTTTGAAATTGTGTGCATTTTTAATTTAATGTTTGGATCCATTTTGTTTGCTTTGATTATGTTATGGTCTATCTTGCCATGCATGAAAGTTTTTTTTTTCTTATGGCCTGAACATTTGCATGTAAACTTCCGTATGTTCCTGTTAGGAAATCATGCTTACTGCTTATGCTTCTCTGTTGAGGTTTAATTTAGACTGAAAAGAAAGAACATGAAATTGTTTTGTATGGCCGCACTACATCTAATCTGAACATAATATCAAAGCATGTTCAGAGCAAGGAGTTAAATGTTCGAGTACGCTCACATTATATGCACAAGCTTTTCTAAAAGTTCTAATCTGTACATGATATTAGAGTAGGAGATTAAATGTTCAAATCCTGCGCATTCTACAATCTCATTAAAACTTGATGGTCTTAAATCAAACCATATTTGTAAGCTTAAACTTTTAAATTAAATCACTATAACACTAATTTGTGCAGAAATTCTTCATTATGTGCTACTGCATGATGTGTTCTTAACAAATTGAATATATTACTTGTCGATTTTACTTTGTATGATTAATTCTAAATTCAAGTATAACAAACATGGTGTAAGAAGTTGTTTTGTTTCTATTTGGCAGCATAAATTTTGTATGTCAATAGACCAAGTGAAGAAGATGGAGGTTGAAAACTTTAAATGAAGATGCAATCTATGAATCACTCACCTAAGTAATCATCTAAATACGTATTCCCAAGAGATCGGTTTTATCTACGGGCATCAAGATGGAACTTAAAATTTTTATGCATGATTAAGCCTAACAGCATTTGGGATCTTATAGTGTTGTCCACTGGGAAAATGAGTCAAGACATCAGGTTTGAACAACGGTGGGAGTTTCGAAATAGGGAGAGTGAATCAAGTGATGATGATTCTGAAACTAGCTCAAGTCATGGATGGGCTTTAAGGAAAGACAGACAGAAGTTCTTGAATAGGGGAAACAATTTATCAGGGGATGATGATCCCGATTCTAGATCAAGCAATGCACCCTTTTCAAAGAAACGCAAATCGGACTTCCGGAATAAGGAAAATGAATCGATGAGCTATGATTCTGAGTCTAGCCCAACTGGCAGACAGAAACCGAAGAAGCATAAACTGGTTGCTGATTTGATGGCAGTCCAAAGTGACAAGCATGAATTTGGTCAATGGAAGGAGGTTAAAGATAAAGCTAATGTTGGAACTAGGAAATGGAACCAAGGGAAAAGTGCCAACAGACGAACAAGTACGTGCAAAGAGATAGTACTAGTGAATGACAAAAGAGAGAGGGAATTCTATTTAGATAAAAACAGCATAAAGAGCAACAATGTCGCTTATGAATCCACCATTATGGATGATCTTTACATGTTTGGAAAATTAGTTACAGAGGAACTTCAA
This sequence comes from Combretum micranthum, assembly GCA_024138025.1. Classification (NCBI taxonomy): domain Eukaryota; kingdom Viridiplantae; phylum Streptophyta; class Magnoliopsida; order Myrtales; family Combretaceae; genus Combretum; species Combretum micranthum. The sequence continues at coordinate 17,225 of JAMXBD010000828.1, forward strand.
GTGGGCAGGGAGAAAATGTTTGTAAAAATGAAGGAAGTGCATGGAATGCCTGCCAATGACTGTACTCCATTGATGATTAGGAAAGAGATTAATGAAGGAAAGGAAATGCAATTGTATGGACAGTTTAGTGTGGAGAATGTGCAGTTGAAGCAGAAAAAGAGCTTGGTAAAGGATATGGATATTGACCCTCTACGTGAGTTGCGACCAATACTGATACAGTACTCCAGGAAATGCAGGAAGGGTCTTGGCCTACAAAATCAAAAGTGCTTTTTGGAGAAAATTAAATCAAACCAGCCTGTGGTCATCAAGGATACAGATGGAGGGCTTAAGTTTGAGTCAGGCAGGAAAACAAAAAGCACCATTGGATTTCTAGGGGGACCAATACAAAGAGGAGAGATGTTCGATTCTGTTGGTAGTTTTCAGGAACTTGCTAGTCAAGATAATCCTAGGCATTTCTTCAGAAGCTACTTGTCACCTAGAATTACAACTGGAAGAAGAGTAGTAGTTCTCGGTTTAGTGAGAAATCGAGCACATATATTTCGCTCCTCAATCCATACTGTACATTTTCAACCTAGTAAACTCCCTATGATTTTGGAAGCACCAAGTTGCAGTAATGCACCACTGCAGAATTCTGTCAGCAGTAATAGACGACTTGGTTCAAGTCAGCAGCGAGTGCCTGAAAACCGAGTGCGCATTAAAATTGGCAATGTAAATACAACTACAACCTTGATGAAAAGGACAATGGACTAGGACAAAGAATGTTTTCCACAATCAATAGCTTTAGCAGGTGCTGTGACCCATGGCTTTTTCGAAAAATGTATCTTCACTAGCTGCCTTTAGGGATGTGCATAGCAAAAATTTTAGGGCATAGCTTTCAGTCCAGCCAAAGTAACAGCTGCACTAGGCCCATCAAGTACAATTCTGGCTCTGAGCAGTCCTGTAAGTTATAACTCAAGAAAGCAGCAAGAAGAAAGAAATGTCTCTTCACAGGCTGTCTTTAGGGACGGGCATGGCAAAAATTGTAGGGATATAGCTTCATTCGATCCAGCCAAAGTAATAGCTGCATTAGGCCCGTCAAGTATAATTCTGGCTCTGAGCAGTCCTGTAAGATATAACTCAAGAAAGCAGCAAGAAGAAAGAAATGGAAAATGTTCAAAGAATAGAAGGGTCAGTTTTTGCATTGCAAGCCGGCATTCCTGAGACAATCCAACAAGAAGTAACGTGAAACCCATAGGTCCAATGATGAAAGCAGGATTGACAAGGTCTACAAGGAAAAATTTCATAGTCAAGGCAACATGCCAATCATCATTCCCAAGAACAAATTGCACCTGGTAAGCTGCTTTGGACCAATTCCTGGAAGCTCTCTTGCATCTCAAACTAAAGATTTTGTCATTGAACTTAAAAACATGACCAGTATCTATAGCTACCGTTTCATTATGGTTTTTGACATTGTGCACATATTGCTATATGTATAAGGTGATTATAGTTATAGTTAGTTAATTCTCGGAACCTGAACTTTTACTTAGATCTGGTTTGATCTCCATGTTTAGATCTTGTTGCTTTTGTATTTCTTTTTCAAATTTCTGGGTTACATTTAAGGCTCCAAACCATTATTCTGAAACTTACTATTGGTGTACATAGTAAGTTCATATTTGTACGTCCCATCTCCCACATCCCTTATGTTCTTTTTTTATTTTACCCTTTAAATTGCATAATTTTTTTATGTTGAATCCAATAAAAAAAAGATAATCCAAATAAATACCATATAAGAATAAGTTGAAAAATGGAAACTGGTTGTGATTAGATTGTATAAAAAATTTTCAGATAAATTAATGGATCCTTACATAGCTGGCTTCTCGCGTTTTTGCCATTTTTAAGAGAAGATAATCTGCGGTGCAGCAATAAAAATTAATCATAACATTTTTCTAATATAGAAGATTTGATTTACAGATTCCGGTCGAGCCCCTTCAGATTTTACTTTTTTTTTTTTTTTGTTAGTTGACTACTTTATGTATTTTGCTAAAGCCTCTTACTTCATCTCTAGTTTAGGGGAGAAGGGTTTGACTGTAAAGAAGATAATTTTGTGGTATCCATAACTTCAGCTTCATACCTAATTGCTTCAAGGTTTAGCCTTTAGAAAAATAAACAAAGTCTTCTCTCAATTAAAACTTGCTAGGTGGGCATCTTGATGCATCTATTAATTATAGGTATTATATACCACGTCGTACTTATAAGTTTAAACACATGGTAGTAATAGATATTATTTAAAAAAAAAAACTGTTATTTATATTTTACGAATACTATAAGGTATTGAAATTTTATTGATACTTGTCTACAATTTCTACCTAAATATGGTGCACAATACTCAATGGGTCTTTTCAGGTCATTAATCTTCTAGTTGAAATTGCATTCCGTGGAGACTTTTCTACATTACTTGCATATTCTTCTTCTACTAGCTCTATCATGTGTCAAATAGTGTAAGACTTTTTATTTAGAAATACGTGAACATACAGCCAGAACGAAGTCAACTATCCACTCGTCACTTTGCATTGAGAACCAATAAGAAGAAGAAGGAAGGATGAAACCAGGAGTGAAAGATTCAGTTATAGTCACACTCTAGGAGTATTATTAAACCATTTTCTCCCACGCCATCTCATCTTAGAACTTTAGACTCTCCTCTTGGACCAAATCTATCCTCCAATTTTCGGTCTCTAGTTCTATTTTACAGCTCTTGTGTTCCATCCGTGTGCATCTCCTCCAGGAATCACTTTCTCAAACTCTAGTGCACTTCTATCCACTAGCAGGCAGCTTGTGAATGCTGCCTGCATTGACTGCAATGACCAAGGTGCGTATTGGGTGGATGCAAAGTCAATTGCCGTTTAGTTGACTTTTTATGCCAGCCTGATCATTCGATTTAAATCAGTGGTCTTCCCATATATCATCCTGATACGATGCGGTTAGCCTCAGGATACATGTTGATTGTGCAATCACATCCTTTAGTTGTGGAGAATCGCCATATCCATGTGCATCTCACAAACTCTGTGCGCCTCATCCCTATCCTGTCTACTTGATAATGTGTTGCTAGGGCCAAAGGTCAATTCAATCATGCTATCCTACCAAATTTGATAGGAGGGTCAATATTGCTTCGAGGGACTTGCCTTTCATGCAAAGTGATAATCGTAACATAAAAAAATGGCACTGCTACGAGGTTAGTGTTTTCTGCATCTAGCATTGCAGCTCCGGGCCAAAACCCTGCCTTAGGAGCATCGAGATTGACAAAAGTTGATTAGTTTTAGCCCTCATTTAAGGTGTGCTATCCAAGCTTGTAATTCCATAACTAGGTCTTCCAAACCAGCCCTGTTGTACCAAATGGTGAATCTGCGGCGAAAAATGATCCCACCGCTTCATGAAATGATGTTGGAAATTTCGCTTTGGGAGCGCCTTTGCTTCTAACAGAGAATAAGATCGAAGTTCATCAATTGATATACAATATGAAGAGGGATTACTTGACCTTTATGAACAAAACGGCAAGTAGATTCAACAACACCGAAGGTTTCACAGCCGTTTGTGAATACTTCATGGAACGGGACTCTGTATTTAAGGATTATGCAAACGGTGTTAATTTGTTTTGGTGCACAAGTATATGCAAGTTTCCATTTTACAACATGGATTTTGGTTCTGGAAGGCCTATATGGGTTAGTCTCCCTATCTACATAAAGAATATGATTGTGCTAGGTGACACTAAAGTCGGGGACGGTGTAGAAGCTTGGGTCAGTTTGGATAAACAAGAAATGGCAGCATTTCAATGCAATGAAGAACTTCTAGAATATGCTGCTTTGAATCCTAGCATTACATGTGCTCCAGGAAATAATTCACGGATGTGAATTTTTATCCATGTTTTATAGGGCAACTACTCTCATACCCAGTTTCTACCATCAGAGGCAGTCCACATAGTTCAACCATCATTGTTGGGATGTTTTCTGGATATGATGTCTTGTAGGTTTTCGTGATAACTTGGGTAGTTTTCCAGATGGTTGTTAAAAATCAGACAGTTGTATTTTTCCTCTTAGTCTGTACCTACGTTTAAGGACATAGTTGTACTCCATATCCAACGATATGCTTAGCTAGAAACAGTTTCATCCAAGGGAGGTAGGTTTAGCAAATCTTATGTCCTCCCATTAAATGCTCCATGGTTTTTTATTTGTCTTGAGTAATATGCTACATGAACTTGATAGTCCAAATGATAGATTTACTGCTTGCACCAATTTGTCCCAAGAGCATTTTCTTTGATTGCAGATCAATAACTATTGAGGACAGAAAGGATGGATTTTCATGTTTTATGTTAAAACAGGGCTTAATGATGCTTATCTCTTTGTAGTGATCTATTCCCTGGCTTTGTTACTTTGTCTTTTTGTCTCTTTTATTAGGATTTTTATAATATTAAGGGAAAATGTTAAATTTGGTAATTGAATTTTATATAAAAATTTATTTAGAGTTGTACTTTACAATGGTTAATTTAATATCTAATTATTTTTTTTAATCATTTTTTGTACCTTACAAATATTGGTTGCTTTATTTCCTAACATAAAAGATGCAATTCATCAATACTAAATAATATTAGGAGAAATGGGAAAAATTTAAGGATATGGTCTCTCTTTCGTGTCAAGAACAAAGCAAACAGTATTAAGTATATAGTAAAAACAGTCATAATAAGTTTAATCGAATAGTATATTGATCATTTCAAAATTCAAATACCAAATTAAATATTTTTTCAAATTATAGGTACTAAATTTGATATTTACTTAATATTTCAATTTAATTTACAACCAAACATTAAAAGTTTGGCAAAATGCCCGTAAAGTTTATTTCTCAAAATAAAAATTGCACATCCTTTTTCTTTAACCATCAACATAATTTATGTTGGTTGGTTATTTTCAGAACCCGAGTTTTCGCTTAGGTCTTGGGTTCCATCTCCATGTTTAGATCTTGTTGCTCGTAGCAATTTTGTGGGTGACATTTAAGGCTCCGAAAACATTGCATTGCATCTTAATATTGGTGTGTACAGTAGTCAGTTCAGGTTTGCACGCTCTAGCCCCAGATCCCGTTCTGACAAAGCAATTTCTTTTAAATTGAACAATTTTTATGTCAAGAAGGGGGTGAAAAATGGAAAAAAAAAAAAAAAAAAAGGACTGGCAGATGGGTCCCGAAGAAGAACAAACTGGTTGCTGATTTTATTGCAGTTTAAAGAGAAAATGTATGTGTAAATATAGAAATTGCAGATAAACTAAGATGAATTTCATTTAATATGAAAATATTATATCAATCTAGTTCATCCAAAGAAAAAGATCCACAGATAAAGAATTCATAAACAAAACAAAGAGTTGGAGGTATCAAAATCTAATTGAATAAACGAGCATATCTATTCAAAAGTTAAATTGTTCTGTGTAGTGGATAATATACCCATGTAAATAAGACACAGCTTTTTGGCAAGTAGAAAAAATCCTCATGATTGGGATGACAAAAGAACAAGAAAAAAAAATGATAAATGCATAAAGCAAGGATTAAAATAAAATCGGTTATTCAAGAGGCCATTGAGAATCCAAATTTTCAATTGCCAAGATATTTTCACATTCACCAAATCTATTGAAGTAGATATACAACGATGGATTGTGATAAATCAATAATGGTAGAAATGGTAGAAAAGAGACAAATCTAAAAAGTTCTATTTTTAAAATGAAAATTTATAGATAGTGAAATCAATAACTTAATATAAATATTACTCATTAAAACCATTACATGTTTATGATCGGTTTGAGAGAGGAAGTATTAATCTGTGAATTATACATACATGATGTCACTTAAAATTTGAAAATTAATCATAAAATTTTTTCACTTATTTTCCTAATATAAAATTGCTCTACGGAAGGAAGATCCTATAGAACACCATTTAAACCTTTTCTTTTCTTGTTTTTTTTTTTAGGGCCTTTTAATGCTGTTCAAGTTTTTGAATAAAGCCTCTTTCTTCATATGTAGTTTACCCAAAAAAAAAAAAAAAAAAAAGTTTCAAAAGGATATAATATGGTGAGACCCGTAAGTTCTGTTTCATATGTGATCAGACATTAGCAAAATAATCGAAGTATTCCTTCAATGAAAAATTGTTCCATTGGCATCCGAATGCATCTGTTAATTTTGTGTATTATATGTCACCTTGTACTAAAAGAAAAACCTGTTATGTACATTTTACAAACGCTATTATATGTTAAAACTATACTGAATCATCGATATCTACCTACAATTTGGACATACTTGTAAAACTACAACACCTTTTTCCCCTTTCTTTTGTTGATTAATCTATTGGTTGAAATTGCATTACATTAAACTATTATTTGTCACGTGTAGCTCACTATACTTTTCCTTTCCTTACCTAATCGTGTTTTATGCAGCGTAAAAGACTTTTTATTAGAAGTAGGTGAACATGAAGGCAAGAAAGTTGAGAGAACCTCTAAGATCAAACTCTGGCTTCCACTGATAGCCAAGAAGAAGGAGAAAAAGAAAGAAGATGGTTAAGATGAGTGAAAGAATCAATGTTAGTATCACATCTAGGAGTATTATTAAACCATCTTCTCCTACACCATCTCATCTTAGAAACTTTAGACTCTCCCTCTTGGACCAAATCTATCCTCCAGTTTTTGGTCCTCTAATTCTATTCTATAACTCTTGTGCTCCATCCATACCGCATCTCCTCAAAGAATCGCTCTCTCAAACTCTAGTGCACTTCTATCCACTAGTAGGGCAGCTCATGAATTCGGCCTGTATCGACTGCAACGACCAAGGTGCCTATTGGGTAGATGCAAGAGTCAACTGCCACTTAGAGGACTTCTTACGCCAGCCTGATCACTTGTTATTAAACAAGTTTCTTCCCTTCTTCCATCCTGAAACGATGCAGTTAGCCTCGGGATGCTGATTGTGCAGATCACATTCTTTGATTGTGGAGGAATTGCTATATCACCATGTGCGTCTCATAAACTCTGTGATGCCTCATCCTTGTCTTGCCTTGTTGGTAATTGGTTTGCTAAGACAAGAGGTCAGTTCAATCAAACTATCCTACCAAATTTGATAGGAGGGTCAATATTGCCTTCTAGGGAATTTCCCTTCATGCTAAGTGATCATATTATTGTCGAAAATTGTACTGCTACGAGGTTAGTTTTTTCTGCATCTAGCATAGCAGCTCTTAAGGCCAAAACCCCTGCCTTAGGAACATGGAGATTGACAAAAATTGATCTAGTTTTAGCCCTCATTTTGAGATGTGCTATTCAGGCTTCTAATTCTTCAACTGGGTCCTCAAAACCATCTCTATTGATGCAAATGGTGAATCTCCGGCCAAAAATGACACCACCACTTCATGGAAATGATGTTGGAAATTTTGCCTTGGGACCTCCTTTGCTTATCAAAGAGCATGAGATCGAAATTCATCAATTGATATACAATATGAAGAGTGATTACTTGAACTTCATGAACAAAAAGGCGAGTAGATTCATTGGCGCTGAAGGTTTCGCGGCTGTTTGTGATTACTTCATAGAATGGAGCTCTATATTGAAAGATCAGGCAAAAGGTGTTAACCTCTTTAGGTGTACAAGCCTTTGCAAGTTTCCATTTTACAACATGGATTTTGGTTTTGGGAAGCCTGTATGGGTCGGTATGCCTAGCAACATGAAGAATTTGATTGTGTTGCTGGATACTAATGTTGGAAACGGTATAGAAGCTTGGGTTAATTTGGATAAACAAGAAATGGAAGTATTTCTAAACAACAAAGAACTTTTAGAATATGCTGCTTTGAATCCTAGCGTTATGCATGATCCAGGAAATCATTCAAGGATGTGATTCTTAGCTACATATTATGGGGCAACAACATTTTCACTTCACTTTTAGCTTCCCCTTTTCAAATAGCCATTTTCTATAGCCAAGAGCCAGAGACAGCCAGCATAGGCCTCTGAAAGGCTCCAACGAGAATGGTGATGGACATGTACAAATTATAATTAGATTGAGTGGTGAATTTTTGTTATATCTTGTGTGGTTTTTTCGGTAGATAGAAATGCTTTTGTGGATAATACATGCCACATTTAATATATTTATAGTAAGTATGGTGCGAATATACTCCTAAACTTTTACAATTGCAAATGACCCCTTTAGCTTGATGAAAAATGTCCAGTGGATTTTCTCAAAGTGTATTTCAATAACCCTATATTTTGATCTTAATAGTGGTTATTTTCCTCACCAACTTTAAGAAGCAAACTTCTTAATATTGCTAAATTGTCAAAGTTTAGGAGATATTTGTAATTTTTGAAAGTTTAGGGGTTATAATCACGTTGTGGTCAAGATTTAAAAATCATTATTAAAGATTTCATAATTTAATCATGCAATTAGACCCGTCAAATTTCATTCTGGCTTTACGCAGCCCTGTAAGATATAACTCAAGAAGCAATAAGAAAGAAATGCAAACTTTTCAGAGAACAAAAAGGTCGGCATTCTTAAGACGAGCCAACAATGCGGAATGTGAAGCACATAGGTCCAGGGAGAAATGCAAGATTGACAAGGTTTTCAAGGTAAAATTCTTATTCAAGGCAACGTGCCGATCGTCATTTCTGATAACGAATGGTCCCTGGTAAGCTGCTTTGGACCAAATCCAGGAAGCATAAGGTGATTCAGGGGGATTAAATTTCAGAGTTAGAATGAGGAGTATCCATCCGTCAGTCGGTGACATGTCTCATCGTCTCGTATTTGCTAAAGTTCCTAGCTCATCCATTTTATTATCTATCAATTAAAATGATCTACCCCCAATTTTGTTATGATGATGTCGCAAATGTTATTTGAATTTTAATAAAATATATAATTAGGTATCTGAATTTTAAAATTGATCAATTTAGTATTTAAACTTTAGGATTGGTTAATCTACTATTTGAAAAGCTTTAAAATTGATCAATTTATTATCTAAAAAAAAAAAAAACTTAACGAAGTTACTATTAGAGTATATGAAAAGTTTTTTTCAGAAATTAAATTGATCAATTTCAATATTTAAAATCATTCGTGACACTGATCCTTACTGCTTTTGTCTTCCTCTTTTATTGGGATCTCAATAACATTAAGGGAAAATATTGTATGTGGCAACCACGCTTTATACAAGTAGATTTACTACTTTAAAATCTAAGTACCAAGTTAAATATTTTTATAAATTCTGGATGCTAAATTTGACATTCACCTTAATATTTTTAATTTAATTTACAACAGGATGAAATGCCCATAAAGTTTATTTTTCGAAATAAAAATTACTCTTTCTTTATTTTTAACAGTCAAAATATATCATAGTAGTTGGCTACTTGGTGACTTTTCATAACCTGAGTTCTCAGTGAGTTCTTGGGTTGAATCTCTACGTTTTAGATCTTGTTGCTCTTTGCAATTTTTACGTAATCATTTTTGGTGACAACCAAAGCTCCAAAAACATTATATTGAATCCTGGTAACGGTATGTACAATAGTAAGTTCAGGTTTGTCGGCCTTATCTCCCAGATCCCGTGCCCGTTCCTACAAAGCCAAGCATCATTCATTTATTTCCTTTTTTCTTTTAAATTGCACAATTTTTATATTAGAAAAAAATGGCAGATGGATCCCGAAGAAGCACATACTAGTTGCTGATTTGATTGCAGTTGAAAGTGGATTGCAGTTAACCTCTATATATATATTGAATCGACCTAGCCCTTAGGGTGTTTAAGGGCATGATTGTATCGTCTCACACAACGCCTCCAAGTGACATGTGTAAAGTTTATGTTATTTAAGTGGGTAACTATTCAATATATATATATATATTTTTTTTTTGTGAAATTGTGATTACTTTGATGGTTTTACAAAGATTTAGAACCTTTTATCCACAACATATAGAAAAGCAATTAAGAGTATAAAATGAAATTTAAAGTCTAAAACATTTTAAGATAGTAGCTGCAAAAGGAGAGTTAGACTCAACTTGATCACAAAGTTTGACACTCGGGCCAAAAGTAATAGAAAAGTTTACAATTATCCATAAAAATATAAGAAAATAAAGATTCCAAAAGTTTTCTTAAAGTCCACATGACCCCTTACTCGTCTAAGTCACTCTCCAAACTTCTCGGACCCAAAACCCATGGAGTCATGATGAAGGTCTACGAAGTGATCATTCTTGATACCTGAAATAGTGAAAAATGAGTGGTGAAGCCTAGGACACAGTAACCAAACACATACATGCATGTTATGCACACTTGGGTTAATGTAACAAGCATAAATTAAGTTTAATTAAGTTATAGATCAAAAACAAGTATTCTCAGTGTTCCAGAAATACCAACACACACAAGAGTAGTCATGACTCCTACAAAAAAAAAAAAAAAAAGGATAGGGCTCCCTTAGCGGATCGTGCATCGAAGAGGAGGTTCGATAATTCTCCAGAACTTACCGAAAAGAAATGAAGGAAGTAGTCCCGTCCAAGTTATCTCTTTATAGATTGTCATTGATGAGCATGGTCCATTGTGACTCTTTGTACAAGGTCTCATTACACCATATAACTCATTATAACTTTATACCTGCTTCTTGTTAGCTGCATGATCTAAGAAATTTCCATATCGACTACCTGCTAAGCCCAAACTATGCATCTATGGTGGCTTAAGCACTTAAACTATTGCATCATCTTGAAGTTGCGATTAGACTCACAACCCAGTCCAAGGGCGCCACTATTGAAGCAAGCAACCAAGCAGCAGCCAACACTTAATGAAGCCAAGTTTAAATTCTTAGTCCAATTATTAATACTATCCTAGTAAGCAACTCACAATTATTGTGTACCTATCACTTGGTTTGAGCTTTTGAATCCTTTCTAAAGGTCGATGTCCAATAACAACTCACAATTGAAGTTGCGAATTAGTTCAAGTTTTACTACCATTATTTTATTTATGTTTTTTGTTACATCTAGGTCACTCTAGTTTAATCATATCTACTCAAAGATAATGTTTAAAGGGTCATTTGTTTCATCTAGTAAAATTATCTGATTAATTACATAGGCTAGGGTCAGTTTTTAAGCTTAGGTTAACCAGCCCTTAGTGGGATACACTTTGTGGGTCTCGATTCTTGACCTTTCAAGAATAAGTTCCCATAGTCCACTAGTCTTATTTAGTTCTTAGTTTCTTGTTTTAATTATTAAGTATGAATTACTTTCATTCATGTGAGGCATTTGGATTAAATGTGTTTAGAAGATGTACACTGTGAATAGGGTAATAGATCTTGCTAAATATGCATTTTGAAGGTCTTAAAAAGTCACTTAAGGTTAAGGGAAGAGTCGGGTCAAGTTTTGTGCAATTCGGGCAAGAAAAGGCGAAGTTAAGAGAGGTTGGTAAAGAACACGGCTAGTACATGGGGGGATGTATCTCCTTGTGTTCTAGGACACGACTAGTACACAGGCACATGTATTCCCTTGTATTGTTTTAGGGTTGCATGAGTTTTGAGACCAGAGAGGAACACGAGCAAATACATTACCCTGTGTTCTTTTAGAAAACTTGATTTTTGAGTTTTAAATTCATAAAGAAACACGAGCAGATACATTACTGTTTCTAGGAAACTTTATTTCTATAAGTTTTTTAGGTTAGAAAGGAGCACGGGATGATACATGACCTCGTGTTCCGTTCATGCTCTTGTGAGTTTTCATTGTTTTAAGCTTAAACTCAGGTTTTTCGATGAAAAGTGTTTTTGGACAACTTTTGGGGGTTTCAAAGAGCTAAAAGATAATGTTCGAATTTAATCTTCGTTTATTACGATTCATCATCCCTTGAAAACATGTTAGATCATAAATTTTCTCAAAAATCTAAGCATGAATCCTTAAATTTACAACTCTAATATCAACTACACTAAAATCCATCACTCAGAACTCACTCTAACAAAACCCAATCTTCAAATCACACCCAAAACCATTATAATCTCAAGAAAATAAATTAGCTTGGTATCTTACCTCACTCTAGACGATAGTTTTCACTTGCATCAGCTGGGAAAGGGATTTAAGACAATAAAATCACTCAAAAACTCGATTTCTTAACACTCCAAACATGTATCAAGTCACTTAAGGTGGTTTTCATGTTTAAAATACTAAAACACTAACATCACAATATGTTAAAATTTCATGCTTATCTTGAAAAAAATTTTGTTGAACCTTGACTGGCTTCTTCATCTTCATTTGCTCAATTTTCTAACACTAAACTACCACTCAAGAACAATATAATCACTAAAGGAGTTTATCCAGTGTTAAAATAAGTTAAAACTCAAGTTTACTACACTTTCATTACCTTACTTTTAGGTAATATGAATTTTGCAACTCTTACACTTCTAGGATGTTCATTTCTTCTTCATTTTCTTGACAGAAGTAAGGAAAAATAATAATTATAACTCAATCTCACATTATACTAGCTTAAACATGGCCTAAAGATGCTTAAAGAATGGATTTTAGAGGCATTCTACCTTATATGAGCCTTAGGGAGGGTTTAGTGAAGAAGAAATAAAGGAAAGGAAAAGATGAGAGGGAAAAAAAGGAGGTGGGAGCAGCCATCCAAATTTTAAGGATGGAAGGTCTAGGGTTTTCTCTTTTTTATTTCATGGTGTCATATGGCACCATTTATACTATTCATTTTTACATGTGCTAGAATTTGATAATTTAGTTAGTTTAGGACTTGCTATACATCTTTGGTGTAGATTATGACTTAGTTTCTCAAATAAATTTATTTTATCTATTTTAATTAGATTTCAAGTTATAATTCACCCTAGAACCCCGTTAAGGACAAAATCGCAATTTTTCAAAAAAAATAAAGAAAGGCTTTAATTGTATTATTTTGATTTTTGTTGTAAAATTTTCATTTAAAGAACTATTATTAAATTATAATGTAATTTACTTTGACATTTGAATTTTTTTTAATTATCAAAATTTAGGTTTTCGACTTGGGGCTAGTTTGGAATTTTGAAAAGAAATTTGCAATTTAAACCGGTACATGAAACCACTTAGATTTTATTGCTTTTGTTTGATCTTAATTTCGTATGATTGGTGTTTGGATCATTTCATATATATATATATATATATTACATGTATAATATACTTTTAAAAAATGCAAAAAAACCAAATCGTAGAAAAAAAAATTACAAAAATAGTATCATTGTATCATACCCTTAAGGTGGGATACGCGACCAAACTTGTATCGCACACCCAATGTGGGATATAGAGGCACCTAAAACTTTGATCAGGGTAAGTTACTGTGTCTCGGCTTGTACATGCGACTGATAAAGATAAATTATACCCAATCTTTCATTAAACAAACCATGTTAATTTGTTATGATTTTTATAACAATCAATAGGAATTGGTACTTAAATGTGCTTAAATATCATATCTCAGGTCTTGAAGGAAATATAATGCAAATAGGACAGATTTAGACAAGTTTCATTACATTTGGAATTAAGGAAAAATCAACACCACATAACAATCAAGCAACACTTCCAGCTTGGACTATAGAGTTCATTAGCCTTCAGAGAAATCAACGAACGTTGGCAAATGAAAGTTTTGTGCTGCAAGCGAATAGCCGATGCAGACTGTCCATAGTAGCGAAAAGTTAAACGTCTACATAAACACCACCAGTGTTACTTAAACAATTTCACTAGCATTCGAATTTTTTATACATACGCCACTGGCATTGGACAGGTGTAGGCCATGCACAATATTAGAATTTTTAAAGCCGCCTATGCCATGAGTCAACGCTACCAGTGTTTGTTCATTTAACATTGTATGCCGATATGCTACGCCACCAGCATACATTTTGAAACCACTTATGCACATTGTGGCAGATCAAGTTCTAAGTTTTCTTTTACAAAATGCCTGACGTTGCTTTGAAGCATTATTCATTCCTTCAACAGATTCTATTAGATCATATCTAAAAAGAGAGTTGTTTTGTTATTTTCAAGAACCCCAGGGAGATTCTTATGGATTTGAGTGGCTAAATTTGTATTTTCTAGCCAAGGGATTGTCGCACGCTCAGTTCTTAAAGGATTGTGAGATCTAAACGAATTGTTTTGTTCTGGCTTTTTTTTATATTTATATATCTTCTGATTGTATTGATTTTGTTATCTTATTTTATTGATGCAAATTAGGGCCTGTTTGTTTGATTAGCAAGGTAATAACTGCCAATTAGAATGTCAAATCCGTAACTGTTTGATTATTCTAATGTTTATGGCACAATAACATGATTGATTATGAGATAGATGATTGATTGTGTTATGAAGATATATAATCTAGTTTAAATTGATCATGCAATTGATTTGTTGAGCTAAATTGGTGATCTCTCTTGTTCTTAATGTTGTTGATAGACTAAATCCTAAGAGCTTATTTAGGATTGTTTAATCGATAAGGGAAATAGTCAAAGAGCCTGTTTTGATTATCGAAAAAGTAAGAAGAGATAGGTTGTTAGAACTTGTTAACAACCATAACTAGTTTATCCAAGATAAAGAATGGAAATTTTTGTATCAATGATCAATCCTGTGAACTGAGTTGTGATAATACCTTTAGTTAGGAATTCTTTGATTCTGATTCATACTTCGTAATTTGATTATTAGTTTTAGATATAATTAATTTTCTTTGAATTTCACAAAACCCCTCTCTTCTTTTCTTATCCTGATCTCTGAATAGAAATAGATTTCACCAATCTTTGTGGATTGACCTTGCCTACTGCTATATATAAGTTATATAAATATTAAGAGGAGGATAATATATTTGTTGGATTCGACACCCACTAGCGACACAAATAAAAATTATAGTATCTCTACTCAAACATGCAACGTAGTGATACTAATTTAGTATTTATTTTTATACAATTTTTACTTATATATATATATATATATATTATACAATAGTAAACACATATTTCATCTATATATAATTATGGACGAATTACTAGATCCTTGCCTAGCGGGGGGCCTATGTTTTGCTCCTTTTAAGATAAGATAATTTAGGGCAATGAAACTCAAACTTGATGCCCAGCTTTATTATAGTGAAGGTTGAGTTATACATACAAGATGCCACTTAAAATGGAATTTCCAAATTATCCCTAAATTTTTACTAAAGCATATTTTCACATCTCAATTTTTAAAGTAAACTTTTTAATCTCTTAAATTTTTAAAAATTGATATATAATTGAAGACAATTAAAATTTTTTATAAATCTGGGGACTAAATCCATATATAGATGAACGTTCGAAGTAGTATTTTATAACTCTTTCTATTTTGTTTCAACAAAAAATGTTGAGTGTCCTTATCTATGCTGATTTTTCAAACCTTAAATAGATAAAAAAAAAAATCACTTTAAAAGTTCATGAGTGAATATGTACCTATATAAAATTTAAGATGTAATTTACGATTTCCCTTAAAATTTAAATATCAAACATAACATTTTTTTCACTTATTTTCCTAATAAAGAAGAAGTTTTTCTTTACAAAAGGAAAATCTGATAGAACACCATCTAACTGTGGTTTTTTTTTAATGCTACTTCAAGTATTTCAATAAATCTAGCTTACCAAGAAAAAAGAATCGATTTTAAAGGACATAATTTGTTGAGATCTATAAGTTTGGTGCCTTATGTGATTATCTTTCCTTAATGTAAAATTGTTCAGTAACATCTAGATGCATCTATTTGATTTGTTTATTACATGCCAGTCGCCACATTATATTAACAACATTTAGATACATGATTGTAATAAATAATAATTTTTAATAAAAGTTATAAAAATAACGCTAAATTGAAAATGATAGTAAAAGTAGATAAGTTAAACTGATCTTTTAGATAGATAAGTTTGAAATGTAATAAATTCATTTTTTCAAGAAATAAGTTTAGTATAACTACAGTAAACTGAGAGACGAGTTCAAGATATCTCTAGTAAACTCATCCCTTTAAATTCGTCTATCAAAAAGATAAGTTCAAATTACCTATTTTTAGATTATTTTCAATTGTATTTTTGTAATTTTTAAAAAATATAATTATTTTTTTCCTTAACCCTTGATATTTACTTATGAGTCATATGGACACGTAACCCAAAATACTTTTCCCCCTTTTTCTGTTGAAAATAATTACATTAATACTATTCTTCATAACGTGTAACATGCCATACTTTTCCTTTTCGTACCTCAGTCACATCTTACCTAGTTGTCAAAGACTTTTTAATCAAGAATGGGTGAACATATAGGAAAAAAACTTGTCTAAGATCAAACCCTGCCTTCCATTGAGAACCAAGAAGGAGGAGGAGGAGGAGGAGGAGGAAGGATAAACAAGATGAGTGAAAGAGTCAGTGTTAGTATCACATCTAAGAGTGTCTTTAAACCATCTTCTCCTACACCATCTCATCTAAGAAACTTTAGACTCTGCCTCTTAGACCAAAACTATCCTCCAATTTTTGCTCCTTTAGTTCTATTCTACAGCTCTTGTTTTCCATTCATATCACATCTCCTCAAAGAATCGCTTTCTCAAACTCTAGTGCACTTCTATCCACTAGTAGGGCAACTCATGAATGATGCATATATCGACTGCAATAACTAAGGTGTGTATTGGGTAGATGCAAGAGTCAATTGCCAATTAATGGACTTCTTAAGCCAGCCTGATCACTTGTTATTAAAACGGTTTCTTCCTTTGTTCCATCTTGAAATGAAGCGGTTAGCCTTAGGATATTTGCTGATTGTTCAGATCATGTTCTTTGATTGTGGAGGAATCGCTATATCACCAAGCGCATCTCATAAACTCTGTGATGCCTTGTCCTTGTCCTACCTTGTTGGTAATTGGTTTGCTAAGGCAAGAGGTCAATTCAACCAAACTATCCTACCAAATTTGCTAGGAGGTTCTATATTGCCTTCTAGGGACTTTCCCTTCATGCTAAGTGATAATTTCAATGTCGAAAATTGTACTGCTATGAGGTTGGTTTTTTCTACATCTAGCATCGCAATTCTTAAAGACAAAACCCTTGCCTTAAGAACATGGAGATTGACAAAAATTGATCTGGTTTTAGCTTTCATTTTGAGATGTGCTATTCAGGCTTCTAATTCTTCTACTGGGTCTTTAAACCCAGCTTTGGTGTTGCAAATGGTGAATCTTCGGAGAAAAAGGACACCACCGCTTCATGAAAACGATGTTGGAAATTTTGCCATAGGAGTTCCTTTGCTGATCAAAGAGAATGAGATCGAAATTCATCAATTAATATACAATATGAAGAGTAATTACTTGAACTTAATGAACAACAAGGCAAGTAGATTCAATGGCATTGAAAGTTTAGCAATGTTTTATGATTACTTCAAAGAATGGAGCTCTATATTAAAGGCTCATGCAAAGGGTGTCAACTTTTTTAGGTGTACAAGTATATGCAAGTTTCCATTTTACAACATAGATTTTGGTTTTGGGAAGTCTGCATGGGTCAGTATACCTAGCAATAGAAAGAATAAGATTTTGTTGGTGGACACTAATGTTGGGGGCGATGTAGAAGCTTGGGTTAATTTGGATAGATAAGAAATGCAAGTATTCATAAACAATGAAGAACTTCTAGAATATGCTGCTTTGAATCCTAGTATTATTCATGATCTAGGAAATCATTCAAAGATGTGATTCTTAGCTATACAATATGGGACAACAACGTATCAACAAGAATAGTATACGATTTCCTCCTCTTATCATTTTCTCTGTTGTATTCAATGAGCCATGCAATTTTATTTGTCTGAGTGACGTGCTATATAAACTTGATTGCCTAAATGGTAAATTTACCACTTGTACCAATTTATCTTGGTAGCATTTTCTTTGAATGCAGATTTAGTATCTTCTCATAGAACAGCTCAAGTAGTACTAAATAGAAACAAGCCCTAAGGGTAAAGGCAAACATTGAGAATAGAAATGCTAGATTTTCATGTTTTATCAAGGGTTTAGTGTAGCTTATCTATTGATTTTGGAAGAACATTTAGAAATAAGTTATGGAGAAAATGCTAGTAATCCGTAGACTTTAATTTTCGTATAATATATCTAAAACATTTAAAGGTTGGAATTCAAAAATAATGCGTAGACTTTCACTGTAGGGTGGAAACACCTACTTTAATCCACTAAAGTCTACTTTAATAACTTTAAAAATTTTGATTTCAGTTTAATTCTTTGTTTTTCAATAAATAAACAAAATTCCTTTATATTGCTAATTTATCAAATTTTAAAAGTTTATTTACAATTTTTGAAAGTTTGGATATATTTGATAAATGTCCATAGACCCTTAATTTTGATGCTATTTGAACATATTTATTATGTAACTTTTGAGATTTGTTGAAGAAAATGACATTTATTTCATGAAAAAATTATTTCAAGGTTTAAGAAGCATATTTGGGAGTTTTTATGATGATCCACAAGAAATTAAAGCAAATTAAACAAGTTTAGATCAATTTTATACAAGAAAGAAATTTTATGTTTTCATCTCCACCTTCAGTATTGGTAGGGAAGGACACTAAGGATGCGATCAGTAAGCATCAAAGAAGAAAAGTTTACAGCCCCACCTTCATCCTTGCCAAGGAAAACAGGAAGGGAAGAGATCAGAATGCTCTATAGTTGAAAATCGGTTGTTTTATGTTCATCCATGCCTCGATCTTGGCCATGCTGCAGTCCTTGCTGACCTAGGTTTATTCCAAAATTAGAAATAGCAGTCTGTTTTATATTTTTAGAGGTTTTAGATCATTTGTCTAGGTCCTAAGAGAGAGATTACGAAGGAAATTACGAAGAACTTGCTGGAACATCAATT
Organism: Combretum micranthum; assembly: GCA_024138025.1. Lineage (NCBI taxonomy): Eukaryota > Viridiplantae > Streptophyta > Magnoliopsida > Myrtales > Combretaceae > Combretum > Combretum micranthum. The sequence continues at coordinate 36,067 of JAMXBD010000828.1, forward strand.
GAATATCTCAAGACATCAATTAGGGTTTATTCTTTCTATCATGATTCTTTCTATTTCCCCTAAATCTTTTGTTCTTATTTTAAATCTCATGGAGGAGTAGATTCTTGTACTCTTCATCTTGTGAAACCCTAAATCATATGAATTGAAATGCCTTTTGATTAATGAAATATTCATGTCTTTGTATCTATTCGTGTGATTTAGTAGTCTTGTGATTGATTTGTGCACAAATTAATTACATGTTTGATTCTTATTGGATTGAAAGAGGTTTCATTTAATTAGATAGATTTTCATGAATAGATAAATTGCTTATTTCACTAGAGGTAGGGAAATTACGATTTTCTACTACAAGAATTCAATTCTTGCTTAAGGATCATAAATGTTCATGCAATCTTTTGTGATGATTAGTGAGGGAGAGGTCTCCACTATTTCATATAAGGTTAGGAATTGATTAACTCAAGGGAGTAATTGACTCACTTGTTAAGATCCATCGGTGCAAAGCATGAATGATTCATAATCAATCAATTATCATAAGAATTTTAGGTTTAGGGTGGATCAAGGTGGAAAGTATGTTTTGAGATTAATTTCATCTTTTTGAAAGCAAACATACTTGGTCTTAGGACCTGTTTTACCTTTTGTTCAATAGTTAATTGTAGAATCCTCTTCAAAACTTTTGCTAAATAGTAGAACTAAGGTGATTACTAGTACTTATTCTTTTCTCGTGTACGACCACGATCTAAACGCTATTCTATGATTTGATAGGTTCATTGCTTAATTGCTTTTGTAGTAGTTTTAAGAAAGGGCTTTTATAAATTTAAACTACGATTGGCAAGAGAAATCTCCATAAAAAGTTTTGGTGCCGTTGCCATAGGTGATCGGAATAATATTAAGAAAACGTTAAATCTGCTAGTTTAGCTATTTGTTTTCTTTTTTCTTTTGAGATTTTTGTTCTTGCTACAAGTTTGATTCTAAACAGTGTTTGATCTTTTGTTTACAGTAACAGTACATGACCCAGAGCCAAAGCAAGCAGTTAACTGCATTCAACTTCGAACTAGAGAGAATACTCAGATACTAAAAGAAGAGCAAGGAACCAGTTGAATCATCATCGTCTCCAAATGTTCAAGGATGCTCTCCATCCACTGTCAATATCGTTAATCCTAATGAAAACAAGGGACAAGAAGTTTAACATGATAATTTTCAGATGCATCCTGTAGCACCTTGGACTAACTATGATTTTGCAAGACCAACTCTTGCAGGCGCAAACTCTAGTATTGCTCGTCCTCAAGTTGAGGCAAATAATTTTGAATTAAATCCAGCGGTCATCCAAATGGTGCAACAATATGCATAATTCGATAGGCTTCAAGATGAAGACCCAAACACTCACATTCAAGCATTCTTGGAAATTTGTGATACATTCAAATTTAATGGAGTGAGTGACGATGCAGTCCGCCTTTACCTTTTTCCTTTCTCATTGAGGGGCAAGGCAAAACAATGGTTAAATTCTTTGCCATGAAATTCTATTACCACATGGTAAGAATTAATCAAGAAGTTTATGTATAAATTTTTCCCCATATCGAGACCTCCAAGTTTTGAGCTGAAATTCAATCTTATCATCAAATGGACATGGAGACATTGTATGAGACAAGGGAGAGATTCAAAGAATCTATGCGAAGATGTCCACACCATGGTATCCCGGAGTGGTTACAAGTTCAAAGCTTTTATAATGGACTTAACTACCAGACGAGGCAAATGATTGATGTTGCTATTGGTGGTACTCTTAACCACAAGACACCCGAAGAAAGCTTGAAATTATTTGAAGATATGGCGACAAACAATTATGAGTGGTCACACATAAGAAGTCGGGATAAAATGCTTGTTGGTATGTTTGATGTAGATGTTGCTACGACAATAATGTCAAAGGTGGAAGCTCTCTCTCGGAAAATTGATGGCTTATCTCTCTCACAGCAACAACTTGCTTATGTTGAACCATCTAGTGGTGATGAGTCATTTTCTGAACAAGTTGATCATTTAGGGAATCCCATCTGAAATCAAAACAATCCTTATAGCAACACTTATAACCTAGGATGATGAAATTACCGAAATTTCCCTTGGAACAATAACAACATGCAAAGTGTAAATCAAAATCCTACTTCTAATACTCCACCACCTAGTTTTCAAAAGGCACTAGCTCAAGGATATAGCTCTTAACTTGAAAATTTAATGATGAAATTCATCAAGGATTTAGGTGAAAGACAAAAATCCTAAGATCAAATTTTGAAAATTAAGAACCCACTCTCTGAAATCACGGAGCTTCAATTCAAAATCTTGAAACTCAAGTGGGTCAAATTGCAAAAATGTTGACGAAAAGGCCCCAAGGTTCTTTACCAGGTAGTACCGAGACAAACCCAAGGGAACATGTTTAAGCTATCACACTTCGAAGTGGAAAAGAAAATCTAGCTGAAACTTAAGTGCCCAAGAGTAAAATTGTGAAGCCGATTCAAGAACCAACTCTTATTGAAATTAAGGAGAAACATGGTAAAATTCCAGCTGATGAGGAGTCAACTTCAAATTCTATTCCAGAGTATTAGCCTCTAATTCCATATCCAACTAGGCTCAAGAAGACTAAAGTGAATGAGCACTATGGAAAATTCTTGGAGATTTTTAAACAGCTTCATATTAACCTTCCTTTGGTTGAGGCATTATGTCAATTGCCAAGATATGCAAAATTTCTAAAAGATTTGTTGTCAAATAAAAGGAAACTTGAAGAATTTTCTACTATGACTTTGGGAAGAGAATGCTCAGCTATGATTCAAAACAAGCTACCTAAGAAACTCAAAGATCCCGGAAGTTTCACTATTCCTTGTCTCATTAAGAATTTATCCGAAGAAAGAACCTTAGCTAACTTAGGTGCTAGCATTAATTTGATGCCATATCAACTGTATAAGAAATTGGGGCTGGGAGAACCAAAACCAACAAAGATGAGTCTCCAACTAGCTGACAGATCAATGAAACTTCCTAGAGGAGTTGTGGAAGATGTCTTAATCAAGGCACAAGATTTTATTTTTCTTGCAGATTTTGTCATTCTTGATATGGAAGTGGATGTGGATATTCCTCTTATTTTGGGTAGACCATTCTTGGCTATTACGTGAGCTATAATAGATGTTGATGATGGAAAGTTGGTGTTAAGAGTTGGTAATGAAGAAGTGATAATGAAGATGCTTGATGTTTTAAAATAGAGTTTGCATCAAGATGACAAATGTTTTGCAATTGATTATCTTGATTTAGCTATGTTGCATTCTTTACCAGAATTTTTATGCAATGATATCTTGGCATGTTGTTTGATAAAAGGTGAACAGGGGGAACATGAGGATCTAGCACTTAAAACAATTATAACCCAATTTGCCAACAACTCTAAACTAAGAAAAGAAATGAGATATGAAGTCGTTGATGGCCAAGTGATTCAGTTGTTAAAGCCTTCAATAGAAGATCCACCAGATCTTGAATTAAAGTAACTTCTTGGTTGTCTTCAATATGCTTTTTTGGAGAAAAATTCCAAGCTTCCGATGATCATAGCATCGGATCTTAGTTAAGAGTAGTAGGATAAGTTGCTAGTTGATCTTGGTCAACACAAGAAGGCGATTGCATGGAAAATTGCAGATATTAAGGGGATCAGCCTATCATTCTGTACACATAAAATTCTCATGGAAGATTGCATAAAGCCGGTAGTTCGGCCTTAGCGGAAACTCAATCCTAACATGTGGGATGTTGTCAAGGAGGTCATCAAACTTTTGGATGCAGGGATGATTTATCCCATTTCCGATAGCTCATGGGTGAGCCCGGTGCAAGTTTACGAAAGAAAGGGGCATGATTGTCGTGCCAAATGAAAAAACTGAACTTATTCCTATGAGGATAGTGACAAGGTGGAGAGTGTGCATAGACTACCGCAAGCTGAATGATGCAACCCGCAAGGATCATTTCCCTCTCCTATTTATGATCAAATGCTTAAGAGATTGACGGGTCATTCTTATTTTTTTTTTTGTTGGAATGTCGGGTTACTTTCAGATTCCTATTGCATCAGAAGACAAGAGAAAACAACATTTACTTGCCCCTTTGGCACATTCGCCTATCAATGTATGCCTTTTGGTTTATGCAACGTTCCAGTAACCTGCCAAAGGTGTATGATGGCTATTTTTGACAATATGGTTGGTGATACTATGGAAGTCTATATGGATGATTTTTCCATTTTTGGAAATACTTTTGATGCATGTCCTTGTCATTTAGAGTTAGTGTTGCAGCGCTGTGAGGAAACCAATTTAGTCTTAAATTGGGAAAAATGCCATTTCATGACTCAAGAAGGCATTGTATTAGGGGCACAAGATCTCTAGCAGAGGAATTGAAGTAGATTGATGCCAAGATAGAAGCTATCTCTAAGCTTCCACCACCCTCTTCCGTTAAGGTGATTAGAAGCTTTCTTGGCCATGCTGGATTTTACCATCGGTTTAGTAAAAATTTCTCTAAAATTGCAAGGCCGATGACAAAGCTCTTAGAGAAAGATACACCATTTGATTTTACTCAAAAGTGCATTGATGTCTTTAACACTCTCAAGCACAAGCTTACTAATGCTCCTATTATGGTCACACCAGACTGGAATCTTCCATTCGAGATAATGTGTGATGCAAGCGACTCGGCTTTGGGTATTGTTTTGGGGCAGCGAATAGAAAAGTACTTTCGACCTATTCACTATGCAAGCAAAACACTCACTCCTACTCAAGAAAATTATACAACCATTGAGAAAGAGATGCTTGCAGTAGTCTTCACTCTTGACAAGTTCTGGACTTATCTTCTTCTGTCTAAGGTCATCGTCTATACAAATCACTCCACTTTGAAATTTTTACTGACAAAATAAGAACTAAAGCCAAGACTTATTAGATGGATCTTATTGCTTCAAGAGTTTGATCTTGAAATTAAGGATAAGAAAGGTGCTAAAAATTTAGCGGCAGATCACCTTTTAAGACTCGACAATCTAAATTCAAAGGCTTCGAATGATGTAGATATCAATGATAATTTTCCTGAGGAACAGTTGTATGCATTTCCACAATTAAGGAATCCAAAAATCCTTGGTTCGCTGATATTGCAAATTATTGGGTGGCAAGACTTTTACCCAATGATATGACTCGATAGCAAAAGAAGAAATTCTTTGTAGATTTGAATCATTATTTTTGGAAGGATCCACACCTATTCCGTCTATGTGCCAATCAACTGATTGGGAGATGTATATCACATGAAGAGTGGTGCAAAGTTTTGTTCCATTGTCATACCGGACCAACTAGAGGTCATCATAGTGCAAATCGGATTGCTCATAAAGTCTTAGAATCTGGCTTTTATTGGCCTTCACTATTTAAGGATTCTCATAGTTATGTAGCTCAATGCGATCGATGTCAAAGGGTAGGAAATATTTCAAAACGAAATTAAATGCCCCAGCACTATATTTTAGAGTGTGAAGTGTTCAATGTTTGGGGCATTGATTTCATAGGGCCATTTCCACCTTCTTTTGGCCAAAATTATATCCTTGTTGCTATGTATTATGTGTCTAAGTGGGTTGAAGCTCAGGCTCTCCCAACTAATGATGCCAGGGTAGTGGTGAAGTTCTTAAAGAAGCTCTTTTCTCGATTTGGAGCTCCTAAAGCGCTTATAAGTGATAGAGGCTCTCACTTCTGTAATAATCAACTTGAAAAGGTGCTAAAACGGTATGGAGTCACTCGTCGACTTCCTACTCCATACCATCCACAAGCTAATGGGCAAGTGGAGGTTTCAAATAGGGAGCTTAAAATAATTTTGGAGAAGACTGTGGCTTGTTATAGACGAGATTGGGCTCTGATGCCTTATGGGCATATCGAACAGCTTATAAAACTCCATTGGGCACCACACCATGTCGGTTAGTTTATGTCAAGGCATGCCATCCTCTAGTCGAGTTTGAACACTAGGCTTATTAGGCATTAAAAGTGGTGAATTTGGATCTAGATAAAGTAGGAGAAAAATGAAGGCTGCAATTGAATGAGTTAGATGAATGGAGACTCATGGCATATAATAATTTATGCATCTACAAAGTAAAAGAAAAAAGATATCATGATGCTAGGAAACAACGGCCTAAGCACTTCAAAGAAGGTGATAAAGTCCTACTATTCAACTTTAGACTAAGGCTTTTTCCGGGAAAATTGAGATCTCGATGATCTAAGCCTTTTGTTGTTTTTCCACATGGAGCAGTTGAGCTTACACATCCAGATCATGATGATTTTAAGGTCAATGGATAGAGATTAAAGCTTTATCTAAGAGGTGGAAATGAACATGAAAATCGAGAGAAGCCAACGATATTAAACAAGTATGCTTCATGGGAGGCAACCTAAGTCTAATTTTATTGAGTTGAGTTCTTTTTCTTTTTCTTTGTTTTTCACTATTCTAAGTCCAATTTTTCTGTCAAATTTGCAGGTCATGGATGTGTACAACTTCAAGCGAAGATGAGAGTAAATTTTAAGTGTGGGGAAAACACAAATTGATATGAATTTAATTCTTGAACGAGAGTGAGGTAAGTTTTCATCCAAGTTCTAAAAATTTGGTTTAAACTACATTTTAGATTTATGATGAAAATTTAAATTTTTTCTGTGGCAAACCAGGTAAATTTGAACATATTTAACTCATTTGTGCTTAAAGGATTTCGTGTTTAGCTTTGACCTTACTATTTCTAATGCTAGCTTTCATGACAAAAATTTTTAGGATAGTATATTCTTTTCATTTTTAAGTTTGTCAAAGAAAATTTTTTGGATTAGGAGTTATCCTTGCCTCGAGCATGGATAGGAAGAAGACAAGGCACACTAAAATGAAGCACTGATTGCTCCCCCACCTTTCATCTTTGCCCATGCTGATTTCGGGGCACATCTGGAGTAGCTACTGATCTCATCCTCACCTCATTCCTCACCCATGTAGCTGTCAAGGCTCATTTATGAGTAGCTGCTGATCTCTTCCTATCCTTCAACAAAGGTAGGATTGGGATAGGGAAGAAATTCCCTGATGGATACTTCTGTTATGCTCAACAGATCATGTTCCAATTTTTCTTAGCATCTGGCTTTGTCACGCATGTGTCACATCCAATTCTGCTTTGTCCATCTTATTTGTTCCATGCATGCGCCCTCCTCTTCTTTTGCTTAGCCATCTGATTTGTTCCACACATACGCCATCTTTTCATTCTGATTAGTGCGTATGCTTCAGTGCTATTCCACGCGCACGCTCTACTTCTGCTGACTTCGGTTAGCCATTTTATAATATATATATATATATATATAAATTTGAAGACAAACCAAAAACGTATTTCATTCTCAAATAACACACTCGTCATTTCTCTGCATCTCATTTTACTCTTACACTAGTTCTTACCATTTGCTCTCATCTTCCTCTCATAACCACACATGTACTCTTAGTATCTCACAAATCTTGCTGCCATTGTCAACAACAAGTAAGCTTCTTCATCCTTCCTCTTAGTTTTATGTTGCTTTATGATTTTCTTCTTGTGCGTTATACGGTTTAATTATGTTTGTGCGAATCCTTGTTCTTGCATGCTTGATTTGCTTTTCGATTTAAGTTTCCATGAACATATTCTAGCGTATAGCATGTTTTAGGCTTTCTTTTTTGTTGATATATGCTCTTAACATCACATTATTGTGTTCGATCGTTATTTCTAAGGTTCATGTCGGAATTTCGATTATCATAAAAATTAGGCTTTTACTTGATTGATGCAATTACATGCTTATCATGCTTTAAGATGTAATTTGTTTGGGAAAATTGTGGCTACATTGTTTAAATCATGAATTTACAGTTCATTTATGCCTTATTTTAGGATTTTCTCATCTTATTGATTTGGCCGCATTGTGGTGTTCCACTCAATGTTTGTACTTCACTTTGTTGCTAGAAATTTGTTCTCAATTTTTAGCAAGACATATCTCCCATGCTTGTGTACAAATTTGAAATCCCAACTTTTTGGACTTTCTCCCAACCGTTTATACTACCATGATGCTTGTGTTGTGCAGAAATCTTTATCTTTCCCAACATTGAATTGATGATAATTGATGATTGTTTTTTGCTAATCTATTTCTTTTATCCAATGGATGACTTTGCACATCATTTTCAGCATGACTAGCTTGTTGGTTGCTTTTCATTTGTCCTTACTCTCACATGTGTTAAACTTTCTTTGATAAGCATGGGCCAAAAGAGAGCATGTATTAAGAAAGGAAAACGTCATATCGGATCACCAGCATCTCAACCATCTAGCTCCTGCCAACGAACTAGAGTGCCTTCACCACCATTACTAGCTGTGGAATGTTTTTCTTATGGTGGTAATCCAATTTCAAAATGTCAATGGAGTCGGGCAAGAAGGGCTAGATTGGAAAGGTGGCGTTTCATAATAATTGATATTTGGATTGGTAGCTAATTCGAGAATATGGTTTGGAAGCTCATGTTCGTGAGAAAATTGCTATCGGTCCTTAGACTTAATTTTTTGAGATCAATGAGCCTACATATTCTGATGTGACCATTGAGTTTTAATCTATTGTGGAGATTGAGTAGCATTCTCACACCTACATTCTCACACCTACAAGGTTGATGGCACAATCACATTTCAAGTATATGGCAAGTCTTATAGCTTCCATTTGTCTAGATTTGGATTATTTTTGGGACTATATTTAGTTGATGAGATTGAAACTCCTAAATATCTCTCTATGCCTAATGATTGGCCTCCCAAACAGAGTATCAATGAATTTTAGAGGTTTTTATGCTTTGATAAGCCTGTTAAATATCTTCCATTCAAATATAAAGCTTCTTCCATCACTGAGCTTACTTTCAAAGTGGTACATCATTTGTTAGCTCATACAATTGGTGGATACAGCAGTAGTCATGGGGTTGTTACCTCCTTTAAGTTGTTCCATTTGTATAGTATGTATAAAAACTACCCCATCAATGTCGGTGTTGAAGTCGCCTTATTCGTTAAACGTCAGGCTACCGATCCTTGAGTTAAAGGGATTTATTATGAAGGTTATATTACCAAGTTGCTTAAAGGCATGAATTTGTTTCGGGAACCACTAGCTGGTACTCCATGTGTGCAATATGAGCAGATCACTGATGGTCCATTTCATGGGTATAGGCTACATAGAGTTGCTAGTAAATCTCCCCCCTCTCCTGGTCCTTCTGGCTCTTCTGTATTTTCCTCTTTATGAGATCATTCGTTTCGTCGGTCGAGAAAAGAATTTCATGCTGAACGTAAGAAGGATAAATGCTTTCGCTAAGTTGTATGGGGCTATTTACAATCATTGGCTGGCTGTTGTTCACCATCATCACAGAATATACCCACTTATGTGTCTTCTCTCAAATATGACTCTAAGACCTCTCTTAAACCTGATCCATATTCTATTAACATTGTTCATGATACAACCGCGCGAAGATGATGATAGTGATGATCAAGATGAAGATGAGGAATCTGCTGAAGCCACAGCTGGAGATGATAATGATGGTGGAGAAGATGATGATGGCAATGCTTGATTTTTGCCTTTGGTGTTCTTTATTTTGTTTATGTTATTGGTATGTGCTTTTGAGCTCCCGCCTTTTGGGAAGACTCTTATTTTTGTTGTACCAAGTAGACTTTCTTTTTGGTCTTAGTTTAGGCTTTTCTATTTTGTCCTGCTGTTTTGCTCTATTTTTGTTTTTATTTACAGGCATGTGCTTCTAACTTGATCAAGTTTACAAGGATTACGCTGCTGCTGTTTATCAATGTTATCATAATTTTTCCTTCTTATTCTGGTTATGCAACTTTATGCTGCCATCTACACCAAACCAAAGAAGTTATTAGTGTCTTTTTCTTTGAATATCTTTCTTGTCCTTTTTCCTTACTTGTGCTTAATTCGGAAGACATTGGGGACAATGTCTTGTTTAAGTGTAGGGAAAGGTAATTCTAGATGAAAGAAATTATTTGGGTCTTAATTTGAGCTTCATCTTACATATTCACTTGCTAATCAAAATTCCACCATTTATGAGTTTGTTAATGAGCTTTTAATGTTGATATGTTTTAATATGTTAGAATCTTGAAATTATACTCATTTTGCTTAGAAAGATAGCATTTAAAAAATTAAAAAATAAATAAAAATATTAAAGAATAGTGACTTTGTGTGCATTACTCACTTATTTTGAACTTAGTTTACTTACTCAAAGTTTTAATATTAAATCTAAGTGGGGTAAATTTACTTGCCATTTAATGATTGAATTTAGAGTTGTGAAAGAGGTCAAAATCCTTAGTTTAAAAGTTTAATGATTGTGTTTCTAAGCTTGTTAGGAGTATATTTGCTTTTCGATTACTTTGAGAGCTCTTCTAACTTTTTTGTGAAAAGGGTATATGAAATCTATCTCTTGGTGATTCTTCTCAATAATCTCTATAAAAAATAAAAAAAAAAAACCTTTACTCCGCTGATTGTGGTAAGTGCGTTAAGAGTGTCAAAATCTGAATGTTAAAGTGAGTGAGAGTCCGTTAGGGTCCCTTCAAATCCTAGTCACTTGGGTGGTGAGCCCGAGATGTGCCGACTCAATGAACTCACTATAATAAAAAGGCTGGAAAGGCAAATAACGTTGAAAAGATGCAGGAAAGACCCCATCCACAGGAGAAGGAAAAGAAAGGGGCAAATGAAGGCTAATAAAAAAATTTAATTAAAAAGATTTAAAAAAAAAAAGAAAAAAATCTAGGGGACTAATAGATGTTGTATACTTTCACTTTAGGTTATTGTGTTTAGAAAAGTGATTGAATAGTCTATATGCTTACTAGTAAGTAGTGAGATATTATCATGACATTTTTGCTTTGTTTGAATTTATATCTCCTTTATAACTTTAGAATCGATTATTAAACGGTGAGATTAATAGTTTGACTTTCTTGGATTAGTTTTAAAAATTTGATTGTATTGTGCTAAGTGCAAGTTTAAATATGGTAGGTTTGAGCAATAGGCACTAATGAGCACTTTGGTTTGATGGAATTAAAGAATGTTATGATTGATGTGAAATTTTCTGATGAGTATAATTGATGATAGATTCTTTTGTCCTTGTTTTGTTTGTTTGAGGACAGACAAGCGATTAAGCGTGGGGAAGTTTGATAAATGTCCATAGACCTTTAATTTTGATTCTATTTGAACATATTTATTATGTAATTTTTGAGATTTATTGAAGAAAAGGGCATTTATTTTGTGAAAAATTCATTTCAAGGTTTAAGGAGCATGTTTGGGAGTTTTTATGATGATCGAAAAGAAATTAAGGCAAATCAAATAAGTTTGAATCAATTTTGTATAAGAAGGAAATTTTATGTTTTCATCCCTACCTTCAGCATTGGTAGGGAAAGATGCTAGGGATGCGATTGGTAAGTATAAGAGAAGAAAAGTTTTTAGCCCCACCTTCATCCTTACCAAGGAAAATAGCAAGGGAAGAGATTAGAATGCTCTATAGTTGAAAATCGGTTATTTTATGTTCATCCCTGCCCCCATCCCGGCCATACTGTAGCCCTTGCTGACCTGGGTTTATTCTAAAACTATAAATAGCACTCTGCTTTATATTTTTAGAAGTTTCAAATCATTTGTCTAGGTCCTAAGAGAGAGATTACGAAGGAAATTACGAAGAACTTGCTGGAACATCAATTGAAGATCTTAAGACATCAATTAGGGTTTATTCTTTCTATCATGATTCTTTCTATTTCCTCTAAATCTTTTGTTCTTATTTTAATTCTCATGGAGGAGTAGATTCTCATATTCTTCATCTTGTGAAACTCTAAATCATATAAATTGAAATGCCTTTTGATTAATGAAATATTCATGTCTTTGTATCTATTCATGTGATTTAATAGTCTTGTGATTGATGAGTGCACAAATTAATTGCATGTTTGATTTTTATTGGATTGAAAGAGGTTTAATTCAATTAGATAGATTTTCATGAATAGAGAAATTGCTTATTTCACCTAGAGGTAAGGAAATTATGATTTTCTGCTACAAGAATTCAATTCTTGCTTAAGGATCATAAACGTTCATGCAATCTTATGTGATGATTAGTGAGGGAGATGTCTCTACTATTTCATGTAAGGTTAGGAATTGATTAATTCAAGGGAGTAATTGATTTACTTATTAAGATCCAGTGGTGCAAAGCATGAATGATTCATTAATCAATCTATTATCATAAGAATTTTAGGTTTAGGGTGGATCAAGGTGGAGAGTATGTTTTGAGATTGATTTCATCTTTTTGAAAGCAAACTTACTTGGTCTTGGGACCTATTTCACCTTTTGTTCAGTAGTTAATTGTAGAATCCTCTTCAAAACTTTTGCTGAATAGTAGAACTAAGGTGATTACTAGTACTTATTCTTTCCTCGTGTACGACCTCGATCTAAATGCTATTATATGATTCGATAGGTTCATTGCCTAATTGCTTTTTGTAGTAGTTTTAAGAAAGGGCATTTATAAATTTTAACTACGATTGGTAAGAGAAATCTCCATCAATATTGCACCTGGGCTACTTACTCTCTTTCCATAATTTATTCATGACTAGTCTATTTTTCCCTTAAGAACATGTTTACTGGGGATGGTCACTTGGGATGCTTTTCACTTAGGTTGCTTAATCTGTTTGAGTACATTGGTTTGGTATCATTTTAGTATTATTTTCTCGCTAAATCGATACGGTTATGATGATGAAAAACTGACAGTTTTACTTATAAACTAACCAAGTTAAACCAATACTAATTCGATATCCGATAAGTTACAAATACAAATAATAATAACATAGGATGTTAAAAGTTTTAAGAAATTTTTTAATCTTAAAAAAAAATACCAAACTATTCATTAATAGAAAAGATTTATCAAAATGCCTGTATGACATATAAAATACTCTCTGACTCTAAGCAACTTATCAACATAAGTAGTGGATATAGAGTTTCTTATGTCACGTTTGGTACACCAGAATGATTTAGAATGGAATTGATTGAAATAGAATGGGTTCCGAAATGACAAATCCATTCCTATTTTTGAAAGTGTACATAGAATGGAATGGTTGTAGGATGTCTTTATCAGAAATATCCCTAGCAATAAATGAAAGTTATGAATATGCAATAGGATAAAAGAGTAATTATATTACGTACAATTAATAAAGTTGAAATTGAATTGTGATTCCACCTTGTTAAAGGCATAATGAAATTCCCTTCCAAAGCTAGAATTGTCGAATCTAGGGAATTTTGATGCCAGCTTGTCAAGGTGCATCCAAACAAGGAAAAGGGAATGGAACACGGAATCGCAATTCCATTTTGGGTCCATTCTTGCATATCAAACATGACATAAATGATTTACATAATAAAAATCTAACCCTACCTGAATTATCAAAATCACAAGTCAAAATATAAGATTCTACGAAGTTATAGTTTTGTATGTTTTTCCTCAATTAAAACTGATATAAATTTATTTAGGTGCAAACTTTTAGTAGAATTATAAATTTAAATGTATGACTCTACAAGTTTATGATTTTATCAGTTTTACATGATTTTGTATGATTTTATTGATTCTATAGTTTTTAATGAACAGTAAAATCATGATTTTAACAATTATGTTTGTCCGTTAGAGAATTAATCAAATCGAGCGGCATGTGTAGAAAATATACGATAAGTAAGAACACTAGGGTTCAATTCACCTTACGTACAGGCATTGATAGGAGCATTAAGTAAGTGCTGCTATAATGCACGTCTATATATTGATCATATCATCAGAATAAAATTCCACGGAATCGACTTCATAATGTTTTAGGAAGGTTTGATGGGATAGGCGTGCGAAATATGAAAATATGCTTCCATAAAAATGTATTCTTGAAAAATTACATAGGAAATGGTAGGTGGAAAAACACTTTTCCAAAATAGAGGTAACGTGGAATTGAATGGAATGGTTATCAAAGATCTACATTTGGAACAAATTGAAGGAATAGTATCGATATCCTATAGAGTGGAACGAAATAAAATAAAATATGTTTATATATATATATATATATGTATAATATTTTCCCAAGTTACAACCTATTAATGCTTTCTGGCTATTTATTTATTTTTTCTTTTAGGGATATTATTAAATTTGCATAAAAATTAAATTTGATATCCAAATTTTAAAGTGATCTTTTAATGCCTAATCAAAATTTTCTTTACTATTTTTACTGTCTTACTAATATCATTTATCCTATTTCTTGACATTAAAAAAAAAAATTATCTATCAATACTAAACGGTGTTTAGAGAATTAATAAAAATTCAATAACAAGTTGTTTTGTTGATACAAATATCAAATAAATGGTATTAAGAAAAAACTAAAAGTAGATAAAAAGTTTAATTAGATATTAAATTGATCATTTTAAAATTTAGATATCATATTAAATTTGTTAAATGTTAAGAAATATTGCAGAAAATAACACAAAACAACTAGAGTAATTTTATTGAATAATAAAATAGGCTTTTATAAAGATATACAAGTAATAGATTTGATGAAATTTGAGCTCACTAAGCACTTATATAGCTAACTACCAAGACTAATTCAAACTAGCTAAAATAACTCTAACAAACTCTAAAGAATAGTTCCTGAAACAACCAAAATCTTCCAACAATCCCTCCCTTGAACTCATTGCCTAAGCAATTAGTTCAAATCTGCAGCAGTACACATACCTAGTTTCTCACGAAACTTCTCAAAAGCATCTAACTTGAGGGACTTAGTCATTAAATCTGCACTTTGGTCTTGAGTCCTACAGTAAACTAATTCAACAATACCATCCTTAGTAAGATCTCTGAGAAAATAAAACCTTATTCGTATATGCTTCGAACGGCCATGTAAAACAAGATTCTTTAACAGCTTTATAGTTGAAGTATTATCACACATTAATGTAGTACAATTAGCTTGGCACATGACCAATTTCTTTTAAAATTCTTCTCATCCAAATAGCTTGGCAAGCATATGCAACTGCTACTACAAATTTGGCCTCAATGGTTGATAAAGTGACTATAGGTTGCTTTCTTGATGACTAGGCTACTGCTCCTCCACACATCATGAACACATAACCTTAGTGCTCTTGCTATCCTCCTTATCTCCAGCGTAATCACTATCTGTATACCATTTCGCTTGCTCCTCCTTTCTTATAAAAAACACCATAATCTATAGTTCCTTTTAAGTACCTCAAAACTCTTTTTGCTGCTACAAAATGTAGTTGTGTAGGATTCGCCATAAAACGACTAATAAGACTCACAACAAACATGAGATCGGGTCGAGTAGCTGTAAGGTACATCAAGCTTCCCACCATTTGCTTGTACTGAGTTGCATCTACTTTGATTCCTTTCTTTATCTGCATCAATCTTTTGGTCAAGAACAATAGGATTACGAACAGAATTGCTTTCTTCCATGCTAAAACGACTTAAAACTTCAGCTGCATATTTTCTTTGGCATATAAAAACACCATCAGCCCTTTGCAACACCTCAATTCCAAGAAAGAATCTCATCTTTCCTAAATCTATCATGTCAAACTGCTTTTTCATAGAATTTTTGAACTCATATAGCATCACCTCATCATCACTAGTGAACAATAGATCATCTACATAAATACTTACAATTAGAATTTTACCTCCTTTTCTTTTAAGGAAAAGTGTGTGCTCACTAGGACTCCTTTCGAATCCTTCCTTGATGAAATAGGACTCAATTCAACTAAACCAAGCTCTAGGTGCTTGTCTTAGTCCATAAAGAGCCTTTTGTAATTTATAGACCATATGTTCACTTCCTTTCTTTTCATATCCTCTTGGCTGCTCCACGAACACATCTTCCTTCAATTCCCCATGCAAGAATGTAGATTTAACATCTAACTGGTAGAGATTCCACCCTCTTTGTGCAGCAAAAGCAATGATCATTCTCACTGTATCCATCCTAGCCATAGGTGCATATACTTCTGTATAATCTATTCCATGCTGTTGGGGGTAACCTTTTACTACCAATCTTTCTTTGTATTTGTCAACTTCACCAAGCTCATTCAACTTAGTTTTGTAAACCCACTTCACTCTTATCTTCTTGGCTCCAATGGGTAGTTCTACTAATTGCCAGGTCTGATTTTTTTCAATGGATTTGATTTCTTCATCCATGGCCAGCCTCCATTTTGAGCTTTTAACTGCATTCTCAAAGCTCGTAGGATCAAATGACACTATAAGTGCTATGCTTGTCATGTTTACTTCATCATCTTCTAACAGTCCTTCATTAGATGTGTAATCTGTCATCCAAACTGGTGGATGTCGAATTCTGCCCTACCTTGCTGTCAAATTCTCTTCAGCAATTGGTGCTTCATTTACATCTTCTACTGCTTCTCCTCCTTCATATGCAATTATTTCAGTGTTATCTCCCCATTCGAAATCCATCAACTGCTTTTTTTCATAATTTGCATCCCAATTCCACACACGGTCTTCATCAAAAACCACATCACCGCTCACAATAATTTTCTTTGCAACTGGATCATACATTATGTACCCTTTAGATTCATCACTGATCCCGAGTAGTACACAATTCACACTTTTATCTTCAAGCTTTGTTCTCTTAGCATCTAGTCTGTGGACATGTCCCACACAACCAAATACTCGAAAATGCTCCATTGAAGGTTTTTCTCCACTCCATACTTCTTTCAGAGTCACATCCTTTACAGCTAAAGTAGGTGATCGATTTAAGACATGAATCACCCACCTAGTAGCTTCTACCCAAAAGATCTTGGGTACTTTCTTCTCTAATAGCATGGCCCTCACTAAATTCATCACTATGCCATTTTTGCGCTCGGCCACTCCATTTTGTTGTCGAGTGTAGGATGTGTTGTTAGTTGTCTCTTCACACCTTGTTGCTTACAAAAATCATTGAATTCTGCATAATTGAACTCCCCTCCTCTATTGTTCTCAAGCACTTAATAGACATTCCAATCTCTGTTTCTACAAGAGTCTTGAAACGTTTAAAGTGATAAAAGGTTTCTAAATTCTATAAAAGAAAATAAATCCATGTCTTTCGAGAAAAGTCATCAATGAAACACAATAGGTACCTCTTGTGGCTGCTAGAGGTAGGTGTAATTGGGCGGCAGAGATCTGCATGAACTAGTTGTAATCTCTCTGTTGCTCTCCAGTGGCTCCTCTTGGGAATGGGAATCCGGTGTTGCTTGCCTTTCATACATGCATCACAAATGACATTTATATCTACAATTAACGGCAAACCAAGCACCATTTTTTTACTTCGTAATGTACGCAAACCTTTGTAGCTAAGGTGACCATAACGATGATGCCAGAGCTCAGACTGATCTGTGGTACTGATCTACAAACACTTTTCTTCCTTTACTATGATGGGTGAATCAGCAATCAACTTAAATATCATGTTTGCAGTCATGATGGATTCTGTCATTTTTCCCTTTTATGGATGATAAATGCTATACATACCATCTTTGAATACCAGTTCCAATCCCTTTTCTTGCAACTGACCCACACTCAAAAGATTGTTTTTAAGTCCCGGCACATAATACACATTACCAATAACATAACTGATGCCTTTCAAAACCAACTTTACAACTCCCTTTCCAATCACGTTCATTTTTGTATTGTTTCCAAGCTTGACAGTATGAGAGAAAGTTGTATCCAAGCTTGATAACATACCCTGGTTCCCACGCATGTGGTTTGAGCATCCTAAATCTAAAAACCACACATCACTTCTCTTATCTTCATGGAGCTCCTCATATGCCATTAACAACAACTCATTTTCAGCTTCCTCTTCTACCTCTACATAATTTGCTTCCTTATTCCATCTTGGACATTCATATTGAAAATGTCCTAAATTGTGACATTTATAACATTCAACAATTGCCTTGTTGAGGGTTGTTCTTCCTCTTCCTTATCCTTTGCCTCTAGATGATCTTCCTCTACCCCTTGTTCCTGACCCTGAATCTACCTTTAGAACTTGATCCTCATCCTCACTACACACCCTTCGAAACTTTTGTTCATGTACCACCAATGAACTCTGCAATTCATCAATGGACATGTCATTAGTATTCTTTGATTCTTCGATGGACACCACAACATATGTGAACTTTTCTGTTAGAGTTCGTAGAATTCTCTCAATAATCTTTGAATCAGACATATCTTCTCCATTGCTCCGCATCTTGTTATAAACTGTCATCACTCTTGCAAAATACTATGTGATGGTTTCATCTTTCCTCATTGATAGAACCTCGAATTCCCTTCTTAGTGAATTAAGAAGAGATTTCTTTACCTTGTCATTTCCCCCAGATTTCTATTTCATCAAATCCCAAACACTCTTGGCTGTACTACGGTCTAGGATTTGTTTGAAAATAGTACGATCAAGTGTCTGGAAAAGATAATGTTTGACCTGATAATCCTTGGTTTTGGCATCATCGAACAATGCTTGTTGTGCCTCTATCAGCCTCGTCCTGTCTACTGGCTTTTCGAAGCCATTGTCCACCAAACTCCACAAACACTTTGCTCTAAGCAGGTTTTCCATCAATTCACTCTAATGGTCGTAGTGACCGTCGAAGTGAGGGATCTTCGTTAGAGTCTTGTCGTTGTTCATTCTCTCAATATCTGCTCACTTGAAGACTGCTGCTTCTCTCTCTAGTCTCTACAAGCCCAATGGGGGCTCTAATACCAAATGTTAAATGTTAAGAAATACTGTAGAAAATAACTCAAAACAACTGGAGTAATTTTATTGAAGAATAAAACAGGCTTTTATAAAGCCATACAAGTAACAGGTTTGACGAAATTTCAGCTCACTAAGCACTTATTTAGCTAACTACCAAGACTAATTCAAACTAGCTAAAATAACTCTAACAAACACTAAAGAATAGTTCCTAAAACAACCAAAATCTTCCAAAAATTTTTATATAAAATTCAGATAACAAATTTTACGTTTATCCTTTCTTTTATAAAAGATTGATGGGTAGCCGGATATTATTATCGTCTTATTGAAGTTTAAAAATAAATTAGCTAAGTTCCATTGCTCCATTTCAATCGTATTAATATCGTGCAGCCCATTTGTGGGTGTAAGGACAATTAACAGGATGGCTTTTTTGGAGCCGAAAAGGATGGCTTGAACCTTTAAGTTTAGGGTTGCCAAGTTGCAGTCGCATAGGACAGTTTTTATTTAACGGACGAAGGAAAATGGAGAAAGGACGGGTGGAAATTATACACAACATGTAATATACACAGGGAGTGTAATTATCAAAAATATTCAAAAACGTGATTGTATAAGTAATGATTATTTTAAAAATTATTCATTATATTATTAATATGTTAATATATGATTGGTAGTAATTTGTCTAAGAATATTTTTCCGGTAATACATAATGAAAACTATCATAGTTTTTTTCTTTCTTTCTTCCTTTTTTTTGAAGAAATTTTAGTCATTTACCCTGAGTAGTCAGTTTAATGAGGTAAATGGCAAATGTCTTTCCTTATATTTGCTTCTTATATAATCGTACCTTATATCTTCCAAATTTTATATTTGGACCCAAATTTTAGGAGGAAAAAAAAACTTTTTGGTTATGAAAATATGATATATTATGAAAATATATAAAAGAAACTACAGAATAACTATTGTTAAGTTAAGGAGTTATAATTTTTTATCGGATTAATTTCACTCACAATACCTAAACTTTTTTAATTATAATAAAAATATACCTAAACAAAATTTTATTATAAGAAAATATCTAAACTTATCAAATCTTTCACTATAGTACCTATGAACGGATTCCGTCCATTTTTCCGTCTTAGTGATAAAGTGTTAGGTTAACTAGACTACAATATTATTTTTCAACCCCTATAGGCATTTTTTTTTTTTCCTTTTCTCTCTTCTCCTTCTTCTCATTCTTCTCTCCAAATACCGTTAACGGAGATTCAAACCAAACTCCATTAACTCATTAATTATTTAGTATAATTAAACTAATCATACTTTAACATTCTTAAATCGCGAAAAATCGAAAGTGATTTTTGCAACTTTTTCTCCAAGCTCTTCAAGATTCTATGTTACAATTTGATAATTGTAATATAAAGATAAATAAATTATAAAGAAGGGTAAGTTTGTCATTTGTTATAAAATAAGAGGGTTCTATGGTCAACAAGTCTTTAAAAATAGTAAATCTTTAATAAATTATGATAAAGGGTAAAAGTTGTCATATGCTGAAAAATAAGAGGGTTTTATAGTCCATCCTTATAAGTTTCATTTATGTGTATTATATGGCAGGCATATAATACATGAGGTGTCCTTTCATTTCCTGTGCTGTTATAAGAAATCCTAGGGTTCGTGTTTTTCATTTGTAACCTCCTTCCTTTGACCAGAAAGAGAGAATTGAGAGTTTTTGGGTGTTTTTGAAGAACAAAATCAAGGGAGATCAGATTTGGATCAAGAGTAAGTAATCTTGCCTTTATCTATTAAGATTCTTCATATATCGTTTCGTTTCCTTAGGGTTTTGTTTGGATTTTGAAGGGATTTTTATTGGAAACCCTAGTTTTTATCAAGATCCAATCTTTCGGGAAAACAAGCAAGGATCAAGATTCAAATCAGGTAAGTTATGTCTTTTAAATCGTAGATATAAACAAAGGAACGATTAGTGATATATCATGTCTGTTCTTGTGGGTTTATCTATCTAGGGTTTTGGAGGAAGTTGTTCTTTTTAGAGTTTTTATCTAATGATAAATGAAGAAAAACCTAAGGTTTGGTTTCAGGAAGAATTAAAGGTAAGTTCTCATCCTTTAAATCAAAGGTTCTATAAAAGTTCAGTTTTATGGAGAGATTTGTCTGTTTATGTGGATTTCCATATTAGGTTTTTAGAGAAATATATGTTCTTTTGAGTTTTTGAGGAGTTTGATAGAAGAAAAAGAAATTTCTGTTGTAGTTTCCATAAAAGGTTAGGGTTTTGGAGATTTTGATACGTTAGGGTTGTATGGGTTGAGGATTTACATATTTTCTATTTATTTGTATATCAGGAGATTTGGAGATTTTGTATTGTTGTTCATAAGGGATTTGTGGATTTGGAGAAATTGTTCCTGGAATTGGAAAAGGTACGACCTTTCCTTGTTTGTTGTATTTGCTTGCAGGTTTAGTTTTCTGATTGTTGCCTGTAGGAACAGATATATAAATGAACTTAATTCTATTTGGCTTAAATTGTTTTTCTGGATGTCTTTGGCTTTGACCAGTAAAGACCTGGCAGACAGTGATACTGGTGAGGCACCCTGATGATCCTTGTGTGTCGTTGTCCCTAGTGGAGTTGCACTTGGAGATGATTCCGGTAGATATAGGTTTATTGGCAGTATGGCCGCGGGTGTTTGGGGAGTACCCATTCACCAATATATGTATATAATTATTTATTTTCGATATATGGTTGTTTTCAGGAGTCTGAGTAACTCCAAGTTTGGGATCAAAGATCTATGATTCTGAACTGTGTTGTTTTGCAGGCTTAATGAAGATAATGATCCGGTTGTTTGCATTTAGTTAGTTGCACGTATCTATACATGTTGTTTGTGCATTTGCATATTGTTTGTGGACTGGCGTACTGGGCGTTTTCGCTCATTCCTTTCTTTTTCAGGTACAAGTGATGGAGATATTGTTTATGACTTGTGTGGTTATGACTTGTATTTTGATCATGGGGATGGCGATAGTGGACCTGACTACACTGCAGCGGAATAGGATGTTATACATGACCTATGAAAAGGATTTCTTGAGTTTTTGAAGATTTTTGAAACAATGTTTTGATTATTTATCGATTTGAGGATTTGAAGTATTGATTTTTATGTAATTGTTTATTAAACAGGATTATATGATTTTAAGATGGAAGTTAGATCTTTTCTAGATTATTGTTGGCTTTGGTTTTGCCAACTCGGATTTAGTTTATATTATAAGAAATATTTGAAAGTTATAAATTACAGGTTTCATGGGTTTTATTCCTTCTAGAGTACCCTTAAATGTGGGTTCATGGAGATTTTTATATGTTTATTTTTTGTGGTATTGAGATTTAGAGCCTTTGCGTGTCTCTTTTAAGAGAGGACACGTGGCGGGTTGTAATGCCTTAGTTTAGGGCGTTACAATAATTATCGTATTCAGGTTATTTAAAATTAGGAGGAGTACATATTCTTAGATATTTATATATTTATTTATGAATACTTCCTGTCAAAATATGAGTTCTAAATATAAAATATGCGCTGAAGAAATATTTTGACAAGATAATGACATTAGAAAAGTAAAAAAAAAAAAAAAAAAAAAAAACACACACACACACACACGAAATAAGTTTGAAGAAGATGGAGTATATGTATAAGTTTAGAAACTTATGAAAAAAGTTGAGAACTTTAACAATAGATCAAGTGCTTCTAAGAAAGGTTAGAAACTTTTTAAGTAGAGAAAGAAGGATTTAGGCATTCTGTGGGAAAAAAACAAAAAGGTTGGAATCTTCTATATAAGGGCTCGAAATTATTGGTGTAGGAATTCATCGAGTGCATTAAGTGCTCTATTTTCCATACTTTTTTATAGGAGTCCAGACTTTTGGTCAAAATTCTGCAATTTCTATAGAAATTCATCCCTAAGCTTCTAGGTTCTTCTTGCCATTAAAATTCCACAATTTTTTCACACATAACCAACTCTCTAATACAAATTCAAGATATGATAGGAGAGCAACAAATATTTTAAAAAACAAGTTATGGTCGTGTACAATAAAAAGTAGTCACTGTAATGTGAAATGTTAAGAGAGAGACTGAAGTGGGGAGGAAAAAAAGAGACTGTGAGTAGTAAGTCATCAGAGTAAATATTTCAAAAATATAAAGTCAGTCAAATTTACAAAAAAGCCTAAAGTTATAGGTTTTAACCTTTTTAAATCTTTGTGAAATAAAAAAAATGATTTTATATTAATAAAAATTATAAGAAATATAAAAAAATTAAAATTTAAGGAATATATTGACATATGATAACTTTGAGATATTACGGGTGTACTCCATATTTGGATCCTGACCGAGTCTTTCTATCCCTAATTAATTCTAGAAAATTTTATGGTGAATGTCATGTTTTCAGATGAGACATGTTCCATTAGTTTTTTTTTTTTTTTTAATGACTCAATTCTTACCCAGAAATAATTAATATATTATTTTTTATGGCCAATAATTAATATATTATTTTATTTGTTTATTTTAACAATCAAATAATTAATTGGATAATCCCATAACCTAACATTAATAACCTCACCATAAAAAAAATATAAAATGAATGATACATGTTATGCGGATGTATACTAGTGTATAACTACCAATGATATGTTAACACATAAATGATATGATGGGTAGTTTTTAAGATAATCATTATTCACATATCCACATGTTATAAAGCGATTAATAGTTACACACCTGTATATATTACACGGGACGCATAATATTTACCGAATATTTTCTCCCCAATCAATTCTTGCCTAAACCCATCGGGTGATTAGGGATGGCAACTACAATCCTCTTTGGGTACAAACACCAAAGGCATAAATGATTGATTTCAGCAAAGCATCCCATTTACGTTTTTATCCTTAGGAGACAATGTTGCCATTGCTGTTGGGTCTTCAAACGACAGGCCAAAACCGTCTGCTGTGCTCACCAATGCCTCCTCGCACCATTCTATTGTGTGCATGTCACCGGTCACCGACCCATGCTATTTTTTACTTGGAAAATTGTATATGGTAACTTCTAAATTCGGAATATAATTTGTTTGTTATCTTACCGGTTGATGTTAAACATTGTTTTATTTTTTACTATTACTAAATAGGGTTTGGGCATTAACTTGTATATTTGTTGTGCATTGTCTTGTAACAAAGCCCAAGCGTATGATGTAATTAGAAGAAATTAGATCCAATTCGAGAAAGAGTAATTTAAAAAGAAAAAAAGAAGGTTTTAAAAAAGAGAAATAGTGTTTGACAAAAGAAAAAATTTACAAATTGACTTGCTAACTATGGGTCTGTTTCGATGGTCTGTTTTTCATCTGTTTCTGTATCTTTTTTTAAATGATATATGTAAATATGTTCGATTTACATCTATATTTTATCTATATTTGATTTATTTGATCTTTTAACAAGAACTATCAACTTTTTTTTTTATCTATATCTATTTCTTGAAAAATAATTTGTTGGAAAAAAATTTGAAAAAAGTGTCTGTATCTGCTATAAAAAGACAAACAAACAGACCCAAAAAAGAAAATTCCCTATCTTGATTACCAAATTTTTGTTATTTCTTCGTTGAGGTATTTTGATTTTCAAAAGTTTAGTGGTTTTATCTATCTTCAGGGCTTAAAAATATTTTCTTGGTTTATTTTTTCATTATATCATAAAAAAATTATATAAATTTTCATAGGTACATTTTTCAACAAAGTCATAGCTTTATCAAGAAGAAAAAAAGGCAAATTCAAACAAGTGATTTATTTTGTGAATTCTAAAGTATTTCATAAATAGTCTATAATTAAAAAATAAAATTATATAAAAGTACAAAACATTTTTTATAACAATTTTATTGTCTACTAGGGTGGGCGAAAAAATCGATCAAACTGAACCAATCCGTAAATCGAATCAAATTAAATAAAAAATATGGTTGCTTAAATAATTTAATTTAAAAAATTCTCAATTCGAATTAATCTGTAAATTTATGGTGTGGTTTAAAAGAGTAAATTGAATTAATCCATAAACCCAAATCAAATGTTTCTTAAAAAAATAAAATCTTTTAGTTGCAACTACAAATTTTCTTACAATGATTGATTAAATGTCATTTATGTTCTTTTGGAATTATTATAATATTCATTATTTGATGAAAATTGGTTAATATCATTTTGTTCTTTTTTAAAATTGTTTTTTAAGCTTAAGATATATATCATTCCATTGATAGCTTAATATTGCTTTTTTTCCTTAATTGTTTTAACTCTGTGAAGTCTAAAATTTGTTTATATAGTTATAACTTTTATTATGTATTAATTATTCGATATATTTTGTTAATGAATCACTTTTAACTGTGGATGACTTTTATTGATAGATGGCTTATTATTTTGGTCAAATTTGATGGTAGGTTATTGGTAAGTTGGTTTTGTGGATGATTATAGATTATGTATTAGTTTGTGAATATAGTTTGTTGGTAAATAACTTATTGTTAGTTGAATGATTATATGGAGAACTATGAATTATAAGCATGCTCGATTTATAAAATATTTTGTTATGATTTACAATTTAAACTTTGCTAAGCAACCTTAATATTTGAATTTATGAACAAATATAAAAGATTAAAATAATTTTAAAAAAAACTGAATTTTCATTTAACCCATAATTCAAAACTAATCAAACCATTGTTCAAATAATTTCTATTCATAACTGAACCATTATTTAACAATTTAATTTACGCGAAAAATGGTTTTAATTGCCCAACCAAGTCAATTCCGTACTCATAGTCATAGGCTAAAATATACATATATACACAGGTTATATTAAAAAAATAAAATAAAAATAGAAACACATCGCCCTCACTATTCTAGCTTTGGTTTTGTCTTTAGTTAGTTTAATAGCTCAATAACAAGAAGAAGAGGAAGAAAAAAAAAAAAAACAGTTTTGTGCATGTGATGTGGAGAAGAATCACCCAAAGGAAGGAAGAAGGGTTGTGAAAATTGAAGAATGGAACCTCAAAAAGTGTGTTTGATTTTTGGTGTGATTTCATTGCTGTCTTACCCTTTTTCAGTTACTGCTGGAGATATTGTTCATCATGACGAAAAAGTTCCCAAGAAGCCTGGCTGTGAAAACGACTTCGTTTTGGTAAATTCAATGAGAAAAAAAATTGCTATTTTTTGGTCTGACCCAGTTCTTCATTTGATGGTTTAATTACTGTTTTTTTTATTGAATTGTTATTTAGTGTTGAACGCAGTTCCTGTTTTGCTGAGTTAGGAATTGGGTATTGGTTAATTTATGCTGTTTTTGATGATTTATGAACTGGGTATAGGGTAGATAGAGTACTTGTGCTGCTGAGTTGATTGCTGGGGTCTTGTTTAATTTGAGATTTGATGTTGAACATTGTTCTTGTTTGGTGATTGAATATGGGTCAATTCTTGCTGTTTTGTTGATCCTAGTTCTTGTTTTGATGACTGATCAGCTGGGTGTTGTCTGATTTATGTTTTAGAGTTCTTGTACTAGGTCTTAGTTAATTACTGTTATCTCCTTTAACCTGTCCTTTTGTAGAGATTAAACAATTGGGTCTTGGTTAGTTTGTGGTGGTTTAATGGCTTTCCCTTTATATGTTTGGTGATTTATGCTCGGGACATTGTAGAATTGTACCAATTAATAGAAGCATTAACCTGCGAATTCTTCACTTCTAAGTTGTTAGGATTCAGTGCGGATAGGCATTAATCAGATGTAGGAAAATTTCCATTTGGTCAAGCAGAGATCACTTAAGGGAAATCTCACACTATTTTGTTGTTTATTGAAGTTTTACTCCCAAATTAGGTGGATGATTTGAATGGTGTGTAATTAATACTTCCTTTTCTTGTGGTGATGATGCTAGTTTGACGTTTCCTAAGAGATTTATCTGTGAAGAAAAGCGGTTATGATTAAATTTTAAACTTCTTGGGTTCAATATGTCTTCCAGTTTATTTCATGTTGTAGTATTTTTGGACATCCATTCTCTTGTTAATTTGATTTTGGATTGGAGATAAAGATTATGATTCAGTCACCAACCTTTATAATCATGTAGCAGTATCAAAGGTGCATACTGGAACTACAGTTAACTCTGAGAGCTTTTATCAGGTTAAAGTTCAGACTTGGATTGGTGACTTTGAAAGCAGTGAATTTGTTGGTGTGGGTGCTAGATTCGGTGTAGACCAATAGTCTCAAAGGAGAAAAATGCAAACCGAACCCGCCTTGCTCTTTCAAACCCTCGTAATTGTTGTAGCATACCTCAGGACAAGGTTTCTTCTACAATACTCTAATTATTTCTTGTGATGAAATACAAATAGCATCAATTTAACAGTGTAGTTTGAATAATAATTTTATTAACGAATAATTTTGGTATTGCTAGCTCACTGGTGAGGTTGTCGTGGTGGATAGAGGCGATTGTAAGTTTACTGCAAAAGCTAATAATGCTGAAGCAGCTGGTGCATCTGCTATCCTAATTGTTAATAAGCAGAAAGGTAGAGTTGCACTTACCATGTAATTTAACGCACACTTCTGCTAAGTTTTGCTTGGGTTAATCTAATCTGCTTAGTATGAGAAGATAGAAATTTCAAAATCTAATTTGAAGCAGCCAATCCTCTCACTTCTTTCGCGACATTTTGGTGGAATAATTAAATTGGAATATTTCTAAATGCAGAGCTTTACAAGATGGTTTGTGACCCAGATGAAACAGATTTAGATATAAAAATACCTGCAGTCATGCTCCCACAAGATGCTGGTGCAACTTTGGAAAAAATGCTTATAAATAGTTCATCTGGTAAGGATGATGCTTATGAATCTCCAATTTCTTTCCAGAAGAATATCATTCCAGTGGTTGATGATGACTCCATCTTTACAGTCATAAGTTTTCTTCAGAGTAAAGCTTCATTGATTACTTCAAATTACTATATCATCTTTGTTCTTTCTATAGTGTCAGTGCAGTTGTATTCCCCAAGGCGTCCTTTAGTTGACATAGCAGAAGTATTTCTGTGGTTAATGGCTGTTGGCACTATCTTATGTGCATCCTATTGGTCTGCATGGAGTGCAAGAGAAGCAGCTATCGAACATGACAAGCTATCGAAGGTCATTTTGTACTTTTAGGTTGGATGGGCATGTTGAAAAAATATCTGGGATTTTGTCTGAATTTATTATCTTGTTTCTCCAGGATGCTGCTGATGAAATTCTGAACGATAAAGGTGCTGGCACTGGGGGTGTTGTAGAGATCAATACAATATCAGCAATCCTTTTTGTCATTATTGCCTCGTGTTTCCTGATCATTCTCTATAAACTTATGTCCTCCTGGTTTTTGGAGCTTCTGGTTGTTCTGTTCTGCATTGGTGGAGTAGAGGTATTAAGCCTCTATCAATAATATCCACATAGTTTTTGTAACTTTTTCTGTATGTATAATACTTTCTATTAACTTTCCATCATTTCTTTGAACTTGGGGAAAAATATTTATGCTTTTCACATCTCACCTCTTTAACATGAGCAGTGTGGCCACACTCCTATTTCTGTTTACTTTTAGAAGCTCCTTAAAAAATGTACCCTTTCCTTTCTGTATTTTGCTAAAGTAATTTTGAAAGGACTGGTAGAATTCCTAACTATGATAATCAGTCAACGAAATTTTTGAAGAGTGATGTTACATGATATTAGGAGATTTTGGACAGACTTTGTTAGAAATAATTTTCACTCTGTTTCTTAAATTTGATCATCTCTTTATAATTCAATATAGTGAATGCTTGAAACTGTTGTTGTTGTTGTTCTTTTCTTGGTTAATTATTGAAGATCTAAAAGTACTAAACCATTTGGGTCCCTCCTTTTGACGATTGATGTTATGTACTTGTGCAGTATGCCCAAACTCTCCAGCGATTTTTCTTTTTACCTTTTTCTCCTTGTCCTTTTTGCATTACAGACTTTAGTTAATCTTGTGTGTATTGAGCCATAATGCTTGGCTCTGTACAGCACATAAATATTACAAATTTTCAAATAGTTTCACTAAAATAATCAAATGAATGCCTATGTTAATGAATGATTATGCAGTTCTTGATAGGTCTTCACAAGACACTTCACTTGCTTCTAACTCTCTGACCTTGACATTTATTTGCATGTAGGGCTTGCAAACTTGCTTGGTTGCTTTGTTGTCAAGGTAAGGTCTCATAGCCAATCTATATTGCCTTTCCCTCCCTCCCTTCCTCCCTCCCTCTACCACCCCCCCCCTCTCTCTCTCTCTATATATATATTTATCTGTCTCGAGTTGCTTGTAGATAATATGGAATACTTCAGGATTTCTGGTAGCCCATTTATTGCTTATTCTTCTTCTTAATGTGTTGTGCTCACGCTGTTAAATTTTTGTACAGATGGTTCAGAAAAACTGGGGAATCATTCATCAAAGTACCTTTCTTTGGAGCAATCTCTTACCTGACCCTGGCTGTTTCTCCATTCTGTATAGCATTTGCTGTAATCTGGGCTATTAATCGAAATGTCTCCTTTGCCTGGGTTGGTCAGGATATCCTTGTAAGGTTCAATCACATTGTCAGCATCACTTCATCCTGTGTGCTATTTATGCATGCTTATTTATACACACATATAAATCTCTCCATCCAGGACCTATGTATAATGTAATGTCTCCTAAACTGGGTCTTCTGGAGTGCTTTTTGTTGATTATTAAGCTTTGTACTTAGGTTATCTTAAAATCTCTTATGTAGATCTGTGTCATGCCTAGCTATTACAATTAGCTAGTCTGCTGGCTGTTTGTAATCGCTTGATTATTTGATATCACTAGTATGCAGAGCCTGATTGGTGGGCTTTACACTATACTTGAGCTCATTGTTTAGCTCTAATCAGGCAATCGAAAACATTTCTTTGTTTTGTTTTCAGTTATTATATTCATTGCTAAAAGGAAACACTGCTAGAATATGCTACTGCTCTAGAGCAAAGGCAGCAAATAGTCATCCATAATCAAATAATTCCCTTCTATCTTTAATGAGCAGGAGAAATTACCTTTTTCTTTATCCCTTCCAGTTTCTTATGTAAAATGCCCACATGTGGCTTCTGAGAGTCGCATTACATATGCCATGGTTCTCTCCCCCACACCAGACCCCCCACCCCAACCACCCACCCACCCACCAAAAACAACTTGCTGAGGTAACTGTGTGAACTTGGAAAGCATTAGATCAAATATGACAACAGCTAATTTATAATGAGCCTAAGCCTAAACCATGATCTTCATTAAGAATATAAAGTGCAACTTCCACTTGCATCCTACTGATTATAATTTTCTCTCTTACAATCAGGGAATTGCCTTGATAATTACAGTATTACAGATCGTGCGGATACCAAATCTCAAGGTATTTATTCAGTTCATTTGTAAATATTTGGGACTTCTGGATACAGTCTGATTATATTCTTGACTTAGAAGTGAATGGAATTGAACTGTCAATTCTTATTGGAGAGCATGGCAACGAGCAATTATTTTGGGGACTGAATCAGAAGAATTTTAAGATAAACAATTTTTCCTTGGGATATACAATGTAGCTTTGGATTTTTAGACATGGTATATGCATATTAGAGAAAAAAAATTCTATGTTATATATGTGATATCTTATGCTTACAAAGCCTGTTATATTGGCACGTGTTACAAATTATAACACCCAATGCATTGATTCTACAACTTTCCCTCTTGCATATAAAATTCTGCTATTTATGTAAGACTTACCTTCGTATATGTGAAGTCATCCTGTTTTGTTATATTCACCTCATTGGCTGGATGTCTCCTAACAATTTTATTGATATATAAATCAGGTTGGAACCGTTCTTCTGGGCTGTGCATTCTTGTATGATATCTTCTGGGTGTTTGTTTCGAAGAAATTGTTTGATGAAAGTGTGATGATTGTAGTGAGTATTCGCTTCTTCATTTGGCAACCCATATATTCTGACTTTCATATAGTCATGTCAACTGAATAACAAATACTAAATATTAAGATTCTGGTTGTCTTTTAATAGGTTGCCCGTGGCGATAGAAGTGGAGAGGATGGTATTCCCATGTTGCTGAAGATTCCACGGATGTTCGATCCATGGGGTGGTTATAGTATTATTGGATTTGGTGACATCCTTTTGCCTGGCCTGGTTGTAGCATTTTCTCTGAGGTTTGGCCTGCATTTCATTCTGCCAGATTAATTTGTTTGATGAAAGAATATAAACAAATGGTTCCTTTTGCTTGAAGATTACCTCATATTGATAAAGCAGCAATCAATTCACTTTTGCCAATGCTGTCCGTACATAGATTTTCATCTACAACAAATTTTTATTAGTTGCCCTCCCCAGTGGCCCAATTAGATATGAAGAAGTTACTTTAGGGTCCAATATGGGGTATAGGGTTTTGCTTCCCAATTTATGATATCATTTTTGTTTTTTATCCTTTGGTTTATTCAATGATATGAAGTCTGCACCATCAGTTTACCTCACAATGCCATGTACATAGTGAGAATTCAATACTTGAAGCAGTGTCTAGAAAATTTTAAAGTTAAAATATCTCTTGGACACTTCAAAACATCAGATTCATTGTCGAGTTATTGTTGTGGTTATTGCTACATATCCATCTAGTTTTGAAGCATGCTGGACATTCTTGCAGATATGATTGGCTTGCAAACAAAAGTCTACGAAATGGATACTTCATATGGGCAATGTTTGCTTATGGATTAGGTAAGAGTTTGTGATGAAGAACCAAACATGCAATCCCAATACACGCTTTGCAAATCCAGAAATCAACTTGCTCTTCGGTCGCTACTTTACCTGTTCAGCCATATTATCATTATGGCTGTGTACATAATTTGTTCAACTTTCACAAAACCTGCAGGACTTCTGATCACATATGTGGCGCTTAATTTGATGGATGGGCATGGCCAACCTGCATTGCTTTACATTGTTCCCTTTACACTTGGTAGTTCTTCTTTCACCAGTGGCACTAATTTGTGCTGACCAGATGGCTTTCTACATGTTGCTAATATTTAGTTGTGAATCTGCAACCAGGAACATTTTTGGCACTAGGGAGGAAGAGAGGGGATCTCAGGATCTTATGGACAAAGGAGAACCAGATCGTCCTTGCCAACATGTCCGGTTGCATTCCGACCACGATTCAGATGAGGAGAAGTAGGAGCAGATTTTGTATCTTATTGCAGCCACAACCTGGCTATGGCAATTGAATATATTAAAACTGTTAAAATCTAGCTTGTTAGATGCTTGGTGTGATCTTATCATCTGATAAGCAAGCTTGGCAACCTCTGTTGTTAGAAATGTTTGTATTAGAAAAGTATGTCATATGTTGCAAGGACATTATCGTCCTCCATGTAATATGGCTGAATGAAAATGTTAGCTGTTGTATCCTTCAGCAATTTACGATATTCTTTACTTGTTTAATATTGGAAAAAGTGCCCTTTAATCGCCTTTATTACTTTGATATATGTTTTCCCTAATTCGAAAAAGTTGATCATTTCTTGAAATTCTGTTCTATTGCTTCGATTTATTCTATGGATCTCTTCTGTTACAAAGAAAAGCTAATAGGAATATTTGGTTGTGTAAGTATTGGTCTGGATAAAACTTATTGCATCCTATTTGGTTTGTATATGAACTTGGTAAAAAAAGAAAAAACCTCTTACACTATGTTTGGTTGAAAGAAATTGTATCGGTATTTTAGATTTATTCTTGCAGAATATTTATTTTTTCGTTTGGTTTGTGAAAAATTTTATCAAAAGAATGTTTATTTTATGTGATGTAAAATAGATAAGGAATTTTCATTCCTTCAAGTAAAAGAAGTGGCTATTCTTGATATATATAAAAAAAAGTATGTTTTGTTTCAAAAATATCTTTTAACTACAAAATAAGAAATTGTTATTATTTTTCTAGTTTTACTATATTCTAACGAATCAAACATAATTGATAAAATGTAAGATTTTTTTTTTCTATATTTAATTAAATAAAAATATTGAAATAGGAAATAAAATAAAACAATCTCTATAAACATACCAAATTAACATGACCATTAATATCTTATTTTACAACTCTTAACCTTATTTATTGCTAGCTATGAGAGTTGCTGCCACTATTATCATTACCTTCATCACCACCACTATTGCCACTAATATCTAGACATCATCATGGTCGATTCCGAATTCGGAACCGACCTGACCCATCATCCGGCGGTTCCTGAACAGGAAACCGACCCGGTAATGGCAAGTATGAATCGATAAAGGATCCGTCAGTTCTAACGGGTTCTTACGATTTCATGTCTAAAAACCGCATGATTCGGTGGTTTTGGAACCGTCGATTCAAGAACCGATAGAACTGGCGGTTCTGCACAATAAAAATTATAGAAAAAATAAGAAAAAAAGAAAAGAAAATTATAAAAAATTGTAATTATTAAATAAATATTTAAAACTATTTTTTGCATAAATAATAAAAAATTTATTTTCTATTCACAATATTTAATGTGTTATTATTAAAACAACACAAGTAATAAATACATTTGAAATCATATATTGTTAAATTTATGTAGACTTCTAATTAAAGTAGACTTTCTTTCTTAACAATGTGTGATTCGTTTTTTGTTATTGAGAATTATTTATATCTTTGAATATTTTATAGTGTCACATTGCTAATATAACAACTAAAAAAGTGCAAGTGATTGTATATAAATAAATATATAATTATAAAATTTTTTTTAACTAATGCTTAAATTATTTAATTAATTTTTTTTTTTTTTCATGGTTCCCAGTTCCTCTAGAGCCGGAACCGAACCGTGGGAACCAGAGGTTCCTAAGAACCGGGAACCGAATCGGCTCCCATGGGTCCGGTTTCGATTCCACTACTTTTGGAATAGGAAACCGATGGTTCGGATCTGATTCCAGATCGAAACCGAACCATGACGATGTCTACTAATATCTCTACTAACGATACAACAGTGAAAGGTTATCATCATTTTTATCACTAATTCATTACGATTATTCATGCCGTCACTACCGGGGCCTATGATATTCGTGCAAGATATATTAGATAACTTAAAAAATAAAAATTCTTATGTTGTACTTCTTATTCTGTCCTATTCTGTTTTTCTTATTTTTCACTGTAGTGGAAGTCAAATGTTCCCTTAGTACTGTTGGACGAGTGTGGGCAGATTAGTGTTAGCTAAATCTTTCTGCTGCACAATTTTGGATCTGTTTGTTTAGTTTTTTTCGATAGTTATAAATACTTTTATTTAATTTTTTCTATCAAATTATTTATCAAAAAATAAATATAAATAAAAAAAATTAGAGTTCTCATCAAAAAATCAAATATAGATAAAATATAGATGTAAATAGGACATATTTACATATATCATTTTAAAAAAGATATAGATACAGATGAAAAACAGATCATTCAAACAAACCTTCATCTCTTTATAGCTTTTAAGAATACGTATCTTTTAAGTCCTATGATCCTATGACCTAGCTAGTTATAGATCTTTTAGTAATGATTTAGAAATTCTTTAAAAAGGTTTTGGGTTACTTGCACGTTTTCTAAATATAATGTTACATTTTGAAAGTTCAAATGTTTTTGAGTGGATAAGTTCAAATGTTTATTTATACTTGCTCAAAACCTAAAGGGATTAACATCTTGCCAGTTGCCACATGTCTTATATGAGTAAAACATGCTAAGATTTACTATTGGATTTATTATCTTTTCCATTTCTAATATTTTGAAATTCTTCATTAGATTTTAATCTACTTAATGGCCAATCATTGATTGATTATTTACTAATTTTAATATTTAGAAAAATAATGATAAAGCATCTAACTAAAATTTCCATAACCATCGTAACATGTAAAGGTTTGAATGGAGATCTGAGGCTTGCATGGCCCAAAAGATAGCAATAGTCTAAAGTTTGTAAAAGTACAAGCACAATCTAAGTGACAGGGTAAGTTTTGAATAGTTAAGTCAGTAAAGTCTATTTCTAAAATCAAATCCATTATAATTTAATCCTAGCTATTATGACGTTTAATTGACAATAATAATAATTATATGATAAATCTCTATTACAAAAAATACCGATAAATTATTCATTACTCAAATTTATCAATTGTATAATCCTATGTTGGAATTAGATTTTTTTTCCCAAAAATACACTCAATTAATAAAGCATTAATAAATAAAAATCATGTTACGGTTTTATTCAATTATTCAATAATTGTAATGTTATTATAACATTATTTATTGGCGAAAAGAAGATTCATATATTAATTATTACACTATTCCACTATTGGTATGCATGCCCATTTTAATATGGCAACTAGGTTTATTGAAATACATTTTTTAATTGTAAACAAGTGGCACATTTTATGATGTCCAGAATGGAGTAACTCATGGCTCTAATTACTACGTCATCAAGAACAAAAACAAACATGGTATTATATGGGATGCTCCTCCATATTAGTCTTCAAAAGCATGATTGATCTATGATTTTTCTTGGATAAGGTCAATTGTAACTCCTAATTCAAGCTAATCTTTATCAACATAACATCGAGAAAATTAAAATAACAAAAACTACCCATGTTGTGGCAATCTATGTGGCAAAAGATCAATGAAATAAACACACATATACAATCACCATCTATCACTTCATGTAAATCAAGCTACACTTGGATTTTTCTCTTTCTTCGTAACCCTTAAAAAAACATGAGTATATGAGGTAGCGGCATTGTGTGGTTGCCCTCTCTTTGTAAACGTTTTCATCTTCTTCATCCCTAGATGCATTGTTGCTGATGTTAATATTTACACATCTACCACTTTAGAACTTTTCCATCATTCTCACCATCAACGACCATCGGTGTCACACTACCAAAAGTCCACTTCTCTATATATTGGTTAGATTGAAATAACAAAGGTCAATCAATATTTGTTTGTCAATAATATATTAGATTACGTGGATTGTATATATTTGTTAATTTTCTTTTCTTTCTTTTTTACTTTTATCTCGATTATACTATCCTTTATATGAGATTGGTTTTACTTGTCAATCAAGTGATTTTATTCTTTTATGAGAACCTGATAATTCTCTATAGGCACACCATCTTATATATCTTATATAGGTAAAATACCTAATTAGATATTTGTAGAACAAATTAGATCGCTGTGAAGGACATTTTGAAAATTTAAGATATCTCCCAATTGATTGATATAATTTTCTTCCATTGAATAAAAGTCTTTCTTTTTTTCCTTTTTGGAAAATAAAAGGAAAAAAAAAGACACGTGAGGTATTAACTAAGTTATCATTAGAATATTCATAGACGCTTCAATAATATATTAAGACCAATCGTTTTGGTTTTCATAATATATACAAGTATCTTCCTAGAGTTACTTAAGTCATATTTATCAACTACTACATAAATTTCTCTTACAAATCTATATACCTGAGATACCATAATCAAATATTGATTAATGTTTACCCTATGTATCCTTATATCAAAATAACTAATTTTAATTGTATTAAGTGTGTAAATCTTGCATTCAAATTAATATGCATGTGTCCAGGTCATAATTAAATTAAACCTATTTCAATTTTCATATAAAACTCCATGCTCCTAACTCTTTTATATTCTAATTTATGAATAAGCCATTAGCCATAAAATTAACTATAAACCATAAAACGTAAATAATTAACATTTGATATATAAACACAAAATGATTTGAGAAGATTGTATGCATTTCAATTTGAGAAACTTTTTAGTATTATCGATGAAATAGTTCAGTCAATCATTCAAGTTAAAATGATTAAAAAAGTTATTCTAATAAATAATTTATTGGTCTAATCATAGTTGGATATAAATTTAAGCATTTTAATTTGGTGATAGAATTTTTCTTTATCCTGCTATCCCATGTTGATGTTTGTGGATAATTCCTAACAGCTTAGATTTGAATGGACTACACTCCAATGGACCATTGCCTTGTTTTTTACCTATTTCTTCTAGGATAGAACATGTAGGATGTTCTTGATCTATAAACAAATGCTTCTAATCTAGAACATGTGGGATACATGATGAGACAAAGATAATGCGAGTGCTTGCTTTATCAAATGACAATTTGATGCGGCAATTTTTACAATTTTTTTATCAAAATAACTGAATTTCGTTCAATTGAGCATAATTATATCAATCTATTTAGTGTTTCATTAGATAAATACTTTAAAAGATGTAATGTTAAACTAGGATGAAATCCACATGTATTTTTTTTTTTCACCTTTCATCCATGTGGAATGTCTTACTTATTAATTAAGATCTTAAAAATTATGAAACTAAAAGGGCAGTATTTATTTAACATAACAAATACTGATTTACATCAATGTTCTTATGATTAGGAAACAACCCAACAAGCCCAAAACTATGGCACATCATAATGAATTTAGTTGCTCTTTCAACAACTAAAGAACTAATTATCTGTTAAGAATTAATTAAGTATTTGGGGATTGTTATGTAAAATTAAGAATTAAAAATTCTAAATTAATGAGAGTATATAAGTAATCCTATAAATTCCTATAATCAATAATTGATTAAGGATTGATGTTAACGACGTATTTAATAAAAGTCCAAATAGCTTAAAAGACTCCAATAGCATCTAGTCATTAATTCTAAAAACAAATAATTAGGAAACAATTAAACATGCCCCCAAAAACCATAGTTTTAGGAACTAGAAACCCTAAAACTAAAATCATCTATAAATCGGTAGGTTAAACCATAATTACTAATTCTTAAAATTATTTAAAGCTTAGAGATAATTCAATTATAGTCAATACCAAAAATAATCCTAAACATGGTTATTAAAATCGTGATTTTATTACCTACTAGAATGTATAGAATCGATATAGTCATATAAAATCATGCAAAACCTGTAAAATTATACATATAAATTCATAAGGCTGCACTTAAATGACTCTATGTTGATTTTAATTGAGAAAAACATATAAAATCATAAACTCATGGAATTATTTTTTTAACTTGCGAATTTGATACTTACGATCCTAAACCCTAAAATCATTAAAAATCTAGACCTATAAACCCTAAATTATTGGAATACCCTAAACTATAAAAGTACCTTAAGTTAAATTCTAAACCCATTAAACACCTTAAATTAATCAACATCAAACAAGTTAAATCACAAAGGAATATTTCTCATGAACTTACTACAAAGCTACTTATTAATTAAAATTAAGTTTTCCCTTACAGAAGCTACCTTTTTAGAAAGTTATTATTAGTAGCTCCTTAAAGAAGTGATCCCATCAAGAAACACCTTCTTTAAAAAGATTTTGCAATAACCCATAAAAAAGTAACCTCTTTAAGAAGTTTAAGCCCAAGAATTTTCCTAATAAGTAACCATCCTTGCAAACTAGCTAAGATTATAATCAACATTTTGTCCCCCTCTCATTTCTTCACATATTATCACTACCTTTTCCATCTTTCTCTATTTTCTCTCAAACTTTAACACAAATTTTCTCACATTCTCCTTCTTTTTCTACATGCTTAGAAGAAACAAAGGAGCCAAGTAATTTCCATCTTGAGCCTCTTATAAACAATGTCATATCAAGAGGTATGCTTATTTAGTTTTTTTTTTTTTTTATTGTGTTTTTCTACCATCGAGCCCAATCTTGGTTTTTAAGCCCAGCCGGCAGTAACTTGTAAAAAACCCTTCAGACACCTTACGTCTCTCTCTTATTCCTAAGTTAAGAATCTAACTTTAACTTTCTTTTCGTCTTTCTCTCTTATGAAACCCTAACTCTCACTCGTGTTTGTTCTTTGATTTGTAGGTACGAATATGAAATTGTACTTGTTTGAGCTATTATAAGCTCTAAGACTCTACAGATGGTTCTTTAGTAGGGGCAACACACCCTTTTTTGCTTTCTTTTATTTATTCCATTCACCACAACCTTAACACAACTTCAACAGTTTGTTATACAATAGTTATCCTAACTATATTTTGTTTATGTAACTATATTTGTTGTAACTATGTAGCTAAACATGAGTAGTTAGCTAAGATTATTAAAAGATTTCTATATTTAGGAACAAAATGCTTAAGCCATTGGGGTTGTTTCACATGTCATTTATTTGTAACAGATGTCTACCCTGGTTGAAAATGAACCTTGTCCTCAAGGTTTAAATCTGAATATAACTGAGAAAATGAGTCCGAATCTTCCCATGAGGTTTCCTTCGATGGTAATCCTCACCACTATACTAGAATTTGTTTGATAGGATGATGGTGTCTAAAAATAGTACAACTATCCAAAATAACCAATGGTTGCAATAGAGGTTGATTTAACAGCTTTTGAAGGTAACTTTAGTGATGGTTTTATATTGCCTTATGCCTTCTTTAACAAAGATACATGAAAAACATTATGTATATTAGTCAATTCTGGTAATAGGAGCTGATAAGCACATGTACCTACCCTCCTTACAACTTAAAAAAGGGCTACAAAATCTCTCTAAAAGCTTATGTGTATGCCCCATAGAAAGAGAGATCGTTGGTGAGGCTGTGATTTGACATAGACTAAATCTCTAAGAAAAAACTCCACGTTAGATCTATGCTAATCTACATAATACTTCATTCTCCCTTAAGCTCTGTGTAGATTAGCTTTAAGAGAAGTCAACAATTCATCTATTGTAATAAGTTCTTGATCCACTGCATCTATCTCAGAAGCACTCTTATACAAGCTGTAATAGTTGGAGGGTGTGTACCATATACTAATCCAAAAGGAGTAGTACCAGTAGCTTCATGACATGAAGTGTTATAAGCATATTTTGCTTAAATATGAGACCCACTTTGTTGGACAATCCATAGTATAGCATTGTAACTACTGCTGTAATGTCTTATTCATTACTTCCGTTTGTTCATCGCTTTGTGGATGATAGGCACTACTAGTCTTTAAAGTAGTACCACTTAAGGAAATAGATCCTTCCATAATTAACTCATAAAGATGACAACCCTATCTGAAACAATAGATCTGGGATAGCCATGTAGTTTGACAACCATATGAAGGAAAAGCGATGCAATTTGGGTAGCAGTATAGTTTGAATCAAGGGCTCCTAGGTAGCAATGTAGTTTAATCAAGGGTTCCTAAGTGACAATATTTAGAGAGCCTATCTACTACTACCAATATCACTGTTTAACCTTAGGATCTGGGAAGAGAAGTGACAAAATCCATGCTTTCATCTTCCAAAAATGCTATCTGGAATAGGTAGGGGCTATAACAATCCAGCTAGACTCTTTGTTGAATACTTGACCTATTGACAAATAGGACAAGAACGAACATAAAAAACTTGAAGCAATCCTTTTATAGGTCTTCAAACATCCAAAACGCCCACTAGAAGGAGAAATATGAAATTCCGACAAAAGTCGAGGATTGACTGATGATTGAGGCACTAAAAATGTTTGAGAATCTCGGTATAATAATCCATTCCTCCAGGTCAGATTATATTCGAGTATCTTACCTTCGTCCGAGGTATAAATTAAGTCCTTAAAAGACTACAATGTCATATTCTTTTTTTAACATATTAACAAAAGGATATGTGAGATTTGACCAAGCTAGATAAGTCTCCTCCTTTGAATATTTTCTAGACAAAGCATCTGCAACCTTACTGTCCACACCGACTTTATAGACAATACTATAATCGTATCCTATCAATTTAGAGAGATATTTTTGTTGCTTTGAAGTCTATATAAATCGTGTCAAAATTTCTTTAAGGCTTTTGTGATATGTTCTTGTAAGAAATGAGAGCCAAAACGTATTATCTCCACTTCTTCACTACTTTAACTATGG
Source organism: Combretum micranthum (assembly GCA_024138025.1). NCBI lineage: Eukaryota > Viridiplantae > Streptophyta > Magnoliopsida > Myrtales > Combretaceae > Combretum > Combretum micranthum. The sequence goes on from JAMXBD010000828.1 coordinate 76,687, forward strand.
CATATAATTCTGATACATAAGCTGATGCTTTTTGTAAGTGAGATGGCATCTTCTTGCTAAAAAATGCAATAGGATGATCTCTTTATAATAGCACAGCTTCGACTCGTAATCCTGATGCATTTGTTTCGATAAAAAATTGTTCGTTAAAATTTGGCAAGGCCAAAATAAGTGTAGACATTAAAGCTGATTTGAGCTTCTCAAAAGCTAGTATAGCCTCAAAATTCCATGTGAAATCATCTTTCTACAATAGGTTTGTCAAAGGACTAGTTATAGAAGCCTATCCTTTAATAAATCGATGGTCGTAACCCGATAGTCCTAAAAAAGCTCTTAACTATTTAACTAAGTTGGAATAGACCATCGAGCAACTGCTTCCACTTTCTTCGCATCTAGTTGAACTCATGTAGATGATACAATATGGCCTAAATATTCGATACATGACTCCTAAAGTTGCATTTGGATTGTTTAAGGTAAAAATTATTATCTAACAAAACTTAAAGCGCCTGACTCAAATGGTCAATATAATTAGACATACAAGTACTAAATAATAAAATATCATTAAAAAAATTACAAATTTGCGAAGAAATGACCTAAAACTTTTATTCATGATGCTCTAAATGTTGTGAGTACATTGCTAAGGCCTAATGACATCACAAGAAACTCATAGTGTCCCTCATGTGTCCTGAATGCAGTCTTCTCTATATCCCTTGTATGCATCTGAGTCTGATGATATCTCGCTCTCAGATCTAATTTTGAAAAAAATTAAAGCACCATATAGTTCGTCTAACAGCTTATCAATTGTCAGAATAAGAAACCGATCTTTGACTCTAACTTGGTTGAGAATTCAATAATTGATGCAAAATCTCCATGTCCCATCCTTTTTCTTCTCTAATAAAACCGGGGACAAATAAGGACTTGTGATGTGTTGAATAAGTCCTTGTTGTAACATATCATTAAATTGTTTTTCAATCTTTGATTTTTGAAAATGGGGATATCTATGTGCTTTCGCATTCACTGGACTCTTCACTTCTTCAATGTGTATTTGATGTTGAATATCCCTTAATGGAGGCAAGGATGAAGGTGCTTCAAATACTTGGGAAAATATGCCCCATAAGGAATCAATTTCCTTGTTGCTAGTGGTCTTCTCACATGTGTTATAAATTACCTCTTGAGCCACAAACTGATAACATGAAGTTATAGAATCTGTATGTAACAATCTTCTAAGTTAATGATGTGAAATCTATATTATAGCTTCTTTATCCCCTTGCGAAGTAACCAAAATTCCTTGAAACATGAATTGCATTGTTAGTTCAGAAGAATTAATCATGATTGGACCCAATGATTGTAACCATTGCACCCCTAAAACCACTTTAGCTTCCTGTATAGGCAAAACATTAAAAACATCTTTAAAACATAGATCTTGAATGTGAAATTCAACATTCTCACATTTACCTTGACTTGTCATCTTAGTCCCATCACCAATGAGGACATTAAATTGAGGTGATGTAGTAATATGTAAATTGATATTTTAACTACCCTACTTTGTACAAAATTATTCGTTCTCCCAGAATCAAGTAAAATAGTTATTGGCTGATTGTTTATAACACCCTAAAATCTAATAGCACGAGGTGTTGTGGCCCATGCTAGAGTGTGGTAGCTAATAGCACATTCATTATGTACCTCATCAATCAACTCTGGCTTTATCAAAATTTCTTCATTGACATCCCTCTCCCCATTATCATCATCTTCTTCAGATATCAAAATTAGGAATTTTTCCTTGCACTTGTGATTTCTATTGTATTTCTCATTGTAGGTATAACATAAGCCTTGTTCCCTCCTTGCATTAATCTCAGCCTGTGTCAACTTTTTTTTATTGGTAAAGTTGTTTTTGCCACTAATAGATTATTGTTTGAAGGCTGAGAAGAAATGGTAGACTTAGCAAACCGTAATGTGTTCATTGTAGAAGTGTTGAACTTTTGTGTAGACTAGTTTCTTTGAGAGATATTGTCACAAACTTAGATTCATGCATTTTGGCAAGCTAAATTACATGTGAAATAGAAGTATGCCCTGAAATATGCACTTCTCTACATATATGTGGCTTTAAACCCGAAATAAAGCAACTAAAAATAAAAATCCATCAAATAATCCAATAATCCTGGTTGATAAAGTCTCAAATTCAGACTGATATTCATTAACCGATCCTTTTTGTAGCAATTTAGCTAAGATTCCTTGAACATCATCAAATTCTAAGGGTCTAAATCTTGTTTCTAAAGAAAAGAAACTAAGACCATGTTGAAATTGTTTGTTCTACTCCATTTATTGAAACCATTTCAAGGTTTTTCCTTCTAGTGCAAAAGAAGCAATGACTACATATTGCTCATCAGGAAAATGATGGAAAATTGAAAATTTTATGAACTTTAAAGATCCACCACAATGGGTCCTCTCCACCAAATTTCGGAATTTCAGTTTCAATCCTTTTAACATATTATCAACTATGTTACTGTCAGAAAATGATGAAAATTGGAATTATGATTTTGATCATTCTGAGTACTATGAGATTATGCTAGGTTCTGATTCCCATCAACTGAATCCACTTAATTTTGTAAAGATTGTAAAGAATGTGATATTGATTGCATATTTTCTTGAATTTGAGAATTTGTAATGCGTTGCTCATTAAATTGTTCTTGCATTACCTTCATGGATTTTGCAATTGAAAATTCTAATGACTGCAATTTCGCCAAATCCTCTTTTGAATGTGTTGCCATGGTTTCTTGAGTTCAACTCTCAGAGCACCAAATTGCTACTAAGCCTGGTCTTGATTTTGAAGCCCAACCCACAGTAACTAGTAAAAAAACCCTTCAAGCACCTTACTTCTCTCACTTATTCCCAAGTTAAGAATCTAACCCTCACTTTCTTTTTGTCTTTCTCTCTTACAAAACCCTAACTCTTACTCTTGTTTGTTCTTTGATTTGTAGGTACGAATATGAAATTGGACTTCTTTGAGCTAGTCCAAGCTCCAAGACTTTACAATTGTTTCTTTAGTAGGGGTAATGCACCCTTTTCTGCTTTCTTTCATTTATATTTCATTCACTACATCCTTAAGATAGATTCAACGATCTGTTATACAATAGTTATCCTAACCGTATTTTATTTATGTAACTATATTTGTTGTAACTGTGTCACTAAATATGAATAGTTAGCTAAGACTATTACAGGGTTTCTTTATTTAGGACCAAAATCCTTAAGCCATTGAGGTTGTCTTGCATGTCGTTTGTTTGTAACATTTTCCCTCCTGCTTGTCTTTTATATAATAATTTAAAAGGTTTGCATTGTTCTTTTGTGTAATAGAATTTATATATCTTAAGGAAATTCCTTATATATAAGTCTTATTTTCTTTACTTGAGTTTGTTGTAATAGAAAGTCTTCATATTCTGTATTTAACTCTTGTAGCATCTCTAAGAAAAATCTTCGAACCCATGTTCATGATAGGAAATATACACCTACTTAATTATAAACTCTAATGGTTAAAGATAATATTTGTAAGAGAAGAAAAGCAATGCTCACACTATCTTTTCTGTATAGTGCCAAGTTGCATAGGAAAAGGAAAAAAAATGAGGCATTTGGTTTTGGGTGATCAATGATATTTTAGGCTTGATAACAATATTTTTAATACAAGCATGTGAAGAAAACCAATAAAAAGAGAGAGTTGGTGAACCATATACCTTGGGCTAGTACCTAAAGAAAGAAAGAAATGGTTTGATCATTAAATCTAGACTCATAAAGATGGTTGATTTTAGTAAACTTGGTAAGTGCAAATTAGATAACATTGTATGAAACAAAAAAAAAAAAAAGTGGATATTGGTATATTTTTCTTGGTTAGCTAAGAGCTAGCAAGGATCAAATTAAGATCAAACTACTAATATTAGCTCATAGAGTAGATAGATGTTTAGCAAAATTGATGTGATTAAGAGTATTTTTAGGAAGCTCCATAGAAGCTTCAAGGAATTCATCAGAATCTTATTATATGAGTGAAATTAGAACCTAAGTTTTTCTTAAAAATCATAATTATTCAATACCCTACCTATTTAGGTAATAAATGTGAATTGTTAGTGTGAACTCCTTTGGTATTAGTTTCAAGTAGTCGGTTTGTAATGGAATTGAAAATTTTGATGAATGATAAGATGATACTCATAAAGAAAGTAAGATAGTAAGAAACCAAGCCTGTTTTGTTACTAAATTGATGATTACATTGTTAGTGATACCTAAGCAGACTGAAGATAATAGATTAAGGAATATAGTTAGATTTGGTAGTCATTGATTAAACCACAACAATTGATAGGTTGAAGTTGTTGATCAAAGAGGTCAGTGATTCAAATTACTTGAATGATAATTTTAGTGTTATAGATTGAATTAAATTAAAGATTGATGGTTATATTAGTTGATGAAGATGACTAGTTAGGAAAGAAATGCTAGAACGAAATGTTGGTTACTACATTTCAAGATAATTAAAGGGCAAATTACACCACAATGGCATAATATTTGAAGTTAAGTTCATTTGAGGTCACAATATTTAGAGAAGTAGGTGAGGTCACTATTGACACATATCAATAGTGATCTTAATAGATCCATTTCTCTAAACATTATGACCTCCTTTTACCACTCAAAATGTTGTAACCTCAAATGAACTTATCATTAAATGTTATGATATTTCAATGTAATTTACCTAATAATTAAAGTGATGTTGAGTCTGTTCCCAGAACTTAAATCAAAGTTAACCTTAAATACAAAGTTCGTAATTAGCGAAGAAACCTATAGTTGCACACATGCTTCTATAATGGCATGTTTAGTATGCATGAGTAAATCTCAAATACAATTGTAACTCTAAGTCTTTTTCCTTTTCCTTTTTTCCTTTTCCATGAATGAAACTATTTCTAAAAGGCAAAATCCTAATTTCTTTTCTTTTTTTTTTTAACAAAAAATCCTAATTTCTTATAGTCGATGATTTTGGATTAAAGGAAAATGTGATTTTATCTACTCATACAATTACATAATTTATTAGACATCTTAGTCAATGCTCTTCACTCGAAACTTCTTTTAACTTGTATGTATGCACGTATATATATGTAGATGCATTTTTGTTAATGTTGGTCCAAACACAAACTAATATAAATAACCTACATCATTTTGATCTTCTTCTTAGCTTCATTTGAAAAAAAAAATCAATTAAGAAATCAAACGTAATATCTTTTTTTTTTTTCTGCCTAACATTAAGCATAATATTTAAGTCACGTCTCTCTTATTAATTTTTTGATTATACAATTCCATTTATAATATTGTGATTTTTTTATTAATTTTTTCCATCAATTACTATTTACTACAAATGTTTTGGATTGGAGCGAGGGGAATCAAATCCTGTTAGAAGACATACCACAAAGCTACAAGCATTTTTAAAATTAAAATTTTGTGAGTTCAAATGGTAAAGCATTCAACCACAAAGCTACAAGCATTTTTAAAATTAAAATTTTGTGAGTTCAAAAGGTAAAGCATTCAAAAAGTTGATCCAAACTTATATTTCATAATTATAATTAGCTATACTCAAGTGTTTTTTTTTTTTTTCTTTTGTCCATCTTCCATACAATTACAATTATTAAAAGTTGAAAAAGTTAAACGTCTCTAGTCCTTTTAAAAGATTAGTATTTATATTGCTAACCTCAAGTCCAAGTACCTTAAACATTTCAGCTTCTCTAAATTAGAACGATATACTTTTTTTTGAAAAGAAAAATAAAAGAGAACTAAATTATTTGCATTAATATTCTTTTAATTTTCTCCTTTTCATATATACACATTATTTTTCCTCCTTTCATATCTTGAATTCCAATTCAGAATAGTTGGCAAGGGGCCAGAATGAGGTATTGGTTGGACCAACCTACCGGTAGCATGTGAGGGTGGCCACAGAACCAGGTGGGTATCCTATGAGCATGAGTTGTCTTGCATGATAAATCCATCCTATGCTGCCCTATCCTTTCCTTTCCTTTCCTTTTCTTTTCTTTCCTCTTTCCCTTTTCCTTTTCTATTTTTGTCATGAAATTGTAGCCCAAAGCCCAAAGGTTAGGTTAGTATATAATAAAAAGCAAAATTTAGCCCCAGCTAGGAAAAAAAGAAAAAGTTGAGAGTTGTTACTAAAGTAGGACATGTGGTCCCATTCCCTTTTTGTAGATTTCTTACTCAAATTTAAAATAATGAGTCAATGAGAGCTTCTAGTATGTTTTCTACTCGGCCATCTAGTGTATCACGTAGCTGTTAAAATAAATATAATAATTATAATATTAACTATTTTAGTGGCTTAATCACGGTTAATTATATTATGAGTTATTGGATAATGACGTTCCATCAAAATTAATAATTGAACGATAAAATTTTTTACTTAATAATCATGTTAGCTTATCAGTAAAATGACCTGAGATGTTTATTCAAAATTTGGTTCCTCCAATTGATACGAGAAAAAAAATGGAGAATTCGATACATATAAATTCTTTCTCTTCAACTAGTCTATTTATTTATATATATAAAGCAGAGTGCAATCATAAGTTAAAATGATGTTTACGAATTGGTCATGCAGTCTTCTTGGATGTAAGTTAAATTATTTAGAGGACTTTGTTATTATTATTATTATTATTATCATTTTTGGATTTTCCTTATGTTTCTGTCGTTTTACTTGCTTTTTATATTTTATTTATATTATTTATTTGATTTTATTTTTTGAACCGATAAAGTTGTGCTGTGATATTAACAAATAGAAAATTAATGGCGTTTAAAAAGTCGTCATCTGCCCACATTGAAAACATTAACGATTCAAATATGAAAGAAATATATATATATATATATATAAATAGAATTCAAACTGAAATGGTAAAATATCAAGGATTAAAATCCATGTTTTTCCTTTTGTAGATATTATTAAATTGAGCAAATTACCCTTATGTCCTCTAATGTCTATTATAAAACCATCACCGATCTTTTTCTCTTTATTGTTAGTTAAGGATTTCCAAACAATTTCCCACTTAATAATGCACGGTAAGACGGTAACGATGACAATATAAATTACTATTGAAGAATACCGTTCTACTTTTGAATTTTGATCTAAAATTAATTTATCCAAACTTGATAATCTAAAATAAGCTTACTCACTAAATGATGTGGTCTTTTTTAAATTTTTTAAAATTTTATGGTTTAAAATAAATTTAATTTGAAATATTATTATCTTCTGAGGCAATTTGCTTCATTAATTAGGAAAACTAACTAGACCTTTTGGCTGCGAGCAAGCTGATAAGACTGATATTGACTTTTTTATGCCTGCCCAACGGGGTGGAAAACCGTGGGATTTCAATGAAAGCAAGGAAAAGACTAACGAGGAACACAAATTGGCCGCCATGGAACTTAGGAACGTTTACTTCACCAAAGTCAAAAGGGTATAATAAAATTGTTAACACTATGAAGTGGAGTGGGCTGTATAATAGAATTTTTATTTATTAATATTTATATTTTAATGATGGTATTATTAGAAAAATCTATCTCAATATTAAATTGCTATTGATAAGCTTAAGCGACGAATATCTAGTTAATATTTTTTTAATGAGAATTTTTTATAAAATTATTGTTTTAGTCAATAAAACATCATAATAGTTATTTATAAAGAATAATGTTGAGATGGAATAGTTATTATAGGGAAATGAACAAAAGTATTAATAAAAGTTGAAGGAAAGTGCACCATTTAGTTCTAAATATTTACCTTTTTTTTTTTTTACAAATTTTGAACATTATCTATATTTTTTTGGAAAGATATTCCATCAATTTTGTTAAATTTTCCATCCATCTTATACATCTGTTTAATTTTTCATTTACTTTGGATGGTTAATTAAGGTAGCTGAAGTGTGCATTGCTTTTATTAATAAATTTTTCTTACTTCAATTTTTTGTATTTATTATTTATTTTTATTCTAGTTTGTTATTAAATACATTTAATATATGTAATCATATATTTAATATCAGTATTTCGTTAATAGATTTGATGCAAGTCTTGTGATGGTATGAATTTGAAAATGTTGAAGACTAAACTAGGTAAATGTTGGAAATTTTATGTACTTTTTATCAAAATTGGAAAAAAAAAATTAAAGTTATAAAAGTAAGATATCTAGTTTCCTAGAATATAGTATATTTGAGGAGTACAATCAGGTGCAATTAAGTTACGTGAATAGTTAAATTCGTAACATCATGTAACCCTTGGAATTAGCACAAAAGGGGTTAAAAGGAAAAAAAAAAGTGTGCGAAGGTATAAAAGACTTATGAAGGTTTTTTGGGATAACATTTAGGGTTAATTATAAAAACATAATCCTTATTTTAAGTAATTTATGAATACATGGCTTGTGTTATTTTTTTTATAATTAAGTGATTTGAGTTTTATAAAAAAGTGTCAATATTATTAATTACTATTAGAGGAAATGTGTTAGAGTCTTATTAGTCTAAAAAAAATAATATAATAAAAAATAATACTAAATAAAATTAAATAAATAAAAATTAATTTTTATGACCAATAAAATATTGATATACGCCATTTTAAAATTATTAAATAATATTAACATATTTGTATAAAACTCTGATAATTTAATTATCAAAAAAATAATACAAATTCATATATTTATAAATTAATCAAAATAAACATAATATTTTTATAATTAACCTATGTATTTAACTATTATTTAATCCAAAATACCAATGATTCAATTCTTTTTGCCAAAATATGTTAGTGCGGGAGTGGAACCATCTAATCATTTTGGGTGCTGATGATATCTGTCAACAAGAAGATAATCACAGCCACAAAAAAACAAAGAGGAAAAAAAATTATCTAATCAGTTTTGAAGGTATTAAAAAAGATAATAATAGTAATTATGATGACCGTTGGGGAAAGATAGAGACAGCATGAATTTGCACATGGCTATCGGGCAACGGCTACTATCATACATCATAATTCAATTTTCACCAGACATATGGCATGATGCTATGTCTCATGCTTTTTTTCCCCATACAGCACGTCACATTTAAATCTGTTTGCATTGTGTATTCTTTGGTATCATATATTTTATTTTTTAATTAAATAAATTTTATAAAAATAGATAAAGATAAAGAATTAATAATTTTACTTATAAATATATCAAACAAATATAATATAAATAAATTTATCAATATAGATATAATATATATATACGCTATGGATAAAAATCAATACATCTAAATATACCCTAAATTCTAAATTATTTTCCCTTCGACCTGGTACTCATGAAGTAATCAATCATGCTGGTTGACATGGATGAGTACTGAATGGGTGTTTCAAGTTTCATTATTGCATACTTTGTAAAAAGAAGAAAGTATACAAAGGAAAATAATATGGAAAAGTGGGGCACATCACGCCCCTGAAGTTTGTTGTGACTCTCTTCCCTTCCTCTTTGATCCCTGGAGCGTGGGCTGCTGCTTACTAAAGCCTCCTTAGAGCATCACCAATGCGTGCTTTTTTGGAGTTGAAATCTAGGGAGAAGGAGCAATGATAAAGTACTTTAGAGATGAGATCGGTCCTTAATAATTTTACGGATCTTCTACAAAGGACCGGTGCTTAGCTTAGTGTTTTGTATTTTTTTTTTTTTTTTCTTTTTAGGTCAAAAGTTGTAGCTGGATCTTCTCCATTCAGCTCTAACGTCACAAGTTGGTTTTTTTTTTTTTTTTTACAGTATATTGTGTATAAATTTTATTATATTGGTCTCTTAAAATCATCAAAAGTTGTGAAGAACCTTAAACAAAGGATTTTAAAGGTAAAGTGGTAAGGTCCTTAAAAAAAATTCTTAAAATATTAATTTGACATTCTAAGGATTCTGTGAAGGTTCTTATGGATGTGAATGCTCTTACAATAAACCTCACAAGACAAACATAATTTTGAGTTATAAAGGTTTGTGGATAAATATGAGAGAAAACATTTTAAACACAAACGTGACAACACGTTAGGATCAGGACTTACCTTGGTTGCATTTGTAAGGTACTAAGGAGGAAACATTTCTTTCAAATATCTAGATGTAAACTATTTTTAACATTAAGGTTGTGTTCTATTTTGAGATGAAAATTGATAGGTTACAATTAGGCAAGACTTTGAGCTCCAACGCATTCTAACCCCTTGGCTATAGGCATTGGAATTTCCATGCATATGCTTTAGAAATGGAGATGACCATCTCCATTCTATGCAACAATTATCATAAACATACAATCAAATGATGTAGATTATCATTAATATGTTACAATCTATTACGAGTAGGATAGATTAATTTGAACTCTTTTCAAGCTCAATTTTAATTCACCATAATAGTACATAGATAATAAGTAAGAGTCATAGCTTTCTATGGTATTTATTTCTTCTTATTTCACAATTGGTAGCATGAATATTTCAAAAATGAAATTGATTGAAATGGGAGAAAAGTGAGTGAGGGAATAATAAATTCATTACCTTCTTTGAATGGAATTGAATGGGCATACTATCCATATATATATATATATATATATATATATATCCTTAGTAATATATGTGAATAGTAAATATATTAGAGAATAAAAGGTTAATTTGTAGGAAACTAGGAATGACTACTAATAAGGGCATAATGGAATCATGATTATATTTATTCTCTTTTAAAGCTGGAATTGTTAATTTTTAGGAATCACGATCCAGACTTTTAAAAATATATCAAAACATAAAATGTGAATGAAATTTGAAATTGTAATTCCATTCTAGGTTCATACCCTCATAAAACATGACATTAGTCTGTAAAAAACAATTTGAATTAGGGATTTTCAAGTTTTCTAATCATGACCTATATTCAAAGTCCAACACTTTTCTAACTTTCATAATATACCTGATGAGCAGTTACATCATTTATATTTAAAAGAAAAACTTTATCATTGTGCTTGTAGGAAAGATAGGATGAATATTTGTGTTTGGGTGTTTTTGTTGAGTTGGAAATATGATTAATCCAATGGAAATATAAGGAATACAAGTTTTTCATCTTTCTTTCTAAAATTGGCATGAAAGCAAGGAAAAATGAAAACAAAAAACAAAAAACTCTTGAAATTACTAAGATACGCTCTAATGAAGAAGGAAACAAAAGCATGATCAACATTTAAGTCATTTTATTGTTTTGTTTTCATTTATTTTCTTGCAATTTCATTTTTCATGTCGAAACAAACATGAAAAAATTTTCTTATTTGATTTCCTTTTATTTCTTTATTTTTTTTTTTTTTTCCTTTTATCAAGTTTTCATGGTTTTCCAATTTTTAACAAGTTTGTGAATTGAAGGGAATAGAATAAATTATATACCTTAATTTTAAAAGGAATTTTTAGGATAGTTAATTCACATAGTACACCCTTAAAACTATTTCCTTTTCAAATTCTTATTTTTATTTTTTGACCTTTTAGATGGTTTTTACTAAAAAGTTAGATACATATATACATATATATATATATATATATAACAAATTCGCAATACTGCCTAAGTAATGGAAAGAAAAACTGATTATCTTGGCACAAAGTTTTGTAGCCTTCAAAATGGTCCACGCTGGACATTGGACAATATTTGGGAATATGACACCCTCTATAACATAACAACAATAAATCATACAAACAATACATGTCATTCCAAAAATTAAATCTTAAAAAAAGAATAAAAAAATTAAAAAAGAAAGAAAGAAAAACGTGTGAACAATAAAATAAAATCTAATAAGATAAAGAAGAAAGAAATGGAAAAAAATAATAATATAAAAATGTATTATTATCTAAACAATTCTTAAAAGCCAGTGTTTTATAGTTAGGCCGTTAAGTTCAATCATTCTCCTATCAATTAAAAAAAAAATAAAAAATTAAATATGGATGGAGTTTGAGAGTTATGGCTACAACAAGACACAACACATATGGACCCACTCTATCATTCAGCAACTGCAATACCACACAACTTTGTTAAATGCAAACAGCACTTCTTCACCACCCTATCTATCTATAAATGCTTCATTATCTTCCTCACCCAACCACCTTGGCAACATAGTACACTATAACTCTTCATCTTCAACTTGGTTGTTGTGTTTTGTTTTTGAAAAGTCATGGAGGGTAAGGAAGAGGATGTTAAGGTAGGAGCAAACAAGTTCCCAGAGAGACAAGCTATTGGAACATCAGCACAAACAGACAAGGATTACAAGGAACCACCACCAGCACCTTTGTTTGAGCCAGGAGAGATAACTTCATGGTCCTTTTATAGAGCTGGGATAGCTGAGTTTATTGCCACTTTCTTGTTCTTATATGTCGGCATCTTGACTGTTATGGGTTATAAAAGGACTCCAGATAAATGTGCAACTGTGGGTACTCAAGGAATTGCTTGGGCTTTTGGTGGCATGATCTTTGCTCTTGTTTACTGTACTGCTGGTATCTCAGGTATGATGTTTAAAAGAAAATTTCGAGCTTTGTCCTTACTTTAAATCAACTTTGTTTATGGGTTGTTTTTATTTTTATTTTTTAATGGTTTTCTGGTTTTTTTTTTTTTTTTTTTTCTCTTGTAGAATTGTTGAAGGAAAGAACTTTAAGGAAAATTGAGAACATGGCTGTTTAGTTAGAGATATGTCTTAGTTTTTGATTTACTAGATTTAGCTTCTTTTATGTTGAACATGGGTGTCCATAGTTTTTCAAGAGAAATGTTGAACATTGAATTTTGAGACAGAAAGAAAAGTTTCTAGGGTAAAATTTTTTTAGTTTAGCTCGCTTACCCAAGAGAAATCCAAATTATTATGAGTTTAAAATGTGGAAATTTGAACTCTGAACCAAGGGACGGACTTACCTGCCTGGCCGGTTCTTACCCAGCCTGTGGTCAGGTCTTCCTAAAGTGTCGGTTGAGTGTTTATGGCCTGTGAATTGACACGCAAATTGTGAGCTTAGCTTAGTTCAATGCCCACTAAAACTTTATTTGTACCTAGGTGCTTAAAAGTGCCAAAGTTGTTATGGCACCCTACTGAATTTGAGCTCGAGTTCGAATCAGACCTGGAGCTTTATCAAGCTTAGTGATTTGGGCTGAAGCTTGGCTTAGTTATTTGATAAAATGATAGAGCTCGAGTCAAGTTTGATAATGCTAATGTGCTCCTTAAACCAAGTAAAACGATGCTTGAGGTTTACTTGACTTCAATGGAATTTAATATTTTGGTGAATTAGAATCTTTTTGCATCCATTGACGCATGAGTAGCTGGAATTAGCAGGTGCATAATTTGTATAATTAGATTCAACTGTTCTGATTTCAATATTAACTTTTTATCTTCTTTTCAACATTAGTGATGGGTTTCATTTTAATCATGTCTGGTGGATTTGTTGCAACAGGTGGACACATTAACCCTGCAGTGACATTTGGTTTGTTCTTGGCAAGGAAATTGTCACTTACAAGGGCAATCTTCTACATGATTATGCAATGCCTTGGTGCTATATGTGGAGCTGGTGTTGTCAAGGGTTTTGAAGGTGATCCTAGGTATGAGGGGTTGGGTGGTGGAACTAACACGGTGAGCCATGGCTATACCAAGGGCGATGGACTTGGTGCTGAGATTATGGGTACTTTTGTTCTAGTATATACAGTCTTCTCTGCCACTGATGCCAAGAGAAATGCCAGAGATTCTCATGTTCCTGTATGTTGCAGTTCCTCTAATCTTCATTTGATCATTTCAGTATTATACTGTCAAGTTAATCATATAGTTTGGTGCCTTGACCTATTTCTTTGAAATGATTGGATGCATTTAGTTTATGCGATGCCTTCCATATCTTGTTTATTGCTGTTGCTTAGGTTGCATATAGGCCTGTCACAGTTCTAGACTTTGTTGCCCCTGTTTGATAATTGTCATACCACAATTCATGATTAAAGTGAAGCCAATACATCTTCCAAGCCTGTCTTTTCTTGAATCAAATCTTGAGCTTTTCATAACAGATGTGGTTTATGGTTTTGTTGGACATTTTTGGCTTCTAAATGTGGTTCAGTTTTGCTACCTAGTTGTCTAAGAAATTATGGATAGTGAGTAGTCACTGGTACATGTTTAGAGCATGATCTGCACTGTTGTAGGAATTTGCTTATGATAATTTGTCCTACATGTGCGCTTTAAGACCTCCCACAATCTTTACTTTGTGAAAACAACTGATATTATCAAAACATTGGAACAAAATGAAACGAGCAAAAAGTAGGTGTATGCCTTCTCTTATTGCTCGATTGGTTATTAAAGAAATTGGAGTGTCATAGTTACAATCTTGCCAGATCCTTGTTAGATGTGATGCAGGTGATGCTACTTAACCTCTCCCTCTTTGAGCATTGGATAAAGAATATTTGCTTTGGCTTCCAAATGTGAACTTTTTGTTGCCTTGTGCTTCTTGATTCAGTTAAATTCTATACTGGATTTTCATCATGCATCAACATAGTTCAAAACTTAAATTCAAGATGGAACAGTAGTACATCACTCAACAGAAATAATGGATAAAATTTTTTACATTATTGATAATCTCTAATTTGATATAAAAAATGGCATGGTGTCCAAATTGATATGAACACTAATTAGTCTCTTGTGTGTAATCTTGCCAGATTTTGGCGCCTCTCCCCATTGGCTTTGCAGTGTTCTTGGTTCACTTGGCCACCATCCCTATCACAGGAACTGGCATTAACCCTGCACGGAGCCTTGGTGCTGCGTCATCTTCAACAGAGACCCGGCCTGGGATGATATGGTTGGTATCACTCTTGCAACCCTTAAAATCCTTGTTCTTGCGGCTTCTTCCATTTGTCTTCTTATCCTGACTGAATATTGTTGAATATGACTTCCAGTGGATTTTCTGGGTTGGACCATTCATTGGCGCTGCACTTGCTGCACTGTACCACCAAATAGTCATCAGAGCTATTCCCTTCCATTCCAGGGCTTGAGTAGTACCTTAGAATGTCTTTGTGTCGTAAAACCTGTATTTTTATTTTGCTATTTGCTTTCCTTTTTCTATGTTGTATTTGGCTATGAACATGTTATGTAAATTATGTAGTCTTGATGTTGCATTGTGTTTGAGAATTAAGATGGATTTTCGAGTGGATTAATATTTAATATTTATTGGAATCTTGGTCTCCCTGTAATTTCCTTTTAACTACAAAACTTAGAACTTCAGTGTACATATAGTGTTAGAAGAGGGAATATCCTATAGAATATTACTCTATATTTAGAGTAAATTATAGGTTGTAAGTATTTTCTAGTGTACTTTTTCATGTATATTTTTTTTAATCTTCTAGGTCATTATTTCTTTATTTTTTTTCCCTTAATGTAGAAGATTATGTATAGCTATAAATATGTCTGCTGTAATTCTTAAAAAAGCAATATAATTTCTTCTTTCTTGGTTCAATTCTTATAACAAGGTAATCAGAGCGAGGTTATTTTTATAAACTAACCTTAGTCGTTAAACACATTTTTTACCATGATGTTTGAAATGGCATTAAATGTTTTGTCAAATTCTACAACATTAACAAAGAATTCTACCACTAATGAAGGCGAGATGGTTCCACAACAAGTGGATCATATCGTGAAACTACTCAAATCCAATTCTGGATCATCTAGTGCTCCCAATGCTTCTTTGGCACAAACAGATACTAATTTAAATGCTTGAGTGTGTTACTTCTTATCACATTCGGCTCCATGGGTCATTGATTATGTAGCATCTGATCATATGACAACTTTCTCAAATTTATTTCACACTTCTATTCGTTGTTCTGGTCAAGAAAAGATTTGTATAGCAGATGGTTCGTATTGATCTATTGCTTAAAAAGATCTGATTATTTTGTTAGAAATTTTGTTCTTCAAATCTGTCCTTGATGTACTGAAATTTACATGTAATTGTTTATTTGTTAGCAAGTTATCCAAAGATGACAATTGTGGTGTTATCTTTTTTGATTCCTATTGCATGTTTTAGGACTTGAATTTAGGGAAAAAGATTGGTACGGTTAGAATTATTGATGGTCTTTACTACTTTGAAGATGAAATCTCTGAGGATAAAAGTCCTCAAGGATTAAGTAGTATTAGTTCAAATGTTGTTAAAGATAAAATATTGCTTTGGCATTATAGATTAGGGCATCCTAGTTTTCCCTACCTTAAAAATTTATTTCCAACCTTGTTTAAAGGAATAGATTATTCTCTTTTTCATTGTGAACATTGCATTCTGTCAAAAAGTCATAAGAATATCTATCATTCAAAAGGTTATCAGCCATCTCGACTATTCTACTTAATTCATAGTGACATGTGGGTTACTTCACAAACTCTTATCTATCCAAATAAAAAATATTCGTTACCTTTATTTAACGGCTGATATATTCAAAGTTATGACAATTATTCAAAATTTTTATAACATGATTGAAATTCAATTTCAAACCAAAATTAGTATTCTACATATTGATAATGGTATTGAGTATATTGGTAAGATTGTTGGAAGCTTTTTGAGAGATAAGGGCATTCATCATCAATCAATTTGTGTCGACACACCTCAGCAAAATGGTATAGTTGAGCGAAAAAAATCGACATTTATTGGAAATGGCTCAATCTCTGATGTTTTCTATGTATGTTCCCAAGTATCTTTGGGGAGATGTAGTTTAACTGTAGTTTATTTGATAAATAGAATGTCTACCAAGGTACTTAACTTCATTACTTCTTTGGAGTGTTTTAAAAATTTCTTCCCTCAAAATCGAATTTATTTCAAATTACCTCTTAAAATTTATCAAATAGAATGCCTACCAAGTATCTTTGGGGAGATGTAGTTTAACTGTAGCTTATTTGATAAATAGAATGCCTACCAAGGTACTTAACTTCATTACTTCTTTGGAGTGTTTTAAAAATGTCTTCCCTCAAAATCGAATTTATTTCAAATTACTCTTAAATTTTTGGATGTGTAGCTTCTATTCATTTACCTCATAAAAATCAGTCCAAACTTGATCCAAGGGGTGAAAAATATGTTGTTGTTGGTTTTCAGTCCAAACTTGATCCAAGGGGTGAAATATATGTTGTTGTTGGTTATGCACCAAATCAAAAGGGGTACAAGTGTTTTAATCCAAAAACAAGAAAACTCCTAGTTACTAAGGATGTTTCATTCATCGAAAATCAGCCTCATTTTGAAAAAGGTTTTCTTCAGGGGGAGAATTTTAAAGAAGAAATTGGGGATAAAATACCTATTTTCGCTTCTTTGCGTCAAACTGTAATTTCTGCCCTTAAGGAGGCTTTGTAAGAAATTATTGAATCTTTAAAATACCTATTTTCGCTTCTTTGCCTCAAACTGTAATTTCTGCCCTTAAGGAGGCTTTGTAAGAAATTATTGAATCTTTGATAGGGGAAGAAATACTACAAGATAATCGTAAGGATAAAAAACCTGAGGTTTTAGTTTATACAAAGAAAAAGAATCATTGAAAGGGTAAAGAGCTTATTATTCCTTTAGCAACTAGTCAATCTACTGCCTCAGATTCAGGCACACAAGACATTCCTTAAGATACTCATCAAGACATTTCTCAAAATACAAATTCTCACATTTCACCTTCTTTTTATCTAAATAAAGTTTCTCATGAATATACAAATCTTGATGTTCTTATTACTCTTAGAAAAGGAACTCATTTTTGCACTAATCACCCATTGCAAAATCTTATGGTTGTATCTCTAAAAATCATAGGGCATTAACGCCAAAAATCTCTAATTTTTTTATTTCAAGAAACATTCAGGAATCACTTGTTGATCGAAATTGCAGAACAGCAGTGATGGAGAAAATAGATGCACTAAAGAAAAAATAAGACATGGGAAATTGTATAGTTGCCCAAAGGTTAGAAAATAGTTGGCTATAAATGGTTATTTACTGTAAAATGCAGGGCAAATGAAAGTGTAGAGAGATATAAAGTGAGACTTGTGGCTAAGGACTTTACTTAAACATATGATGTCGATTACCAAGAAACTTTTGTCCCAGTAGCAAAAATTAACTCTATACATGTTCTTTTATCTCTAGCTATTAATTTCAATTAGGTATTGCATCAACTAGATATAAAAAATGTGTTTTTAGAAGGTGATTTGGAAGAGGAAGTGTTTATGAGTTTGCCTCTTGGTTTTTGAAAGATCATGTAGTCAAAACAAAGTTTGCAAACTTAGGAAGTTTTTGTATGGTCTCAAACAATCTCCAAAGGCATGGTTTGAGCAGTTTGGAAAAACTGTAAAAAGATATGGATATTAACAGAGTCAAGCAAACTATACTCTTTTTTATGAATGTGCTGATGATGGAAGAATAGCAATCCTCATTGTCTATGTTGATGACATGATACTAACAAGTGATGATCTTGATGAGTTAGCAGGATTGATAAAAAGGTGAGCTGAAAACTTTGAAATTAAAGATGTAGGATCATTAAAATATTTTCTTGGCATGGAATTTGCAAGATCGCGTGAACAAATAATTGTAAAACAAAGGAAATATATCCTTGATTTTTTGAATGACACCGGTTTGCTAGGTTGTAAGCCTGCTGAAACTCCAGTAGAGGTAAATCTTAATCTAAACCTTGCTAAAATTGACGATGTGATTGAAAATGAGAAATTTCAACGTTTGATGAGAAGATTTATATATTTGCTATATACTCGCCCTGATATAGCATACGCTGTAAGCATGATAAGCCAATTCATACATGCAACCGATCGAGAACACTTTGAAGTTGTATATAGGATACTAATGTATCTAAAATCCTGGAAAAGGTTTGATGTTAAAAAAACATGATCACTTTCAGGTAAAAGTATATACAGATGTTGACCAGGTCGGTAGTGTGATAGATAGGCAATCAACATCTGGGTATTGCACATTTATTGGGGGGAATTTAGAAACCTAAGGCAGCAAGAAGCAAAGTGTTGTGGTACGAAGTAGTGCTGATGCAGAATTTAGATCCCTTGTACATGGATTTGTGAAGTTATGTGGATTAAGAAATTGCTAGAAGATTTGAAGCTTCCTTTTTCACTTCCTATGAAAATCTATTGTGATAAAAAAGCTGCCATTTCAATCACTCAAAATCTGGTTCTTCATGATCGAACTAAATATGTTGAAATTGATAGAGATTTTATCAAAGAAAAACTTGAAAGTAGTTTAATTTGTGTTCCTTATGTTCCTACTTCTCAACAGATAGCTAACATACTCAACAAAGGTCTACAGAAAAAACAATTTGATTTCTAGTAAGCAAGTTGGGAATGCAAGACATTTACAAGCCAACTTGAGGGGAAGTATTAGAATAGGAAATATGCAATAGAATATTACTTCATATTTAGAGTAAATCATAAGCTGTAAATATTTTTTTATTGCATTTTCTATGTATATTTTTTTGTAATATCCTAGGTCATTATTTCTTTATTTCTTTCTTCGTTTAGTAAATTATGTATAGCTATAAATATGTATTCTGTAATTCTTAAAAAAGGCAATACGATTTCTTCTTTCTTGGTTCAGATCTTTATAACATATAGTTAAAGGGTGAGCATTTACACACACACAAACACTTTATCTTCATCTTGCTATGTGTTACATTTCATCTTCAGCTGGGTGCAAGCAAGTTCACAGAGAGACAATCTAGTGAACATCAGCACAAACAGACAAGGACTGCTCTGATAGAACCACCAGAACTATTGACTGATGTAGCAGAGCTTAAGTCAATGGCCCTTTTATAGGGAAAACTTAAGAACACTATAAAAGTTAGGAAACATGTTATAATCAATCTTATACGTACCAAAAAAAAAAAAAGAGGAAACTTTTAAATTTTTATCCAAAGTGACTACAGGTGTTTAGTCTAAATTGTAAAAGGTTAAAAGGAATAAACTCCTTTTAGTCATACATATTTTAACTTAACTAATCAATTTATTTAAAATTTTAATTGGTACATAAATAGTGTAAAATTTGTTATCAACAAAAATTGATCACAAAAAACATTCATACAAAAGATTTCTACTTACAAGTAAAACAAAAAGAATAATATAATACAAAAAATAAGTATTCTACAATTTATTTAAGGTAAATTGCAAATACATCTCTTTATTTGCACTTTAAATGTAGTTTAGGATGGACATCATCATTTCCTAAGAATTAATCCTATCCAGGCTTTTATGCATCCCATCAATTCAGGATAAAAACATAGAATAATATGATAACTATCATGGCTACATTTTTAATCCAAGTGTACATTTCATCATTTTTGAGTAAATTTACCGATAAAGGATGCATGAATATATGATAACTAGATGAGGATAAATGTGAAAGTTTACACAATTATGAGGTACTTAAAAAGAGATTGATTTGTATGGCAACATGTGGTATGATATGTACTTAGGGTACATGGACAAAGTGGATCATGTGTTTTATGAGGAGTAGATGTTGCGGAATGTACTTGATAGATTGTTCAGTTATTATAGTTGTTGTCAGTAAATCTAGTATCTCACATCTTTGTACTTGTAGAGTTGTCAGATGTGTCGGCTGTATTTGTTAGACTTTGTATAGTTGACCTCCATATTAGATTGATTCCAGTAATATATCTATGTTGATTTATGGTATAAGTTGGATACTTTAGAGCCACTTGTTATGTGTAACAATTAAAAATTGTTATTTAATGAGTGTTTGGCAGTTAATTTAACAGGTTGCTTATGGATTTTAGAGAGCTTTTGAGCCTTAAGCTGTCCTGATTTAGATTAGGACATGTAAATGCACTTATCTGCAGTATTATATCTGTAGATTCTGAGCTTTCTTTCCTCACATCAGACAACACAAAGTACTTAACATAGTAGACCACAAAGTATACTCTGAGCTATCTTCAACTTGCTGTTGTGTTTTTGTTACAAATCAATGGAAATTAAGGAAGAGGATGTTAAGCTTGAAGCAAACAAGTTTCCAGAGGGACAACCTATTGGAACGTCAATACAAACTGACAAGGATTACGATCAGGAACCACCACCAGAACCATTACTGGTAGATTTAGGAGAGCTTAAGTCATGGTCCTTTTATAGAGCTGGGATAGCCGAGTTTGTGGCTACTTTCTTGTTTTTATAACTTATATATCGGCATCTTGACTATTATGGGTTATAAAAACTCCCCAAATACGTGTGCCAGTGTGGGTATTCTAGGAATTGCCTGGGCTTTTGGTGGCATGATCTTTATTCTTGTTTACTGTACTGTTGGTATCTCTGGTATGAAGTCCAGAAAAATTCAGCTTTGTCCTCTTAAGTTAGTTGAAAAAAATCAACTTTGTTTAGGGCTGGTTTGGTTTTCTTGATTTGCAATAATATTTCTGCTTGTTTTTTTTTTTTTTTTTAAAGAATGGTTAAAGGAAAGAACTTAAAGTAAAAATGATAACTTGGGTATTTGGCTAGAAGAATGTTTTAGTTTTTGATTAACTAGATCGTTATATGGCATAACTTCGGGGAAAGATTTGATTCATCTGTCCCAAGTTTTAAAATTGTTGGACATGGGCGTTTTAAGAGATTTTCTAGTTTGAAAATCCTTACTTTAACCCTCTTACTCCTAGAGAATTCCAAATTCTGATGGCTAAAAAATGTGAAATTTTGAACCTTGAACACAAGGGAGGGTCCTTAGACCTGCCAGGTCGGCCTGTAGTTGGTCCATGAATGGTCCTAGTGTGGTTCTGATCCCCCCCATGGTCAGGTCTGTCCAAGGTGTTGGTTAGGCGTTTATGGCATGTGCATTAACATGAAAATAGTAAGGTCAGCTGGTTCAATGCCCACTGGACCCTCATTTGCACATTAACGTGAAGGAGTCATGTTATTATGACACTGTATTATATTTGAGCAGTTTCGCTAAAAATTTCAAAAGTTCGAGCCTCATCGAACTTAGAATTTTGAACTTAAACTTGATTTAAAAAGGATACTTAACGAGCTTGAGCTGGAGTAAGTTTGACCTGGTAAAATTTCTCTTTTTCTTTCGATAATAATATTCCTTGCCTGGCTCATCTTATACTTAAGTTCAAGTCAAGCTTAACCAAATATAATGACACTTGAGGTCGGCTCAACTGCCATGGAATTTCGAGTGAATAATGAGCATAACTCGAGCAGCTTGCTAATGAGTTTGGTTGATCTTACGCCCCTTTTTATGTCCATCAATACAGGATTCGCTATAAGAACTGGGTATATGGTTTATAAAACTAGATGTAGAAGGTCCGATTTGATCTATGGTAAGTTACTTTTAATTGCTTTTCGACATCACTGATAGGATTTGTTGCAACCATAGCTTGGTGGGTTTGTTGCTACAGGTGGACACATTAAACCAGCAGTGACATTCGGTATGTTCTTGGCAAGAAATCGAAACTTACAAGAGCTATCTTCTACATATTTATGCAATGCCTTGGTGCTATATGTGGAGCTGGTGTTGTCAAGGGTCTCGAAGGTGATGCTACCTATGAGATGTTTGGTGGAGGAGCTAATGTGGTGAGCGATAGCTACACCAAGCACGATGGACTCGTTGCTGAGATCATCGGTACATTTATTCTCGTCTACACTGTCTTCTCCGCCACTGATGCCAAGAGATGTGCCAGAGATTCTCACGTTTCTGTATGCTGCTCTTCATCCGTTCTTCATTTTTGAGCCCCTGTTTGATAATTCTCATAACATAGATCTTATCAAACATAAATCACGATTGAAGCAAAGTCATCACTCCTCCTAAACTTGTGTCTGCTTGAACCAGATCTATAGCTTTTCTTGACAAATGTCTAAGGTACTATGGAAAGTGAGTAGTCACTGGTCAGATACAATGCTTAGAGCATGTTTAGAGTCATATGAGTTCGTTTGTGATGCTTCATCCAATCTGTGCTTTTATAGGTCTCTTACTACCTTTATGTCATCGCGACAAGTCTTGATGTTACATGATTTTGATCCCATCAAAACATATAATGAAAGGAAGCAAAGAGTAGGTTGCCACTGGGGTGCTACAATTACAATTGTGTCGGAACTTGGTTCGACGTGATGCATGGCATGCTACTCAACCTAGACGTGGTGTTTAATATCATGTTTGTAATTCTACGTTCTCTTACACTATTCCCCACTAAAACAATCAAGTAGATGATTCAATTAGATGAGGTTGAATGTCAACACCTCGATTTAAAATCTAAAATCTCCATAATATGATAATTGAGAAAATGATAGCGTTTAGTTGTAAAAGTTAAATAAGACATGAGAAACTGAACAACAAAATTCAATGAATACTATACAATACAATTTACTTGTATTGCTTTTGGTATAATACATGATATTGGATAAGGATTTTTTCTATTTTCCTTTATTTGATATATATAACAACACAAGAATTTTATAAAAGATTTGAATTATCCAATGACAAGAAAATTTATCTTATCCTTCACATAATATTATTTTTCTTCGAATTTATCGAATACTCTTAAGGCGTATTGTTCAATACCAAAGCTCATAAACAAAAGACTAGAATTTTTATTCAATCTAATCGCATAAACCTATGCAAATCAAACATCTCTGCTGCCTATTATCATAATACAAGGATTATATATGTGAGATGATACGAGCCCCATTGTATCTGTAATACAGCATAAAATAGACTAAATTGATTATGTATAAAAGATCCATACATAATATAAAATATATATGCAATAATATTTTCATCATGTAACAAACTTAGCTCAAAACTAGAATTTCCTAAGGAATGATAGTACATTACTCAAGGAAAACATAGATGAAATCTTTATTATTAGTAATCTTCAATTTGATACCAAAATGGCATTGTTTTGGAATTGACATGATAATTAATTGGTCTCTTGCCTATAATCTTGCCAGGTTTTGGCTTCTCTCCCCATTGGCTTCGCGGTGTTCGTGGTTCACTTGGCCACCATCCCCATCACAGAAAGTGGCATTAACCCTGCACGGAGTCTTGGCGTTGCCATCATCTACAACAAAGAACAGCCCTGAGACGATCTGGTTGGTATCACAAACCTTGAAATTCCTTGCACTGGAAGCTTCTTCCATTAATCTTCTTGTCTGATGACGCCTGATTGAATATTTTTGAATGACTTTTAGTGGATTTTCTTGGCCGGACCATTTATTGGCGCTGCGCTCGCCGCATTGTACCACCAAATATTTGGCAGAGGCAGCCCCTTCAACTCCAGGGAGTTGAGTAGTACCTTAGAAACTATGTTTCAGAATTGAGATCTATGGATTTTCAAGTGGACTATTAATTATTTTAAGGAAAATGTCGAATTTGGTACTTGAATTTAATATACTGTTCTACTTAACACTGTTAACACCATTTGTCTATGTGGATGCAAAACCCAATAGATGTCCAACACCTATCACTTGCATTAAAAAGACAAAAATGAAAAGTGAAAGAGGAGGGGGTGGGTGGGGTGGTGGTGTGTGGGGGTAAGAATAAGAATAAGAAGAGCAAACATCTGATCGGGCCGTTTCCAATTGCAGGTCACAAAATTGGATCAACTCTCCCACCTTGCTAATGTGAGTATTGATCTTCTTCACCTCTGTACTAATCTTTAGACAATGAATGACAACAACAAAGATCTCGACTCGCAAGAGCTAACATAAATGGACTTGGCAGTGGCATGGTGTTTTGACAATGGGACTACTTCAACAAATTGGTTTGGCATGGTGATCCACTTGTGAGATTTTGGTCGAGATGGTACAATGTTGGACTTGGATTTTTAGGTTCATTGGATGTGGGTTTGTGAGTTGGTGCAATCGAGTTGACTCAGTGAATTTGTGTGACTTGGTTTTGGTAGATTGCGAGAAGGAGATGACTTGATCTTGGTGTTGTTCGGTTCATTTATGGGTTCATAGTATTTGGGTTACATTATAGAGTTGACTTAGTAGCTACGGTGACCAATGTATGAGTTGTTTTAACGAGTCAACTCAGTGGGGGTATGACTCTTGCATGAAGGGAGAAGGTGGTGGACTTGTCATTGATAAGTTAGTGAAAATGGCCGAGAAGGGTATGCAATGGAGATGGTGATTCACGCAATTGTTGAGTCTCAGCTTGTAAGGGGAGATTTGAAGGAGATCATCTGAGCTCGAGTTGTTTTGTGAGCTCGAGTTGTTTTGATGTGTCAGTTTAGAGAAAGGATGAGTTGGAGAGAGAAAGCTTAGAGTTTCTCTCCCATGGAGTCTTCTTCTTCTTCCTCCTTGTTTTCTCTTTCTTCTCACTTTTTTTTTTTTTTTTACCGTCAGTGACACATGTCAGCTTAGTATTAGTTTTTTGAGTCACATAGACAAATGATGTTAACAGACGTAAGGAAGGTAGTAATTGTAAATAAAAAAAGTTCAATTAGGTACTAAATTGAACTTTTTAAAGTCCAGGTATCTAATTAAAATTTTTGCTAAAGTTTGGATAACAAATTCGATATTTTCCCTATTATTTTATAGGGAATTGAGAAGTACTCTTAAAAATTACATATTTAGTGTGTTTTTTTTCTTTTGGGCCAATGTACACTTTTAGTGTTTAATGTCCTTTTTTATTTTTAATGTTTGGATTGTTTTTTTTTTCTTATGGTATTTTATTTCTGTATGGTATCTATATTTGTTTAAATATTGTTGTTTAGAAAACTATATCATCTATTTCTACTTCATTATCATGATAAATATGACAATTGAAGTATAAGAATTTAGATATAAAAATTCAAGTACTTTTAGGAGAAAAATTTCAAACATATATTTTATAATATGAAAACGAAACTTTAATTGGTAATTTTGTTAAATAAAAATGAATAAACTAAAAGGTAAAATGTATAATTTTGCAGGAATTTGTTGGTATTTAATTTTGAAAGAATATGTGTATATATATTTACATCTCTATCTTTCTAGAATATTTTTCTAAACAAATACAATTAGAATGGATTCTAAAAATATCAAAGGGACGCAAAATAGATGCACTAAATATATTCTATTTGAATTCTTAACATTTTCTTAAAACCATTTAATATAAGAGTTCAATTAAATACATTAAATTTTGGGTTAATGATAAAAATGGTACTTGAACTTTCGTAAAATATTCTATTAGGTATCTAAAGTTTCGTTTTGATCAACTTGATACCGGAACAAAGTTTTCGTAGACTATTTGCATACATAAAGTATGGTTTTAACGATTTCAGAACTTGAACAATTTGATATCTAAAGTTTTCACAAACTTTTTTCATATCTAAAGCAAGTTCAACTAGCTATGAAAAAAGCCGGCGAAAACTTTGGTAGACATGTGTTGACCCTTAAGAGTAACAAATTGTTAAAAACTAAAATTACCTTAAACTTTAAATTTTTAGTTATTTATCTTTTTCAAATGGTTTATACCTTGAATTTATTCTCTCTCTTCCTATCTCTTTTTTCTCTTATTATATATGTATTCTAATTTTAGTATTTCATTTTAGGTATCAAAATTATCAAAACCAAGCTTTATGTACCTTAATGAACTTTTTGTGAAAGTTCAGGCACCAAATTGTTTAAAACGAAAACTTCAAGTACCTGATTAAACACTTTGATAAAATTCGAGTACCATTTTTAACATTAACCCTTAAAATTTTTATCTAGTTTAAACACGTATCTTTATTTGTTTTGCCTTGGACTCAGAGAACAAGGTGCTACGGTAGACATATAATCTTTTTCCAACTGTTTCAACATTATTAATTTTCCAAATTAACTATTATGAATAAATTTAAACTGATTCATGTTATTTATACACTTCAAAACTTATTTAATGAATTACTAATTTTGTAATATTTTTAAAATGTGGAGGTTAAAATGGGAAAAATAAAGATAGAAAGATACAATTTAAGGAAATAAAAATTAATAACTAAAATTGTATTTTTGATATGATTATTGTCATCTTAATTCTATCGATAAATTTGAGTGAATTTTTTGCCTATGAATGATTGAGCCTGCAAAACCAAAATGGATTAGTGGGTATTGATGGCTGTCATATACAACCATTTTAATGTTTAAGTCAATAATACATAAAAGGTATGACTAAGCAAAAAAGTAGAGTTTTGCTAAGTGTTACGAGATGATCATCACTAATGCCTTGACTCATCCACTTTGATAGTGACACAAGCTACAAAGTCATTGGCAATTATATGAAGTTTAAAAATATTAATTTAGAATTGAACCTTCACAATGGAGGATGGATTATTCGAATTTGACTCATCCCACTTCATAGATTGGTGGTGCTGCCATTAGGCTAAAAGATCATTGGCAAATATTGAACTTCATGTATTGTTGCAGTTCACCATATGAACTATTCTATTTATTTGACCATCTATTTAAAGAAAGTTAATTTGGATATTAATAATGATTTCGAAACATTTAGTTATATTAACACAATTAAAATTTAAGTAGTAAATAGCAAGTTTAGATATCATTACCAAATATAATAATTATCCTGTCACTTCAAATTTATGAGTTGTAGGATACATTAGGAGCTTAATAGGAATCAACCAGCCTGAAGTTGTTGGAAAGGAAAGCAAATTCAAAGCCGACATAAAGGATTGAAGCTTGGAGTTACAGATCTATATATCAGCACAGTATACCGTTGACTTTCAGATTTACGCCACTGGCGTAGAGAGCTAAAGCCACTGGCGTTCAGCCAGTATTAACGTTCACAAAATGCAAATTTTAAGAGCTGCCTTTGGTATCGCCCGTGTAGTCAATATAGGACACCAGCTCATAATTAAAGGCTGCTGGCCTTCTTTATCCGAAAGTTTTATTTTATTTTATTTTTTTATGTCTTTTGAGTTTCCTTGTTTTATTAGTTATGCTATCAGTTATGTAACTACCACAATTATGTTTTTCAGTTATATAACTGCCACAATTATATTTTTTTTTCGTAACTACCTTGTAATAAGCCTATAAGGCTAGTAAACACTTAATAGAGATATAGAGTTTGATGTTGTCTTTTGAGAATTTGAGAGCACTTTTGTGCAGGAAACCCTTTGCGGTGATTTAAGTATTGAGATTTTTATTCTCTTTATTCTTGAGTTCTTATCAATTCTTGTGTCATATAGAATTGTAGTAAATCCTGTTATTAGAGTTTTGTGATTATTTTATCTTCGTAATTGTTTTATAGATCGTGGATCTTATTGTTCTATAATTCGATTATAAACAGTTTAATTTTATTGTTTGTGGATCCTATAGAACAATAATTTTATCCATATCATTTCTATTAAAAAAACCTTAAAAAAATTTAGATCAAGATTCAACTCCCTTAAGCTCGCGTCAGATTTGGTATCAGAGCACAAGATTGCAAACTTTATTGTTCAATGCCATTTATTCCAAGTTTGTTGGGTTGATTTTATTGTTGAATTGAGTTATTGAATTTTGTTGTGCTATTGTTGACTGGCTGAGAATATGTCATCTGATGGTAGCAATAGTGTGAATGGTAGTAACGCTAGAGTTAGAAGAAATAACAACAACAACAATGGAGGTGAAGGAATTTACATAGTTGCAAACCGGATTTAATCGAATGCAAGAAGATATGAGGAGAATTCTAGAGAGATTGGAAGTTAGAGACAAAAGGAGTCATAGTAGATCCAGTGATAAAAGACATTTTAATAGTGAATCTGATGGGAATGACGAAAGTTTTAGGAGGAGAGGAAATATAGATGATAGGCGGAAGGTAATTGAGAATATCATGTTGAAAATTCCACCTTTCATTGGTAGCAATAACCCAAAGGAATTTCCAGACTGGGTGCTAAGGGTTAAGAAAGTATTTGACAGTTATGAGTGGAATGAGCACATGAAAGTAAAAAATGGCTTCTTTGACATTTTCTGATTATGCGAGTTTGAGGTGGGATAAGTTACAAGTTGAGAGACGAAGAGCTGATGAAGAAAAGGTTTGTTCATGGGCTTTGATGAAAAGATTGATGACACATAGATTTGTGGCAGATTATCATAAACAAGAGATGCTGGTTGAGTTATAGTCCTTAAGGCAGGGAAAACAGAGTGTAATGTGAAGGAGTTTGAAATTTAATGGCAAGGTGTGACAT
Source organism: Combretum micranthum (assembly GCA_024138025.1). Classification (NCBI taxonomy): domain Eukaryota; kingdom Viridiplantae; phylum Streptophyta; class Magnoliopsida; order Myrtales; family Combretaceae; genus Combretum; species Combretum micranthum. The sequence goes on from JAMXBD010000828.1 coordinate 105,800, forward strand.
TAGAGAATCTTCATATATATCTATAGCTCAGTTTGTTAATAGGTTAAAGATGGATATCGCCAGTGTAGTAGAGCTCCAATACTATTAAACCTTAGAGGATGCAATTAAGTTGGCTAGTAGAGTTGAGAGGCATTAACGTAGACGGTCTTAGAAATCACATCATTATAGTAAATCGGATGAGGAGGAGAAGAAAGAGGATGGTGAAGAGAAGAAAAAGGGAAAAGTGGTGGATGACAAAGCGCCTGATCAGACACAATAGCAAAGGAGTCGGGATATTAAATGTTTCAGGTGTTTGGACATGGCCACATCGCTTCTCAGTGTCTTAATAAGAAAGTTGTGGTCATGAGGGGGAATCAAATTGAGAGTGAGGAAGAAGAAAAGAAGAGTAGCGAGGAACAAGAGATTGACATGGCAAATGTTCCTTTAGGTTTCCAAGATGCAGTACTTGGGTAGGAGAATGTGATTCCAGATCAACGAACTAATCTATTCTATGTTTAGAGTTTATTGTAAGGAAAAATCCTGTTTAACTGTGATTGATAGTGGTACCTACGCCAATGTTATTTCTGCTGGATTAGTTTCTTAATTGGGGTTGCACGTGGAGCAACATCCAAGTCTATATGCTCTTCATTAGCTTAGACATCAAGGAGCTGTTCATGTGCATAAATAGGTTCATGTACCTCTTTTTATTGGTAATTATACCGATGAATTCTTGTGTGATCTAGTATCTATGGATGCTACACACTTGATCTTTGGAAGACCATAGTAGTGTGATCTCAGAGCCACCTTTGATGGATATAAGAATGGATATAAGAATGAATATATTATTCGACAATGAGACAAACATACAAGTTGCTAGCTATGAGTCCTGTAGAGGTACATCGAGCAAAGATGGTGCATGTTAAGAAGATTAAAGGCTTAAGGAGTTTGTTTGCATGGACTAGCTAGATAACAACTTAGAATCTAACTCCGAAAGTTAAAAAATTGAAAGATCAAGATTCAAAGATGAATCTTCTTAAACTTAGGGGTAATAATAGGAATAAGCTAGCCTGAAGTCATTGGAAAGGAAGGCAAATTTAAAGCCGACACAAAGGATTGAAGCTTGAAGTTACAGATCTGTACACCAGCACAATACATCGCTGGCCTTCAGATTTACACTGCCGACATAGAGGGTTTAAGTTGCTAGCCATAAGCCAGCTTTGACGTTCACAGAATGCAAATTTTAAGAGTTGCTTTCTACACAGCCTGTGTAGTTAACATAGGTTGCCAGCTTATAATTAAAGGTCGCCGGCCTTCATTATTCGAGATTTATATATTTTTTAATGTCTTTTGGGTTTCTTTTATCTTTTGAGTTTCCTTACTTTATTAGTTATGCTATCAGTTACGTAATTACCACAATTATATTTTTCAGTTACATAACTGCTATAATTATATTTTTCTAGTTACGTAATTACCTCATAACAAGCCTATATATAAAAGGCTAGAAAACACTCAATAGAGATATAGAGTTTTATGTTATCTTCTGAGAATTTGAGAGCATTTTTGTGCATGAAATCCTTTGTGGTGGTTTGAGTATTGAGATTTTTATTCTCTTTTTCCTTGACTTCTTATCAATTCTTGTGTCATATAGAATTGTGGTTAATCCAGTTATTAGAGTCTTGTGATTCTTTTAACTTCGTAATTATTTTATAGATTGTGGATCATATCATTCTATAATTCGATTACAAACCAGTTTAATTTTATTGTTCGTGAATCCTATCAAATAATAATTTTATACATATCATTTCTATTAAAAAAAACCCTAAAAAAATTTTAGATCAAGATTCAACCCCCTTAAGCTCGCGTTAGAGCTTCTATGATCTGATTGATAGGACCATCTAATCGATCATCTAACCATTAAAATAAATATATTAATTTGAATATCAACTATTTTAGTGGTTCGAATATGATTGGGTATGATGTAAGCCGTTATATAGTTGCGGGACTGATCCCATCAAAATTAATAACATGACTATTGAATTTCCTAAGATACATGATAGGTCCAAGGATTTATTCACTAATATTGAACTTATTTTTTTTATTAATTGTAAGATTTAGAATGATGAAATAGTTTTTGTATAAAAGTTTTGAATTGGTCGCCTTATGTTAGAAGCCTACTTCAAGGCCCAATCCACTAACTGCTACAATACCATTCTAAACAACTCACAGAGAAACACAAAGGTATGTCTTCAAACCCTTTTCTTCTTACTTCAATTAAGGTTTCTAATTCTACTTGAATCCTTTATAGATTTTCACTGAAGTATATTATCAATATATGAATCCCTACTAGATCTACCTATTGAAACTATTATTTGCATGCATATTTATACTTGATTATTTTTCTACGTTTAGGATAAAGGTGAAGCATATGAACCCCAATTCGAGCTATTCAAGCTCCTCATGTGCATGAGACACCACTACTTTTCCAAAGGGTTCCATCCATATTGTTTTCCCCTTTTATTTTGTTATTTATACTTATTGTTGATTTATTTGCCACAACAGTTTATTAGTTACAATTCTTATTACTTATAATTACTATCAACTACAATTTTTTAATGAACTACAATCTATTGATCTGCTTTGTCTGGTTGTAAAAATTTCTCTCCCCATCGACAGCAACATTGTCTTTAAGGTTGGATACTACTGTCCTCAATTGCCTAAATTTATTTGATTATTCCCATGTCATGTTGCCTAAAGCCACTTGAGTCCCATTTCTTAATAGCTGGTTGCATAATAGGAACCTTGAGATAAATCTAGTGATGGAAAACATACCCCGAATCATTGGGAATATGATATCTAAAAGGAAGGTGTAATCCATATGTTGATACCCCAAGAGTCTATTAACCCTAAAAGACCCATAATAGCATTTCACCAACTTAGAGTAATTGCCCTAAGTCATGGAAAATTGTTTGTATGGTTGTAATGTTTCAAACACTTGGGCATTAGGGTGAAAAGAAATGTCTATTCTCTTAAGAGCTACACAATGTTTCGTCCTAACTTGAGCCTTATTAAGATTATCCTTAAGTAAGGTCAACATCTCATCTTTATTAAGCAACTTACAATTTACCCAAACCATGTTGTTGCTTATTGTTCTATTGCCTAAAAAATTGATTGGAGGACTAAATATCTAAGTTCCATCCGAAACCTTGTATTATGCTAGATGTCACGAGGCTAGTAGTTGTCATGATTTGATGAAAATCCTCTGAGCCAACCCATCAAAATCAGAAAAACAATTATTTGATTTTGACATATGAATAAGTTATACTGCTAGTCTGTTTATGTATCGATTGTATTCATAAAACATTGAATATCATTGTGTTGCTCACTGGCTTTCTTGGACATTACAAGCTTTTTCCTTAACATTGAGGCATCTCTAACCAGAATGATATATCTAGTCAAATCGAACTTATTTGTTGTGCATTGGGGTTCTTGCTCCTATATCATAAAGACATCTTCAAAAACATATTGCTGTTGCACTTAATTCTCAATCATTACTCCAACAGGGTCATGTTGATATTCCATGTCCACATTATTAATCACATTCTTTCGCAGAATAACATCTATTATACATCTATTTACACTCCCTTCTCCAACATAATCACTCTTCCTATCTTGATGGTCAACAAGAGAAAATTTGTCTTCTCTTTAATCATAATCAAAAGGCCTAAAATGTATGGAAATTGCTTTAACAAAATGATCTTATGTCTTAAAATTATTGAAGTCGTCCATATACTTATACCATATAGTGGTAGCATCTTACATAACAAATGATACTAATCTAGGATAATATTCTTCTTCTATATGGTAAAATTCTAAGAAAATTTCAACTATTAACACCCAAGAAATTGGATCTTTACTGAAAAACCTTGGAATATCATTCTTTATTATATGTAATATGGATTGAGAGAGTGATGTGAATGATAGTGCTTGCATTGTTACATAAAAAGGCTAATTTAATCGCAATCAATCCAGCCTAGAATTGACGAATTGTAATGAAAAGTCAAGATCACTTACAATTGTATGGATAGCTTCTAATTCACATGATGGAAGTTGAAATTGTGGCCAAATTGATTTTGATGATGTTGAATCTTGCTATTCTAATCATGTTGATTATGATGGAGCTAATTCTAATCATGTTGATCCAAATGGTGCAATTCAATGTCGAATCGAATGGGTCTTGGTCTGTAGGTTAACGTTTAGCTGGGAATTGATAGGAATAAATGGGATTCAGTGGTGTCGAAGTTTCGTTGATGGCTCGATGTAGGTTTATGATGGGTTAGAGGTAAGCATGAAGATGAGTCAAAGAGAGAAATGCTAGAGAGAGATCCCTCTAAAGAGAGAAAGAGAGGGGGGCCTTGAAGACAGTCTTTTTTTTTTTTTTTTTCAAATGTTATTTAACTTATATGTTAGTCTATGTGTGTGACAGCATGATACTTAATGGAAATTTATTAACAATGTTCAACAACATCACTAACTGATCGTTCGTGATACCTCAATCGGCCCACTTCTCTAAATGTTGTCACCTCTTTTTAACCACTCAAAGTATTAATGATAACTCAAATAAACTTAACCCTAAAGTTGTGATCTTTTGATATAATTTACCCTTTATAAATTAGGCCCTTAAACATGCCACAAAAAAATCTAGACACAATGGATCCATTCCTTTATATTTTCCCATCGAAATTGCAATGTAGATGCACTTCCAACCTTGTCATTAAGGCTACAAATGAACTAAGCTAAACCAGGTAAGATTCTGAAGGTTTTAAGCTCAATTTATCTAAATAATTACTGAGCTCGAGCAAATTAGGGCTTTTTGTTAAGTCTAGAATTTAAGTTCGAGCTCAATTTGTTAAAATGAAAGAAAATATTTTGAACTCAAGTTCAACTTATTTAGAAGGCAAGCTTGCCAAGTTGGAGTAGCTCACAATCATGGTGACATGTGTACAACCTAAGGATATGAGATAAGGTTGAATCTAGGATGATAAATATACAAAATAACTAATTATATAAATAGATGAATGAAATACAATAATTATGAATGGGAAATTCTATTTAAGTAGTTTTTATATCTTGTTTTTTATTGAACCTAAAATAACATATATAATTCAACAATTGACTCACAAGCCTACTTAGGAGGCTAAACAAACCTACATGTAAGCCTACTTAACCTAGAGCTAAGCTCATTTGCTAGTTTAGTCAAGTCAAGCCTAAAAAGAGATAAACTCGAATAGCTCACAAGCGACTCGGCCTAGTTTTAACTCTACTTGTTATTCTAAGAGGTTCTCTTATTTCTATATAATGCAATGATATAATGTAAATAGGCCTAGCTCATCATCAGGAAAAATAGGTGTAAATCCCCGAATTTTTGGATCCGAATTAAAGCTTAAACCCTAAACGGAAGTCAAACGGATTTCCAGAGTCAACAAAACCCTAGTTTACCGTAATCGCTTAAGTTCGGCATTGCCGTTTTCTCTAGCCCTAGAAAACGAAGTTGGAAAAGTTAGCTATAATGGTTCGTAATAGTTATAGGTTGCGTAAAAATATTAGATTGAAGAAATTCGAGCGTCATTTAAACCCGATAGGATATAGTTCTTGAAAAACGTGTCCGGGAGCCCGGAATAGGAAAAATATTCCGAATATACCGTTAGACTCGTAAAAATATAAGATTCTCAAAAATATCAATTTCGTAATTTTTCGGTAGCTAAAAATATCAGATATCGCTTTTATACGCGTATTTTTTTACTACCGGTATTAAATTGTTATGTCTACTTTTACATTACACTATTTTCTACTGTTCTACACTATTCATCTATCTCTACTTTTTCTTACAACCTACTCTTACAAACCATACACCTATTTCTTACACATTTTCATTTCCAATACAATTTCATATATTTCATTTCTTACTTTTAATTAACAAAATAACAAAAAAATAAATTTCTCTCCCCCATTTCCCCATGTATGCGCAGGCCACACCTCTCTCTCTCTCTTCTAATTTGTTTTATTTTTTCTTTATTTAATTAACACAAATTACCTCCTACATTTTCCTATAAAAACCCCCTCATACCTTCACTTCTTTTACACCACTTCTTCTCTAAAGTTACTATACCAAAATCTCTCTCAAAATCTCTCAAGAATTATTTAAAGAATTTCTTCCTAGTTTAGCTTCTTTTAAGTAAAAATTCCTCCAAGTTTTCTTTATGTTCATCTACTTAGTATGAGCTTAGTGTGTGTTTTCTAAAACCATGAAGGTTAAGAAAGCAATAATAGGTTCATACTTTGTTTTTGTTCATAATATCAATTCCTTTATGTTCCTTTATGTTTCTTTATATTTCCTTTGTGTTTATTACTATCTAATATATCTATATAGCTATATATATTATTTAGAGCATATAAGCTCATTGTCTTGCAATTTATTTACTTTTCTTGCAATTTATTTACTTCATTGCAATTTATTTATTTCAAGTTGTTTTTAAGACTAGTCGTTCTAGTCTTAGACTTGTTCTCATCAAGTCAAAACAATTTCTTTTTCTTTTCGAGACTAGTCTTTTCTTAGTCTCGGGGTACCTTGATGAAGCTAAGGTCCCAATACTTGAATTACTTTCTTATTTGCTTAATCTTTCAAGTTATTATGTTCCTTTATATTTCTATAGTTTATGATTCATATTCATGCATGAACATAATGTTTTTGTCACAACAAAAATAAATGAGGAAAGTGTTTACTTAAACTAAAGGTTCTTTTTGAAATAAATACTCATGAACATGTTTAGGAAGGATTTCTCTTAAATAAACAAAAGGTTTTATGCAAACTTATTTTTCCATCAAGTATTAATAATTCTTTTGAAATCATTACAAGAAACAAGAACGTCATTTAAAGAAATTATTATTACTTTTAAAAGTTGTTGGAATCTAAGTAAAATAAAAATCACTCCTTAGGAATTTAAAGTAATTAAATTTAGAAAAAGGAATATTCATCTCAAAATAACTCAAGACCTTTTTAAAAGCAAGATAGACATTCCAACAAAACTAAGTCTTTTAAAACCTTACTTTTCATAAGTTGAGACAACTTCATTTACTTCATCCATTTTTTATGAGTCATTACATATATGTATATACCTTTCAAAAAGCTTACAAAATACTTGAAATATTCATCTTTTCAAATGAACTTTGTTTACAAGAAGGAAAACAAGTTATTGCAAATTCGTGGCAAATCTGGTCGCTGCTTTTTCGGGACCCAAAAGACTTAGTTTTATGAAAATAAGCATAGAAATGCGTAGAACTTTTCGAGCAGGTAGAAAACGGTATATTATACGGGAAATTCCGAGTTAAAATGAGCAAGTTATGGCCATTTTAAGTTGGAATTTCTTCTTATAAGATTTTACCGTGATTTTAAGAGAAGTTTAAGATCTTCAAGAATAGGAGTTTTATGGAAGACTCATTTTGGGTATTTCATCTTGTTTAGGTGACAAGGGACCCGAGATCGTCTATCCGGAGGACTATTTGATTAGATCCACCGATATGGAGTGAGTTAATTCTTTTCTTAAGTTACATTTCCTTGTTTGTGCTTGTAATTAGTGGCACTAGAAAATTAAGAAAAGATAAATGAACAACTGTTATGAAATAATTGTTGAATGAAAATTAAGTATATCGAAAGACGATATGTTAAATAAAAGTGTGACTCTTGTATTGAGATGATGAAATTATGGTTGATCACCTTTAATATGAATTCAACTTATATGGTTAAATGTTTAATTGAAATTTATTCATGCATATCATACTTACGAGTCACATTTATTTCACTACTATTCTTCATGTAGGGAAACGAGGAAGCGGTAGTGGTAGCTGATAGAAGCCGGTAAGTCTACATGGGCCAGTAGGAGCCAGGAAGTCTACAGGGCAAGCAGGAGCCGGTAAATCTGCAATTATTAATGGTCGTATGGGCCTGTAACCACCCAACCCTTGTCATGGAGGGCGTTAAATCCATGATGCACTTGATTTCCAGTTAATCTTATGTATTTGGTTGTTCATGTGAATGGTGCATTACATATGCTTGAATTAAATAACTTGGTTATTATATGGAAATGTTATATAGCTAGGAATTATCTCACTAAGCTAGATTTGCTTATACCCTTATAGTTTTCTATTACAGTATGATTATCTATGGTTGGCCTCGAGGAGTCCAGTATGCCAGGTATGAGCTTATGCTACTAGGAGTATTTAGAGGAAGTTAATGAATTTTTAGTTCTGAGCATAGACTTCTAGGGAAAATCTCTACAGTAGGATTATGTGGTAGTTATGTTCATGTTGTTATTAGATCAAAGACTTAAAGGCGGGAGAATGCCCCTAAGATGATGTACTAATTTGTTATGAAATGAAGATCTTAAGTTTATCTATTTAAGTTCATGCTTGCTTTTGCTATCTATTAATCGTAACACCCCTATGAGTCTCCTACTATCTTGGAAGCACGCCTTGCATATGATATTTGAAGCTCCTGAATAACTAAGGTTGTTATCCATTAGCTTTAATATTGTATGCGGCGGACTGCCACGTTTAGGGTACCCTCTGGGGCGTGACACTAGGTGATAAAATCAAATACGTTCAATTTTCCTTTCATTGTTCCAGCAAACACCATAAATTACTATTTATGTGGTAAGCTACTGTAACTAGTCAACCACATGTAATAAACATACTAGTCAACCTTAAAAAAGTCTCAGATTGATAACATGTGGAGATGTTATGAAGAGAGATGTGGAGGATGATGTAACAACATATTGAATTTAACGTTCTTGTGTGTTTTATATTCTTTATTAATTGTTTTATTTTTCTACATAATTATTTCTTAATTTTTAATTATTTATTCAAATAATGAGAGATATATAAATATTTTACCATCTATAAATTCTCACATAACATGATGTGATTTGAGGGAATATTCTCAATTGTGTATTCACTTGGATTAGTTGAACAAATTGCAAACTTATTTTTAACCAAATGATTGTTACTATTGAGTTGAAATAATATAGTACTAATAGTCAAGGATATACACAAATTTGAGTGTGTTGTAGTAGGATAAATGTTTCTATTGGAACAAGCTTATTTCAAGGTATGTACATCACTCTTTCTTTAAAACAGATTTAAATAGATAAATAAACAATAAAGGCTATAGACATTTACTTATACCCAATCATTAATAAATAAAAAATTTACCATTTGACATCGAGTAGAAATCTTCCTTGCAACTCACTTTAACTCGAATTATAAAGATATTAACTTTACATTTAAAGCATGAAACTTGAAAGAAAGAAAGAAAAAGTCATCCTTATTTGGATTGCAAATAAATAGAGCTATTTGTCACCGGTTCAAGTTTAACTTGATATTTACTCTAATTTGACTCAATAAACTTGATTCTAGCCCATGCTTCTTCAAGCTCAAACTAATGAAGTAATTTATCAACTCAAGCTTTAATTTCATAATTTTGAGTCTTGTAGCTTGAGGATCTAATTGATCTCAAGTTAATCTGGACATTAACTAAATTTTAGTCCAAAATATATCTCTTTTTGATAAATCAAATTTAAATTAGCCTAGTAGAATTGAGTTTTAACTATTTAAATTAGATTATTGAGTTCAAACTCAATATCATTTAACTCTACTTGACTACGATTCTAACTATCAGTTTTGTTAAAAAATAAATTTGTAATTTACTATTATGAGTAGTCCCTCAAATCACATCATGTTATTTATTATAATAATAGAGTAAACATTTGATGCAAGCTTTGGTTAGGCAATAGTGATGATCATTTTTTTACATAATTATTTCTTAGCAATTTTTATAGACAAGACCATAACGTAGACGTAACATCCCTAATACAGAAAAGGAGAAAATCAATTTTCTAGCCAGTTTGTGTCAATTGGGTCAAGACATGGCCCCAACCCATCGGGTCTGGGTCCAGATCAATGCTTGTGAACTCATTGGATTCAGGGCAAGTTGGGATGGGTCTGACCCATCCCTTTTTTTTAAGAAAGAAAAATTAAAGAAAGAAAAAATCTTAAATTAAAGAAAATTTTAAACATATACCTAATAATATACTACTTTTTAACCCATATTTATTTAATACTACCATGGATGTGTGATTATTTACACACAAGTACGTTACTACCAAGTTGAAATATTACCGGTATGGAACTAGAGTATTACTCTAAAAGAATAAAGTGTATAAAAAAGAATTCTCACATTATTTATGTTTGAGATTATTCTGTTCGTAGAACTCTATATAAAGCATAAGAGATGGTTTTAAATTGTATTTATCACATGTGTTGTTCATTATAAAAAAAAATGCTTTAAACATTATGAATAGATAATTAATAATTTATATTCACATAAAAAATAATTTAGACATTAAGTGTTATTTTGTTTTTTTTTGTTTTTAACTTTTCTACTATTTTGTATTCCATATTTATTTTTTTTTTATTTCTTATTCTGATAATAAATAATATATATTTATCTTAAACAAGGCCCGATTAGACCTATGGATCATGGTGCGTATAGAACCAGAAGCGAGGTTGGACCCAGTCTGCTAAGATGGGTCCAAAGATAGACTTGTCCCTTGAAGATGTCTAATTATATCTACTTTCAACTTTTCTCAATAAAGTCATGCACTTAGCAGACTCTCCCATGGACATGTGTTGTGGGATACTCAAGATGTGTGTGTGTGTAGAATTATAGATAGTGATGGCTATATCTTCTTCATAGCTTACTAAAGTTATCTAACAAATATAAAGACTTGTCTCATCTATTGATCTTTAGAGTCATCAAGATGGGCTCTAAAATCTATAAATTGATGTCTGTGAAGTATTCTCGTTTAGTTTATTTATTCCACGTGTACTATTTTGGTTGGCTAGTCTTCTTTCCTTTTTACTTGTAGCATATATATTTTTCTTTGGTCTGTCTTGTAACTAACTTTTACATATCAATACCTTCTTTCTCTTCTAAAGCTTGTAGAATGCTCTGTTCTTCAGATTTTTAGATATTTTGCTTTCACATGGTAGCAGAGCATAGAAACACACACTGGGTTCAATTCGTTACTTCTATTTCTTTAGTTTATCAATATGACCGTATCTCCATCTATTAATCAATCTAGTTCCATTGTTGATGCTTCAATTTCTGATCCGTTGTTCCTTTCTTGATCTGACAACCCTAATATGACAATTGGAAATTTGCCTTTCAATGGAAATAATTACCTAGCATGAAGTAGGTCTGTTAAGCTAGGGTTAGGTGCTAAAATGAGGTTAGATTCATCGATGGAACAATTCTGAAACCTAGCGATAATACGCCATATTATATGCATTGGATTAGGTCGGATCACATGGTTAGGTGTTGGATAACGAATTCAATGATTCCAGAATTATCACAAAATTTTCTTCATGCTGATTCTGTTAAACACCTTTGGGATGAGATTCCAGAGCCGTATGGAATTTCTAATGGTCCTCTAGTGTTCCAGCTTTAATATGAAATTAGTAATCTAAAACAAATGAATTTAAGTGTTGGAGCTTATTACAATAAGCTTAAAGGGCTTTGGGATGAATTGGCGCAATCACATAGATATCTGCAGTGTACATGTGGAAGAATGAAGTATTGTAGTTGTAATATGAAGGAAAGGTTAGCATATTTTGGAGTCTACTAGCAAGTTAACGTAATTTCTCATGGCTTGGGTAAGATGTATGAAGGAGTACGCAATCAGATTCTATCCATGGATCTTGTTCCTTCAGTAAACAAAGCGTTTTATCTAGTACAACAGATAGAAAAACAAAGGTAGGTCACAACCTTGGAATCAAGTGTTAATGTGACAGTGTACATTGCTAGAGGAAGGGGTTCCTTTGTTGATAAAAGGAGAAATAAGCCACGCCTCATCTGTCAACATTGTAAGGTAAAAGGACATTCGATAGAGAATTGTTTTCAACTCATTAGATATCTGGATTAGTTTAAAGGAAAAAAGGTTATGAAAGGACGGCGTGATATGAGTGTCAATAACTGTTTTGCTAAAAGAAATGGTGGTTATATTAAGGATAAAACTATTTGTACTTTTGTTACTCCTTTTGATCAATTTTCATATGCAAATATTGTTGAACATAAGATCATACAGGACATGGATTCAACCATGGTACATGAAGTTTTTTTAGAAGTTTTGCGGATGATGAAGTATAATGGAATACATTCTAATGCGCAAGCAAATCAAGTTGGAATTGATCAAATTCATTTTGCAGGTAACTTGTGTCTTTATTTACATGCTCTTAGTAATTTTGAGAAATCTTTGATGCTTGACACCGATGCTACTAATCATATGACACCTTTCATTAATCTCTTGTCTGATTTACATACTTTACCTCAGTCCATTAATGTTAAGCTACCTGATGGGTCTTTAATATCTGTCAATCAAGTTGGGTCTGTCAAGCTTACACAAACACTTTGTCTTACAAATGTTTTATATGTTCCAAGTTTTACTCATAATCTCCTATCCATACACAGTTTCCTTAGCCAACATCCTTATATTGTTGTTTTTGAAAAATCATCATGTTATTTCCAAGACCTCACAACTAGATTGATAGTAGCAAAGGCTAAATAAGTGAATGGTCTATATGTACTTAACCTTGAAGACAAAAACAGTGAAGATCTCACTTCTATTCATGCTGGCTATTCAAGTGGACATTGTTTGTGGAATTGAATAACTGTTGCCAATGTTAACAAAGCTAAAATACCCCGATTTTTACCAACCTAAATTAGAATATGATAATTAAATAATATGAAAATGTAGGTAATTTTGAATCTTATTTTAAATTTAACTTATTAATTGAATTTAGATAGCTTAGTCAATTGATTTTCATAAACTATAGAATATAATTAGATAATTTAATTTGTAAATGAACTTAATTGAAATTAGGGATTCCAATACCACAAATACCACTTCAACTTATCAAATTACTTCAATTTCCTTTCTTTAACATACTAAGCTATTCAATTCCTTTCAATTATCGACTTGAAACCAATTTCTCAAGTTGAACTATCTAAATTCCTAAATCACTAAAATAAAACCCTAATCTAAATTTAGATTAGACTTGAGTCAATAACTCGCTAACTATATACCTAAGGTTATAAAAATCAAGTGTAGTATGACACGAATAATTTTTAGGGTTTATTAGGTAGTAAATGATAGTTTAAAGATGAATCGCTAGGGTTAAAAAATACGCAATAGAAATAGAAATTGATCAATATCTACCAAACTAGAGCTTAAATAAAAATTCTGAATATGTAATCATGAAATTTAGAATTTTCTAAGTCTTTTGAGTGGAATACCCTAATTTGACCTATCGGGACTAGAAACCCTAATCACGTAAGTGAAAAAAAAATTGATAATTTAACATAATTAGGAATAATAAATGAATTTAATTGAAAATAAAGATTCTAATGTCATCAATGCCCAATTTAACTTATTAAGCAACATCAATTGGTTATTTCAACAAATTTAAATTAATCAAAACTTTCCAATTATCAAATGAACTTTATCTATCAAGTTTAATAACCTAAAACCCTAAATATCCAATTTAGACATTTTAGTCTAAATTCCAACTCCTTAAATCCTAGAAATTTAAATCTAAATATTTGTTTTCAAATACCAATTCATAAGCCTCTAAAACCCTAAATTTAAGTAAAATATTAAATTTCCTTTAATTAGATTTCCTAGAATTAATTTCTAATGCCAATTAGTTAATTCTCTTTCTTACTTCTTAAAATCCATTTCTAATTCCCTAAAACCCATAACCTAAAGGCCTAATTTTTTTTCTAAAACCCTAAGCCCAATTATTCAAAGATAAAGCCCATAAGCCCATCAATTTAAGCCCATAAGACCATACATTACCATACACCATCATACACATTATAAAACCCCAAATTCAAGAAAATATCAAGTATGTGAAAAAACCACATTGACCTTAATTAACTATTGAAGTTTCTACATCTAGGAAAAGATCAAAATGCCCCTTAAATACCTACAATGTAAACATAACAATTCTATAGAATTCAATGCATATAAAAAGACCAAAATGTCCTCAATTAATCAAACAAAATGACTAGAAAGCCCTTAAACTTAATAGAAATTACATAACATGAATTAATATAAATATAGGGTTTAGAAAACCCTAATTCATGCCTCATTTTCAGCATCCCATCTCTCTCATATTCTCTCTCAAAACACTCTAAAAAATCTCTCCAAAAATACATAAAAATTCTTTCATCAACCAAGCACACAAGAGGTAAAGTATAACCTAAGTCTATGCTTTTAAATTTCTCTTTTATTCCCCATAAACTAACATTTATTTCAAACTAAATCCTAGGTGAAATTAAAGACTAAAAACAAGGTTGAAGTTAGGGAAAATAAGCTTGAAGAAGCTTCATCAACTTTTGAGTGGTAGAAGTAGTAGTAGAGGCAACTATTTAGTTGATTTTGCTAAAACAAGTAAGTAATTATAATTAAATTATTTTATTATGTTGATGACATTTAGATTCACGTAAATCACTAAAATAAACTTAGATTGAAGTATTAAATAATATAAGTATATACAAGCTTAAAAACCGAAATATGCACATGTATATATATGTATATTAGAAAATTGAGTATTTGAAATCATTATATGTATGTTATATGTTAAATTGATATGTTTTATTAAAATGAAGTTATCAAATAAATAGATGAATATACTAAATATAATTTCTGATTGAAATACATAAGTATGTATACTTATGTTGATATGTTGGAATTTTGGGAAAATTTGTATTATTAATGATGATTTGAGTTATGATTTATGATTCAAGTTGTAGAATATAAATCAAAGTATATACTAGATAATAACATAGAATAAACACGCTTTATATGAATTCAATATGCTTAAAGATCAATTTATATGCATATAAATTAAATATGGACAACTTAAGTTATAATATTTAGATAAAATGCTAAATGAAGTTATTTTTGGATGAAATTTATAAAAATGATATCTTAACATGTCTATATACAAACTATAAATTTGTGTGATTTTTGAAATACATTTACTAGTTTAAACAATTAAATTACAAAATAGCAAAACAGGGCAAAACAGTGTTTCGGCTAGCAGTGGTGGCGTGAATTCATATAGCCGAACCGGTGACTTTTTCTTCTCTGTTTTGGGTAAAACTATAAATTTTTGAAAGCTTAAGAAGTATACCTTAATTTGGTGTAAAGAACTGGCTAAGAACCGGTCTGGTTAATGGTCAAAATTGATCGAACCGATCGGTCGCCAGTGCTGCCTTCTATTTCCGACCAAATTAGGTAAAATTGAAATTAAAACCCTAATTAAATAACTATTTTAGGCCAAGTAAACTTATGATCATGTTAAAATATGTGTTAGGTAGTGTATATAAAAATTTGAGCTCAAGAACATGAGTTTAAGATAGTGAACCAATTCACTAAATTTAGGAGGCACACTAGCTTTCTATAGGAAATGAGATATTGGGGTTTAAGGTAAATTAATTCTAATCAAATAATATAAAAAAAATGTAAAAAAAGGGTGTTTTCATATTGAAATTCGAATTTTCAGATGGATAATAAATTATTTTGATATTTGGAATATTAATAAAATAAGTATAAATTGATATTTTAACATAATATAAACATAATAGGAAACTAGTTTAGATTCCTTAGCATATATAGATGTAATAATAAGACTATAAGTGATATAAATAGAATAATTATATTTTAAATGAGTTATTTTTCTAAATAAAATTTATTAAATTTAACATAGGACATGTTATTAAAAATTTCCATTTTAAGGACCTAATTACTATAAAAATGAGTTTAGTAGACTAAGTTGGATATAAAATAAACTTGATTAATTAATTCTACTTAACTTGACTAAATTAAACTGATATAGACTTATTAACCACTATTGGCTTTGTAAACTTCTCAGAGATCAACAATTTTTACTTAGTTGTTAACCTAAATAGTAAACTCTTATATGATCAAATTAACTAATAATTGGCTTGGCGACATTTGTAATATGATAAGCCATGAATAATAAGAGGAGTGTGTTGTTTCAAATGTATATTTGCTAGAAAACTAAGTGGTTAATACATGTTTGATATAAGTAGATAATTGAATCAAATGCTTATATGAATTAACCTTTGAAGCAGATATTTGTTAGGAGTCTGCCTTCTGCTTTATCTTCTTGTCTATCTTCTGATTGTTCAGAGCACAGATTTTGTAAGTGACTTGTGTGTTACGTGCTAGGGTAGGCATTTTAAATGAACTAATACTTAAAGACGGCTTTAATAATTGCTTGTTGCTTGTGCTTGGCTATTTTTGAGACCTGGTTCGGGGGGCAGTAACCTTGCTAAGCAGTGCCAACACGCTAGTTAGGCGCTTAGGCCACCATGGGCATGGTGGTACGATGGGTAGCTGATGGGGGAATGGTAGCGGGATAACGTTTACCTGGATCAGAGAGAAGTAATATAGTGTGGTTCACGTTTATGGGACCGACTGAGCTGCACTATATTGTGGATTGTGATGGATAGAGATGTGCAACGACTGTGGCCCCTAGATGAGGCTATTACTTATAGAGGTAGGAGATATAGTTATTCAGACTGCCTATATTAACCCTCTGAGCAGTTGTTACTACTCAGGACCCCCAGGTTCCCAACGTGTTACCAGAGTGTGAGTGCTCCACTGTTGTTTATCGCACTTTAATTTAAAGATATAAACTTTTGGTTTTTGTATTGCATATGGAATAGACGTGTTTGCTCATCTCGTGTGTGCTTGTGTTGCTGTCGTACTAGGCTTTGGCTCATTCCTTCTTTTTCAGGTGATGATTTGGATGCTTGTGAATATCGAGTATAGAGTAGAGGATGACTCTAAAGGAGCTTGTTAATAAGTTGAGTACCTAGGAATGTTAAATTGTTTATGCTATTAGCTAAAGTTATTGATCATCTTTTCAAACTTATAATTTGATAAGGGCATATCTACGAGCCCATAGTTGTATCTTGAGATACTAGACATTGTTTACTTTGAGATACCTTATGGTATGATATTTATTTATAAACGTTTGTCTACTCACAAAAGTAGCCTGTTTGAAATCATTTTGAGAAATTTATTTTATTATATGTAATGGTCTACTCAAGAAAGTAGCCTATTCGAAAATTGTTTAAAAAAATGTATTTCTTTTTCGCTGCAACTCTAGTTGTTTTCAAAATCTAATTTAACGACTCCATAATCTAAAATTTGTTTAGCAATGATCATGATAAACTATAGATTAGGTCAACCTTAACGTATAATGCAAGTATTATACGTGACGGCTGGCACGCCTTGAACCAAATTCGGGGTGTGACAAAAGCTAATACTCAGATTGTTGTTGATCCAATTCTATTGCATAAACGCTTAGGACATAGTTCAATTTCTAAGCTTTGTCATTTGGAATTGTGTAAATCAAGTGATTTTACAAATTTCATCTGTGATATTTTTCAAGCAGCAAATTTCATAGGCTACCCTTTGATAGAAGTTCAAGTGTAACACAACATTCTTTTGAATTACTCCATCTTGAATTGTGGGGGCATTGTGCTATTGAGTCTATTACCAGAACATGTTTTGTGTTGACTATAGTTGATGATTTTTCACAAACAACTTGGACTTTTATGATTATGTATAAGAGTCAAGCTTGTCAAGTTTTACAAAGATTCTTTACCTATATTTTGAACCGTTTTGGAAGAGTCCTAAATTTGTTCGGACGGATAATGGTACTGAATTTTGTTCAGCTGAATGTTGATTTCTCTTTGATAGCATAGGTATCGTTCATCAATTCACCATGACTTATACACTACAACAAAATGCATGTGTTAAGAGGAAGCATAGGCATTTGCTTAACACATCTAGAGCTTTGAGATTACAAGGTTGTTTTCCTAAGGAGTTTTGGAGTGAGTGTTTCCTTGCAGCCACTTATTTGATTAATGGCATGCCTATGGACGATTTAAATTGGAAAACTCCTTATGAAGTGTTGTTTGGGAAGCCACCAGATTATAATCATCTACGGGTGATTGGTTGTTTATGTTTCATTGCAAAGTAACTAGTTCCTGTGGACAAATTTGATGCCCATGGTGCCAAATGTGTTTTACTTGGGTATGCAAATGGCAGAAAAGGTTATAGAGTATATGATCTTTCCATTAAAGTTATTGTTGAATCACAATATATCATATTCTTTGAGGATGTTTTTCCATTCAAACATAGTGACAATGTTGTTAATACTGCTTCAACACATTCACATCCACCTGTTTCAGTTGAAACTTCACCTACCACATTAGACATTTAACTTACTGTCCCAAACATTTCCTCTTAGTTCATGGATTATTCTCCTACTCCTTCCATATCAAACACTCCATCTTAGACCACTGCTCATTCCCCTGCACCTCACTCTGTTGTTGTACTTGATGTTCCTTCTGATGTAGTTCGTGCTGATTTTCCTGACATGTCTTTGAGACATTCTTCAAGAATGAAAACCATACCTTGTTGGCTAAATGATTTTGTACATATAGCTCAATCATAGTCTCATGCTGCATCATCGTTTGATTCAGGTTTGTTCACATCCTATAGACAATTCCTCTTCCTATAACACTAGTTTATATCCCTTATTTGATGTCACTACTTTCAATGCTTATCCCATTGATTTTGTAGCTTCTTTAGTTAAGGTGTTACATGTCCAAGAACCTCAAAATTATTTTGAAGCATCTAAATATAAAAAATGGCAAGATGCCATGCAAAAAGAGTTGGAAGCCTTAGAATGTAATGAAACTTGGGAGTTGACAAATTTACCTAAGGATAAGAAGGCCATAGGATGTAAGTGGGTTTATAAGATAAAGTATAAACCTGATGGTACTATTAAATGCTACAAAGCCCGTTTAGTTGCCAAAGGTTTTACATAAATTGAAGGTGAAGACTATCATGACACCTTTTCACCGGTTGCTAAATTGGGCACGGTTCGTATTTTATTTGCTTTTGCAGCTGCTAATAATTGGGATTTACATCAAATTGATGTAAATAATGCCTTTTCACGTGGCCATCTTGATGAAGAAGTTTATATGGTTCCTCCTCAAGGTTATGACAAGGATTTGCCTAGTCAAGTGTGTAAGTTGCGTAAGTCGCTTTATGGGTTAAAGTAAGCTTCACGTCAATGGAACTTAGAAATTTCCCAATTTATTTTGTCTCTTGCATTTGAGTAATCTAAGCATGATTTCTCTTTGTTTTCTCATCATAGTTCGACTGGAAGTGTCTACATTCTCCTTTATGTCGATGATATGTTGTTAACGGGATCCAATTCATCTTTCATATCTCAAGTTAAGCAAAAGTTAGATGCTGAGTTCACAATAAAGGACTTAGGTTTGGCTCGATTTTTTCTTGGGCTTGAGCTTTGTCGCACTCCTCAAGGGATTTTGGTTAGCCAACAGAAATCCATCCTTAATGTCCTTCATGACACTGGTTTGACAGGTGCTAAATCTCTTGCTTTTCCTATGCCACAGCGCCTCAATCTTGCTAATACTTTTAGTGCATTGCTTGATAATCCCTCTTCTATCGACGGTTACTTGGGCGTTTGTTATACATCACAATGACTAGGCCTGATATCTCATTTGTTGTACATTGGCTTAGTCAATACCTCGCTTCTCCTCGTGTCATTCATTTGAAGGCCTTATTTCACTTACTTCGTTACTTAAAATGTTCTTCCTCCCTCGACTTATTTTATTCTTCTAAGAATGATCTGCAATTTTTGGGTTTTTCTGATTCAGATTAGGGTTCTTGCAGCAATGATCGAAAATCCATTTCCGGATTTTGCATCTTCTTAGGCAATGCCTTAATTTCATGGAAAACTAAAAAACGACCCACAATAACTACTTTAACAACTGAAGCCGAATATCATGCCTTTGCTATTGCTACCGAGGATTTATTAGGGGTTTCCTATATTTTATGTGACTTGCATATTCCTTTCCATTATCCAGTTCCTATATCCTGTGATAATAAGTCCACCTTGTTGATTGCTCAAAATCCATGTATGCATGGTCGAACAAAACACATTGACATTGATGTGCATTTTGTTCGTGATTTTGTTACTTCTAGATTTCTTGCTCCTACATATATTTCTTCTTCCAATCAAGTTGCAGATGTTCTTACTAAGTGCTTAGGTGCTAGTTCGTTGCATTCCTTGAACGTTAAGTTAGGATTGCGAGCAGCTCTAACTTAAGGGAAGGCTGTGAAGTATTCTCGTTTAGTTTATTTATTCCACATGTACTATTTGGTTGGCTAGTCTTCTTTTCTTTTTATTTGTAGTATGTATATTTTTCTTTAGTTTGTTTTGTAATTAACTTTTACATATCAATACATTCTTTCTCTTCTAAAGCTTTTAGAATGCTCTCTTCTTCGGATTTTTAGATACTTTGCTTTCACAATGTCTTCTCCTATAGATTTGAGTTTTGACAATCTAGCAAAAATGTCATAAAAAAGAATAGCTAATATGATTTAATAAAAAAGTAGCTAAATTTATAAAAGAGAAATTCATAAAAGATATCACAAGACACTTGGGACAACCATCTATAATTGATTACCACGGAAAATATGGTGGGCAATCCACCTATAAGTTATTGATATTCACCATTTTCGGGGTGTAACAATTAATTTAAATATAAGAATTGTATTGTACTTCAATTATTAAATTAAAAAGAAACAAATACCGACCAAATCCTCAATATTTTAGATGCTCCTTTTTATTTGAGTTGTAAACAATTTTATTTTTACGTTTTTTTATATTCGAGTTCTTAATATTTTAAAAATGATGGGATAAAGTATTTCGTGTTCCTTTCTTTTGGCCGGTGACAAAATATTTCGTTAACTAGTTCAAAATTTCATTTGTGGGAACTCATTATTGGCGTTAAAAAATTAATTTAACAAAATATTTTTATCAATATATCTACTTAATTGTATAATAAAATAATAAAACTATAATAATGGAAAATGATTTAAAAAAAAAGACAAGATACCTAAAGGATTGCCACCTACAACTGGTTGTGACTAAGAATATCGTAAATAATGCATCTTAGATGACGTAAAGTTATTCACCATCCTTAGAAGCGAGGAAGGAAAAATAAAAATAAAATAAAACTGTACAAGTTTCAAAGTCTAATTGCAATTTTACTTTTTTATTTAATTTTTAAAGAGTGGATGATAATATATCACTTCAAATAGGTTATGCCACTTGGTATTAAGTGTAAGGCAAAGGGACCATCAATTGTAATAGTAAATCATTTATACTATCCATAGAGTCTTATGTGACCCATTGCCACTTCAAATTATAGAGCCTTGGGTTGGAGCTATCATATTATCTGTAGTGTGTTGTGTGACCGACCCTCCATAGAAGGTGGTTAGTTGCTCTAGCACTTGAGGTGCAGGGATAGGCGTAGTACGCTTTAGTTCGGTTTATCTCTCGAACTGAATCGAATCTAAAATTATGGTTCAGTTATTTTTATAAAATCGAACCTATCAATATTGTTTGGTTTGCTAATTTTTCGATCTTAAAAAAAAAATTCAATATATGGTTCGAATCATATATCCAAAAGAGAGTTAAAAATTACGATAATTTTTTAATTGAAACTCTAAAAGTATTAATTATAAATATAAAAATTAAAAATTTTACACTAAAACACAATTAATTATAAAAATAAAGTCAACAATAATAGGAGTTTTTTTTTTTTAAAGGTGAAACAGATTGATTTGGTTCATAACTCCTAATCTAACGGCGAATCGAATTTTCATTACCAAATCGAACAATGCATCGAACCGTTTTAAAAAAGAATAAAAATTCGATCCAATTGGGATTAGTTTGCTATTTGATCAGTTTTTTTGTCCAACCCTAGAGTAAGAATGGACATTGAGGAGTGCAACATAAATCCATAGGGAAGCTAATTAGGCACCAACTTCTCTACATTTGAAAAAAAAAAAAAAGGTTAATTGTTATAGATTATAATATGTTTAAAAAATTAGAAAAATCTGTATCATAATTATATTTGTAAGAAAATAAATTTAAGTCTCAGATACATGGTTTTGTTATCGTCCTATTCAGATGCCTTGCCATAAGTGAATCAACTAACATGGCTTTAGACGGAGCAAGAAAAGACTGCAACCTACAGCTTCAGCTTGCCCCTTTTTACGAGCGGCTAGTTTTTTTTTTTTGTTTTTTTTTTTCCTTTTCTTTTTCTTTATGTATATAGGTACATTTTATAAACTTGTCTATTGATTTAATCATATAAATAAAACAATTATAATTTGTTAGCTTAGTTTTTTTTTTTTTTCAAGTCAAGTGGGATTGCTACGTATGAAGTACTATTTTATATGTCATGCTTAGTTAAAAAATCAATATGATAGAATTAGAAGTTGCCCTATTTACTTCTTGTTACACTTAAAATGATATTATAATTTGATTAAAGATATTTTCAATGTATCAATATTCTCTTGCATGGGTCAACCCATGATTGTTAGTCCGAGTCTCAAAGCAGAATATGGAAATGTGCAAACGAATTAATAAATTAATTAAGAGAAGGAATAACAACTCCTTATTTGATTTTGATAGTAGTAAAAATATGTGAAAAAGTTTTTCCACAAAATAAATATAGTTTTTTTTTTTGCCCAACCACAAAATAAATGTAGTTTTATCTTGCAAGTAATGCATGATTATTTTATCTTACCATTATAAAATTAATTAATCAAGTTATGAATGAATTACTAGTGGAGTTAACAAAATACCTTGTTCTGTCCATGTCCAAATGTTGATGATAAAAATATAAAAATAAAGTTTAGGATTCTAACAAAGAAACAATCAGTTGTAAAGGACTAAATCAATACGTTAAAAGAAATTAATTAACTGTGAAAATTTAGCCTTAATTTTAAGATAGATTTTGTCGAATATGTTTATCACCAAATATGTTTATCACCAATTTGATATTGGTGTAATATAATGATGCAATGGTGCCAAAAGAAAGGAAAAATGTTAAAATCATTAGGTGAGCAGTGTATTTCAATTTTGCATCTTTTAAGTCTTAAATTGCTGAATAACATACTTAAATTTGTCAAATTTACAGCTCAACTCTTATTTTTACTATTTGACAAATGAGTGTTTGTACTTAAAATTTAGGAAGATAGTAAATTTAAAAATTTGAAGTTCAATAAGGGATAGATTATAGTATGATGTTAGATAATCAGAAATCTAGTTGAGTATAACATTTAC
This sequence comes from Combretum micranthum, assembly GCA_024138025.1. Lineage (NCBI taxonomy): Eukaryota > Viridiplantae > Streptophyta > Magnoliopsida > Myrtales > Combretaceae > Combretum > Combretum micranthum. Next base: position 129,170 of record JAMXBD010000828.1, read on the forward strand.
GGATTCAAATTTTAGGATAACAGTGGAGGGGAAAAAACACAAAGGTACAAGCTGTGGTTCGGAGGAACTTCTATACTTTCTTAGACAAATTGTTCAATCAATATTCTAATTATTAAAATAAATATAATAATTAATGTTAAGTGCTTTTTTTTCTTTTTATCATCAATATTGTAATACCCCAAACCTTCACTTAGATTAGAAATTGAGTTTAGATAAGTTAAATGAATAAAATGAAGTATATGAAATAATTAGACAAGTTAACACAATTAGATTAGTAATTAATTAAGTTGAAATTTGATTTCAATTCCTAAATCTCTAAACAAGTTATTTAAAATGTTTACAGGATTCCTAAACTCTTGATTCTTAGCCTAAACACTAATTCCTAAAGCTCAGTAAAATTTGAGTTCATTTGCTTATCTAAAAATATCAGTTCTTAAACCCGAACTCAAATTAAATATCTTTTTATCTCAAATAAATTCCTAAATTAAGTTCTTATTTTAAGTTATTAATTTCCAACCTATCGGTTCTAAAATTATCTTCTAAATACTTCTAGAACTATAGATATTGATCTAATAGTTCTAAACCTATACCTAAATTCTAAAATATCCTTTCCTTTTTAATTTCTTCCTCTGCCTCTCCCTTTCTCCTCCTTTTCTTTCATTTTTACGTTTCTTTCTTTTCTTCCTCCTTTTCTTTCTTTCTTTCTTTCTTTGATCTCTCCCTCTCAATCTCAAATCCTAGACAAGATCAAGAAGAGAAGTTAAAGCTAAAGAAGAAGATAGGAAAGAGGAATCAAAGCTAGAAGTGTGGAAAGAAGTTCATGTAAAGACCTGGCCCACTTAACCCAATTATTAAGTGTGCCAAATCCCCCGACCACGCATAATACCCAAATATTAGGAACAATATTCAAGTATTATACGTAAGATTGTCTTAAAAAGAGATGTTTGTAATGGCTACCTGTTTAAAACAGACATAACGTTCACATGATTTGAATTAAGAAACATTACCACTACATAGGTAGTGGGTCATTATCTATATACAAGTCATACATCATATATACATTACAACTTCCTAAGGATCATATAAACATAGAAATCTTACTCACAACCCAACTATATTACAAATACAATTCAAATCAAAATACATTCCAAGGCTTAACAAATAAGCCTAAACACTTCACAAAAATTACATCAAAAGGAATCCTAAGCATATACTAGGTCTCTCTCTCCTAGTCATCCATAGAATCCTCCCAGTCAGTTCCATAGCCCATATCATCATAGGGTTCGTCATTAAAGTCACCTGCAAGATAGCAGCATGAGCCAAAAGCCCAGTACATAATAGTGCAAACAAATACATATGCAATGCTTACTTAACTAAATGCAATGAAATAAATCACCACAACTTCATTATCTTTTAGTTAAGTAAATAAAACAAAACAGGAGTATTCAAATCCGATTCAAGCTTGGGAATTCTGGGGGTCCTGAGTAACAGCAGCTGCTCAGGAGGTTGATATACATAGACCGAATATCTATATCTCCTATATCTAACCGATAAAGATTATAATAGCATCATTTAGGGTTCACACTCCTTTATACACTCCACATATCTCGGTCTATAACATCAATTAGTTTAATGGTCCCATACCCATGAACTAAAACATATTATTTCCTTTCTAGCCTAAGTAGAGAATATACCGATACAGTTAACCATAGTAGCTACCCACTTAGCTAATAAAAGAAACCATCATTGCATCATGATGAACCATTACATCATGGATTTGAGTCATTGCATCATAACAAAGGATTGTGCTAAGTGCCTAAACTACCGTGCCATTGCATCATGACAAGGTTGTCGCTCCCCAATTCCGGATTCAATGACGTAAAACACAACCAATTTCAATATCTCTTATTAATCTTCGATTAAAGTCAAATTGGTATATGCCTATCCTAAGCAACAATCAATCAAAATATTGTGTACCTGGTTTGATTTCGGAGTTGACGGGAATCTCCAACTGAGTATCTATCTCTGTTTCACATAAATCAACTACATCACATTACTATCCTTAGTCAATCTTATTTTCACTAGATTAGAACTTAGGAAAATTATTGAACTTTAAGTAAAAACAATCAAAAATCATCAATATAACATATATACAACATCATACAAGGCAAATCTTTGATTAAAATGTCTTATATCATGTATCGAAAGATGTTGGAAGAAGTTAGAAAAACTTGAAATTTACAAGTCCACGCCGGCAATGCAAACCTTCATGTCGGCGGTGTAGGATCATACGCCGGCGGCATATAAGGCGGTGTTAAGAAGTATACATTCTGTATAGAACTTTGGAGTCTTTACGCTGGCAATGTCAATGTCAACGTCAACGCCGGCAGCGTTTAAGAAAATTTCAAAAGGTCAGAAATTAGGGTTCTAACTCCGACAAATTCTAACTTCAATGCCGGTGAAGTTTAAGAAAATTTCCAAAAGATCATAACTAAAAAATTTAACGCCGGCATGTACACCGGCGACGTACGAGGCGGCGTACACTACAATTCCCATTATAGATTTCCTCTGTTTTCCAAACACAATTTTTTTACATTTTACCTCTTCCAACTTATTTCGAACCACATGAGAGCCTACTATAACCCATCTATAACATGTCAAGCATTTTAAAGCTTTCCTAACCACTCTACAACATCTCAACAAGAATTTAGCATATCAACTACTTGTATTATACTACACATGCATATTTCATGGATTAAGAGGAAAATAAGACATCTCAAACATCAAATAAACTTACCTCAATGTATATAGAAGGCTTGGGGAAGGATTTTTGGTGTGTTGAGTACAAAAAAACTTGATTTGGGTGTTGAAATTTTGGGCTTTGGAGGAATTACGAATTTCCTCTCCTTTTATTCTGTTTTTGGATTGTCTAATGGTGCAAATAAGCTTTGATATTTATCCTAATATTGTTGACTTTTGGGGCAAAATTTGGGAAAGGCTTTGGGCCTTGTTTAGGCTTAGATTTGGGCTTAAGTTTGGGCTTGTATTGGGCCATAAATCTGCTAAGCTTAAAGACTATAAACTTAGCTCAAAATACACTTAATTTATCAAATATTAATTACTATAACAACCACTTACATTAACATAATAATTAATAGCATAACTAAACTATCATGCTAAATATATTACTCTTATTATCTATTCATATACATTATATTATATTCACAATACAAATACACTAATTCACTCAAACACATACACACGTATAATTATCAAATCTAGCATACATTAATATATTAAAATTATGGCTATTTTACTCTTCCCTCCTTCAAGAAGTTTCATCCCTGAAACTTACCTCAATCATGATTTAAATAACTCAAGATACTTCTATCTCATCATATTCTCAACTTCCCAAATCGCTTCATGCTCGACTTGGTTACTCCATTGAACCCTTACCATAGGGATTATCTTGTTCCTTAAGACTTTATCAATTCTCTCCAAAATCTTAATAGGCTTTTCCTCTATGGTCAAATTAGGTTGAATTTCTTGCTGATTTGTATCAATAATAGTATCTGGATCTGATATACACTTCATCAACTGTGAAACATGGAATACATTGTGTACATTCGACAAATTTGGTGGCAATGCTAACCGGTATGCTAATGGTCCAATTCTTTCCAAGATTTCAAAAGGACCTATGAATCTCGGATTCAATTTTCCTCTAACACCGAATCTAATTATTCCTTTGGTTGGAGAAACTCTAAGAAAAACATGATCTCCAACTTCAAATTCCAACAGTCTTCTTCTCTCATCAGCATAACTTTTGTATCGGTCTTGTGCAACTTTTAATCTTCGCTTAATGAGTTGAATCTTGTCTATTGCCTGTCGAATCAATTCTGGACCAATTAGAGCTTTCTCACTTACTTCATCCCAGTGGAGAGGTGATTGACATTTCTTTCCATATAATGCTTCATACGAAGCCATTTGTATGACCGACTGATAACTGTTATTATAAGCAAATTCGATTAAAGGTAAGTAATCATCCTAATTTTTTCCGAAATCCAAGGCACAAGCTCTAAGCATATCTTCTAAAATCTGTATTGTCCTCTCGGATTGCCCATCAGTCTGAGGATGAAAAGCTGTACTAAACTGAAGTTTTGTACCAAGTGCTTCATGTAAACTCTTCCAAAAGCGGCTCATAAAGCGAGTATCCCTGTCTGATGTAATCGATACTGGAATACCATGGAGTCTCACTATTTCTTGAATATAAATCCGTGCTAATTTCTCCAATGAACACCCGACTCTCAATGGTATAAAATGTGATGATTTGGTCAATCTATCCACAATAACCCATATAACTTCATTTTTGGCAAGGGTCTTAGGGAATGCACTCACAAAATCCATGGTCATATCGTCCCACTTCCATTTTGGAATTGATAATGATTGCAACTCACCACTAGGTCTTTGATGTTCGATCTTTACTTGCTGGCATGTTACACACTTGGATAGATATTCTGCAACATCTTTCTTCATATTGTTCCAATAATAATTCTTCTTTAGATCCTTATACATCTTCGTACTCCCTGGATGTATTGAATACGCCGTTGCATGACCTTCTTTCAAAATTTCTCTCCTCAATTCCCCTGTCTCTGGTACAAATATTTTGTTTCCAAATCTGATAACATCATTTTCATCAAGTCTCAACTCTCTTCTTCTTCCGTCTCATATCGCACTTTTTATCTTCACACTTTCTAGATCTTCCTGTTGTCTTTGCTTAATCAAATCCATAAGAGATGGTCAGGGTGTCAAATTTACAATCATCACTTCCACCTTATCTAAGGTTACTTTGATATCCAATCTTCGTAGTTTTTTTTTTTACTCGTAATCATGGTCGCCATCCTCATTTGTTTCTTCTTACTCAAAGCATCGGCTACCACATTGGCTTTTCCCGGATGATATAGAATCTCTTCATCATAATACTTGATCAACTCAAGCCATCTTCTTTGACGCATATTCAATTCTTTTTGAGTAAAGATATACTTCAAACTTTTGTGATTCGTGAATATCTTACACTTTTCTCCAAACAAATAATGTCTCCATAATTTCAAAGCTAAAACCACTGCTGCAAGTTCCAAGTCATGCACGGGATAAACAAAGTTCAAAACTTGTTTTTGTTTGTGAAATGTGTTTTTGCTTAGGAAATTGATCCTTTTGAGCTAAATGAGATAGATAAGTGATATTTGATGTGTCATATGAGTTAATTGATATAAATCAACATGAGTTTAGTAGTTTTGTAGATTTAATCAATAATTTAGATTAAATATGGAAGTTAGCTATAAAAATGATCTTAGTTGATAATTCTAGGTTCAACTTGGCTAAATGAACTTGAATGAGTTAAAATGAATTAGATTGATATATTTTAATCACATTGACTTAGTTTTTGAATTAAATTACTAATTCTAAACAATTAGGCTAAGGTTAAGCTAAAATGGGTTAATCGCTAATAATTAGCTTAGATGAATGAATTAGGATGATCTTTGAATAATATGGAGAATATGTTGTTTCAAATGTGTGTTTACTTGGAATATAAATGCTTTTGGTATATGAATTCTTTGTTAATGCTTTTGTAATAAAACATTATAAATAAAGAGAAAAGAAATTCTTTGATAGACAAAAGAGAACTGTCCATATTTTGGCGGGGGCAAACTTCGCAGCCATAGTGGGGTTCCACATTAGTGTCTGATCAAATAGAGTTTAATAAAAGTTTTATATAAGTGGTTGTTAGTTTAATTTCTTATATGAGTTCTTTCCTTAATAGTGATGGATATTTGACATATCTTCTGAGATGGTTTTTAATCTATCTTCTGAGATAGCTTCTGCCTCTGTTTGGATTTCATTTTCAAGGTACGCAGTAACTTGCATGTTGGATGTTAGGATAGGTATCTAAAATGGATTAAGAACTTAAACTTGGCTTAATAATTGATGAGTATTGGTTATCTATTACGCCGTTGAATTTGGTTCGAGGAGCGGCAACCTTGTCATGATGCAATAACACAGTAGTTAGGCACTTTAACCTTAGTCATGATGCAATGACTTTACCATGATGCAATGACTTTACCATGATACAATGATATGCTATGATGTAATAGCGATTCTTCTATGGTTAAGCGGGTAATCGATGGAGAGTGTAGTGTTTGTATAATGTTTGCTTAAACTTGGAGGGAAATACCATGGTTTAGTTTAACGTTTATGGGAACGAGTGAACCAGATTCATGTTGTGGACTAAGTTAAGTGAAGTTGATAACGGCTTCAAAATCTAGATGAGATTACTTTTATGGAATAGATATAGGAGATATAGGTATCCGGACTACTTATATCAACCTCCTGAGCAACTGCTGTTACTCAGGACCCTTAGATTTCTATTGGCTTGTTCCGGAGTGTGAGTGCTCCATTGTTGATTTGTTTATTTTAATGGAAAGATAACAACTTGTGGATTGATGCATTGCATTTAGTTAAGCTTGCGTGCCACTCCATGTGTGATTATGTTACCGTGTATTGAGCTTCGGCTCATTAGTGTTGTTATTGTTCTTTTCTCTAGGTAATATATTGAGGATGATGTTGATGATAATGTTGGTGATGATGATGTTAATGATGATTTGATGAAGATGATAATGGTGCTTCTTGTTGATGATGATGTTGTTGTTGATGGAGTTGATGATGATGATTGATGTAATGATGCTTGACTCGGGTTTTGGGCGCATGTGATGATTCGGAAAGGATTTGTGGATGAGTGAAGTAAGTAGGAGCGTTGAGTAGTTTAGTCGTTTTGTTTCTTCTTTTGTTTGTTTTATAGAGACTAAATTTATTTATAAATTTGTATTTTCATTTAAGGGCTTTTTAGTGCCCATGTTTTGTAAATAAGCTTTTGTAAAGATTTGTTTAAGTAAAAGTTTTTCCATTTGTAATAGTGGAAGTTTGAAATACTTTTATGTAGAAATGTTTTTATTAAAGTTTATTTTCCGCTGCTAAATCCAGCTATTGCCAGAATCTAACTAAACAATTTCATAACTTAAAATCGGATAACAATGTTCAACATAAAACACCTTCTTTTAAAACAACCTTACGTATAATTCGTAAAAGTTATACGTGGTTGGGGACTTGGTGTGTTTAATTTGAGAATTGAGCATGTCGAGTCTTTACAAATATATTAAGTATTTCAATGATACGATCATGATTAGATACAATCTAATCCATTAACTAATTAACTGGATTGACCCTATAAGAAGAAAAAAAATAATGAGGCCATAAAATTTTCTATGGGCGACTATAACGTTCAAAAGAAAGTTTTTTTCATGTGACTCATGACGACTATATTTCTAAACCATCAAAGTATTTGTTATAATGATTTGGTCAAGTAATCAACCATAATTTCACTTTACACATATACGTTTCCATCATTGTCATTGTGTATATTTGAGTTTTTGTTTTTTATGCTTTGCATACTTATTTTTTCACTGTTTGTCATTGATAGTCATAAGACATATGTTAGCTTTTAATTAGTTTGGAATAATTAAATCAATAAAAGATATTCATAAATAAATTCAACTAAATAATATAATAAATAAAAATCACAAAAAAGAGAGAATTTTGGGGGGGGGGGGGGGGGGAGAAGGGAATGGCGTTAAGGGACTCGACTAGTAAACCCATTTGTGACCTTTCTAATCGCTTTCTAACTTTAAGATAATCAACCATTCTCCTTAAGCTTTGTCTTCTAAATTTTTTATTATTGGTATATTATATAATTAAATAAATTTACTAATAATATTATTGTATTATTAAAATAATATAATAGAAAATTATGAGATTAGTGTACCCATTAACTAACAATGAAAGCTATGATAAAACACATACATGCAATTATCCAAACCAAAAATACATATAAAGTGAAATTTACCTCAACTATTCAGATTTGATTGATAGGAAAGGAAATATGCTATGAAATGAAATGATATAGTTTTCCCCTAATATGATTAATTAAATATATATATATATATTAACTGGACAAATATCTTGAATTAAAAATAGATAATATGTTTATTTTATTTTTGTTTATGCAATTTATTTTCTTAAATTAAATGTCCTTAAATCTTTAAAAACTTGTTATTAGATCTAGACATGGCTGCTTTTGGGCATTAATGAAATTATAAAAAAAAAATATGAAATCATGCATAATCAATTATTCAAAATTAAAAAAAAAAAAAAAGACAAAGCCAGAAATCCTCTCTTTTTACAATATCGTATAAATTTTTTAATTTTAATCATTTTATTTAAACATAAATAGTAAAATAGGTATGCAAAACATCCCTAAATTTTAACTAGGACTAAATTAGAACAATAATAATTAACATGGAATTATAGTGAATTTGAATCTTCAATTTTTAATTAAGTAGTTTGTGTGAAATAACTTTTTTTTTAATTATATATATCAATTTATATTGAAAAAAATTAATTTAATTAATGAATGTTACCTTACAAAATTATAAGTTTCTAGATATTTAAAGTGTTAAGTATGACAATTACATGTAATTGAATAGAATTATAACTTAAGTTAATTAAATAGAAAGCTAAAGTGTACATGACAAACAAAGGATATTTTAGTAATTAACTTAACTTATTATTTCACATCACGTAAACCTTAATTTTCTCTATTCTCTCTCATTTTTCCACCAACAAGTTTCTTAAACTCTCTCCATTTTCTTTATCTTCTTCTACAAGATACTTCTCTCTCTAACTTATTGAATAGTTACAATCTCATAAACTTACTCTACAAGATACTCTCTCTCAATCTTTCTCTATAAGTTACCCCTTCTGCCTCTAAAAACCCAAAGATTGCTACTACTTCTCTCTACAATTCCACATCTAATCATACAACAAAACAAGAAATATACAAATTGAAGAACAAGAGAGAAGGTTAGGAAAGGGTAGAAGTTTCCACAACTTGCATGCAAGAGTAGAAGTAGTAGTAGATTATATTTTTGTTTGTTTTGTCATCTTTTAGGTAAGTAAATTCTAATTTCATTGATAAATATGGGTATGGATTTGATGGATAATGAAGATTCATGTGTTTGGGTATTAGATTCGTATTTTGTTTTAATTTTGATGATTAGATTATATTTGTATACATGAATATGTCTTGGGTCAATGCATGCATGTATAAAGATGATTTTTTATATAATTGATGGATGGATTAATATTGAATATGCCAACAGATGTACAATCTACAATGCTAGAATTATATGAATAAATACATGATTTTTAATTTGATTTGTTAATTTCATGTAATGATTATGTTAATTTGAAAATTAAATTACAAATTTGGATTAAAACAATAATATGATGAAAATATATGATTAATATGTATAATTGATATTGATTTAATATTGAAATTTATAATTATATATATAATGTATATGTTGAATCATGTAAAAGAATATATATGTAGTTGTGATATATAATATAGTTTGATTCATAGTGGTATGAGAGTTGAAATTGGTTTATATTTGAGTTTAAGTCTCCAAATTTTTTTTGAAAAATAGGTTAAATGTTTATGAAGATCTTCAAACCTTTAATCTCATATTTAAAGTGTTCTTCATGAAAATTTAAGCTAGACATTTAATTCAAGTCAAATTGTCACATCCATTAACTTAATCAAGATAATCCCATTGTATATTGTAAGTGAAAACGATAGTTAGTGGCCTTAACTCTCAATAACAAGTAGTATAGATAAGGCTTATGTCATTAAACCAATCTATCGATAGTTATCAAGTGGTGGCTAACAAACAGAAATATAAATAATCTGAAGAAGTATACTTCTTTTTATACCTTTATAGTAAGTTAATAAAATTTCAACTCTCCTCACATAATCTCCATTCTTCCCATCTTTTATGATACCTCTTAAAGATGGTGAAACTCTAATCACATTGGCTTTTTGGTATAATGGCTTGGAATTGGTTGGAACTTCAACGTTAAGTATGCTCTAGGCAGAGCAATTCCAAGATGGTGACTTCTTAGGAAGTGTTGGCATCAAGAGACAAAACCATGTGGCATATGCTAAAGTGAATAATACCTCAGTAGGCAAAGTTATGGGGCATTATAGGTGGTATCAGAGCCGTCTATCACTAGAAGTGGAGGAGTGTACTCCTTACTCGTGTGGTTTTAGACTTGTGAACGAAATTGATGGGGACATCAGTTTTATAAATGGGAGAGTATGTGGTACCTCTCAAATATAGATGGTAGAAGAGGCACATTTTTGGTACAACGGCTTGGAGTTCTTCGAACTCCTAAATTAAGCGTACTTTGAGCAGAGCAATCTTAATATGAGTAACCTCATGGGAAGTGCTGGCGCTAAAGGATAAAATCATGCGATGTATGGTCAAAGCAGACAATGCCTCGATGGGGGAAGTTTCGGGGTGTTATAGTTTGGTTCAAGCACCACCACCCCTTTCCCCCGTCTAAATGAGTAGTTTCAACCCGAAGTCTTTACACAAAAATTTAAACACTCCTCCAAATGGGTTATTTGAATTTCTGCGACTTTCCTTTGTCTAATACCTTAATTTTAACTACTGGTTTATTTGTTTTAAACCTTAAATCTAACAAAAACATCTTGATATCCAGCTTACAAGCTTAAAACCATAATTTACAACATCTATAAACATATTATTATTACATCATATTTCATTAAATCATCTCATCAATTATCTAGCCTATGCATGCATGTACATACACCTAGGTTTTAGTATGTAAGTTTATATCCTTAGTTCATCAAATTAACAAATATCCTACATCTATCTAGCATCAAATCATTATATTCATGCAATAACAATAATCAAAACAAGGAAAACAATTATACTTACTTGTTTTGCAACTTAAGTAAACCAAAACTACTTATTCTTGACTACTACCCCTCCTTTCTAATCGATGTAATTTCTTCTAACTGATTCCCAACCCCTATTCCATCTTCAATTTCTCCCCTTAATCTTCTTGAAATTAAGGTTTTAAAGTTAGATTTAAAAGAGAAGAAGAAGAAAGAAATGGGAAAGAGAAGAGAAAAGAGAGAAAAAAGAAGGGTAGCAAAAGTAAAAGAAAAGGAACTATAAGGACTAAAAAATTAAAAGATATTTATGGGTGACTGATTTGGGCTTGAGCCTTTCGAATGACTATCATAGGTACCAAAAATAATTAGAAAGAAATATGAGGATTTATAGAATAGAAATTTATATATTGAATTAAGAATCTAGTTTAAGAATTTAATTTGTAAAAATTTAATATTTATAAATAAGTAATTGAACTCAAAATTTATGAGGATTAAGTAAATGAAACTTAGACTAAAGTTTAGGAATTCACTAAAAATTTAAATAGTATGTTTAAGGGTTGAGGGATTTGAATGTGAAAGAAATAAAGTTTAAGTTGAAAATTGGAAGAGATGAAGATGAAATTTGATTTCTTGGGATTAGTTAAAGCAAATAGACAAATTGAAAGGGTATTTGACATCTCAAATGTCAATTAATCTATTTACTAATTTGATTACATTAATCTATCTAATCATACTCTATTGTTTATTCATTTTGCTTAATTTATTTAATTAAATTACACAAGTCCAATTTCTAAATTAAATTCTAATTCAAGTTCAAAATTAACAACCTATTATATTAGTTAATTAAGTCATTTCTAACTTAAATAGCTGAAAATTTGAGGCATCATCTTCCACTTCTAGAACCAGTCTTGATGTTTTTCAGGAAATCTTGTATTTTTGTAAAAGTCTAAAAGGGTATAAGCATATAACCGTAGCTTAGTAAGTAGATATAAAAAGAACAATTATAAAAACTATAGGATAAGTCACAATCATCATTATTATTAAAGTGAGTTGTGCAGTCAATCATGATGCCATTAGTGTAATATTGACTACTACATTATGAGATTAGAGAAATTAAACCCACTCTAATCTAGGTTCCGAAAGGTTTGGCATAAAAATGTCTTTCATTAAATCTAGGAATGTACAATGGACCACTATCCTTCCAAAAACCATTTTGGACTATCTACTGATAGTTCTTAACCCATATTGCTACCCCCTTTCTCCTGTCACGTAGTTTAACATAGATTAAAAGAAGAAAGATGCCCCATTTCTTACCTTAATGATCAGTATCTGATGGAAGCAAGGATGTTAAATGTGATATGCTATGCATAATTGGTTATTGCTTTCATTATATTCTTAATGATATGTTGTTATTACTTTTGTTATATTCTTAATGATATGTTTTTACTTGGGCGATCAAGCAGACAATTCACACCGATATAATAGGATAAAAAAAAATACAACATCAAAATAGGTTTATCAACCACACATATTTTACAACTAAATTATAGGCATAAACAATTATAATGTAAATAATATCCCCTTTTTATAATTACCATATAAATAAACCACTTTATCGAAATTATGGTTTATCAACTCTTTCCATGAACACCTAATCATACCAAATAAGGAATATTTACGAGTATCTATAGTTTCATATGTAGGTCAGTTAGTTTATTGTATTGTTTTTCACCTTTTCCTAGATGTATCTAGTAAAGACGATAACCACTAATTTAGCTAAACAAGGATATACTTTAGCTTATACTATTTTAAGAAGTAGATTATAATTTAATTAATAATTATAGGCTTTTATATGATATGCTTTTGGATATATTTAAGTATAGTTTAAGTAAATATAGTTCTATATTAGCTATTGTAGAGTAATTAACTTATAATTAAGAGTTTATTATAAGATAAATAGGAAGATAAATTATAAAATAGTAAGGTTAGATCTAAACCTTTATAAACAATATTACTAATTTAGATAAAAAGTTCGAAGTAAAATAAATGACTTTAGTTATTACATAGTAATTTATTTTACAATAATATTTTTTCCTAAATCTAGTAGAATTAGAAAATGCATTAAACATAGCAAACATGTGAGAAAAATTCTAGGTGATAGATAAATTTATGTAGAATTTATCTTTAAAATAGCTCCTCCAAAAGTTGATTATGGAATTTCTTAAAATTCCCCAGAATTCTGCCCGTCTCCTTCGGTTGCCTCTAACCACTATGGCCTTGTTAGACTACCCAACGAGAAGGAGGAGAAGCATTTTCAAGAGCCTCTCCATTTTACAAGTGCTCAAATGAGCTGTGTAGGAAATATGAAGTGAAGGCTAGTATTTATAGGGGTTTAGGGTTTGTTTAATTAATGCCACTTGTCAAATTTTTTGCATGATTTTTTTTTTTTTTTTGTGGCTTTATGATAGTGTGACATGTGATAGAAAATTTTGTGGCAGATTTTTAGCCACTCATCATATTTTGATGGATTTTTTTGCAATTTTTTTACCTATTTTATAATTATTATTAATTCTTTATTTATTGAAATTTGTGAAAACTATTACTTTTATGATGTGAAATATTTGTATCAATATATAAATAAATAATATTAGGTATTTAATGTTTTTTTTTTCCAATCTTTATGTAATTTTGGTTTGTGTAGACTTATTTTATAGATGTAGCATACATTTTTATTTAATAAGATACGTTATTTTTTTTATTATTCCTTAGATATTTCTGCTATATAAGAGGGTAACATGTCATCAATTGATGTCACAGCATGTCTCTAGTGTGTTTTTCTTTATTTCTTAGTTGTGATTTAACTATTTTTCCCTTTAGAAACTCAATTATTTACATATAGGGGCAAAATAGTCTTTTTATACCAAGATTGCATTTTTATTTAATATAAGCCTAAAGAATGTGAATTGTATTATTTATTTGAATAGTTCTTATGTCTACTTAATTATTGATTAACAATTCCTAATTTTGACTCGTAATTGTATTTATCAATATTTATAAGTATTAATCATTAAATGTAATTATTTTAATTAGAACATAATTCATATAACTTCTTTTATTGATCTACTTGCTTGATTCTTTCTTACAAGGCCTTGCACAAATTCAACCTAAACCATATTTTTCATTATTTTTTGGATTTTGATTTTCCTTGAAATTTTATAACTCATATTTAACTTGAAATCAATATTATAAACACAGTTTTAAATTTAGCATTAAAGATTTAGATCAAAATTAGGTTAAACTTGTAGAAACTTGATGTGATCTTATTAAGTGAACCATAATTGTGAAATATTGTTTGTGACCTTTAATTTTGGAATTTTTAAAAATAAAATAAATGAATATAAAAAATATTTTTAAAAAATTAATTTGATGAATATTAAGTAATTGACAAAATAAAAAGAAAAAGGAAAAAGAACTTGAATCGGTTAAAAATTGAATAAATAGCGTATCAACTAGTTCTCACCTAATCCTTTGGAATTAGTTAGTGAAATAAACTTAATAGTTGATTGAGCTTATATAATTGAAATTTAACTTTATCTAATTATATCCTAAGTAAGTTATTAAACAAATTGACTTAATTAATGAATGGTTCAAGGATTAATTAAGTAATTAGAGGATAGTTAATTGGTTAATCTAAAATACACTTGGTTAACTAAATTAAAATAAAGAATTAATAAGAGTTTTATCTTTCTTTCTTTACTTCTATGTTCTTCTAGCATTGACTCTTCAACAGATAAGGATCTTCTATATCAAGTTTTAAGTATGCAATGACTTGTGTGCTATTTGTTAGGGCATACAAATTAAAATTAAAATGAACTAATACTTAAATATGGCTTTATTGATTTCATGAATATATTTTCTATCATTTAATCCAGTCTAAGGAATGACAACTTTGATTGGCAAAATCAATAATGCAGTTAGGTGTTTAGCTACCAGTGTTGGCTTAGCAGGTAATTGATTGAGCAAATAGTATCGAGATAATATATATCTTGATTGAAGAAAAGTTACACTTGTATAAGTATGAGCTCTGTTGATCTATGTAGTGCAATGGACTATTGTAAGCCCCTAGGTTTTTCGGTACTCTTAAATAAAGACCCTATAACTAATGCCGAAACTAGAACCATGAAACTATGCCAAGTTAAAATCGAACTCTAAAAATCCTAAAATGAATTCGAAACCAATCACAAGACCGAAAAACCTAGACAATGTCAAACAAGTCAGGTAACCCTAATTGTCTAATGAGTATAATGGAAATAGAAAATCCTAAATACCAAACTCTAAGAAATGAGTACCTTAAAAATAAAATGAAAATTTGATAATTGTTTGACTAGGAAACCTTATGCTAAACCATTTGTCTATCTAATCCCTTACATGCAAATCGAGTAATATATCCAAGTAATATTTAATAATAAAATAATAAGGAATAATTTCCTATAATATAGTATTATTTATCATGCCAAAATGTCATCAATTAAACTAAACATTTATGTACCCGATCAGTAGCATGCAAATTGAGATAATATTATTGGATAATAATTAATAATAAAATTTTAAACCCCTAGATATTATGGTAATCTTATAAGTGGAGCCTTAGAATCTATAATGGAACTGGAATCCCAAAGTCAAATCAAGTTAACTTTGAATCCTAGGAAACCCTAGACTTGATCAAACTGTTTCTAAAACCTTAAAATATTAGGGGAGTTAAAAAAAATAATATGAACCCAATATATAAGCTGAATACTAAGTATATATCCTAAAATGATAAGTTTTTCCTAAAACTTTAATCATTTTGGGCTTTTTCAAGATTAGTTCATGTATCCAATCACTGACACACAAATCGAGGTGAAATATGCCGACAAATAATTTACACTAGAATAACATTAATATATCCATATAAAATAAGATAAAATTTTATTAGATCATAAAAACATTAGTTATAGCTTTTATACACATATTTTTATTTCTATCGATAATTAATTTGTCTTGTTAGTACTCATTATTATTCACTTACTATTCACACCACTCACCTTTTTTTACACTCCTACACCCCTATTCTTATAAACCCATAATTTTTCTTATACATATATCATCACCATACTTTATTACACTTTTCTTAACACTTTTTCTTCTTAAATTTATTTTATTTCTCTCTCTCTTTCTCTCCTCTATGAAGCCAGTGCCCTCCCTCTCTCTTTCTCTCTATTTTTCTTTTCCATTTCAATTATTTTTACATCTTTTATTCACTCATTTTTCATCTATAAATACTCCTTCCCTCTTCATTTTTAGCACACTTTATAAATACTCTGCCTATCCAGAACTCTCTTAAAGTTCTCCTCCCTTTTCTCCTCTAAATTGCCGCCATATTTTTTTTCCATCTTCCTATTGTAGGTAAACACACTAAACCCCCATCCTATATTATATTATGTGATATGTTTATGTGTATGTTCTTTAAAAGATTTCCATAAAATCCCTACGATGCATGATGCTAGGGAATGAAAATGCAAGACAACACATTGTTCATATCACATAATGTTATGTTTATGTTCATAGTTATAATATGTTTATTTTTGTTCATGTTTACTAATCTAACTTATATATAAATATTATATGTAAGTATTTATAATTTTTATAGCTTAGTGCTTACTAACATAGCTTTGTTTATTTCATGCTCTTTATTTTATGCCCTCAATTTGTTTCATGATGTATAAGATTAGTCCATTCTAGTTTTAGACTGGTTTAAAAATCAAGTCAGAATGAGACTAGAATATTTCGAATCTCGGAGCCTTGACAAAAATCTAAGACTCCCATGTTATTTCTTTCATCTTTCTTGATTTTGATTTTGAGACTAAAATATTTCAAGTCTCGGAAAGCCCTATCGAAAATCTAAGATTTCCACTTTATTT
Organism: Combretum micranthum; assembly: GCA_024138025.1. Classification (NCBI taxonomy): domain Eukaryota; kingdom Viridiplantae; phylum Streptophyta; class Magnoliopsida; order Myrtales; family Combretaceae; genus Combretum; species Combretum micranthum. The sequence goes on from JAMXBD010000828.1 coordinate 146,003, forward strand.
CTTTTACTTCGCTTTGATTTTATTTATTATACATGATGATTAAATTATTTTAGGTCTCGAGGAGTCTTAACTTCAATCTAAGACTCCATTTTTATTTTGATTTTACTTATATTTTCGCTTATGATCTTGTCAACTTTTTATTATGAGTTAGTTTTACTAAGTTAAATATTCACAAGTTTAGTTTATGTTCATATTTAATAAATGCTCATAGTGATATCATAATGGTAATATAAACCCTTAAAATCTTAATGTTGATAATTTTTTGTTATGTAAATAATGTTCTAAATCTTATTTTTCAAAAACTTGGGAGTCATTTAACAAAAGAAATTTAAAAATGAAAATCAATCCCTTATTTCTTTAAAATGTCATAACCCCTATGTAACATGTAGAAATTTTACAGCTTGAAATTCTTTTCTTAAATATATATAAAAAACTAATGTTTTGATGACACAGTTTTTAATAAAAATATTGAACAAGAATTATAAGGAATTAATGAACAATGGCACTTTATTTTAAAACTCAATTCATCTATTTTAAAGTATCAAGAAATAAGAGTTCATTACAAATTTTCAAAGTTAAAATTTTTGTAAACTTAAGAAATTTTATTTTCATGAACCTCTTTAATAAAGAAATTTATTTTGAGTAACATCACTAGGATTATGCATGTGCTATGAACTACTTTTTGAGTTCTTAATGTAGTTAAGTATAGGAATAAATTATACATTGTCTTAGAAAGTCTATATAAGATAAAAATTACAAAAGTGTCAAAAATAAGCTCGAACTAAGGTCTGAAACTAGCTAGGCATGATTTGTACAGTAGGTTTGTAAGACCAAATTAACCTTAAATGTTTGAAATAACTTTAGAAATGGATAAAGCATTCAAAATAGATAGAAATCGACTACTCATATGTGCAAATTGGAGTTAAAATGACTAAGTTATGACCTTTTTAATATCTAAGCTACGTAACCGGAAAATATAGCGTGAATAGAATTCTTAGAATTAGAAATTTAGATAAAGTCAGTCTGAAACACTCATTTCGGGTTTTTCCTTGTTCAGGTAACAAGGAATCCGAAGTTACATTTCCCAATGATTACTTCGACTAAAGTTTGTACTATAAACGGTTGAGTTTTTCCTTGTGATTCATTACCTTACTTGTGCTTGTAGATAGTTACCTTAGTTTTGTAAGTACAAGCTAAAAATGAATATGTATGGGGTTATGGTGTATGTGTATGTGCTTCAATGAATGAGTGACAAGGAAGACCAAGCATATTGAAATTGACGAATGGTTGTTTAAGTATATCATCAATATTACATGTTACTTATGTATGGATGATACTTATTTGATCACCTTTAAGTATACTTAAATTATATCCTACGTAATATAAATAAAATGGGCATGTATTGCATTCGTTAAGTCTTATATTAAAAACTACTACTCCTACGCAATGAATGGGAAAGGATAGGATGTCCTAGCTCATTCTTAGGAGAACTAAGTCGAATAGGGAACATGGTCCCAAGGATGAGTCGTACCGGTCAATTGCTATGAGTAGGTGCTTAGGGACAAGTAGTGAAGATCGTGGTAACCTTCAAATCAAATTCCTTAACCCTTGACACGGAGGGTGTAAATCTATTCTATGTATGGTTTTTGGATACCCACACATACTTGTTTATATAATAAGTGTTTGCTCTATAGCATATGCTTGAAGTTAATAAACTTGATTGGTTATAGTTGTAGGGTACGGATGAAGGAAATATCTCATTAAGCATGTTGTAACTTACAGCCATATAGATTTTTATGAAACAAGAATACTTGAGTTTTTACTTCATAGACATAATGTCAAGGAAATCACTAGTGGACTTTGGAACTTGAAGGAAAGATTTGAGAGAATAGTATGAAGATCCCATTGAAAGTACTTTTACGATATATATTATTATTTTGGAGACTAGTAGAAATGACTATAATACCTTAACTATTTGAGGATATTAGCGGGGTTATGACTTTAAGAAATGTATCAACTTTGTTTAAGTTTAATGATATATAGTTCTCTTGCATTGCTATTTAATTACTACCATTATGCTACTCCAATGTGTTTCCTCTGTTGTGAAGTATGCCTTGTGCATAATATGGAAGCCTTAGAGTGACTAAGGTAGTCATTCATAGGTTTCAATAGTGTGTATGGTGGACTGCCATGTTTAGGATACCTCTTGGGGCATGATAACTGTGATAGGTAGAGATGAGTAACTGTTATGATTCTTAGACAAGGCTACTTTGTTAGAATTTTTTATAGGGGATATAATTACCAGTTCTTTATATCAACTCCTTGAGCAGTTACTGCTACTTAGGTGCCTCAAATTTCCACAGAATGTTGTTAGGGTATAAGTACTCCACTATTATTTTGCTTTGCCTAAATTGAATATTTAAATCATTGGTTGTTATATTTGCATTTATAATAAATTGTGCGATGATATTGTATGTGTTTGTATTGCTGTGTACTACTCATCCCTTTCTTTTTCTTATGGTAATGATGGTTTTAGTCTGCTATGACTACAAGAGCATTGTATTGGATACATGTGGGAGATTGGATGAGATAAACATTTAGATGTTCTGAATATTATATTGTTATCCTTTGAGTGTATAATACCTGCATTGAGAGGTTTTCTAAGTATTAGTGAGAGGTATTTCTAATGATTTTGTTATATATTCATATTAGATATAGTAATTTATAAAAATTAAATAAGGATTTCTTAATTTAAAATTTATTAGAAACTCATTTAATTGAAATTAGAAGTGTTATACATGACAGAACTGCTAGCAATTTAAACCCTTTTTGAGGCATGACAATATCATATAGATTTGAAAGTTTAAAATCTTTAACTAAAGAAGACAAAAGTTAAATAAGGAGTAAATAAGAATAAGTGTATTTATAATTCAGTCTTTGAACAATAAAAAATTAGAGGATTTTGATGGAAGATAAAAAAAGAAAGGAAAAACACTTCACAATTAAAATTCGTTCCTCTTTTAATTGAGACCTTAGTCCGAAGGTGTTAGCATTCTTTGTGGAAAAGGAAAAAAAAAAGTCCTAAATGAATTCCCTAATAACACCATGGCTGGTATATCATTATTGTGCTATCATTTTCTAGGCTTAGCATTGCTGTATGTATACCATAAAAAAAAAATGGAAAAATCATTATTAAAATTACTACGTGGAGTTAGACATAGACATAGTTTGGTTTCGAACCGGAACCATCACCGGTGGACCGGTTAGACAGTTCTAAAATCGGCTAAGGAATAACCGGTTTTTCGGTTCCTAGATGGTTCCAGGCTTAGAACCGGGTAGAATCGGCGGTTCCAACTGGTTTCATTTAAAAAGAAAAAAAAAGAATTATGTAAAAAATTATATTAAATATATTATTATTAATGTTTACAATATTTCATATGAATGGTAAAATTTATTACCTATTATAATATTTAATGTTTTATTATCAATAATACAAATAAACATAACTTAAAATTATAAATAATTTAGTTTATATAAACTTCTGCTAAAGCAAAATTCATTCTTTAATAATGTGAGACTATTTTTTGTATTACAATTTTTTTGTTATCCTCTACAGTATTTCGCGGTCTCATATTACTAATTATAATTGATATTAGTTGTATTTATATATAAATAAATGTACATTCTAATTTTTTTTTAGAAATTTTGGCTAAATAATTTAATATTTTTAGACCCAATAATTAATTATTTTGAGTTTAAAATTTAATTTATTAAAATATAAAATTTATTTTTTTACTGAAGAAAAAGACGGTTCCGTGTTCCAAACTGGAACCGGAAACCCCCAGTTCCATAGAATTGGACCAGAACTGTAGGAGACAGTTCCAATTCTAGTTCCTCATTTTCAAGACTTGGAACCGGCTGTTCCGATTCCGGTTTGGTTCGATTCCGAAATCGTGACAATATCTATATGGAGTATAGAGCATTTTACGTGAAATGCTAGTAAGTTGCAAAAGATGCACTCGTGCAATGGTAGGATGTAGGCCATATGTTACAGGGTTTTGGTTCAAGTTATAAGAAGGATATCAAAAAGAAAAATTTTATTAAAAGTATAACTAATTTTAAGTTATTATATTTTATGTACTAATTCAATTTAATAGATGGTATATTTATTTTTAAATTTGTAGTTTAATTTAATAAATAATATATGTATTTTTAAATTTATAGATTAAATTTATAGAACATTTACTTTTAATAATAATTTAGTTTAAATTATTGTAACATTAAGCTAATAAAGAATAAATTTGAAATAATTTATTCTTTATATAAATATTAATGAAAATAAAATTTTGTATTAGTAAATAACGAGTAAATTATTTTCTTAGTATGAATGTTATGGGAAGAAGATTTTTTTTTTTAAGACTACTTTAAATATAAAACTATTATAGTTAAAAAATTATTAGGTTTATTGAATTTCGATTGAAGCACTCTATAGGATTTATCGAACAGATTTTGAATTTATAAACAAAAACCTAATAAATTTGGAACGAATATCAAAAACCCCACCAAATATCAAGTCCAAGGCCAGACCAACTCATCCTAGTCTGCGTCTCTACTTGATGCTGATTCACGCACTTACAGACATTCACTGAGTTCGGACGGGAAAGCCGAGAACGGAAGAAAGTAAAAGAGAAAAAAAAAAAGGAAAAAAAAAGAGAGAAAGAAAATGATATCTTTAGCAAGCTAAGTTTAAAGTAAAGATAGATAAAAATAATAATTACTTTGATTTCTCATTTTTTCAAACCTTAAATAAAAATAGATCGAAATAAATAAAAATAAAAAATAATAATGAAATTGTCATTTTAATATTATTTATAAAAAGAGTAGGATAAATTTATTCAATAGCAATTCATTTTCATTTATTTTTTTTAATTTAAGACAAGCTAAGTAAAAAAAAATGTCATTTTTATTTCTTTATATATTATTTTATATACATATACGTATATGGAATGACCTAACTTTAATTTCCATTTAATTTTCATGTATATGTTTTATTTGTTTTAATTATTGAATTTTATGAGTATGTCAATTGATGAGAATCATGTGGTAACATTAATATTGGAGTAGATGAGTTGGTAATAAGCTAAATGTGTATAAGTTAGTATATCTTGGATATTACATAGTGTTCTTTTATATGTGTAATGAAATTAATGTTATTATTTTATATATATTAATGTGTGTATAGTATAATTAATGTTTGTGTCTCTTATGAATTAATATGTGTGTGTTATGTTTAAAATTTTCAAAACAACTTTTGAATTGCCTAAGGAATTGTTGACAAAAATTTTACAAAAATTAAGTCTATTTTTCAAGCTCAAATTCAACCCAAATAAACTCCAAATTAAGCCAAATTAAACCTAAGTCAAATATACCCCTAAAGTCAAATGTAGGATAAATATAAACCTCAAATATGATTAATTAAGACCTCTTTTGGTAGCCCTCAATTTTCATACGAATTTCCCATATTTCTTTTCTTTCTCTTTTCCTTCTATCTTCAAACTATAAGCCCTAAACCAAATACAAATTACAAGCTCATGGAATAAAAAATCTCTCCAAGTTAAGGCCTATTCATGTAAGTTAATGCAAGTTTAAACTTTTGTTTTATTTCTTTTCTTGTAATCTAGATGTGAAATCTATGGTAGAATGAGTTTAATGTTTTTGAGTTGAGTGGTTTTATGCATTGATATATGTTAAGTTGTATTTTATGGACATGTGAACTTGTTTATGTGATGGAAGTTGTGAGAAGTGAAGTTGATTTGAGTAGTTGAAGTTGAGATGAAGAGTATGATAGAATTTGATGTGAATGAAAATGGTTTGATGTGTTGTTATGAAGTTCAAAATGGCCAGGATTGGTTATTGTGGATAGAAGATAGTGTATGAAGTTATATATGTGTTTGAAGAAGGACTAAAAGTGTTATAAGTTATAAATTTTCAAAGTGTAAAACAGGGGAAATGAAACATTTTTGAATAGGTTTATTTTTAAGTGTACGCCAGCATATGGTACTTCAACGCCGTCGGTGTAGAGGCGGTGTTGAAAGTGATCGGAACCTATTTTTCTAAGGCCGCTTAAAACACCGCTGGCTTTTGTAAGGAAATTTTGTCAGCGTTTATTTTTCAAATTGTAGGTCGATCATTAGGGTCCTAATGTCGCCGGCATATAGGCGGTGTGGGGTGCAAACAAAATCAAAAGTTTTAACGTCGGGCTTAACGCCGCCGGCATATAATTTCAACGTTGCAGGCGTTCACCTCAATTTTGCAGGTGTAAATAGGCCGCATATCCCCTGAGTTTTACAAATTTAATCTTCTTCAATTATCATTCCTTACTTCATATTTGGTCTTCTAATGAATCTATAAGCTATATAAACATGTTTTAAGTATGAATTAAGTGATAAAACTATATTTTAAGTTCAATAAATTTTCTTGTATAATTAACCTAAGATTGTGATATATATATATATATATATATATAAATTCCATGTTCGATTATTGATTAGTTTTAATATTTCTTATTTCAATTAAAGGTTCTTCAGTTAATTCCCCTCCGAGTGAAACTAGTAATACATTGTTAGGTACAGGTATGTAGTGACATGCTTGAATGTTTGTTAAGATAGGCATACCTTGATTTGACCTAAATTCAGGATGGCTTAAATCTTACATGAATTGATTGTGTTTTTCGCCTTTAAATCCAGTCCGGGAGTGGCGAACATGCCATGATGCAATGACATGTTAGAATAGGTACTTAGGCCATTTGTCATAATGCAATGGTACACCATGATGCAATGGTAGCATTCTTTTTTATTGGCTCGGTGGGTAATCGATAGGGAATGTAGTAACGGTGTAACATTTACTCATCTTAAGAAGAAATAATATAATTTAATTCAATGTTTATAGGGGCATGTGGATTATTTTATATTATGGATTAAGTTAAGTGAAGTTGAGTAACGCCTATGAACCTTAAACGAGATTACTTTTTTTTTTTTTTAAAACTATCTAGGAGTATAGGTATTCGAGCTACCTATATCAACTACCTGAGCGTCGAGAGCATTATTCAGGACCCCAAATTTCCCTAGATTATCTCGGAGTCTGAGTACTTCAATGTTGATTTGTTTAATAAATATTGAAGAAAGATAAAATGAGATATTGAGTTGTTGCATTAACTTAAGTTGCTTGCATTTCGCCTTTGGTTTTGTTGCTGTGTACTGGGCCTTTGGCTCCCTGTTGTTTCTTTTCAGGTGATGATGATGATGACTGTTATGATGATTTGAGATATGGGATAGATTGGGAGAAATTCTTGGATGAATGGGACGAATAGGATTCCAAGGGGTAAATGGTTAAAGAAGAAGCTTTTGAAGAAAGATGTTCTGAAAATTTAATGTATTTTGTATAGAAGGTTTATTAGTTAAGCCTTGTGTTGTGGAAAGATATCTTAAAGCCTGTTTTCTATTAGGATTAAACAAGATGAAATTCTTTTTGTTGTGTCCTAAGATTGACATAAGCTTTTGTAACCTTTTGTTTTACTGTAAAAATGTATAGATTGCTCATGTAAGCAATGTGGATGAATGTATAGTGGTGTTAAACAAACAATCAACATAAACAAGTAGTTTTAGGACAACTTTACATATAATATGAAAATATTATATGTGGTTGAGGGCTTGACTTTTTTAATTTTAGAATTAAATAGATCGGGTCTTTACAGTATACATATATATATATATATATATATAATTGAAATCACAACTTGTTTTACAGATATTTGCTCGTTGTTTTTATTATAATAGCAATTTTATTATAAACTTATTTTTTTATAGTTTTAGTTTATTATAATTATAATTCCATAATGATCCTATTAAAAACAAACATTAAATAAACATTTTTTTAATTTATATATTTTTATTTAGATAAAATATTCATAAATAAAAATTTCATTATTTCATGTTTGGCATGAAGGAATAAATTCGAAAAAAAATCACGATTCTGAATTCTATTCCTATTCTTATAAATCATGTTTGGTTGTATTTTTAAAAGTCAAAATCAATCTAGAGAATTGATAGAATCATGATTTTATTCATCCCTCATAAATAATTAATATTAAATTATCTCTTTATCATTTTACTTATTTATTATTCATTTTAATTTTTAAAAATATTTTATAAATATCATATTAATTTTATTACATTTCAAGATGTATCCAGTACTCTTTTCCATTCTCCTGTTTCAATCCATTTCTCACCAAATGATTCTTGCCTGCCAAACTTTACGTTACAGTTGGTTTTATTTTCAGTAATACCAACCCTACAATAGCATGCCTGACCAACGATCGAAGAAAAATAGGAATTAATGTTTTTAATTGGTGACATGGCAATATAAGATTTGATGAAAAGAATAACATCCCATTTTGAGGGCGACAAAGTTACTTTGTGTTTGTCTTTTTCCGACTTTTTTTTTGTTTTGCCGCTTAGTGGATATAAACATCACCAGGCACAAAGAGAGAGCGAGAGTCGGAGTGAGAGTGAGAATAAGAGAAGATGTGGATATTTGGATGGAAAGGGCCATCTGGGTTCTCTGCTCGTTCCACAGCCGAGGAAGTAACTCATGGAATTGATGGAACTGGTCTCACTGCCATCATCACAGGTTTTATTTCTTGTTCCCTTTTCTATTCCTTTGTCTACTTTACCGTCGTGGGTCATTCAATTTATATGATGTTTGTTGATTGATGAGTGAAAGATCCCTCCTTTTGATTAACACAAACGCTAAGTAATCATACATACAAATTTTGTGATGTCTATAGTAAAATTACGATGTCGAAGATCCAAATTGTTTAGTGTGAGTGGATAGGAATGCACATGATTAACATGGTGTAGTGATTGGTCGTAGGAATGTATAATCTTATTTGGGATGGTTGCTATTGAAGTACTACCGATCGAATAGAAGAATCCTCCAGGACCCTGTTCTAGTGATTTTGAAGGTAGAAACATTTGATTTGATCTCTGACACCATGTTCTAGTTCACTAGAAGCAAGTCATCAGCTGAAGTTGGAAGTCATGGTTTTGTGCTTACCTGTTTGCGAATTTGATAGTCCTATTGTTGAGTAAGTGCATCAAGCCTTAAGTAGTTTTCTTTTAGTGGGGCTTTGATGAGGGTGCTGGGTGATGAAAGAACATGAATTGTTTTCCTTTGAACCTATGGTGTGTTTTTGTCAAAGGGAGAACATTTTCTGACTTTATTTCGTATGTTGGCATTTGCCACTTTCATTTGGTCAAATACTATATTGTTAATTGAAAGTGGTTACACTAGCTATTAGCTTTTAGTGGTAAAAAAGGGTGGTAACCCTGGGGTTTGTTGAGTGTGGCCCACCAAAATGGATAGCTTCTTTTGAAAACGAGAGAAGCATTCTTCTGCTCTTACATCAATTCAGTTAATGACCACTGGCTGTTGGCTGCTAGCATTACCTCCCATCCCTATATTTTGCTAAAATTACTAGTTACAACAATAGCTTTTGATTACTGTGATTAATGTTGGCCATAATAACTATTAAAATGCAACAAACATTGGCAAATAGTTCAGGAAATGTTTCCCTGAAAGCCAACATTTATTTAAGCTCTTCTGTAGATTTTGAGATGTGACTGCTTTGCTTTTCCCACCCCACTACATGCTCTGGAAAGAAATAGTTCCTACTGTTTGCATTTAGGTTTCCTTTGGTTATATTTATGGAGTCAGGAATTTGTGTAATCCAAATCCCTTTTGTTCTTTATGGAAGCAATATGATGATGTAGGTTATGATGATAAAGAAATGTAATTCAGGGTTCCCATTACATTTCCTGTAGAAGTATAAAAAATTCCAACTAAATGAAGTACTGAGTGATGTTTACTAATCATTGTACGTTTATCATCATCCTTTTTTAAAAGCAATTTGGATCTGTGAAGTTTAATTCCAGGGAATTAATTAAAAGAGGCCTTAGTTTTACAACCAGAACTGCTTTATACCTTCGCCTCTTCCCACACTATAGGCCAAGTAGTGCTCTCAGTTATAAAATAAATCACTGATATGCTGTGATAACATCGTTGATATATACACACAAGAGGACAGGACATCAATAAAGTTCATATTTAATGGGATTAGCAAAATGTGAAGGCTAGCAATGGCTTATGTCAGGTGCTTCAAGTGGTATTGGTATGGAAACAGCACGTGTTCTTGCAATGCGTGGTGTCCATGTTATTATGGCCGTGAGGAATGTGGATGCTGGTATGAATGTCAACAGACAATCCTTAAGGAAGTTCCATCTGCAGAAGTTGATGTTATGCAACTAGATCTCAGCTCCATGGGGTCAGTGAGAAAGTTTGCATCAGAGTTCAATTCCTTAGGTCTTCCCCTGAATCTTCTCATGTAAGGAATATCCTTTGGATACACACAATAATGCTGCTAACTTGTCTAAAATACCTTTTGCATGATGGTCCTTTAGTTGATATGGTCTGTAGAAAAATAAGATTGTTTGGTCGGAGCTTGTGCAAATGTAAACTGAATTTGTTTTTCATAGAGAATGACATAATCTGCTCTCTGTTTGAAGCAATAATGCAGGGGTTATGATGACTCCTTTCATGCTTTCCCAGGATAACATGGAGCTGCAGTTTGCAACTAATCATGTGGGTATGTGAAATAACCTTTCTCCTTCTTCTTCTTCTTCTTCCTCTTCTTCTTCTTCTTCTTCTTCTTCTTTCCTGTACTTTACATACCATTGGTATTTAGTATGCTCGTTCGTAAGTTTAAGTTCTGGTTGAATTGTTTTTTTGAGAGATTCTTGTATTGCGAGTTTGACATGCCTGATTTATGTACTTCTATGTGGTGTCATCCTTGAAAAATTTTATTTGACATTGCACAAAAAGATCAATTTTCTTTTTTTCAGATGCATGAATGATTTATTTTTAAAAGACATATCTTGGGGTTATTTCTATCTTAGAGTAGGATGCGTGTGTTATGTAACATGTTGGACGAAGGAAAATAAAGCAACTGGAGATACATTATGATGATAGTGGACAGGTGAAATAGGATTTAGCTGCTTTAATATGCTATTGTTGTAGTTTGATGGAACAGTTGCACAAGTTGCTATACAAGAACCTCAGCCACCTTCTGTGATTTCACAATAAGGTTTGTGAGTAGGGAGCAAACTTCTTATACTCTTGTTATGAAACCTTTAGCAGTGTACTAGAAAAGGCTCAATATACATTTTGCTCGTTTTCTTTTGTAGTTTTATCTTTAATATTTTTTGTTCATCACTACTGAGTTTTTCCACATTTATTTCAGTTTGTGACCTAGCAGCGCTTTGATTACACCTCTTCATTAATTCTCGGGGAGTATGTTTTCAGGTCATTTTCTTCTGACAAATCTCCTGCTAGATACAATGAAGAAGACATCACATGAAAGTAATAAAGAGGGGAGGATTGTAAATCTGTCATCAGAGGGCCATCGTTTTGCATATCGTGAAGGGATTCGTTTTGATAAAATAAATGAGAGTCTGGGTAAAAATATGGCCTGCCTTTCTTATAAAGTTTTGAGTTATTTATTTTGTTATCCTCACATTTTACTTCCACGTGTTTAAGTGCAGTACAATTCTATACAAGCCTATGGACAATCAAAACTTGCAAATATACTACATGCAAATGAACTTGCAAGGCGTATGAAGGTGCTCAACTACATAGACATGTGCATGAATATGCATGAATATGCATGCAACCATGTAGCATTTCTGTAAATGTGTCATGTGTCGAATTGCATACAGACATGAAAATTTGAATGGTGTAATGAATATTATTTAGCATTCAAGAATATCTTTTTCAAAAAAAAAATTATCATTACATTTTCCTGTTGTGTTTGATGTGACCATTTAACTCAGTTCTTGAAGAGATAGCCATAAGCTTTTGATCACATATAATGACTCGTAGTGTATATAATGATAAAATCAATAGTTAGAAGGCACATATACTTTGGTTAATTAAGAAGCCTCTTTTACAAGTTCTCGGGTACGTTGGTTCAAAGCACTTCCAACTAATCTGAGTGGCGAATTTTACATGGAGGGGTGAAGATATAATATTCAGTCAGAGAAGATAATGGAAATCTCTTGATTTGGTTTGGCTTCCATATAATTAGAATACAGTTGTTAACCTCACATATCTGATTCAATTTTCAAAAGTCATACTAGACTTTGAACTTGATGTGAATTTCAGTTTTACATTTGCAATGTAACTTGTCTCTGTGATCAATTCAGTATATGTGTGTGTGTGGCACATGATAACAATGAAACAAAGCGGAAAAACCTACTCAATCTTGTGATGGCCTATTTATGTGGGCACCATGCATTGCTATGACTTTATATTTGTTCAACTAAATATGAAGGGCTTAAGGGGCTGTTTCAATGGTGCTGTCTCAATGGTTAAGATGTTGATAGTGACCCCTAAATTTCTGGTGTATGCTAGAGGGCCTAGGAATGTTAAGTGGTGGAGATGAATAATAGAGGGGTTGAGTGGTGTAAAATGAATAGACAAATAGAAAAAGCAAAGTAAAAGAACAATAAAGCTGATGAAAGCAGAGAGAAAAGACAAAATTTGAAGATTTTTTATTTCATAGTGGTAGTGAGAAAAGGAGCACAGATTTCTCTGGTTACTACATGTCCTAATCCTTTTTCTTTATACCCCATAACTTTTTATTTTTTTATTTTTATTTTCATGCTGTGTTCACATTCACACACAAAACGCCTGAGAGATCTACCTAGATGTAGTATGGGTAAGTCATATGATAGTGTTTCTGATTTTGCAGCGGCCCATGCATTAGGATGTTTTCCTGCTATGTATGTTGGATAAATACAATTGCTTTAGGTTCCCTCTTCCTCCCACCCCCCATATAATGATTGAGTGTTTCTTATATGTAAACGCAAGCTTCATGTTTGGATGTTAATATACATACAGACATATATATATATTTATCCCCATTTATTTGTAATTTTTTTTTTCAAGTAATTACATCGCACATGCTTTAACTCTTTTCTAATTTTACTGGTTTTTCACTAAGCAGGAAGAAGGAGTTCAGATTACTGCAAATTCACTCCACCCTGGAGCCATACCTACCAATCTTATGCGCCATAACAGCATCATGGAAAGTAAGTCTACATTTGGTAGGACTATTGAGTAGAACCATATCATTCTGGAAATTGAGAAAATCCGTGATGTTGGTGATCGGTTTAATGATGTTGAGTAAATATTTTTTGTTTATTAGTAAGGCGATGGTATCATGTAGGCTATACGTACACACATCATAGTGTCTTGCAGCAAAACTTGGATTTGAAGATATCTAGTTGTCCGCATAGATTTTGCTATATCAAACCTCCTTGATCCTTATAGGTTTTAAGATTTTAAGTAGTCTAATTTGATACAAAAAAATTTCTCCATGGCTTTATGCAGAACTTGCTTTCTCAGTCGGTAAATATTTTCTTAAAAGCATTCCACAGGTATGTTCTCTGTCACGATGCGGGATTTGCAATTCAGTCATTATGTCAGCTTAATCTTCTACATCTGACGACTTTGGTTTGCTTTTGAATCTGCTATAATGATACAGGGAGCAGCAACAACATGCTATGTGGCTCTCCATCCACAACTTAAGGGGGTAAGCGGTGAATATTTTATGGACAGCAATAAAGCCAAACCAACTGATCAAGCACAGGATGCTAGCCTTGCGAAGAGGTTATGGGAGTTCACCATGGACTTGATTGAACCTAAGTAGTTCAGTTATTTGTCTATGACAGGCTGTTCATGTTTCCTTTTGTTGTAGAACTTGGACCTAGGTATTGCTTTTATACTAACATGCTATGTTGCTCTCCATCCACAACTTAAGGGGGAAAGCAGTGAATATTTTATGAACAGCAATAAAGCCAAGCCAACTGCTCAAGCATAGGATGATAACCTTGCCAAGGGGTAATGGGGGTTCACCATGGATTTGATTGAACCTAAGTAGTTCAGTTATTTTTCTATGATAGGCTTTTCATGTTTCCTATTGTCGTAGAACTTGCATCTAGGTATTGCTTTGGTCATCCTCATGTCAATCCCTGAGTCCTTCCGGTGCTTTCAGAACTGAGAAGGCATGTTTTGTCACTTCCTTTCAGCATGTTGATTGTGATGAAATTAAAATTGGATATTTACTCTATCCTATGATCACTTTATTGGAAAGTGTACCAATCAACTTATAATATAGTACTTAATATCGAGTATTGTTCCTCAAGGATCTTTTTTCAAGTACTAGTAACCATCCTAATCCTATTATATGACCTATAAATATCAATTTTCTCAATTGTTATTATCAACTAATTATTATAACTAAATTATCAATATCAAGATTACTTTTCTTTAAATCGTCAGATTCATAACTTACTTTAACCCTATGAATTTCCACTACTTATTATTTAACTTTTATCTTATAAAGATGTTTCAATTCGTAGATCACTTTATTGAGCTGTAGGTATCCTAAGTTAGTGTAATATATTTCTTAAGATCATCAAACCCTAACTCTAGATTAGTTTATTGAAGAACAACATTTTAAAAATTGCATTAAAGAATAATGAATCCTTTATTAGAATTTAAAATTAGCCTTAGATCTTAAGTATAATATGGAAGAATTATGGTACCCTATCTAGGTGAGTTTGCACTCCTTTTCATTTGTGTAAGATCTATTCATATAAGCAATTTCTCATTTTACCAATATAGAATTTAATAATTAAATCAATACGCTAACAAATATCAATTTAATAGTAGTAAGAACACATAGGTGAATTTAAGAAAACTAATCTATAATTGAAAAACTAATAAATCCCAATTACATAAATAAGTAGGGTTCTTCTAGGTTGAAGTAATAATTTTTTACTCTTCTATAGATAATATAATGAAATCACAAACTCTAAAAGAGTAAAGAAACATAAAAACCCCTTATGATGAAATCTTATACCCTAGATCTAAAAAACCTATTTCACAGCAGAGAGGGACTACTTATTTATAGAAGAAAAGTGGAATCTCTTAAATCTCTTCAAATCGTCAAATATTTACTCTAAGGAAGACTCATTCTGCATGTAGGACTCGTATCTTGATCATATTTTTCCACTGAATATGATTTTATCTTAAATCTTCTTTAATTCTTTTCAAATCTTCAATTTTTATAAATCTAGACTTTTTTTCTTAAAAATGTCTCTTTCTAACCTTATAATGTAAATCTAATCAAATCCAGAACATATCTCCTCAAAAAGACTTGAAATCTTTAATAAATAGGAAATTGATTTGTACACAGCTTGGCTTGTGTTCTCACTTGTAAATTCTAGAAAATCTCCTCAAAAAGACTTGAAATCTTTAATAAAATAGGAAATTGATTTGTACACAGCTTGGCTTGTGTTCTCACTTGTAAATTCTAGAAAATCTCCTCAAGTACTCTTAAAATCATGACCTATATGAACCTGAACATGACTTATGTTCTCATTTGTATGGCACACATAATGCTCTTCTATTTCTCACACGAATATCTGCATCACTCGTGTTGTCTCTTGTATACTACATTTTGTTTCTCATGTAAGCTAGCTCATGTTCTCTCTTATGTAGATTGCACTTTTCAAACTTTCTTCATCTTAAACTAAACTCGCTTTAATTCATCAAAAATCCTTCTTTTAAACAAAATAACCTTCCAAAACCTGAAATCAACAATTAAACTTATTAAGTACCTTTTTCTTGTAATTATTCCATAAAATTATTTATTAAACTCAAAATATCCTCTTAAAATAAAAGTTAAATCATAGCTTGTCACATGTGTATAGCAAAAAAAGTAAATGGATTAGAGAGATGGATGTCTGAAGGTTTAGTCATGAATAACGTGTACTAGTTGTTATGTTTGTTATAGATATAGTATATCTTTTGTGGTGGTTCCTGATTGGCTTGTGTGTCAATTGTGAGTCTAGTCTACATTGAGCATATATATATATATATATAATATATATATTATGGGGTAAATACATAGTAGGTAAGAATGAGGTAAGATAAGTTCATAAATATTCTTTTATAATTACTATTTACTCTTGGTACAGATATGGAAATGGAATGAAGTAAAGGCAAGACCTATTTTAGATTTCTATCTAAAATAAATGAGATCGTTAAGTTTTCTTTATCAAGTTTAAACTCACATTTTAAATAGGAAAAAGATGTAGGTGATTGACTAACACTATATATTTACAGACTAATCCATTTCATATACAATCCTGTAACAAATTGATACCAAAGTTAGGGTTTAAGGAGGAGTTATTCACAATAGCATTGAATAGAACCATACAAGATTGGAGGCATGTAAAGACCAATTGATGGTGCAAGTGGCATTATAATTTTGGAATTAATGTTTGACGTTTGAAGCAATAGAGGGGATTAATGCACAGTTAAGAAATAAGTTTCTTTAAAGTGGACATAAAAGTTAACATTTCCAAAATTCTATGGATGTACTAACCTGATTGGTTGGTTGAACCATTGTGAACATTTTTTTCAAGCATCAAAGGATTTTAAAGGGAAGAGAGACAAGTCTCATTGTAGATGCTTTATAGTGGTATTTGAAATGAGAGTGCAACAAGCAAGGGTTAGAATAAAATGAATTCAAATTGCTATGCAATATATGCTTTGACTTGCCATTACAAAGTAATAAGTAAAGAGAGTTATTAAAACTATGGTAGGTTAGGTCCGTGAAACTATCAAAGGCATTTCAAGCAACTATTAGCCTAAGTGACAAATTTATCTTTAAAGAATGAGGTGAGCAATTTCATTAGTGGGTTGAATAAGTAAGGTAGAATTACACAAGTTAAAGGACATTATTCAAGTTACGAGTCTTGCAACACTTTATGAGAGGAGAACATGGCCCATAATGTGTGACTCTATTGGTAGCAAGAAGACTATAGTCCTAGTTAGTTCAAGTACTTGAGTATCTTATTTAAAGGTTGGCTTGAGATGGAAAGAATAAAGAGCTAACGAATTGTGCTTTAAATTTTATAGCTATTCACGATGGGGTATGAGTGTTAGAACTGTCTTATGTTAATTGAAAGAGTTGGGTGTACTAAGATTGAGAAGATATACAGGAAGATGAGCTAGGCAAAGAACTAGAAATTTCCCTACATGCTATGGTGAGAATAATCTAACCACAAATTATAAGTGTCTAGAGATATGTTCAAGGCAGATCCATTTTGTTAGTGGATTGAGTATTAACCCATAGTTTTATAGACATTAGCTTCATTTCTAAGTTACAACTGGAGCTAGAGGCAAGAGAGTCTTTGAGTTTGTAATGATGAATGGAGAGTACATTTGAAGTACACATGAGTGCAAAAAGTTATCATTCATGTTAAAATGGTGGTTTACAAACTTAAATTGTATACAAATACTATGATTTATCTAATATTCCATATCTTGTGCTTAAGAAATTCTATGAAGATGGATCTACTCAACCTTCCTTGCGTATCATACACTAAGGATAGGTGGTACAAAAGCTAAAGGCATTAATGAAAATGCAAAATTAGAATAAGGAGATAGAAGTTTTCAATAACGGGGAAGGATACTGACATATAGAATTGCTATGGGAAGATGTCATAGAGATATCCCTCATTTGCAAGTGATTTTACATGTGCATGTGAATGGGAGATAGTGTTTTCACTTCTTATCAACATGTGTATAGAAAATAAAGTAAAGGAGTAGGCTAGAGGGATGCTTGAGGCTCAGTCATAGTTGTTTTATTTGTCTGAGTGTATTGGTTGTTGTGTTTAATATGGTATGTTGTTCCTAAGGATGCAAATGAACCAAATTGGTTCATAAACTATTCGACTTTGACTCGATGTTTACTCAAGTTTGATTTGAGAATAGTCAAGTCAAACTTGAACTAGAGTTACTCGAATAAATTATGGAGCTGAGTTCAAACTTTATATGTCTAATCGGATTAGCTCGCAAGCCTAATCAAACTCTATCGAGCTCAAGTTAAGTATCAATATTAATCAAATTCGGATCAAGTTTAGATATTAATATTATTTTAATTACAATTAAAAATATATTTTTTAATAAATCGACTCTAAATGAGCTCAACTGAGTTGAATTCGAGATTGTATAGTGTTACTTTGAGTCGAACTTAAGCTTAAAATCTTATGCTTCGTTGAACTTGAATTCAAACCCAACTTTATAGTGTCTTAACTTGACTCAACTCATTTGTAGTGCTAGTTGTGGTTGTTACTTTATGACTTGTATGTAGAGTTAGGCAAATAGGCTAAACAGTTTAGAATTTTTTAGTCTTAACCTAGCCCACTTTGACATGTGAGCCAAATGAGTCAACCTACCAACATAGCCCATTTAACCCATTTATATGAATCAGATAAAAAAGCAAATATTACAGAATTTTACATACATAAAAAATTAAGTTTATTTCTATTTTAATTACTTATATAAAAGGTAAATTATATAAGAAAGCATCAACATAGTAGTTAAAAAAAGGAATCAACATTTTACAGAGTAAATTAAATAATATATCAATATTTTACAAAGTTTATTTAAGGGATCATCATTGGGATTAATTTTCAATTAAGTTTCCTTAATTTTCATTAATAATCAGTTATTAATATTTTATTTGATTCATTTTACAAAATGTATATTCCTCTTTTGAACTACTTAAAAGGTTGGTATATTAAATGAGTTTATTTCCAAACGTTGATCCCTCTTTTGAATCACTTGAAACATTCATAACTTAAATGAATTTACCCTTAAGTATTGATACTTTTTTATGTAACTTACCCCTTATATATAAATAATTTATTGGATTTCATAGTACATTTAAACTAATAACTTAAAAAAATGAATCCATCCTTCATTTCCATTATCATCCTCCTTTTTTTTACCATTTTTTTCTGTTACAAGTGGGACTAATAGGTTGGTATGTTATGGGTTAGCCTGCTTTGGGTTGCATGTTAAATGGGCTAGTAAAATTGGCCCACTTTTAAATGGGTTAAAAACCATTGGCTTAGACTATTTTTAAAATGAGTTAAATGGGTTGATCCATAGACTATGTGCCATTTGCCTAGCTCTAATTGTATATCGTGCATTATTGATGTATCTAATCTATGTTGTACATATTTGTAAAAAAAAAAAAAACAAAAAATCTATGTTGTACATAGTGAGTACTTGTGTGAGCATGCAGTAGTAGGTCGGGTAGTATTGTTAAGAATGAGGTAAGATTGGTCGGTAGTTACACACTTATGCTTGTTGATTAACTCTTTATTCTTGTATAGATATGGAAGTAGAGTGAATGGAAGGAGTAGCCAGTTTATCTCAAATTATTATTTGAATTGAATAAGAATGTTGAAATCCCTTTGAGATGACTAAGGCGGCGTTTCATAATATGAAAATGTGGTAGACAATCAACCAGTACCATCTATTTACTAACTATTCCACGTCATCTTATGTTTCTATAAGAGCATACAAGTGGTGCAAGGGGCTCTCCTCGATATCGTGGATGAAAATGGTTATGAAATTCTTTCACCTTAATGGAATATAGACTTTGATTGGTGCAATTGATGAATTGCTATAGTTTGTCCCATATTCTCCATTATGAGCATGTAATTTAAGTACATGTGTATATAATAAAAGGAAATTGTACTAATATGTTTGTTTTATGAAGGGGGGAAAAAGTTTTAGAAAACTGTTATTGTCCTCTACTCACTACAATCTTATATTTTCATGTAGGGTCGAACTGCCACAAATAATGTTGTAATCCAATGTATGGTCTAACAAGTAATATTTTATGTCAATAGTTTGTAAGAGTCTAATTGGAGTCTCCTAACCTTGTAAAAAAATTAATAAATTATAAAAAAATTAAAAAAATACTTACCAAATTATAAAATCACAACTCATAAATGTGATTTTTGAAAAGTATAATAATTGCTTTAATTAATGCAATTTCTAAGTTTTTTTTCCTTTAAAAAAGCAAATTCAAAATCTCATTTAATATTTATGTTATCAAAAGAAAAAGAAATACTTGAATGAGAAGTAATAAATGAGATTTCAAAAACAAATTTGAAATGGGCTTATCATGTGCGATTTTAAAGGTGTCTACCATCTCTTAATCGCATTAAAAACATGCAATTTTAATGAGAAACCATGTCTTACACGTGGTTTTGTAATAGTATTTATGTAATTCTTTTTTACATGATTTATATTTGCATAAAAATTTGATAAAGAGTCGATAAACATACAACTAACTTAGTATGCATATTGTAAATTAGTGAAATAAGTCGCAGAATTACATTGTTAATCTTAAACAGAATAATACTAAAGAAGAAAATTCTAGTTTGATGTTGAAGTTAAGCTTGGCCATTTATGTTATCCTATCTTCTCTTATATTCATGACTACATAGGCTCATATATGAAAATTTTCAACCCATGACATTACTCATTTATCAATCGTGTATGAATCTCAACCCATTTAACAAGTGTATCTCATATTTAGGTTAGACAAGTTTATCAATTGAAATTTTGCAAATAAACCTATAAAATACTTACAAATACAAAGGAGAAACACTACCATAAAATTAACTTCTCAAAAAATAATTATATTGTCTTGATTGATGTTTCTATTGATGGTCATTTTCAAGTAAAAGGTAAGACCCTTAACCTGCCTAATTGTAGCAACAGTCTCCTTAAGAGTATAGTACATAAGATATTGTATTAGTGTATCGGATTGCTTTCTTATGCATTATACCCTCAATGGAGGGTATTGATAAAAATAGAAATGCCTTGACCTACTTATCTTTTGGTTGTGTTTCATAAATTCAGTACATTCTTTGCCAGTTCTTCATGGAAATTGCTGTCAAATGTATTTCTAATGTCGAGATTATTAATTTATTGAGAAATACAAACTATAAAAATATAATCACTTTCTGTTAATCACTATAAAGAATTGATGTCATTATTTTTTTACCATTGTACAAAATGAGTTTTATAGAATTTTCCCTAGAAAATTTATAGATAAGATTATTTATTTTTTTCATGTAACATTTCTTACTTAATACACTTCTGCCAAATTCATGTATCCAAATCTTATCATTGAGAAAATTTCATAATGTGACAAAATCAAAGTATTAAGGAAATTCTAGACTAAGTTTAATCCATTATGTAAGCTATAGAATAATTCAAAAGAAAATTAAAATGTTTTTCTTTACACTAGATGAATTATTCCAACTAATTGAAGTCTACTAATTCTTTATAATGGAAAGAAAAGATGGATTTTAGGATGCACTACAAGTGATAAACAATAAAATTATGGAAGTTTAGTTATATGATATGTCGACAAAATATCATAGTTGTAGAATCATTACCATAAAAGAAGTGGAAGTTCATGTTAATAATTAATGCACAGTAGAAATAAACTAAAAGGAAAAAAAAAAAACTTAGCTAAAGAGCTTAGAACAAGATGTGATTAGTACACCTTACACAAGAAAAATGGTGCATGAGGAATAAAAAAAACCAAATAAAATGCAACTATTATTAATATTCAACGAGTTTGTAAACCAAACCATGATATATATATACATATATATATATATATATATGAAAATGTTTTTATTAAAAAAGTTTATAACAGTCTAGGCATATCAAACTAGGAATGCAACCGGGACGGGTTTGGGATGGGTATACTAAAACCCAAACCAACCATATACCCAATAGGATTCTCAAAACCTATCCCAAACCCTATAGGTTTTTGTCCATGAACCCAAAACCCGCTAGACAAACCCTATAGGTTACCGAACCTGAACCCGAACCCGAACCCGAAACCCGATATAGAATTAGAATCATTACATAATAAAATATTTAAAATCGTCATTATAATTTTTTTTCATCTTTTTCTATTTTCGATCCATTCCTACTTTATAGACCAAGAAAAAAACTCTTATCATTATTCATGCAATTCTCTTTATAAAATCCCAATCATTTTCATGTGAGTGTGATAATGGGAGTGAGAGGCTTGAATTTGACGAGAGTAAGCTAACACCAAGACTAAAAGTGGAGACCATAGAGTATTAGTCTACTGTCCTAGGGTTTTTTACTTTTTCTAAATGGTTTAATAAAAAAGAAAAAAATAGCTTTACAATTAATGGAGTACAACTGGTTAATTTCAGAGACTCAGGCTAAACATAATATATATATATATATTTATATATTTAAACAGGTTCGGGTTTCCCAATGGGTTTTATACTTGTCTCAGAATCCATCCCAAAACCCTATAAGGTTTTTTTATTGATCCCAAAACCCATCCCAAACCCTATAAGGTATTACCCTATAGGATATTTATCGGGTTGGGCGAGTCGGGTACCTTATAAAAACCCGCCCACTTACATCCATATATCAAACCCTAATCTAGACTTGAATTTAAACAAGTCATATCACATTTAACTTATTATTATTATTATTATTAATTATTATTATTATTATTATTATTATTAGTGTTAGTATTTACCTAAATCCATTTCTAGTCGTGTGAAATTATACTTGTATTTGTGGGTTAAGTTGCAAATTGTTAGCCTAGAAGTTTTCCTCCCTAAAGCAATGGGCAAATATTTATGTTATTCTAACAAATAGCTGTGATAGTATATAATTGTTAAAAAGTTACTCATATATTATTTTGATGGTAGTTATAAATTATTAATCTATAAACCCCCAAAATTTTAAGGACCAATTTATGGAGTTAGCTTAATTAAAAATTTAGTTAGTGTTTCCAAACTAGAAATAGTGGACTCGAATTCAATTTATTAAGTGAATAATTCCATGAGTTATGTTAGAAATCATACTGAATATTGGTAAATGAATATCAGGCCATAGGAATTTTAGAATAAGAATAGTAAGACCTTTAGTTCCACTAGGATATAATTATGAATTAAGTTAACTGACTTTTAGCTTAATGCATTTAGTTAAAATCCGATTTTCATTAATTCAAACTATTTCTTCTTTTCTCTCCTGAATTCTACTCTCTAATTTCCTACATGAAAATGGCATAACAAGTTTTTCACTCTAAATCAAACTCACATTATTATACCCAATTACATTTCCTCTACATTATTTCAACAAGTTAATAGAACTTCACATGA
This sequence comes from Combretum micranthum, assembly GCA_024138025.1. NCBI lineage: Eukaryota > Viridiplantae > Streptophyta > Magnoliopsida > Myrtales > Combretaceae > Combretum > Combretum micranthum. The sequence continues at coordinate 169,228 of JAMXBD010000828.1, forward strand.
ATTAGCAGGCTAGGATTGTGGACAAAGGTAAACCAAAGCCAACAACCAATACCCATAGAGCCATCATAGGTAATCCGTGACTATTGGAAAATTTTAACAAGGGCACGAATGAAGGCTACTGTGCATACGTGCGTCTGTATGGGTGGATGGATGGTCATGCATGCTTGTGCTGGAGCTAGCATTGGAGCTTCCAGGAGCGTCCTTGCAATCCTAACCTACTTGTTAAGGGGCTTTCAGAAGCGCTCAAAAAAACCGCACGAGAGCACGCAGGAGTGCCCAGAATTGTTGCCTTGTGCATCAAGAGAACCAACAGCCAACACCATCTTTCCCTTGCGTGCCATAGCTCCCTGTGATTGCCCAACTTGTGGCGATGGAGAAATTCATGCTCCAATAGGTGTTCAACAGAGAAGGTTAGCAAGCATGCAACTTAACACCTAAGCTCGATAGGGGAAATTGAGTCGATCCTTTGCTGCCAACTTTTCCATAAGTCATCCTTATGGAACACAAGTTCACATGACTACTATTGGTCATTAGAGATCAAAATCAATAAGAAATCTCAGTACTTGGATTAGAACAGCTGTCATCATACAGCCATAACAGTAAGGGAAGTAAGATTCTTCACATAAATAGCCTCTTACTAATTTCCTTTCCTTCCTCTCCTTTATTAAACACCATGCTAAGGAAGAAGGCTTTTCTTCCTATGATTCTTATAAAGTGTCAGTAGAAATTCCGTTGGTTGCTACTGTCTTTGGTTAGCAGTTGTCCCCTTCGACATCTTAGGTCCAAGATAAGCTGATATTTTCATGAAACTCATATTAAACTAGAAGGGAGTGCTCATGTTGATTGCCGGCATCAAGTCAAAGTACAAACATCTGATCCTTTGCTAAATCATGTCCTTCGTTTATTGAGAAACTCAGCAACTTCGCTCTTAGACAGTTGGTTATGAACTGAAACTTGGATACATTAACCTCTATCAAATCAATTCAATGTTATACGTAAATTGGTGAATCACACTCCCTTATACACGTACGTGTTAGTAACGTGCTTCCTTGTGCTCATGGATGTGTCTGCAATACCTTACTGCATTGTTGTTAACTTCAATAACATATTAGTTACAAGCTACCCTATGATCCTTGAAATACGCAAGGAAGTTGACTTGAACCACCCCTTCTAGATAGCTGGTTGCTAAGTGTCCAAGTTAAGACGTAAGTCATCACCTTAGGAGCCACATGTATATAAGATTTACACCAAGCAATAGGATCTTCTTCCCCTTGACAATTTGTTCTAAACCTGTTGACTTTGTTGCTTCTCTTTTATAGTAATGAACTAAACAAAATCTGCACACATACACCATATGCTCATTCATCATACACAATTACTAGCTATAGTAGAAGAAGAGGCAACACTTCCTAGCAGCCAAGGATTTTTGAGTGGGTATATCTCCTTTAAACTCAACAATAGTGGTCTTCAATGATGTATACGTGAAGATAGTAAAATGAGTGACAACCATAGTCACATCTAGGAAGGCATATCAAGGTTAAGTGAGAACCACATGATCCTTAAGGTGGTACATGAAGGGTAGATATCACTAGGATTACTAAACTTCTAAAGAATTTCTAGAGGGGCAATCAGATGCAGTCCATATGATTTTGTGACCTCATCAAAACTAAGTACATCATCAAAAAGTAATCAGAAAAACTAAATGGAATTGACTATTTAGTTTCTTAAAATAGAATAGAGACGAAAAAGCTCTACGCGATTAAAGTTTAGGCCTTAGAATTACTTAAAAACTTAAAGTTTCTGTGGTTGAGAGTAACTTGAATAGATTAATAAGCCATTTCTTATGCCATCTTTGGGATTTTATGCTGAATTTAGGTGAAACCGACCTTGATAGCGATCTATTGAAGGACTATTATGATAATTGAAAAGCAATGACAGAGTGAGTATATATTCTATCATTTCTATATTTGCTTGTGCTTATCAAATAGGACATAGTAACTTTATGATTAATCGAAATCACATGTGGGATTGGGAAATGTATGTGCTTGCAACATGTTGTGATTGTGTGTTAAACTTCTATAACATAACAAAATGGATTCCGGTTGTGTTAGTTAGCTAACTAGAAGTTTGTGTGTCTGTGAATCTATTTGGTGGAATCATTCAATTTGACATAAATCTAATTGACTAAGATATAATTAATGAGACATCTTGCACGTAGCATATTGCATGGTCGAAGGTTGTCATTGCCTTATAATGAGCTAAATGGGCTACCATCATGGAGTGCGATTGCGGACCATGGGCCTCTTTTTTGACAAGTAAGAACTAAATTGTATTTATGGGTACAACTTATTGTCCAGAGCCACACTAGTATCATTGCACAAGATTAAACCACTTTGGTAACATATATATATTATATATATATATGTATGTATACTCAAACTTTATGTTACACATATGTTTGAAACAAGTTTTTTTTTTTTTTTAATAGTTCAAGTCTTGAAGCTGAGGGTTCCAAGGAGTTGACAATAATGGAGTTCCCTCCTAACCTCTGACATAGAGGGCATAAATCCATTTATATATAGTTACCGATTGACTATATATATGCATTCATATGTCTGTTCACGTATTTGTCACATCGATTGCTTGAGCCAGTAAATAACTTGATTGCTTTTGCTTGATAATATAGTGTGAGGATTATACTTAATTGAGTTGTGGTTTACTCATACCCTTACAGTTTGTTGTCATAGGCTTACTTATGGTATAGACTAGGTAGGGAAGTCCCATAGGTTAGTTTTGGGTGACAAATGTATTTTTGGGATAGGCTATAGTTTGAAGAGAGTTCTTCCATTTGTAGAACATCTGTTGTGAGATTATGAATTGATCCTAGAAACTTTATGTGTGTTATATGGTTTTGTTAATAGAATAGTTCGTTTTATTATGATATCTTATACCTAGTCTAGTTGGATGTTGTGCCACCTTGGTTACCTCAGGAATGGATACACTTTTGCACAAGATGTGAATCTTTTGAATGACAAGAGAATCATTCCTTTGCTTGCTTATTGTATATGGAAAACTATCCCGCTAAGGTAACCTTGGAGTGTGACATAATCAATCTAATGGGTGCATTCAAAAACTTTTATCTAGAATTGGAGAAAAGACTGAAAAAACTAACATATATGGGGATATTTGGGAGGAAAAAACGAAAATGAAATCAATGTATACAAAGACATTTTGGATAGTATATATAAAACCTTGCAATCATGAAGCCCTAGTTTATATAACAACATGAAAATTACGCTCTTTATTTATTTATTTTTTAATTTTTCATAATTTATAAATTAATGGTTGGAATTATTTCAATTTTTAAAATATCTAATAATATAGTTGTAACATTATTTTTTTTTATAATTTCAATACTAATTACGGAAGACAGTATTCTATATTACATTTTAGAGAAACAAATTAAGAGAATTAATAGAAAATTAACGAAGAGGATTTAACTCCAACTTTATTAACTAAAAAACTTCCTTTGGAACAACACATTCAAAATGTTCCTTTAGAAGAGTGCACCCATTTCCATTGGGATGATTTGACGCATAATTCAATAAGCCCTAAGAGCATCTTATCTTGGGTCCTTGAGACGTGATCTTATATGAAGGACCTCAATTTTTAGAGTTTTAGTCCTATGGGATGAAGAAGGTTCTTAAAAAATTTTTGAGGTCATTTGCCATGAACTCCAAAGAGTAAAATCCTTCATGTCTTTTCATTCTTGTTTTTTTTTTATTTTATTTTGTTATGTGTATTTTATAAATGTATATGAGACACATAAAAGCTAAAAGGATTGTGAAGGTCTTTATGTAAAGACTCTTAAGGATAAAATAATAACGTTCTTTAAAAAAAATCCTTAAAATGTTGATACTATCATGACCCTAAAGGAGGCCTAGTAGAATGGCCCTAAAGTTATCATATCATATGTGCATCCACAATATGAGAGCCTTCTAGCAAGTTAGAGTTTGCAAGACTCTAGCTAATTATATACCCACTATTATAAATATATACTTATGAAAATAATTAAGGATACTGATACTCCCACATACCATAAAGATCGTATAGAGTCAAATACCCTACCAAACAATAAGATAAGGTGAACTTAGGTTTAAGATAAATACCGATTAAATTTAAGAATACTCTAGTTTAAAGTTACATCTCTCAGACTAGGTTCATCATTGCAAGCTCCTAATCCACTACTTAACTCGTGGAACATGGTCTTTATCATGCTCTACACTCATATCCTAGCCCATTCCTAGCTTTCAACCAACCTACAAAAGCAAATTGTTGTAGAGTGAGCAACCATAGCTCAGTGAATTATAATTCTCACCTCATACTGTTCAAGCAATATCAAATAAGTTATTAGGACAAGCATATGTAATTCAGGCAAGCAAATGAAAAAATACATATGGTCTACTAGTAACCACATGTAGAACGAATTTACGCCCTTCGTGACAAGGGTTAGAGGGGAACTTCAAATACCATCAATTCGAAGGCAAACTTATTCTTCAGGACCTAAGCTATCAGAAAACCATGTTTGTTATAGTATATAAAAATAGTATTTATATATATATATATATATATATTCCTAAAGTGCTTGTAGTCCCTTAGTAATGACACCGGCATGGCCTTAGACAATAGATTGCACCCCTAAATACAACTTAGTTCCTATTGTTAGGACAGAGCCTATGGTACACAACTCACACTAAATGATAGTAGCCCATTCTGTTCATTACAGGCGGTGATGGCCTTCAGCAATGTAGTAAGTTATGCTATGCATAATTCATTTATCATTTTCGATTGAATACGGTTTAAGTTTATTTATTCAATATGACCATTTAGCTTCACAAACAATCACAACCATCACTATGCTACTTGATCACATATTTGGCTTCTTTAGATAAATTATGGTATCTTGGCATTACAATTTAGACACGATGTAGGCATGAGCAAAACATAATCCCACATGCATTTCAAGTTATTAAAATAATTGCAAATACACTAAATTACAAATACAAGTAGATATAGAGATCATTCGATGTATATTCACTTGTCCATATTGCCTTCCGTTGAAATTGTCCACTAGTAGCTCTAACGTAGAGTCCGTATCACTTAAAGAGTATCGGTACGTTGGCATCAGAGGAAACTTATTGCTTCCTTTCCCTTCTTTAATGGCGTGTCCGTGCAGAATTCAGCTGGCCAAAATGATGCAGAATTTGATGATGTTGTCGGAAAAATGCTATTGATATGTGGCTAGGAATGAGAGATGACAGAAAAAGGAAAAGAGAACGGCAATGTGAAGTAATGTTTTTACATAGGGAGAGGTAGGTAGTGATGCTTATAAATTAATCTAGCTTGGTCATTAGGTTCTTATAGGCACTGGTTCTTTCACCAATTTTTCTCCTTTATTTCTCATGCAGATGTGACAAAAGCAACTCGAGAAAGGAGCTTATTTCATTGCTACCATGTAGCCATTATACTTGATGGCTCGGAAAAAAAAAATTAATTGTGTCATTTGCATAAGTAAGGCTCTTCCCTAGATTGACACCTCGCACAACTTAACGTGGCAATAATCAACAAAGTATATACACACGTATATATATATAGAGAGAGAGAAAGAGAAAGTAACGTGAGGTGTATGCATGAAACTCCCACTGGTTCAGCTAGATGAAGGGCAACATGATGATGGGAAGGGAATACTATGTGTAAATTTGGAAGTGATTAGTTCTGCTTTGCATGGGATTTATTTCTCTTTGCTTGACACGTCTTTGCTATGACGTTCATGAAGGAAGAATTTTGCTAATTAGTCATGCATGGTTCTACTTGTTGCCAACTTCCATTGCTCATCGTTACCATGGCTTGCTCAAAAATTTTGGAGAGAACGAGTTATGATGAAGTTTTGGAAACGCGGTGGTCTCCATAAAGTAGAAAGACAATAAAAGAAAAAAAAAAAAAAAGGAAAACGGAAACAAAATTGAAAGAAAAATCTCGTTGATGTTTTACTATATAAGTTATATATATATATATATATAGCCTATAATATCTATAAAGTCATATATATGATTTATTATAGATATATGATGTCAATATTAATAGTTATATAATTTAATATTTATATAATATGTTACCTATAATCCCTATTTTACAATACACACATGCACTTATATAACATATTCAATTAAGTGATTGCAACGCATATATATAATATATAAAATATACATTTATAACCCATGATTTGTTTTATACTTAATTTATACATATAATGATATATCAAGAGCTACATTTAAACTCAATAGCATATGCCAATTAATAGATATGTAATTTTATTTAATCTTTTAGTCTTAACTGTTGATATAATAGTTATATTAATGAGATGTTCTTATTAACATGATTTAAAATTATAGCAATAACACTGTTATCATAATGCCATAATGTGATATGCAATTGCATAATATTACATTTTATACACCATTATGGGCTATAATAACCATTTCAATATCAAAATAAAGGTTATATTGTATTAATGTTATAAAAACTCATCATTATAATACAACATGACAATAGTGTCTTGTTATATTATGTCCTTTGTTATAGTGATAAGACCATTATACATTCTTTAATAATTTTTCTTATCGTCATAAATGTCAAATTATAATGTTACTATAGTTCATTGGTGTTCTGAAAGCTATAATATGACAATTGACAATCAAAATAACAAAGTATTAGAAATTTAATAATTACGATATTTTATAATTAATATTACACATCATAAGTATTTTGTCATATTGAGATAAAAATTTCTTCAATATTGAGTATTACTTAACTATAATATAGCATTATGGGACAAAATAATCCTCTTTGTTATACTGTTATACATCAAGATAATATTGATTACCATGATATGATATTACTATTACTACTATATTATATTGTTGTTGTAAATTTTTGTAATAAATTGTTATACAAAAATATATATATATATATATGTATATATAGATATGTTGCATACATCATATCTATTGGCATAATCATATAATTAATTTAGCAAGGTAGATTATTTTAGAGGTATCAATGAAAAATAATTTAAGGCTTTGGTTTATTTGGAAAAATTTTAATTTAAGTTTATCTTTTGTTCATGTCTTTCATATTAGTTTTGAGACCCAGTCTACTATCATACTTATAATTCATTATCCTTAATTTATATGTTGACTAAACAATTATATTTATACATTTTACATATTAAAAAATGTTTCTTTAATATCAAACTTATATTTCTATTCATTTTCAATATATCTTGAATTACTTATATTAGTAATAATTGACATTTGATTTTGGGCAGAAAAGAAAAATAAATTAGGGTGATCATGTTCTAATACTTTTCTTAAGTTCTTGTTATCTATTTTAATAGTTATAACAAATCATGCTCACGTAAAATTTAAGAGATTACAGATGTGGCAATTGAAGGACCCCTTAGATGTTTAAGACATGGACATTCTAAATAGAATAAAGAAACAAACTTTTAAAAAATCGAATAGTAAATGCAAGGTCTATGCAAGTTAAAAGCTAACAACATAGGTACATATATTGACATGTATTCGTGGAATGTGAAAAATAAATAATAAGAGAGGGGAGGAAGAATTAAAAAGGTTATTGTTGTCTATTAATATCAATATCTATTGATATGGAAGGTGTTAAAAAAAAAAGGAAAAGGAAATAAAAGGAAAAATAGATATTGTCTCATTAGATGAATCCTTTTGATAACATCTAATAGCAAGTGCTACTATATATCTTTTGTAAAGGGACTATGCAAAGTTAATTGCAGAGCATCCATGTACAGAGAGAGAGAGAGAGGAGAGAGAAAGAGACAAAGAGGGAGAGCACAAATTGCAAAAAAAAAGAAAGAAAAGATAATAAACAAAAAGAAATATGTAAAAATAGAAACCAAATGGATATGTACATGAAGCAGCATGCTGCAAGCTCATGATAAAAAGGATGATGAAAAGGATTTTATTTTGTATTGTTTAGGGCAATAAAACAAAGTATGGATATATATTTGCACATATGTGAGTTAGTGATGTGCTATGAGAATAAAAAAAGCAAAAATGGCATTGAAAAAAGAAATTATTGTCTAGAGGCAATATACAATCATATTTGTGTATTTTAGCCTAAAGTGACGTGTGCAAACAAGTTGTGCTATGATATTTAAAAAAAAAAAAGCAATATTGGCACTAGGGTTATAAATCGTAATTTAGTAGCCAACAAAATATTAAAATATGATAGTGCGTGTAGCAGTTATGCAACTATTGTATGAGCACATAAGCGTTGAATAGCACCATAGCTAATTAAAAAGAAAAATATTCTATGCCCAAATCCCTTCAACTTATTTGAACAACTTTAATTAGAGGGGAAAATGTAGATGGCTAAATTTGGATTCTAGATTTTAAAGCCCAAAGATGACTTAGGTTTGACTCTCTAGGCTGAGTGACAAGGCTGAGAGAGTCAAATCTATGAAATCGAGATGACCAAGGGAGATTTGGCATGGTGTGCTTGATGTGGGGACTATTGGATCAAGCAAACCCATCCATTCTCAACCTTTCTCAAGGAGCTCATGCACTTAAAGAAAGCCTTCCATGAGCCAAAGAACCCATGAAAAAATCTATTATTAGAAGGACTCATCTCGCCCATTGATTGTTAATAATATCTAACAGATGTAATTAATAAATACCTAGAGCTCCTCCCCATTTAGGAGATTTAGAATTTGATAGAAATGTCATTGTGCTACCAAAATACTCTCTAAAGAGATCAAATAAAGCACAGAGCAAAAAACACACAACATCTTCTCTATAATAGTAAGATTGATGCTCTATAGCTCCTTTATCTATCATTAGTGCATTTAAGCTCCCTAAGATTGCCTACTCATCCTCCCTACCATCTTACTCTTACTCATCTTTTGCACGTACTTCCACTTTACTCTTCTAAGGCTACATGTATCCTGAGACGAATGTAACAACTATAATTAGATCTACCTCACTACATAAACTTTTATTATTTGCACAAGATAATTTAAACATTACAAATTTTATATTTAATATTAATTATTTAATTTCACTTTTACTTAATATTTTCTTTTTCTTTTAATAATAAAACTGGCTAGAATTGTTAGTTTTACTTTGTTTAGGCTAAAGCATTAGGAAACCGATCGTTCCTATCAGTAAACTCGTGAAAATTTTCATTTTCGTAGAATCAATGACTAGATAAAATAAATACTTGCACCTAAAATGAACCAAGTTGCTAATATAATTTATCAATTAGCAAGCATTTGCTCGAGGATAAATCGTGTACCATTAATTAAATTCGATAAGATTTGTTATCGAATATAGAATTTAAAAATATTATGAAAATTCAACTTAAATTTTATTTAAATGCATAATTGTCAAAATCACGAGTCAAATATACATTTAACAAGTTTATGATTTTTTTATGTTTTTTTCTTAATTAAAATGGGTACAAAATTGATTAGGTACAGATTTTATGTTGAATTATAAATTTGATGTATGATTCTATACCTTTATGATTTTACTAGTTTTGCATGATTTTATACGATTCTACTGATTCTATGCATTCTGATGAATAGAAAAATCATGATTGTGATAACCATGTTTAAATGATTATTATAAATAACTCTACAAATATTGGTAAAAAACTCTACCATTACTTAATCGCGTATACACAATTATATATTAACCAAAAACTATAAAATATGCCTTGTGATAAACCAACCATTAGTCAAATATGGAAGTCAACCCACCCACCAAGAATATATATATTTTTTTTTCCATCGTGAGCTTCATTAAGAAGTCAAAGCTACCAAAAGTAGCTAAAATCCCTTAGCATCTAGAATATTAATAGTGACAAGACAAATACCAATCCATAAGATTTCATTGTTCATTTTACGTACCCAAATCTTCTTCTTGCAATAAGGAACAAAGTACCATGGCAAGTGGGGAACATTTATGCTACAATTAGCAAGTAACTCTATATTTATTATATTTAAACAAACACCCCAACCCTCGCTATTTCTCTTTCCCATTTCCGTGCAGCACACACAGACACCACCAAAGACTCAAGACAAAATCACCATTTTATTTTTTTTCTTCCATTTTGCATGAAAGCTTCCAATGTCCGAGAACAAAAGTAGATACAACACCCTCCATTCTCTTTCTTTTTTATTCCCGCATGGATCTAAAGGAACCAAAGCAAAACACAAACCACATTTTTTTCCTCCCTTCATTCTTGTAAATCCCGAGCCCTACATATACGCACACATATACACCTTTATTATGCACCTGGTCTCACTAAAACAACTACACAAGCCTAATACCAAAACAAGCTTTCTAGAATAAAGCACATGGACTTGTCATACTACTAGGATAAGGTAAGGAACCCTCAACTCCTAGAAACTCCTTCATGAAGGTTATTTATGGTTTTAGCAAACCAATCTCTCCATTTTCTTCTTAAGTCCAGTCACTATTGAAGAGAAAGAGAGAGCACCACCATTCAACATATCAAGACAAAGTGAAACTCTAAATCCAATCACTAGTAAGGAATGAGAATAGGAAAAACAAAATAATGGGTATATGTGCATGAATGACCCGTCACCCTTAGGAAAGCAAGGAGATCATGCTTATTATCATTTTGTTTCATCCACTCTCAATACTTCTAGATCATGTTAGTTGCTTTATTTACGATATTAGTTAAATATGACACCATGCTTAATAGAGTGGAGTGCCTTAAGAGATTTACCAAAAGTCAAACTATGTGATGAGATATATGAACATACATATATACATACATTTGTGTTCGGCCATGGAAAGCAGCTTAAGAGACTTTGTTAACCTTCTTCCTTTTTTTTTTTTTTTTGGATAAAGTATTATAAACACATGAAATGAACAAATTTGTTGAAGAGATGCATGCATACACTTCACACACGTGGAGATGTATGTATATGTATATGCATAAAATATATTCAAATATTAAAGATGTAACTTTAAGGTTATAAATATTGCCAACAAGACCTATAAAATGAATAAGAAGTAAGGTACATGGCAATATCCAGACAACTGTGTACGTGTTCAACTATGAAGGAAGGATAAAGAATGTTGTCTAAATAATTAAAGTCCGCGCCTGGACAAAGAAGGTTGATGCATAAAAAGGATTAACTTAGAGGCATAAAGCAAAGCTTGTATAAGTGTTTGATTATATGCTATACAACCAACCAATCCATATTAAATTGCATGCTTGGAGGGTACATACATAATAAACATGAAAGGAGAAATTAAATGAAATAAAATATGCTAATGGATAATTATATGTCCCAGCCACTTGAGGAAACAAAACACTAATCATGGCCTTGAGTTAGTTTTTAAATTAAAATAACATAACTTCTTAGTAGAAAATGTGAAGTTGGTTTAAAATTAATAAATAAAAATATATAATAATACAATAATAATAAATAAATGAGTAATGATAAAATATAAAATTGTGTACATAGATAGACATATAATATAAACATTTCAGCCAACAAGGAAAAAATATAGGGATCATGTTGCCTATAAGACTTAAATTAAGATAACTGAGATAGCATGAATGTTTTAAGGCATTAAAGAGAAAAGGTAACACTAAACCCTAACAAATATAAACTTACATAGATCAATGGAAGCAAATAATAAAGAAAAAAAAAGCAAGTAAACTTAAATTGGTGCAATAGTTAGGAGATCAGGAAAACATTACCTATCGATACCCTTACATGCCTATAAACTCATTTGTAAGGATCAATGAAATAAAATAAGTGAAAATCCACTAAGAAATAATAATATTGGGTAGTAATTCGAGATAAACTTTCAAACGACTTTTCATACGATCAAATAGGACTCAAAACGGGTCTAATATGATCAAACTAGGGTTACCAAAATCTTAAATCTAGGTGGACACATAACCTTTTTATAGCAAATAGGTTAATATAGTAAAATTAAGATTTATTAGATATAATGAAAAATATTGGAAACTCCATTTTAGGTCATATAGACAACCATAGGATCTTATAATTAATTTATGTATATTAATATGTTATCATTACCTCTTATAGGTGAATTAGACTTACTTTCAGATTTCCTAGACGACTATTATGACCACTTGTGACGTGATGGACCAGTGAGTAACTTTGACTATACACACTATTCGTGTATGTAAATAGTGTACCTTTTTATCATATCAATATAATGAAATATGTGTAGGGATTGAGATTTTTTTGTTATTTTATGATTGACTGTTAATTTATCTAATCGAGAAGTGGAGCAACTTGCTTGATCTAATTATGCATGTAAACATGATGATTATCTATAAAAAGTGAATGCCACATCAAAACTGAGCTTAATAATAACGGACAATTAATTAACCTACCATGATTACTGCATCATCATAACACCAATGATGCGTATTACATTTCAAGTCTATAGAAACATTAGGAGTAACTAATAAAGAAAAATGACTAAGCCTTGGGTTCCTATTAGACTATCTGGTTCGACATAAACTAATTGGTAAAGTAAGAAGCGCCATCTGTGGTATCAACCTTTGAAAGTGGAATACTATAGGGAGAATCTAAACTATCAAATTAGTAGAAATGATTAAACTATTAATGATTAAAGTATTAATAAATACAAATGACTAAAGTTTTCTAATTGGTGTTTTTAGACTCTCTATGTCTTAGTGGGTATGTGCTCTGAAACCTCGATGTGAGAGTGTAAATCTACATCATGTTTAGATTCTGGTCATCTAAGTTTATATTTGCTCATCTATAAGACTGTTGCATTGCATATGTTTGATTAATAAACTTCATTGTAAATTCCTATTGTGTGGACTGCTTTGGTTATCTCACTAAGCAGTAGTTCGCTTACCCCCCAACAGGCTTCACTTGTTTTAGATTTGCCCCTAGTTGCTGTTAGTATGGAGTTTTGTTCTGATATGGCGTCAAAAGTCCACTAAAAGTTTATCTATGGGAGTGGGAAGGAATCACTCTAGAGAACTTCATTAGTAATCGTTTTTAGTATTCACTTATGGTTAAGACAATATTCATGTATTATGCTACAATTATAATCTGGTACTGTAGTAGCTAGCATATTATCACTATCACTTATATATGTGTATGCATTTTGTTCTTATTTTAGACAACTTGGTCTTGTATATAGGGTCACTCTCCTTTAGGAATTTTATTTGTACTATTCTCATGAATTACTTTAAAGGCCTTAGAGTAGCTAAATGGATACTCACGAGCTTCAATATGAATTCATGCGACACAATACATTTAGGGTACTCTCTGAGACATGACACCAACCGATGCTAGAACAAACCGATCATTCTGGTTTGTAGCTTGAAACTAAATCATGATGATTTTTAGGGAAAATTCTTTGGTCCTACCAAGTTTTTTAATGAGACTGGTCCTGTTGTTTATTTAATGACTTATATTTATATCCAACTATGATCACACCACTAAAATACTTAATATGTTATTTACTATATTTATTTTAATGATTGGTGTCATGCCCAAAGAGTATCCGAAACGTATCATCTCGTTTTGTGTCTAACTGTAGCTCGCTTTCTCAATCACATAATCTAAGGCTTTAGATAGGCATGAGTGTATGATACGATCAGGCTACTCAAAGGGATGCGGCATGTAAATAATGGATCGAGGTTGTATAGAGTAAAAGTAAAGCATATACGTACATAATAGCATCATGAGATAATAATGATCCGATATACTCTTAACATTATAGACCAGACATAATAAGGCTTATCACATAGTCTTAAAGTGCTCAACTTAAGAACATAGTAAACATAATATAATATATGTATATATAGTCGATTGCTTAAGCTCCATGTGTGATGCGAATGCATCAAGACCAAGCAAATTTGACTTCAAAGAAGGATTGAGCATAAAATGCATGTGAGAAAACTCAGTTAAATATTGTAGTAATGAAGCTTGTGGATTCAACAAGGAAGAAAAAAGCCAATAAAAGGATGTAGGAGTCCTACATCGGCTTTAAGCTGCCCACCTTGAAGCCCTATGCCGCTGGCATATCAAGGTACATAGTCGGCCTTCCACCGGCGTTGAAGCACCCCAAATTGCAAAATTTTAAAGTCGAAGCTTACACCGCACGTGTAGAATATATAAATTGCCAGCATTCGAGATATAAGCTGTCAGCTTATATGTAATTCGTGGATGTTTTAATTTTATCTTTTTGCATTCCTTTAGTTATTATTATTACTAGGGTCATTCATTGTATTTATTTTTAGGTCTTTTAAGTTTCCTTAGTTATTATTATATATAGGACTTTTATTTAGTTTTACAGACATAACATATATGATATTTTCTCTGTAAGAGTTCCTTCTTGGTGAGAGTATTTTGTGAGTTCTTGTGATAAGAACTTGTGATTGCAAATCTTTGCAATTGTTTATGAATATTGAGAGATATTGAAATTTCCTTTATTCATTTTCTGTTGATCGAATCTTTGATTCCTTTGACACATTAATATGTTTTTTAATTCGTGAGACATATTGAATTGCAATTCTATTGCGAACCAATTTGTCTTTGTGATTCGTATTTTGATTCACAATTTCATCCATATCCTTTAGATTTTTTTAAGAGTTTATATATTTAGAAAACCCAACAACCTTAGATTTGTGAAGACCCCCTTGGAATTGTATTAGTTTGATATCAAAGCTTTTGCTTTGGCGTGCTTCAAATTCGGTAAGTCGTTGTATCAATTTGATTTGCGATTTTTGAAATTTGAGAGTTGAGTTATAGTTGTGGATTTTTGTTGTTATTGTTGAATTGTGGTTGTGGAGAATTAAAAAAAAAAAAGGATTTGTTGTGGAGAATTGGGAATTTTTGTGGATTGATTGAATCATGAGTGGATTTATTGATTTTGCTGGAAAATATGTTGCGCTTTGATTATTGTTCGAAAAATTCACATGAAGAGGAGATTTTATCAATATCATGCTAGGAATTTTTATAATGGTAGATCATGATTGCATGAAATTTCTAGACATGTTGAAAGTAAAAATAAGAAATTTTTTGTGAAGAATCTTATAAACAACATGATCTACAAGCTGTAAAACGAGAGTTGGAACAGCTAAAGAAAACTTTTGAAGAATGGATGGAGAAGATTAGTGAAAGGACATTGAACAAATTAGAGGAATCAAAGGTAAAAGTGGTTAGGATTGAGCCAAAGAAGCCAACTTCTGGTTTTTATATTCCTAAAGAAAAGTTTGTTGAGATTCCACAGTTAGAAACAAAGTCGGAAGGTGATGTTGTTGAAGGGATGGTGGAAGAAGAGATTGAGACTATTGAAGAAGTGAAGGTAAAAGATTCCATTGAAAGGGAGGAAGAAGAAAAAGTTGTGAACACTCCTGTGGTGCAAGTGGAGGAAGACAAGTCTGTTGTTACTGCCATTCCTTCTCATTTACAGGTCCAAGTCAATTCATACCATCGGGAGAATTTGTTTCAGGCTCGTTGTATGGTGCAGGGGAAAGTATGTAAATTGGTTGTTGATGGAAGAAGTTGTGCTAAAGTGGTTTCTTAGGAGTTTGTTAAGAAGATGAGTTTGCAGGTGATCACACATCTAACGCCCTATAGCCTTTGATGGTTGAATTCCTTGGATCTTATACATATACAAAAACAACACAAGTATCCATTGCTATGAAAGATTATTCTAACACTATCACTTGTGACGTGGCTCTAAGGATTGTGCTCAAATATTACTGTGTGGGGCGTGGCAATTTGATAGGTGAGTTATTTATGGTGGGTATCAAAACAACTATCGGATACAGAAAGATGGACATACATTCTTATTGCTTCCAATGACTTTAGCTGAAGCTCAGTAGGAGAGATTTGAACACGTTCGGGCTAAAGGTCAAAGGAGTTTGTTTATGTTTCTTGCAGGTCTTCCAAGCCAGGAAAGAAAGCGCCTCAAAAGTTCCATGAAAAACAAAAGATTCGAGGTCGAATCTTTCCTAAGAAGGGAAGAATGATGCGAACGCATCAAGACTAAGCCAATTTGACTTTAAGGAAGGATCGAGCATCAAATGCATATGGGAAAACTCGGTTAAATAATGGAGTAACACAACTTGTGAATTCAACAAGAAAGAAAGAAGCCGATAAAAGGCTACAGGAGTCTTACGCTAGCCTTAAGTCGCTCGCCTTGAAGCCCTATGCCCCCGGCATATCAAGGTACATTGCTGGCCTTCCACTGGCGTTGAAGCATCCCAAATTGCAAAATTTTAAAGCTGAAGCTTACACCACACGTGTAGAGTATATACGCCGCCAGCGTTCGAGTTGTGGATGTTTTACTTTTGTCTTTTTACATTCCTTTAGTTATTATTATTACTAAGGTCATTTATTGTATTTATTTTTAGGTCTTTTAAGTTTCCTTAGTTATTATTATATATAGCACTTTTATTTAGTTTCACAGACATAAAATATATGATATTTTCTCTGTGAGAGTTCTTCCTTGGTGAGAGTATTTTGTGAGTTCTTGCGATAAGAAATTGTGATTGCAAATCTTTGCAATTGTTTATGAATATTGAGAGATATTGAAATTCCCTTTATTCATTTTCTGTTATTCAAATCTTTGATTCCTTTGACACAATAATCTGTTTTGTAATTCGTGAGACATATTAAATTGCAATTCTATTGCGAACCAATTTGTCTTTGTGATTCATATTTTGATTCACGATTTCATCCATATCCTTTAGATTTTTTTTTTTAGAGTTTATATATCTAGAAAACCTTAAAAAGATCAAGAACCCTAGATCTGTGAAGCGAAGAATTTCCCATCCCCTTGGAATCGTATCAATGTGGCTTCACTTGCCCGATCCTACCCCAAAGAATTCTAGTGTATACCGATCAAGATCTCTTGTGGACACCAATGAAGGACTACCCTTGAATCTGTGAAATATATAAGGATGTTTGTGAAAACCATAGCTCAGTGAAGTAACCGAATGACAAACACATATCAAAGCATAACACATCAAGTTTTATTTGCATGCACATGCAATGCAACACTCTAGCATATGGATACACATATACAAGTATGGACTACTGAGATCCAAACAGGGTGGAGATTTACGCTGTCTTATTGGAATTAAGGAACTCAGCACTTGCCACTAGTGCCCAAGACAATCAAAGAATACCAAATAGTACTTGTTACGAAAAAAATCAGTTACAAACTCATTTATTTACTCGTAAACTGAGAAACTCCCTAAGTATTACTTTTTTCATGTGAAACCCACGAGTGACATTCCTCTCTTTACTAAGTAGTTCTCATGGATCTCGCAAAGTCTTACAATATCTTAAACTTGACTAGAATTCACTCATTAGATACCCTAATCACATCATAAGCCGAAAACGTAATACATGGTAGTAAAGTCTACAGGCATGCATTGCTATTGCAAACATGCTATGCATGACCATTTAAGTTTATTGTCATCTAAAATTAAATCTAATTTAGATGATCAATCCAATTTATAGAAACTCCCTAATTTTTATCAATCAAGCATAATATACACATTCAAAATATCACTATAATTAGGATATTTTAATTAATCATGAGGCAATATAACAAACACAATCCCAAATCCCCACACAAGCCATTGATTATCTTTCATTTAGATGCAATTAAGCTACATAGACACGTTGTAAATATAGTCAAAGTTATTTGGAGTTACCTAAATTTATACAACTTGAATATAATAATTATTAAGTAAATAATGTAAAGTTTCTAAAAAGGTTTTAAGAAAAGTCACAAGAATCACTACTAATTTCTTTTTTCATGATCTAAGAATATTTAAATATGAACAATTTAATTGTTATTTAAAAATTAGAAGTGTTATCAATAAAATTTCAAAATCTAATTTTTCATAATTTTCAAAATCAATAATTGATAATGATTTAATTAACTAACAAGGTGAATATTAGAACTTTAGTAAATTTAATGAAACCATACAATAATTAGTAATTTGTAAACTTAAAAAAATTTTAATAATTAGAACTTATAATTAAATAATTTATCAATGTAGTATTTGTATGTAATTATAAAACTCAATAGATAATAAATAATGTTATAAAAATAAAGACTCTAATAACAAAATGAACTTTTTATAATATCTCATAGTAAGTCAATAATTAAGAATATGACTAAAATCGATATCTTATTAATATGGTCATGAGATGAAAGACAATATTAGAAATGGTTTAACCGAACTATATAGAATAACTAGATAATTTGAATTTAGTTTAGAAATTGAACTTAGATAGTTTAATCAAATAAACTAAGCAAAATTAGTAACAATAGAGTAGGGATCGATAATTTGATATAGAGAAATTAGTAATTAAATAATGGAAATTTGAGATTTCAAATGCCCTCTTCAATTAGTCTATTTGCTTTAACAATTTTTTTCAACAAATCAAAATTTATCATCTCTTGTGATTCTCAAATTAAACTTCTTTTTCTTTTAATTTTAAATCTCTAAATATTTGAAAATTATAATTTAAATGTTTAATAAATTTGTAAACCCTAAGTTTTAGTTTATTTCATGAATTGAATTATTCAATTCTTTGCAATCATTAAAATGAACCCCTTTTTCTTTTCAATTTACAAATGACTCTGATTTTTTACGTTTAATTACTTAAACTTATAAATGCCCTAATATAGTCATTTTAACCTAAATCTTATCTTTTCGATCCCCATAAATTTTAAAGTCATTTGCTTCTTTGAAAACATCTAGTTTTATGTTTAGACTCAAACTAGATATCTACTCCTTACGAATTGAACTCCAAAACTAGATTTGCAATTCACAATAGTATTTTCTATTACTTAGATTGCCAAATTATTTTCTAATTATTTCTGAGACTTAAGAAAATAATATGAAAGATATGAATCCAATTCTTTTCTCCTAAATATCTGTAAATACCTTTTAATTTCATCTTTTCTTTACCTTTTTCATTTTTCCCTACCCTTTCTTTTCTTCTTTTTCCTGTTTCTCTTCTTCTTCTTCCTTTTGCATTTTCTTTCTTTCTCTTCTCTCTCTCCCAAAAATCAAATTAAGTCCTCAAATTCAAGAAGATCATAAGAAGATTATAGAAGTAATTAAAGAAGCCACAACAACAAAGGAGTATTAGTGGCGAAGTTTTGTTTACTTGAAGTTTTACTAAAACAAGTAAGTTAGTTATTTCTTTATTTGAATTGTTGTAGATACGTGTAAATAATGAGTTAGCACTAGAAATAAGTAAGGATTAGGATAAAACTTGTAAACTTGTGATATATAAGTTTGTGTAACAAAATCTAAGTATATGTTGTTCATGAATAGATTAGATGATTCATGATATGGGTTGATGAAATATGTTGTAAAAACATGTGTATAAATAATATAAACCATGGATATAAGTATATATGTTGCTTTTACGGTGTTTTAGTTGAAGTAAGATGGAAACAAGTAGCAAAAATGGGGTAAAAGAAATATGGGACGTGATCTGGGTTGATACGCCTCGGTATGGGGTGTGGCAAGGGGTGTGGTAGCTATGTCTCTTGCTTAGTTCATATGCCCCTTTATATAGGGTGTAGCAAGGGGTCTGGTGGCTACTACCGCCCTTGATGCACCCTATATGGATCAGGACTTTGCTTGTTCTTTTTTCCTTGTCAACGTTACTTAATTTGATCATAACTTTCATCCAAACTCAGATTGTGGTGATTCAAGATGCTACATAAAGCTTGAAAAGAGCTCTATAAATTATATGCTTTGTGTATTGGGAAATTCTAAAAACATCAAGACCTGAATTTATTTGTTCAAACTGCAATTATATCCATTCGAATTAAACAATGGCTTTACTAGTTCAGTGTACTAGTTGAGTATAGAATTTTATAATATCTTAAAGATCTATAGATTAAGGAGATAAAATGTACTTGATCTAAAATAAATATACTTAGATTAAATAAAGTCTTAATAGACATATGGTAATGACTTAGAAATATAATTGAATATGACTTACTAACTAGACTAAATGACTAATTCTAATCAACTTAGCTAAGATTAAGTTAACATAGACTTAAGTTGATGTGAATATTAGATATAAAATGAATTAGTAATATTTTTAAGCTCAACTTGATATAATGAACTTCGGTAAGCTAAAATGGATTAGATTGATTAAGTTTAATAAATTGGCTAAGTTAAGTTAAAATAGATTTAAAACTTGTAAATGGCTTAGAGATAGTATATTGTAATATGATGGGTTAAACCATGTTTAGAAAAGAAACATGTTGTTTCAAATGTATATTTGCTAAAATGAGTTTTTCATATAAGCTAAAAACTTATTAAGATACATGTATAAAAAATAAAGAATAATGATGTTCTGTGGTAAATAACTTATAAACAAAGGAAAAGAAATAATTTTGACAAATAATGGAGATCTCTCAGTATCTTGGTAAGGCAATCATCACAACCATGGAAGGGTTCCTACATAGTGTATGATCAAATAGGTTTTAAAATAAGACTTTATTTCAATCAAGTGTAAAGTACTAAGTTGTTATTATTTTTGTTTCATAGAAGGAATGGATTAATCTTTGGTTTTCCTAAGGGTTTGCTATGACTTAGCTTGGATGACAAGTGGGTAATATCGATCTTATCACATTATTTGTACTTGTAATGTAGTTGTACCTATATTAAGATAAACATAACTGATAATGTGTGGGGATTAGGTATTCATATGTTATTTGAAGATTGCATTGTTTGATAAATCATTAAAATAAAACCGATCACATATATTACTTGTAATAATTCAATTGCTTTTGTTGATGAGTGTTTGTTAATTGATGTGGTCATTCAGTAATATGGTATATATTTTAATTGACCCTTAAGTAAAATGGTCATGTATTACATGATAACATAACTTGCATTAACATTTTTGAAGTATATACATTACGTCCTAGTATTACAGTTCTATGGTGATCTTAAGCTATGCTAGTGAGGTTGTTTCTTCAATTGGATACCATTGGGCTATCAAACCTCTAGGAACTAAGTAGGCACCAAGGACA
Organism: Combretum micranthum; assembly: GCA_024138025.1. NCBI lineage: Eukaryota > Viridiplantae > Streptophyta > Magnoliopsida > Myrtales > Combretaceae > Combretum > Combretum micranthum. The sequence continues at coordinate 190,419 of JAMXBD010000828.1, forward strand.
TCGCTTGTGTGAGAATTGGCCTTGGGATGCTAGTACTTAGGGAGTTTCTAAGGTCGTAAGACAAAGATGAGGCTATGTTAATGATATATATGTATGGATAACAAATGAATTTAAAAAGAAATCCTCTTTCCTTAGCTCTTTCTAAGATAAAGTTGAAGTTATGTTAATGATATGTATATATGAATAACAAATGAATTTAGAAAGAAATCCTTCTTCCTTAGTTCTCAATCTTTCTTGGATGTGATACTCGTATGGGTCCTTCAATGTCCAAAAGAGGGTATAAATCTCCATTGGTTTGAATTTCGGTCATCTAAACTATGCATGGTTCATATGGTTTAGTGTTGTATTATATATGTTTGTTAAGTACACTTGTTTGATAGTTATATGAAGTGTGGCCTGGTCTTGTTATTCATTGAGCTATGGATTAGGTCATGCCCTTATAGTTTTTTTGCAAGAAAGACTCATACGAGGAAGTGGGTTAGAAGTGTATGAAGAGAGAGTTCACCTTCTATGAAGACCTTGAAGATAACAAGATGAATTTAGAATATAGTCCATATGTTTAGTTTTTAAGTTGGATATTTTGTAATGTATAAGATAAACTTAGATTTAAATTAGTTTTATGTTGTTTAAAACTTTGTAATATGTAAGCTATCTATACTATTTCACTATTCGAAGGGAGATATTGATTCTCTGCAATTCTAGTGGACTGTGAGAATTTGTACTTCCTTAGTTATCAAAATTTTTTTTATACAATTAAAACTTGTATACCAAATATTAAGTTAAGTTTTGCAATATCTGACTTACAAAACAGTTCCTATATTATGGGTGCACACATGGTATGATAGCTCCAAGTTGATCCTACTAGGCTCCCTTTAGGGTTGTGACATTATTCACCTATCCATGGTAGTAGATAGAAGAAGTAATAATCAAAAGGGGTATCAAAGAAATAGTCTAGCTCATCTATAATATGAAAGAAACATAATGTATATAAATACTAGGAAAATATACACTTAATAAAATTCAACTTCTAAGTTTAACATTTTATAGTATTATTGTCCTTCCTTATTCATAACCCTTCTTCACACCTACTTCATTCGGGTATCTACTATTTACTCTCGTTGTGTAGGTTCCTTATTCGATTCACTTGTATAGCGAATATTCCTTTACTCTAAACACATAGGATTTAGGTTTAGGATCCTATTCTTATTAAATTAGTTAGCCTTCTAATTAGCATCTATAGGCCTAATTGATTATGCATGCATTGACATTGACCTAGATAGGTTAATGGCTCTATACTCATTATCTACATGGGTATTCCTCCTTGTTTAGCTATTCGATCCCATTTATTTATTCTTTTACACTATACTATTTATAATTCCCATCAGTTACATATTTACTTATTATTTTTGCATTTAAAATTCCTATTGATCTATTATAATCACTTGAAGTGCAAATTGGTAGCTTCCATTACTTATATCAAAATCCATAAGGTTTATGGTTCTAAGGTTTATCAGCTTCACCACTTTTATTGGTTGTACCCAAATTAGGTCATATCTTATATCCACTTTTCCCATTTTGGCCTGATCTCATGTTATGACCTTTCACCATTTGAAGGTAATTTATTACTATTGTACCCATTGCAAACTATGGTCATGTAGAATTGTGGACCTTGGCTTGTCTATAGGCCCTTGATCTACTTGTTTTTGGTTTCGATACTTCGATTTATTCATATTAATTCTTATTTCACTATCTTATGATTCTTATGATTCCTAAAACATGATTTGGCTTCATCTTATCCTATAATTCTAATCATGAGCTAAGACTACCTATGTTACTATATGTATCATCTTCTTTCTCTACTAAGGCCTTAATCCATTAATTTTCTAATCTTTGTGACCTTAAACATGAATTATACCAATTTATTCCATAAATCACATGTGGGCCGAAACATGTAAGCTTAAATGCATGTGTATCACTTTCATTTCTTTTGAATGATATCATTAACTAATGTCTTAACATTGTTTGATATCATTGCATCTAATCATCACATTTACTTATTTCTTAGGCATGGTCGAAAATTGCAAGGCTTATCTCTTTCTTTTAATCAAATTTTACACACATCATTCAACTAATTAAGGAACATTGAAACATAAGGGAGGTAAGTTTTGGCAATTCAAACCCTAACCCTACTAATGTCGTGACTTATGTGGGAGATTAAGGTTGTTTTGTGCTTTGTTAATCATCTTATTTAACTATTCCAGTTTTGCAAAAATAATTCACTTCTTTTTGCTTGTGCCACGACTCTTATAAGGGGTTTTAGTAGGATTTTGTTCCACTTTGTTTCTTAAATACTATCTTTAAGCTATTAAACATAGGGCTGTAAAATATTAGACATGGATTGCAAGAATCTAGACATGGTTTAATTATTCCCCTTTCTATTTTTTTCCTATCTTATAATCATGGAAATGAAGAAAACATGAAACAAACCATTGTGAACCCTATATCCTTATGAGTGTCGTGATCTATGGGGCGCCTATAGGTGAGATTTTTCTCTATTCAATTTGTCACATGATTAAGAACATTGTACAACTTCATTATCTTAGAGAAAATTAACAAGTACAATTGGAAAGGGAAAGTGCAAACAGTAAATTCGAATCACATGCGGGGGAAAGGAGAGGTGTCAACGTGACCAATGTTTTGGGGTCAAGAGTGAAATTTTGTTGTTTGAAGCCTCCTACAGATTTATTCAAAGTGTTTAGGTGGTGGTTTTCAAGAAATCCAACATTTTTACCTCACCATGCCAAACCTTAGAAATCACATATCTATCATTTCCTTTTCTTTCCAAATTATATTTTCTAGCCAATAAAAAGTTTGAGGTTTTACCTATAGAGTTAGAGGAGTGATTTAGTATCATTCCTTCTTAGCTTTAAATTTTCAAACCTATAGGGAAAAACAAGAGGCAAAACAAGGAAAAAGAACTAAAGAAAGAGTTCATGTTCCTTACCTTTGGTCACAAAAGATCCTTTCCTTTTTGTGTGAGGATAGAGCAAGTTACTTTAACGTTGATATTGTTGTTATTATTTTTAGTTTTAAAGGGAGAGAGAGAGAGACGAATGGGAGGGAGAGGAAGAGAGGTCATGGTTTTTAGAGAGAAAAGAAGGAAAATGAAATGATTTTGAGGTTTAAGTTGATTTAATGTTGTTTAGGAATTTAGATTTCAAATTTAGTAAGTGAGATTGTTTAAAATCCATGCATTTATTGATAGGAACAACATTGGTCTGTTTTACTGCTCTTAGGCGGCTACATGATGGGAGAATGGAAGGGAGTGATATTATCATTGCCCTTCTTTGTACTTAAGTCTTGAAACTTAGATTTCTCTTGATTTTCTCCAATTTTGGTAAGGGAAAAAGTGATGGGGCCATCACCTATTAGCTCACAGCAAATAGGAGGGAAAGAGAAATTTTATTTCTCTCTTGGTTAACATTTGCATTATTATTATGTACATGTGATGAACAGTTTTATTATATATTAGATATCTATGACCAAGTGGATAAATTTATTAATTAATCAAAGATACACATATTTATATCATTTCATGTTTTTAAATTATTGCTGATAATTCTGGGTACTGATATTTAGGGTTTCATGTTTATGCAATTGGCGAATACTTGGGTTTAAGCTACCCAATTAGGGTTTAGGTTCTAAATTAGGGTTTTCGATTGGTTTATAATTCGTAGTATATTGAAGTCATTTTTGATCTGATACTAGTTCTTATTAGATGATTTTTGGGTTATTGGTCTATCTTATCATTACTATATGATCTTCGTAGGGTCTCTTACCTATACGAGACCGTTATGGTATAGTCTCACAAGTTGTTATGATAGTTCATCCAAAACAAAAATTTTTAGGGGTTTACAATCGGATGCTTAACTGGATGATTCTGTCAACGAGATCATAGAAATTCCTTGATTTCTATATTGAAGTATAATGATTGCTATAGTTACTACCATGATGGGATTGAATTTCTTTCCATCTTTTCATTTTTTTTTTATCTAAGTTGATTTATTATCCAATATATGTTACAACAAATTATCATAATATCCGTTTATAAGGACAATAGGGTTAGACCTTTTTTTTTTTAGTGTATGACTGATTATGATATTATCATGACGCAAATAGGGGCCTAGTAGAATTGTACTAAAGTCATCATATCATGTGTGCACTTATAATATGAGGACTTTCTTGCAAGTCAATAATTGCAAGACTATCTATTTATCTATTCATTACATTCCATTTTATAAATATAATATATGTAATATCCTTTTATTATGGAAACCAATAGCCCACAATGCACAAGAATCATAGAGAATAGGTATCCTGGTAGGGATCAGAGAGTGTCATTGTAGATGATTAAAATATTTCAAGTCTTGGAGGATCAAAGCTATCAACCATGAGGATCAGAGCTCCCGGCCTAAATTGAGAGTCACTAGCTTAAAGCTTGGAAAGTTGTATGCTGGCTTTGTATACTACCGGCCTTTTTGGCTAAGTCGTTAGCATAAAGACTTACACCAATAGCCTTCTTGGTATGTAAATTTATATTAGTTAAGTGTTTTTATTTTTTAGGCCATCCAATTTGTACTTTAGGCCACTAGCTTTTATATTTATGTCTTTTAGGCTTCCATGTTTTAGTCTATATAAACTTATTGGTTGTAAACAATTGGAAGATCTTATTTTTGATGAATTAAAAATTAAGAGTGGTTCTCTTTGGTTTTGGAAAGAACTTTTCTAAACTTATCGGGATTTCGTGTGGCATTCATCCTGACTTATCAATCGATTTTTCATCCCGATTGTTGTGTCCTCACTTATACCAATATTCTTGCTTTTCTAAGCAATAGGTCGCGATTTCCATTAGGTTCTTAGATGGTCATTGGATTTAATTCCAGGTTACAATAACGAGTCTTGTCATAGGTTGTCATGGTTTGTATCATTTGGTATAAGATCGAAGGTTTTCTAGGAATCTCTTATCTAGTTCGATTAGAGGAAGGTATATCAAAACCCTAACTCCATTCGTACATATCATTTGATTTTCTTTTTTTGTTTTTAGAATTGTTTAATCTGGTTGATTCCTTTAGTGTCTTTGTTATGGAAAAGAAAAGATAAGAAAAGAAAGAATTCAGAAATATATATTAAAAAAAGATTTGATTTTAGGGTTTGGTAGAATTTTTGCGAAAGGATTGAATTTCAGTGGTAAAAAGCAAGAGTGGTGAGTCCATCATCTAGAAAAGCCAAAATTGAGTGAAATACGAGTGATTTCACATCTAATGAGTGTAAACACATGAGGGAGCATGTGAGGACTAACCCATCTTTTTTTCAGTTTTCATCTCTTTTGTAGGTACAAATTATGAGTAGTGGTGAAGAAAATACTAAGATAAATATAAAATTGCTTATGCAAGCCATACATGATCAATTTAAGACTCTGAACATGAGGTTAGATAATTTGGAGTCTCCTAGTAGATCTAAACCTATTAGAAAAAAGTCCCATGTTGAAGAGGAAAAAGAGGATGATTATAATGAAGGTAGTTTCATAAGAGGAAGAGGGAAGGCCCAAAAGTGTGACAATAATCTATGTAACATCAAGATGAAGATACATCCATTTCAAGGAAAAAATGATCCAGAGTTGTATTTGGAATGGGAAAGAAAGGTGGAGCATATGTTCAATTGATATAATTATTCTAAGGAGAAAAAGGTTAAATTGGCAGCAATTGAATTTACTAATTACGTTAGCATTTAGTGGGATCAATTGGTGCTTAAGAGGCATAGATATGGTGAAAGACCTATTCGATCTTAGAAGGAGATGAAAGTTGGGATACAAAAGAGATTTATCCCTAGTTACTACTATAGGGATTTGTGTAAGAAGTTGCAGTCTGACACAAGGATCTATGAGTGTGGAGGATTACTCTAAAGAAATGGAAATAGCCATGATTAGGGCTAAAGTGGAGGAAGACCAGGAGGCTAGATTCATTGATGGGTCGAACAAGGAGATTGCTGATATAATGGATTTACAGCATTATGTAGAGATGGAGGAGTTGCAACATAAGGCTATTAAAGTGAAAAAGCAGTTGAAGTCTAGGGGCAATTCAAGGTATGGCCTGGCTTCTACTTCCTTATGGAAATCAGATTAGAAGAATCACAAAGTAGCTTCAAAATCAGAAGAGGATATGAAGGCTAAGGATTCTATTACTGATTCTAAAGGTAACACTGAAAAACCCCCCTTCTAGATCTCGTGATATTAAATGTTTTAAATGTTAAAGACATGGACATATTGCTTCTCATTGTCTAAATAAAAGGGTTATAATTATTTTGGATGATGGTGACAAAGAAAGTGTAATTAAGCACAAATGATGATGAAATGCCAACATTGGAAAACTATAGTGATGTTGAAGAACTCGAGAAGAGAAGGTTAGTGGTAGTTGTGAAGTGAGCTTTAAGTGTGCAAATGAAAGAAGAATCCAAAGTGCGATGAGAAAATATCTTTCATACTAGTTGCTACATTGGTGACAAGGCATGTAGTATGATTATTGATGGGGGTAGTAGCACTAATGTTGTCAACACATTTCTTGTGGGAAAGTTAGGGCTCAAGACCACTAAACACGTTGGTCCATATAAGCTACAATGGTTGAATTAATGTGGGGAAGTTAAGGTAATAAAATAGGTGTTAGTTACTTTTTTCATTGGTAGCTACAAAGATGAAGCTCTATGTGATGTGGCACCTGTGCATTCGGGATATATTTTGTTGGGAACGACCATGGCAATATAATAGAAAGGTTATACATGATGGCTTTCACAATGTTTATTTATTTTTCATGAACGGTAGGAGTGTGAAACTTGCACCTTTAACTCCAAGTTAAGTTTATTAAGATCAAAGGCAGATTAAGGAGGCTCATGATAAATAAAGAGAAAGTAAGGCTAAACGCAATAAAGAGCAAAAGAGTACGAGTGTGAGAGAAAAGAAGTGCAAAGGTGTGAAAAATAATGAGGGAAGAGAAAAACAAGTGAGATTGAGAGATGAAAAAGTAAAGAATGAGAGAGATAATAAAAAAAAATGAGATTAAGAACCCTTTATTCGCAAGGCAACAACTACATATACCATTGTACAAGGATGTATATTTTTCAACTAATGAAGTTAACTTTTCTTTGCCTAGTAAAGCTATTTCATCCCTGTAAGAATTCAAGGATTTGTTTCCTCAAGAAATTCTAGATGAATTACCTCTATTAAGAGAATTGCATCCAAGAGGAGATGGTTTATCTTAGTTGATTACAATGATGTGGATTCGAGGGCAAATCCTTTCAAGGAAGAAGAGAATGATGACGATCAAAGGACGTCATCATGGAAGATTAAAACATTTCAAATCTTAGAGGATCAAAGCTGCCAATAATGAGGATTGAAGCCGCCGGCCTTGAAGCTTGGAAAGCTGTATGCTAGCCTTTATGGCTAAGCCACCAGCATAGAGACTTACACTGCCGACCTTTTTGCTATGGAAATTTATATCAATTTCATGTTTTTATTTTTTAGGTCGCCTGATTTGTATTTTAGGCCCGCTAGCTTTTATATTTACGTCTTTTAGGTTTCCATGTTTTAGTTTATATAAACCTATTGGTTGTAAACAATTAGAAGATCTTATTTTTGATGGATTGAAAATTGAGAGTGATTCTTTTTGGTTCTCGAAAGAAATTTTCTAAACATATCGGGATTTTCCATGGTCTTTATCCTGACTTATTAATTGATTTTCCATCCCCAATTGTTACATCCTCACTTATACTAAGGTTCTTGCTTTTTTAAGCAATAGGTCACGGTTTCTATCATATTCTTAGACGGTCCTTGGATTTAATTCCAAGTTACGATAACGGGTTTCATCACCAGTTGGCGTGGTTCCTATCATACACCCCACCAAATAATTAAAAAAAAAATTAGGTACTAAATTCTACAAAAGACAAAGACTTAAGTCATTTTATAATTTTATTCTAAGTTTATCTTACATTTGATCTATCTTTCTTCTATTTTCAAGATATCCAATGGATGTGAAATCGTCACTCATTCGAACCCTTTCCCAGGTTACATTTATCTTGCAAAAGAACTATATGGGTAAGAGCAAACCATGACTCAGTCTCATAACCACACATCAAGTAAGTCCGCAAAAGTTTTATTAAGTAATCATATGCAATGTCGTAATCAAACATATAAAAATGCAATCAACATTCTCGGTTATCTAGAATCCAAGTATAGTATGGATTTACACCCTCCGATACTAGGGTTTTAGGAATAGTGCTACATCACTAGCGCCCAGCGAACCAAGGTCTAGGGTTTTCAACAAGGAAAAATGGTACCCAATATGGTCAAAATTACTTATACTTTTTTAATGGTTCAAAAACAAACAATCCCAAATCTTAGTTCTACAAATAGCGTCACACTAAGTAATAACAACTTTCTTGTCCCTACCCTAATGGATAATGCTCCCTAACAGAACACTTAGTTTCCACTAAGTAGGGCAATGGCCACATAGAGAGGTATGGTTCATAAAAACACTTTATACAATAATTGATAAATTTCCCCTTATAGACCAAAAAAATTATCATGTAGCGATAGCACCTAAAATAATGCAAGATGCAAGTGTGCAATGCATGATCATTTATTATTATAGTAAGATAATTATTAGTTCAATTTTTTAGTGACCCGTTCAAAATTTCACACACTTCTCAAATTTATTTTGTGACACAACAATTAAATAAACAAGTAGTAGTATAATCATTTTACATTTAATATTTTAGCACAGAAAACATATCACCAAGCACATACGAGAAATTCCTAAACCCTGCACATTCATTAGTTCAATATAGTAAAACAAAGTGCAACTAATTTGCGTACACAAAACAATGTCGAAGGTCATAGAGATGCTCACCTAATTTTAGCGATTAATTAGTAGTAGCAGCAACCTTCAAGATAAGTTATGTTGTCCCTCAGATCATCTATTCATATACAATGATAGAATAGTGAGCTCATTTACTATATTATACAAGAAGCTCCGATAAGATTCTATTTGTATTTATTACTGGGTGTTTGTTTTAATGGTCTTCATATATTCATAATTTAAGCATAATTCATTTGAATTTATAAGTAAAAATATTATTTTTAATTTTGACTATAGTAATTTTGGACTTGTATTATTATTATTATTATTTGTCTCTATGCTACCTCTACATTAATCTTATTACAACTCATATATTTTTATTATTTATATGAGTTCTAAAGATAATAAGTAGTTATTACTGCTATATTGTATTACTTGATATAAGTTTCATTTTTGTTTGATAATTTAAGAAATTTGTTTTATGGTATGACAAAGCCTATTTTATTATCATTATCATTGTAATTTTATTTCATTTTATTTATTATTATTATTATATATATTTCAGTTTATGCGGTCTATGGAACGCATACACCTTACAAGAAATGCGTCTAAAATTTCAATTTGGTAATGGTAATAATGACCTCTAAGTCACGGGGTCAAATCATTAACAATTAGTATTCTAGTTTCCATACCTAGCTCAACTTAATTTTATTTGCTTTCCAATTTCACTTAAATATTTGTGGGTTCATAATACCATGTTATATGTGGTCCACTTTTACTTCAAGCTGTTTTGGGAGCAATCCCTAACATACTTATTTGATATATTTATTGTCCATGGGGGTCCATGGGTCAACTTCTACTCCTAATGATTGTGTCTTAGAAACAACATAACTCTGAAAAATTTATAATTACCTCTGCTATATATACTTTTATTATTCCTCTATTAATTATAGACCGGTACGACTTTGTATTCAAATAAATTATGTACTAGCATTCTAGCATATAAATCTTATAGGTTCGAATATAACTACTAGCCTCTTTTATAAATTGAACCAAGCTTCTATGCTGTCATTGCTAGTAACAAATTACCTTCATAGGTATATTCATTTGGAGGTCACATCGAGATAAGTTAAAGGCCAAACTTGAGTTTTTATTCCACCCTCACCTTCTCTTATATGTACTTCTATTCAATCACATAGCATTGACAACAAATTGCAAGGAAGGAATTGCATACAGCTATTCCCAAATACATCTGGTCTAAATACATATTCAACATATATATATATTATATATATTATTGGCCATTACAATGAAAGAAAAGGAATTCGAAACCAGAACTCTCACTTGAGAAATTTGGCAAATGTCACTAGATATAATTTCATTAATTATATATATATATATATATATATATATTAAGGCTTTACTAGAAAATGAAAAGGGACCTCCCTAATCAAAGTAGAGTAGCTACGTGGAGAACAATGACCTGTAATCTTAAGAATACTCGTGCAAACTATCTTTCTATTTCATACAATTTGAGCATTGACATCTATACTATTTGCTAACTTCAGCCGTCAATATTTGCCACTGCTATACCCTAACGAGCTTCAAAGAGTGCCCGGTCAAGCTATAACACACTGGAATAATTCACCAAAAACCTGCAATTGTTGGTCATAACTTCAGCATGTAGGCCGTTTCTATTTACATCTTATCAACCTCTTGAGAATCCATATCTTGTAAAAGCAAGGTCTGCCACCTGTCTTTCCCATCAACTCCGATTTGCATATCTATTACACACATTTTAGACAACATTGATGACTATATGCAATCATTGATTACAGTCTATAATGTCTATAATTCTTGTTTGCTAACTGGTTTCTGTCTCAAAGTACAATCGCTTCTTAAATCATCTGTAGGAATATGCTTCAAAAACCTTCAATCTCGTATATGGTTAGTCAAATATATGGACATAGGCCTTATTCTGCGTGCATTCTACCAATATTTGAGCTTCCAAGTCTTCCCTGTTAATTCTCATAAAAGAAAGCGGTTAGAAGATCAAGAATGGTAAAAGTTGGTTTACATCTAAATAAATTAAATCAAGTAATGCTTAGATAAATGTTTTGTATTGCCTTACTTCTTCTAGCTGTTATAAGATAAACCAAACATGTTATATTTCCATACTTACTTCATGGGTGAAGTCATTCTAAAACTCTTATAATATGTTTAGTTCAATGGAATAGAGTCAGTATTCTAGCTTTATTATTACGGAATATCTATTTCTTTGTTTGGTTTGCAAAAAATTCTATCAAAACAATATTTAATCCATATAATATAGAATAGATAAGAAATCTCTATTTCTTTCATTTACTGGAGAAATGATAATTCCTGACTAAAAAATATGTTTTATTCCAAAGATATCCTAACTATTAAATAAGGAATTGCTATTTCTTTTCAGCCTTACTCATTTCAGTGAACCAAACATACCGTTAGTATTTATACGTTGAACTATATTATTACTAAATTGGATAGCATGAACTAATTCGGTGCTATTATAAATCCATATATCTTATTTCTATTGACTACACTACAATCACGTCCTTTGCTTCTCCATCCTCAAGTGATAGCAAAATAATTATCACATCACTTTGATTCTTCAAATCACTAATTCTGTCAGCTATTCAATCATTACTACTTTACACAGAAGAGCCCATTAATAAAGTAGGTTTAGTCCCCAATTCAATTATGTCTAATCTTTTGCATTAATCGTCTTCAAATCACATGCGTACTTCTCCTATTCAATTTATTTAAACAGGATAGCGAATAAACCATTTGCTACGGTTTTCCATTACATACCTTAATACAAAAATAATGATGTTTAGCTTAATTCCTCTTCTTGCTCTAGTCGAAAGTTTCTTCAGAAAGCTAACTCAGTCATCACCCCCATCTTACCTTAAACTAGCAGCAATTTCACCAATTTCAATTACTAGTTTTCACACAATGACATGTAGCTATGACAAGTAGAATATGATAACTTCTCCTAATTAGCTAAATCAAGGGCAACAACACTACACCAAATTAACAACAAATTTAAGTCGACAATGCAAAAAAGGGGACTCTTTGTTTTTTGGTAGATTACAGATAGAGATACTTTTTTCAAACTTTTTTTAACAAATTATTCATAAAGAATTAGACATAGATAAAAAAATGTTGCAATTCTCACTAAAAGATAAGCTAGATTAAATATAGATAAAATATAAACGTAAATTGGACATATTTACACATATTATTTTAAAAAAGATATAGATACATATGAAAAACAGACTATCCAAACCCCGATCAGATCAGCTATAGTCTGTTGAATATATGGTATTCAAAGTGTATTTTGATGAGGAAATGAAATGCATAATTAATCACTTGATCATATTTAAGTTACACTTAATTAGTAAAACAAGTGTTCAATTTGTTTCGGATATATTTGAACTTGTTTTGCTTTGTTTTTATTTATGTTTGTAGTTATGTCTTGATTCAAACAATTTTTAGACCCTATTCTTTTAGAATTTGTTAAAGTTTAAAACATAAAAGTTGTAGATCTCTTTTTAAGCTTTCCATAGCATCTTAAATCACCTCAATTAAAGTCTGGATGAGGAAGTTATGATCAAAATATGAAACAGTATCGAGGTTAGAATTGGACATTGAAACATACCGTCCGGACGGTAGCATATGGCTTCCAGACGATAGTTTGATCATAAACATTTTGATTTTGTTCAAGTAGTATACTGTTCGGATGGTAGGGTATGGCATCCGAACAGTAGATGGTTTGCTGCTCTGTTTTCTAGGTAGCATTTGGACGATAGGCCTACAGTGTCCATATGCTAGTTGATAGAAAAATAGTCGTTGGGGCCTCTTTTACTCAACCATTAGAGGTGTGTTTGGTTGACAACGACTAGGAGGCTTCAAGACATTATAAATACAAGTGTTTGGGGACTTGAAGAAGAGGTCTAGATCTTATTTATTGCATACATCTCCTTGTAAACACTGTCTATATGAATTAATTTTAAATTGTGATATTTTGTAAGTGAGAGCCAAGTGTAATGTTAATTGCTTTGTAATTGCTATCCTTTGTCAAGCACTACACTAAGTGAGTTGTGAAATTTGGTGAAGTCTTGAGTTGATTCTAGGGTGTTCAAGTTTGTAAAGACTCAACTTAAGCATTTGTGTTATTGATGTATTGAAGACCTCTGTTGAAGCAAATTGTTATTGTGAATAAAGTGGTGATGTCCTCCATCGAGGGAGGCAATTATTGTGGATCATGGAGACTAGAGGTGGACCGAACTATGCATTAAAAACACGGTGCAAACTTTCCTTTCTCTATCTCTCTATTTATTGTTGTTGATTATATTTGTTGTTGTGTATGAATTAGACATTGAGCTTGAAAAAGAAATTGTTTTTAGTGCATAATTGTTATTCTTTAGGTGTTACTTAGTTTCTACATAATCTTCAACACCCTTCATCCTATAATCCACATTTAGCATATCAATTTATTTTCTAACTGCGCTGAACTAAAAACAACAACAAATGTTACCAACTAAGTTTTGCTTGTTCGATTAACCTAACTAGGCCATCCTAATTTCTTCAATTATTCATAATCAACTTAATCATAGTATTAATACAATGGCTTTCTTAAATCATACATAAGCTTTCCTAGGTCTTTCCCTTAGCTAAAACACCAAATACGATGGTCAATGGTTAAGTGAAACTTTCCTTCACTTCCCCAACTTATCCAAAGTCTTGAAACTACAATGAACATAACACTAGTTCCATTACTTTTCATCCAACTGCAATAATACTTTAATATTCTATTCCAACTAAGTTATGCTAAGTCTAGGTTCTAAGCATAACAAATAATGGTAATGTATCTACAAGTGGTCTGTGGTCATAGACACAGTTCACATGCTCTGACACTTCCCATACCTAGCCGATGGTAACACTTTCACCATCTTCCCCATCTTTCTTTTTAATTTATACATTATCTTAAATCAATCCACAAATTGCGAGAGATTTTTCATCGTCCCTATTCTAACCAAGCCACAATCAGCCATATTCATCAATCTAATATACTTTAATAAATTCTTCTACCATTGCTTTATCCAAAGGTTGTCTAAGGCAAACAATTTCACCTTCTAGGTACCTTTGAAATGAAAACAACATCTAGGTTAGCCGCAACCTATAACTAGAACTCCACCAAACACCGTTTACTTTGTAGGAATGAATTAGTGTCAAAGAACCCATGCTATTCCCGGCCCTATTCAAAACTGAAACCTCAACAATCAAATACCATTTACCATCATTTTATTTGATTTTTAAACCATTTTTCTATCAGTGATTAGCACCCTATTATCAAGCAACATTTAGACCATAACAACTAGCACAGTTATTCAATGACTAATAACTTGAGAAATACACACACACACACACACACACACACATATACATATCAGTCTCATGTTCTTATATCTTAGTTTTTAAAATTGGAAAACTAAATAAGATAAAGCCTAAAACTTAAAAGCATCGAAAGATACTGAAACTTACTGTTTTAAAGAATTTGAGTTTCTAAAGGAGATTGGTGGTTGTTTCTGCTTCTGGTATGGTGACGGCCGACGCTGCTGGTATTGGGTTGCTGTTATGGCTAGTGACAACGAAGGTCAGGGGTGGAGATGGAGTCGTTCCATCGGCAAAGAAGGAAAAAGTAGTTCGCTCTATTCTGCAGCGTGGTCGGAAATTGAAAGGAGATCATGAAGCTTCTCTTTTGGCCGGAAATTTATCTAAATTTTGTCTTTGAAATATATATATATATATATAAATATATATAGGTGTTGGTAAATTTAATGTTTAGGTTTACTTTTAAATGTCTAAACTTTGTCTTTAGTTTCCCTATTAGTTATCTGAATTTTATTATTATTATGACTTTTTGTTAAGTCATCTAATAGTTTACAACTAATACTACGTTACTTGTTATTGACATTAGTTATACTGATGATATTTTATTATTGTTAATCGTTCATTATGGGTCTGTTTGTTTTAGCTTTTTTTCGACAGATACAGACACTTTTTTAAACTTTTTTCTAACAAATTATTTATCAAGAAATAGATATAGATAAAAAAATGTTGACAGTTCTTATCAAAACATCAAATAGAACAAATATAGATAAAATTTAGATGCAAATCGAATATATTCACACATATCATTTTAAAAAATATACAGATACAGATGAAAAACAGATAATCCAAACAGACCCTATAATTTATAATATGATAAACATTTACATAATATTATATGTTCTTCAAAATTATATGTAGTCACAATCATTGTAATAGCAACTTATGATATTGCTAAGATAAGTATTGTAGTGATAATCTATGCTATAATGATATATTGTATAACTGCAATATTTAGTGTTAAATTATAACAATAATATTCTAGTAATCCACTAACATTATGATGTTAGTTATCTTATATTTATAATATGATAATATATCATGATTATAATAAATAGTATAGTAACATAATAACTATGATATTATTAGTTATTGTTAGTCTTTTAAGATATAAATATAGTAAGTTATATATTATCGTGTATTTTGTAACCATTTATAATAATCTTATTTGATTAATTAATTCCATTAATAACCTATCAAGTTAATATTAATATTTACAACATATTACTACTATTACTGCTACTCCAATTGTTGTATAATATATATAAATAGTATCTATGTATCTTACTTCCATTAACATACCTATATGAATAAATTAAAAGTGCAATTTATTTTATGGGTATTAATATAATATAAATTAGGGCTTTTAAATCGTAGAATATTGCGATTGACTTACATTTTAAAGTTTTAAATTATTGTCGATCTTATAAGTCAATTATAGGATTTTATTATTAGGGGCTCTGATACCAACGTGATTAGTATTTCTACTTGGTATCAAGACAAATTTTATTATTAAGAAATGCCATTGATAACATCCATAATTTCAAAACTACGATGGAGCTATATATGTTTTGATATTTCTAAATCACAAAAAATTAGGACTGATTTTTTGCACATTTTCATAAAACCTCTCTAAATATTATTATCAAATTGAGCAATTATCAAGAATTTGATCCATGAAAATTCCGTGGGATTACAAATACCTACAAAGGTTCCCTTAAATTATCATAGTTTTCATCTAAGCAAGGGGACAGAGTTATAACTTTCTAGTCATAATTATGTTGTGATACATGTATCTAAGTTGTCCATATGGATTTTTTCATGACCCTAAATAGAGGTCTAGCAGGATTATACCAAAGTTATTATATCATGTGTGCACTTGTAATATGAGGACCGTCTTGCTAGTCAGAATTTGCAAAACTCTAATTAATTATTCCTCCTTAAAATGGTCATAACTTGGTTATTTTAGGTTCAATTTTCGCATATGAGTAGTTATTTTCTATGTACTTCGAATGATCTATCTATTTCTATGGTTATTTTGATCATAGAAGGTCTTTAAGGTCTCAAAACAGTTAAGGTCAAATTGCTTCCAAATTATGTTTTAACTACTATGGTATTTTCTAAAGATTTCACGCTATATAAAATTCTCTAAGGTGTACATTATTCATATGTTCAAATATAAATGAATTATGAAAAATAATTCATTGCATATTCATGTTTTTAGTGTTGTTTCTCATAAAAAATTATTAAAGAAATCTTTCTAATAAAGCTTAAACACTTTACTACTTTGATAGAAAAATTAAAACCTTTTCGGTGTGATCATTTCTTGCTTTGTAAAGCTAGTACATCAGGATTGAAAATGCAATTTCATAGTTTGTTTATGCTCGATATTCACAACATTAAAGGGAATTTATAGCCAAGTTCCATTTTGATTAATTGCTTTAAAAAAAAAATGAAGTCATGTGTTTTATGAAAAGAATTTCAAAGTTGAAATTTCTCATGGTCCTTGCTTAGGTTTTGGCATGGTAATAATTTTGAGCATAAATTGTTATTTTGCTAGATCATTTCTAAAACACTGAAATCAAGTTGTTTTGAGAAGAAAATCCAAATTTTACATCCTTATTCTTTTTTTTTTTTCATATGTTACGGCATCTCTTAAAATTTGGGGGGATGGAGTTTTGTTTCCGAAATTCCCTTTTACTAAATTGTTTTCCATGTATTAAAAAATCGAGTTTTAGAAAATATTTTACATAATAAAGAATTATCATGGTATAGAGATTCACAATTACATGAATCTTCCATTTTATGTTAAGCCCTCTAAATTAGTAAGTAAATATTATGATAATCCTTTGATCATTATCTCATTTTTTTCTGTTTAATTTAGAGGCTTTTGGTCATCATAACATTTAGAGTTCAAATATTATTTATCATTATCACAAAATCACTACGAGCATTACATGTTTATGAACACAGAATATATTTTTTGACAATATAATATCAAAATGAACATAAAATAACTTGTTGAAAAAAAAATAATAAATATGAATATGAAAGTAACATAAAGTAAAATAGGAGTCTTAGATTTAAGAAAAAGATTCCTAGGATTTCGAAATAGACAAGTCTCCATGCAACTTGATTATGGACAAGTCTAGACTAGAATGGGACTAGTGGTTTCTTTTTTCAACTTGGAATGAACAAGTCTTCGAGACTTTGATATAGGAAAAGTTTCTTGAATATACAATAAACTGCATAAAATATAGAACAAGAGAGTAAATAAATTTCAAGCTAGATTAGAAAGGTTATATTAGTGAGCTTTTATGCTCTAGAGGTTATACAAACACACACACGCACACACATATATATAGATACATATATAGAAAGTTAGGTTAGTGCACACAACATAAAGAACATAAGGATAACAAAAACATAAACATAAAGTTAAGTATGAAGTCATACGTTTCCTCCCCCTAGCATGAAGCATCATAGGAAAAATCATAAGGATTACACAATAGCTCATATGTATGATCATGTGTCACACTCTCACAAGATATCGTAGTTGTAACAATACAACATGTAACCAACTGGGGCCTCCATAAGGTTACATAAGTATTCTATAACTAACATTCCCCGTATGGAGTAGACAGATAAAACAGGATCTAAAGTTGATTTGAACAAGAAATGTATTGCTATATATAAGCCATAAGCAAAGATAATATACAAGTCTAGGTCATCACTTAACTATTACATCCATAGTCTGCAAGATTTTCATTAGAACTCTTTTACAATAGAACTTACGAGAAAACAAAACATAACTTATGATATGCAAACATGATCACTAAGTCTCTATTACAAACGAGATCTTCCTTCCAAACATGGATACATAAGTCCATTTTCTATCCTAACTTCCATACCTAGTCTTAGTCTTGGTCTGGTCTTCTTGCTTATATTCTTATAAAACAACAGTCTAAAGGAGCATGAGCATAAAAAGCTTAGTGAATAACAAAGCTTAACACATTCATTAATATCAAAAAAGTTTAGTTAACAATCATATGTAATGCATCCATCAAACAATGTAACAAACATGGTTTGGATAACCGGAATCCAAACCTATAAGGATTTAGGCCCCCCTAGGGTTGAAGGATCAGTTAGGTAATTCATGCCCATGAGAATCCCAAAACTAAAGAATAAGAACTCTTCCAATCTCATTTACTATTTATAAATAGATAATATATACTCTCCACTTCTCTTATAACATGAGAATTCTTACTAAGTATCAATACACTAAAGCCAACTCTAATGTAGACGACCTCCTTCGAAGCCTGCTCAGTTCCTGTAAAGCTGACAACCCTATGATAACTTTAATCAGATTTACTGGACTCAACAAGCATTACTATAGAATTGAAATATTAATACATGACATGAATACTATACTGATGCAATTATGATGACATGTAATGCATGCCAATTTACGTTTAAGAGTTTGGTTAGCTTTATTCCATATTATTTAATAGTCACTCCAATTTTAGAGATACATCAATTCAAGCTACACACTCATTATCAAGCAAGAAATTATCATTTTGAACATTAAGATTTGTGATTCATTCATAAAACACATAGCATACAAGATTTCCCAACCCCATGCACTTGTTCAATTCCAATTGTACTTATACTATATTCCACTACTATACAATCACAAGCAAAGTAAAAAGGTTCAGTTACTCACCTTTGCATATCACCTTAATCATCATAATAATCACTTAGGAAATTTGAATCTTGATTTAGGGTTCTTATAAGATAGAAGACTTGCATTACTAACTATATAACAAGGAAAAGAAGGATTAAACAAGATTTTAGAGCTATATGAGACATATAAATAATTTAAAGGCCATAAATCCCTGGCTACGCCCCACAGGAAGGGGTATATACAACCAGGTTGGACATAGAAACTTTTATGCCCCCCGCCATGCCCCTATATCCATTTTCTAGAGCATATCCACTCGGACAACACATATAGAGAGTTCTACTCCCTCTGCTATGCCCCCATATGAAAATGCTAGCAAACAACACTTATAAACCTCAAATTTTAGCACATTTTAACAAACTTCAAAGGTCTTGTTCTTAATCAAAACACTATAACATCATCAAACAAGACTCATACTCATCATTCTCATCTTCATGTAACCTTGTACCTATCTAACTTCACATCAACACTACTACTAACCATCTATAGTGTAAACCCTGAAAACTCCCATAATAAGAAACAACTTTAGAATAGAATTTATGAACTGACTAGTAAACCAAGAGGTTAACCAGAAACCCTAAGTAGATAGATAACTTAAATTTGGCCGATTTAGGACCCATAAACTTCATAAAAGAATTTCTTTGATCAGGAATTGATAATTCAAGGTATGATCAAAGGAAACTTTAAATTTTAAAACCGAATCCTTGTCAAACAAATAGATTAAATGGAGAAAACCTAAATATAAATATTAAGTGATTACTTTAGTATTCAATAGAGACCTGGAATTAAAACAAGGTATAGTAATGAACCTATATTTGGATTGGAACCCTAAAATTTGAGATTTCTAGTCAGTAATAAACTACATTAATAAGATTTCATAGTGAGTATCCAAATCTAATACATATAACTAATTTAACCTATATATCAGTAGTAATATTAAGTAAACGACTCAATATGGTTTTAGTTAGAAAATCATGATCTTAAGATGAACTGTTAGGATTATAAATACCTAATAAAAACATAAACTGATAAATAACTTGAGATCTAGACCTCAAATACAGATTTGAATCATACCAATATTCGAATTAGGGTTTTCTAAAGCTCTTGAAGCCTGAAACGAAAATTGACCCAAAAAGCTTATAAAACCTAAATCGTGGAGGATAAACTTTCTTAAACAAATCAATACGTACAATTAAAACTTAAATTTGTACTTTTTGTTAAACTAAACATCTTGTAGGATCCATTAAAGACATTTGTATATATAAACTTACATATATAAGCTAAAATATACCCTAATAGTGTAATAAACTACCCAAAAATTCAACTAAATAATATCTAACTAATATATAACTAATATATATGTAATTACAACTTGTAGGAGACGTTTCTATTTCGTTTTAAGGGTTGTGATCTTCTCAAAAATGATGAACCGAAATTTCCTCAATTATTTGCACCAAAGTCAATCCCAATCCTCTCCTAAGCCAATACAAATTAGCCAACTCACCCACACATTAATGACAATCAAACAAGGAATTGAATGAACCACAAACAGGAGCAATTCGTTTCAAATTTAAGAAAGAAACAAGGCCGAAGATTTGCACATCGTTTATATATATATATACACATTAACGAACTTGAAAAGGCAAGCAAATGAACTTCAATTCCTCTCAAACTTTCCAGAATACAACTACACCCTATTAGAAGTTGAATCAACCTAGAAACCGATTTTTAAACACTCGCATCAACCCAGTTCAAAAATTTGAACAAAAACTGGGAAAAACACATGAAAACGAGCTTGAGGTAAGTTGATTCCATTTCGCGTGTTTTCTTTCAATTCTAAGAATTGATATTGACTCCTGAACATCCTAGGAAGCTAACCAAGTCCATTAGGAGCTTGGATTTCACCGAGAAGTCACAACGAAGGTGATTTTCCTAAACCCTAACCGAGCTTGATGATCCAAAATAGTGGGTAACATGTTGTTATTATGTTGTTTTTCGTGGATATTCAAGTAGATTAGGTTCTTAGGAGTCCATAGGATCCAAAATCCCGATGTTTTAACCGGGATTGATCGGAATCAGCTGCGGCTCATTGGGGAAGAAAGTGAACAATGATTCCCTGATGAGCACGGGGCGATACACGGGCGTGTTTAACCCGTGTACCTCTCGGCCAAAAAAAAAAAAGCGAAATTAATTAAATTTAATTAAAGAATAATTAATAATATAAGTAATTTTAGAATTATAATTATTATTTTTATTTTGCATTTATTTATTTTTCTGGAAATAGTAATAGTAATGTTAGAATATGATAATACAAAATCAGAAATTTTATTTATTTATTTATTTAAATTTAAAAAAAAATTATTTTATGGCCTTATTAAATATATGATGCTTAAGTATTTAATCTACTAATATTAATCCAAAAAAGAATTTTTAGAAATATAAATTACTTTTAATAAGTAATTTAAGTATAATGGGTTTTCTAACTACAATTATTAATATTTTTAATATTATTAAAAGAATTTTGTTAGAATTTTCGAAAGTATTATTTTCTGAAATAATATAAGATATGAATATAAGACTAAAATTATTTTAGTAATACTATGAATTGGAGTGTAAGACAATTATTATAATTACTAATGTGATGAAATGTAATTATTCTATCTTATCTATTTCGGAAATTATTATTATTATTATTATTATTATTTTATTATTATTATATTATTATTATTATTATTATTATCATTGTTATTAGTATTATTGATGTTATAATTATTTTTAGTATTATTATTGATAATAATTATTAATATCTTTATTATTCGGAAAAGAGGAATAATTTCGAAAATAATTATAATTAAATTAATAAATCTTTTATTAGTGAGTATATTTTCATAAAGATGATATTTAACTAATTTATAGAAAATATATATATATATAATTTATGAGTTTAGTAAATACTAAGTATATATTTAAATATTTGTAAATGAATAGATAACAATGGAAATTTAGATGATCCAAAATTGTGAGTATAGGAATATCTATACTCTATAAGAAAAATTTATTAAGTAATTAAAAAGGAAAACTAATAGTTTTGAACAATAAAAATGAACTAACTGAATTATTAAAATTTCCAAATACCCAATCAATAGATTCAAGTATCCAACCAGAATCAATAAAATAAAACTGTGATTACAATGGTTTAGAACTTAGGGCTATTTCAAAAGAACTAGTTAAGAATAAAACAGAAACCCAGCAAACCATTAGGACACTTAAATATTCATAGGAACTAAATTGTATAGTCTGGAAATTTTAATAATTATATGATTTATCTCAATAGGTGACTCGGGTATTGGGGAGGACCTACCTGAAGATTACTACGATTAAATAGGATGGGCAGGTGAGTAACTCAGTCTTATTACATTGGTTGTGCTTGTACTAGTAGTGAATCTTAAATAAAAAGATAATGAAAATTGGTGTACTGTTTGAATTAGGAAAGTTGTGTATTGTATTACATTGATTGCCATGTCACTCTAAAATAAGTGATAACACAAATGCATGTATCTTGATAATGTATATAGCATCTGATTGAGTGTCTGTAATGCTTGATCACCTCCAAATTGACTAAAAACTACTGGTACCATAATGGAAAATGATCATGCATTACATGTTATGCATAAAAAGCATTAGAGTAAGTGGTAGCCTACTACGTGTTAGTTTTTCGGATCTTGGTAATGCTTGAATTATCTAGGCCAGAAAGCTATTAGTTAATTGCAAGATTACCCTTGTTCTGTTAATACCATAGGAACTAAATGGTAAACGAAGGACGCGCTTATGGTATTACTTAGAAATAACTAACACTTAGTGGAGTTTCTAAAGTTAAAACAGGAAATAAATGATGAAACATGATAAGCTAATTAAACGAATATTATTTCCTGAAAGCTTAAGTCTCCCTGGGTAGGTGGACCATAGATTGTGTTCCTTCAACCCCGATGAGAGGGCGTAAATCTTCATCCTGTTTGGATTCCGGGTTATCCAAGCTTGTAATGTTCATTTGTTTGATTGGTGCATTTCATATGATTGTTAAATGAACTTGTATGTTATATGTAATAAGTTCTAGTTATTCACTGGCTTGTGTTTAGCTCACACTCCCACAGTCCTTTCAGGTTCACTTTGCGACCCTGGCTCATTACTGCAGGAGCATGGTCCGGTAAGAGATTAGAAGCCAGAAGTTTAAAGTTTAGTATAGGGTTAGAATATCTATATTGTATTATCTTTTGATGCATTTAATGTGCATTAGAATCATTTAGTTAAGGTTGTAAGAACTTATAAAGCATTTGAATGTAATATTGTAGACTTCATTCCACAATTTCATAACTCATTCACTATCTAATATAAAACTATAACCATCCTATTCATACCAAAACTAACAAGAACACCGATCTTACACATACTCATAAAACAAAGGAAAAAAATAGTTGATTTCCTATACTTATCTGACTTGAAGATAGAAGTTTAGCTTGAATTTCTTGATGATTTAAGAGATAAATTGAAGATGAGTTGTGGAGTGTGTGTGTGAAAATGTCAGTTTAGAAGAAGGAAAAGGAAATAAGATTTCTACCAACTTAAGGATATTATGCATATGTACATTATATAAAGCAATTGTCAACTTTATGGCATTTGAAGGATTATAGTATGTGTGTGGTTGTATGATAATTATGGTGGGGTAAAGCACTTATTATGCAAAAATTAGCTTAAATTAAACACAAATAGTCTCTATTCCTCTAAAGCATTAAATTTATCAATTACTCAATTTCAATGCAAAGTTTAGCAAATATTTAATCTATAAAACTCTATGTAATTAGATTATTTCTTATAAGAATCCATATTGATTTTCTTGATAATTTATGAGTTAAGCTTATAAAATTCAAATTTCTAAAATATTTGAAAACATAATTTAGTTGACAAATAACTTGAAATAACTCAATTGAAAATTTCAAATATGTATTCCCAATAGGTCTATTTTATAAAAGCTACCGTAATTGAATTTATTCAACATTCCATACATAATGACACTCATATTCAAAATAAATAAATTTTAAATTCTATTTCTAAGCTTGATTTATAAAAAAAACTTGCGAATTACATCATGTATGTATGATGTAGGCTTAAGGAAGTAGGTTTTCACCTAGAGAAGATGAGAGAAATATGTGTGTTTGCTTGAGAAAGAGAGAGAGAGCCGAGAGGAAAACGGGGAGGGGGAGTGGTGGTGGAGAAAGGAAGAGTTAGATAGTGTTTTGGAGTGTGAGGGAAATTTTGAGTAAAGTAGGAGAAATGAAATTAGTGAGGGGTATTTATAGAGTGAGATGTGACGAGAAAAGTGAAAGAAAATGAGAGTGAGAGAGAGAGACAGAGCATGGGGTAGTAGGACCAGCGTCTTTTGAAAGGGAAGGAGTCGATAGAGAATAAAGAAAGAAAGAAAGAGTGTAAATGATGGATTTGTAAAGTGAAGAAAATGAGAGGTGTAGGGGATACTTATAGAGAAGGAGCTAAAGTGAGGGAGAGGTTGCTTCTTGAGGAAAGGCAAGAGAAAAGAGAGAAACAGAGGATGGAAGCACCATAAAGATGATTTGATATGATAATTTTCTTACCGGTAGAGAACAAGATACGCATAAAACTTTGTTTAACTGACAATTTTGTACTTTTATAAATTAGTATATGATGTTAGGAAGATAATTTAATATTATTTTATCATTCATTGTTATCCAGTTTTGTTATCCTAGTCTATGTGCTAGCGACTGGTATGATAATTATTTAGTTTAACTAACAAAAATTTTGACTTGATAATTTATTATATATTATAGGAAATAATTTTATATTATTTTTTATTAATTATGATCTACATGTGGTCTTGATTTGCATGATACTGATCAAACAAATGAATAATTTAGTGTAGGATTTTTGGATCGATTTAGCTATCATATTTTGAATTGTTTTGATGATGATGTTTTTGCTAAATAACATTTTTAGGCTTTCGAACTTACTAATTTATTTGATATCCTAAGGTTTTTAAAATTCTTTATCTGATCCCATTTAATATCAATTATTATTTTTATATTTAGTGTTTGTTATTGATTAATTAACTATGTCACACTTTATATATTAAGTAATAAACTATGTCAATTAAAAAATAATGAATATTTCCTTTAACATATTATGTAATATTTAATTTCAGCATAATAATAAGTTGATAATGACAATATTATTTCCTTTCTATCATTATATATAAATTAAAAAAAAAATTCACTTACCTATAGCAACTTGGTAATATGAGAGTTATGAAAAACCTTAATGTTTGTTAAGTTTCTTTTTTAATTTTAAAATTAAAATTGTATTTGTTTAAAAAAAAAATTTAGTAGGTCGAGTTGACCTATAGGGTTACAACTACGACCCTAACTCAACCCATAACCCAAAGGGCCAAACCCTATAACGTTTTTAGCAAGTTGTGTACCTTATAATGATCTGTCTGATTGCATCCCTAAAAATATCGAGTCTATTGGTTCACGTCTAGGATTCTTAGGGTTTCTACTTGAACCAACACAAATTAGGATTTTCGATCTCATCAACAATACTAAGTTTGCTTCTAAACTTTTTGAAAATTTAGGGTTCACACTATATATATTACTTAAGGTTTCTCTAGAAAACATAGATTTTAGGATCTCTCAAGTAAGGTTCGAACTTCAAGAACGAGGGTTTTGACCTTATGAATTTCGGGTTTTGTGGTCTAATTATAGTCATCGCTTTAAATGACTTCTCATTTCTATCACCAAGATCAAGATTTGGATATTTCTAAATAGACATAGTATCTTCCATTCACTACCCAATCGTCTCCATTGGTGAATAACTACTGATCTAAGTATGCTTATCAAAATCTAATGATCAACAACTTAGTACTTACTTTAATCCAATAACTTATAGGTAACAACTATGTGGATCTAAGCTTAGTCTCTTTAATTGATTATCTATCGATCTCCTCCATGGTTGCATTGATTATCACTATATTTGAAAATTTTCTCTGATTAAATAACTTTGATTAGAAGCTCCAACAAAAAAAAAATTTTTTTTTTTTATTAGATGTAATCATAAGATGACCATTTTCTTACACTCCTTTGTCTATTCAAAACCTTTACATAATCTAATTTTCATGTCTACTTATAACTAATTAGTCATTCATCTCAAACGTAATAGTAATCTTTTAATTCCAAGAGTAACTAAAATTTTACCAAATTGATATCTTCCTCTTAACCAAACAATTACACCTTAATCTTTCGAGCATGAATAAATTTATAAATGACATCTTGCTTTCTTTTCATAAGTATAAATTTCATTACTTTCCAACTTTCATCCACTCATTAATTTGTTTAATTGAGATCCATGCCTTAAGGGCGTGAATTACTTTCTTTTGGATGGGTGACATTTGTCCTTGATACGATCGTTGCATCCTCGTGACTTCTTACTTGCACTCCTTAGACCTTTCTTTAGGCAAAGATGGTATTGTGTATTTCTTTTCAGTTTTTTAGATTCGTAACAATTGACTTATTATTGGTCGTCGATTATCCAAGGTTATAGATGTTATATTTTGTGTCTCGAAATTTTATTGGTAAGGATTCTTATCTGCAAACTATAATCAAATTATTCACAGTTTGATCGCGAAAATCGGGAGTAATCTTTGCAACATTTTCACAATGTTTCTCAAGATTGTATATTATATTATTGGTAATTTATCATATTCAGATCGTGAAAAATTAGGGGTTTTATAGACTTAACTTATATACAAGTATCGGTTTCAACTAGGTTATGCAATCTAGATTGCGGTCATTTAGGTATGTATGTTTAAACAAGTATATTTTAGAAATTTTAAATATTATCAATAATATATTCTTTTATGAAGTTTGAATATTACCATTTATTTTAGCTTATGCCCGTGTAAATATTTTATAATTTCGAAATGTTATAAAATGTCTTTGTTTAGCCTTTCATTTTTTACTACCTACAAATGCTTCATAAGCATAAACTATTTTATACATCGTACATCAGGTATCTGAAAAGGACAAAAATATATACAAATTAATTAAGGAATGAGGTTTCATCCACCCCATAATATAGATCACACTTTTCTATTGGGAACATACATTTATTTCTTTTTTAACACTTAAACATCACCTTAATTATGACGATTTGAATTACCACGTGCCCTGTTATCAACTTAAAACATTTGTACTAAAAATAGTCCATGTTTTGTATCATTTAAAGTAGCCTCATTGGTATTTTTTGTAGGTTTTCCAAATCACAAGGTGCACATTTCATAATGGCAATATTTAGATGTTGTGAAATCCTTACCTTTGTCATTAAATGGTAATAATCTTTCTAACGTGTCGATAATGCGACATATTGTCATTGTATGATTATTCTATAATTTTTTTTAATACTGTGATTTTAGGTATTCTGTAAGTTTAAAAATTACAAAATGCTTAAATTTCGTCGTGTTTTAGCGGTATTCTAAATGGTAATGGTTAAACATATATGATGTCCTAACCTCTATAATTTCATTGGTTGATTCGGGTTTTATACTTTATTTTATCATCACATATAAGCATAGCCAATCATGGCAATTCATAAGATTTTATTTTTTATTTTTTTTGTCAGGTTCAACTTTTGGGGAAGATAGAATTGAATTCAAATAAACCCTGTTGAGATAATAATGCTTATGCTACTCTATTACAAGTGTTAGCAATTTCATAATATATAAATAGAGAAAAATAAAATACACTTGAAGGACCTAAGTTTCTTAATCTTTTTGTTCATTATCTCTTCCATTAAAAAAACCTGCTGATGTGTAGCATCAAAGATAATTAATCAATTGATATGTGTTGCCACATCAAATTAATCAAACCCTTAAAATAAACCCAAATTTAATCTTAAAATGAACCTAACCCTTCCCACAACAATTGATCTCAAATAAACCTGATTTAACCCATAAGAATTAACCATCCACCTCAATCCTTTGCAAAAGCACTATTAATCATTCAAAAGCAAATGTGAATAAAATGTTTGTAGTAATATCCTAATTTGTCAAAAACCCAAATCATTTACTACCCATTTCAAAAAAGAACCTAATTTCTCATTATAAGTTAATTGTTTCTATAGAAGTTAAGAAAATGATAAAAATAAGGATAGCAAATATTCTTTGAACCTAAGAATGAAAGCAATAGTAACATATCTTGCAATATGTCATCTCGCATGAGTTGTTGATGAATGGGTGTTGAAGATTAGGCTTTCTTAAAGAGAAAAGTGAACCAACCTGTTATTGATTATGAACTAGGGTCTACTATGAATACTTTGATATGACAAAATCCAAAAGAAGATTTTGATGTTATGTGCATCAAAATAAAATGATGATGATTTTGCCAAGGTAGAAAGGATTTTATTGTTTTAAAAAAAAAATCGATCCTTTGAAAATTCAAGGAAAAAACTTATAAATTGTCAATGGTGAGGTAAGATCGTTTACTATTTCATACAAAACTATTAGGATTTTATCTCTCTCTCTACCCTCCAACCACAACAAAACTCCCACACCCGCCCGCCCCTTTCTCTCTCTCTAATAAAGTGATTATAGACTTAGGAGCTTTGAAAAATTAGGGTTCTTGCCAATGGCCTTGTAATGTAATGTCATGAAAAGAAAAAAGAAGAAGAAGAAAAATTAAGGTTATTGTTTTTTTTGTAAGAGTGGAATTTGATAGTATTTTTGTTTGTTCACAAATGATGGTTTATCAAACAAGAAGGTTAATTTACAGTAGTAATGGATGATAGGCTAGACCATAGTGGGAAGGGTTATATTAGTTTTATGGTCAACTTTAGGTTTATTTTAAGAGTTGGGTAAATATGATGTGACAACACATGTCAATCAGTTAATTACCTTGCATCATACATGAGTAGGCTTTAATAAAAGACATATTGTACATTAACGAAAATCCTATTTTGATTTTATTTTTAAGAATATAAGTCGTGAAATGACAAAATGTAAAACATAGATCCTAAAATAAAAAATATACATAACTCAAGTCCTTGAAGTGTAGTTTTCCCTATATAAATATGTATATGTGTAGATATTTTCATAATTGATGTTTAGCTTCTGATAATGTTAATGGGGTAAACATAAATATTATCAATGACAATTTTTTTTAAGCCAATTATTATTAATCATAATTGCAGAGTTACCTTTTCTTATAACATTAATTCACAATGTTTGATACACACTACAAGAAACATTAATGGTATTCATAGGGACTTTAGTAATGTCTAATTGTCATTATAAAATCAATTTTTTATAATAATAAAAATAAATAATAAGAAATAAGCATTTGGTATGAAAGTGAAGAAAGAGCTTGTCAAAATTACATTTGACATAGATTATATGTAACCCGTTATTATTACTTAAAAAAAAAAAAAAAAAGCTACTACATATGTGATGCAATCAATGCTATAGTAGTTTTTAACCTATTGGAATTACTTCATCAATTTAATGCACCACATGAAGATTATTTTTCCTTCATTCATATTCATCCTACTTGAATAGTTCTACAAGAAAGAAAGTCTTACCAAACAAATGCTATCATTGATTTCTAGGCTTAAAGTTCTCTATACGGTGGTATTTATTTAGGGTAAATTACATTGAAAAGATCTAATGTTTGTGGTAAGTTCATTTGAGTTACAATGTTTTTAGTGGTTAAAAGAAATCTCATATTTAAAAAAGTGGGTCAATTAAGGTCCTAATTGACACATGTTAACAAGAGAAATTTTTAATTAAAACTCAGAAGATCCTTCTCTTGTTAACACATGTCAATGGGGTCCTCAATTAACTCATTTGTCCATTGGGATCTTTTTTAAACTACTCGAAATATTGAGACCTCAAATAAACTTATCTCTAAACGTTAAAATCTTCTGGTATAATTTACCCTATTTATTTATGCATTTTCCCGCTTCAAAAGTTTTCTTGACCAAGAAGTTCACATAGGCATAAAAGCTTATCTTATTTTTGTCCCATGCAATCACCAAACACGCCACATGAAAACCATGACTAATTATGAAATAATGTTTTCTTCTTTAATTCGTAGTCTGTTTCTTTCCCTTATTGTTATTTTTGTTCCTAACCCAAAAGCAGAAATATATTGCTAGCAAAGTGTCAAGCAAAATATAGGAGCTTATCGATCTAAAGTAGTATATATCTGTTAAATGTAAGTTAATTAGCTTTGAAAGAGCAGATGAAGTGAGTGCTAATCTACCAAACAAAGGAGCACATTTTCGTTCTAGAATCAATGACACCCAATATTGAATTTTGTTAATATCTCTAGAAAGTAGGCTTAACTAAACTAAGTACGAGTTAATAGCATCATTTGGCGTTTGATCTCATCTACCAATGGCATAGAAACTTAGCCCATAAAACAACCATCTCCAGCTATGAACTATGAACTTTACCCCATTACTCACATCACATTTTATAAAGATGGAAACCCATCATTGTTTCCATTTTAACTGTAAAACTTCTTTAATTGCCTGATATTCTCCCTTACAATTCCTTGCAACACCCTATAATCCTCTTGATCCACCTCTTTCAACCATAGACCCATCAATAGTAACCTTATAGTCTGCTCAATACATATGAATAGTTATTCATTCTCTCTATAATGTTTAGTTGAGGGAATAACAATTCATAATAAATTACTATTACATAAAATAATTTATAGTAATTTGTTCTTACTCCTATAAATTTCCATTCAATGATTCATTTTTCAATTTTTTTTATAAATATCCTTATTTTAAAAATATGAGTTATATAATTGTCCTCTCTTAGTAATAAAATAGAAGCATTATAGATATTTTATATTTTACTGTAATTATTACTTATTTATATTTTACACAAGTAAATATTGTAATAGTCATTACAACTTTATTATATTCCCATTGAATTAAAATTCAATTCCTTCCTTATTTCACATAATAAAGTGAACGAGTTGTACATGGTCTCAACCTAGTTCACCTCTCTCTCTCTCTCTCTCAAAACCTTTCAATCAACCCCACATCTTGAGATCTTCTTTATTAGATCTCTAAATAAACATGGAAATAATGGTCCGTAGCTCACGGTCACCACAAAAAGCATAACATCTTTTAGATGCAATCTGACATCTTTTTGTGTTGGCAAACACTAACAATGAATTGATATGTATACACCACTTGAACCCACTGACATTTGTTTGTATATTTAAAGCTAGTGACTTCCTATGATAAGGGGAAATCACCTCTCATGTTGAAGGAATAGAGCCACTTCAAAGCAAGATTTTATCTTATTGTTTCCTTAATTCATATTAAACGTTATTTATTTAATATTGAATATGAATAACTTGATTAAAAATTAATATGTAAGTATCATGGAAATATTTAAAGAATTTTTAAGTTTACCACCAATTAAAACCAGAAAAAAGAAATGGTTAAAATTACTTAGCATAGGCAATTTTAACTACATACATTGCCCTTTTGAAATAGTTCAAAAAATGCAAATTATGCCTTTTTGCGATAAAACACTCTATTCAATAGTTATTATATGAATAACTATAAACTAAAATACTATATTATAAAAGGAGTATACATACATGTACGTGTTATATAGGGTCAATATTATCATTTACAACTCAACTTTAGGTGATTTTGCAATTATACATGTAAGTTTTATATTATCAATCTGCACACCTAACTAGATATCTACTTAAACTCAAATTGTCATTGAATTTAAGAATAAATAAAAGATGAAGAGTATACTTGAAATCCTTTGCATGTGCTTATAAGTGTGTGCTAATTTTGTATTAGAATATTACTTAAACAGTAAGGGTAAAGGCTAACTTAATGTGATTAGCTTGGAATTCTAGTTAATTGATTGAAGCAATTAGAAGTTAATAGTGTGAGATTCCTAAACTCCAGCACTAAATTAGATTATCACCATAGTTGTCCCCTTGTTTTTAAAGTGTTTTCATCAACCTCTTACTTAAGCACAGGCAAGGCTTAAGTGTGGGGATATTTGATAGGCATGATTTATCCTTGTTCGTGACAACTAATTAAGTACAATTTATAGTTTATTGATATGATTTGCAATAGAATTGGTACTTAGTTGTATATATATTCATTCTATGTTAAATTGTAGCATATTGGAGATATAAGAAAGAATTAGAAGAGAATTATGTCGAAGAGAGATTAAAGAAGCAAAGGTAGGCATGAGGATAGCAAAATCACGATCGTTATTCAAGAAGAAAGACAAATTTCAAGTCCAGTATCTCTAAGGCTTGGATCATGGGCGTGACAACTACAATTGCGGAAGAAATGAGAACAATGGAATTAAAAATTCATGCTCATGATATATAAAGAACTAAAGAAAATTAGCGTCCAGTGGTCTATCAAGGGATAGATCACGGGAAATGATCCATGGAAAGCTGTCAAATTTTGATACGAAGTATTGAGAATCATTGGCATGAAAACTAAAATCCAAGGGAGTTTCAACGAGCACAGTGCCTACTAAGGTATGAATCACGCTCGTGATATGGAATTGGAGCAGCAAAACTTCCATTTAGTACAAATGTCATGGGCATGATAGGTAGAAACGCTCGAATACGACTTTTATATTTCTTTTACCAAATAGTATGCCTCCTAGTTAAGGTTGTATATTTTCACTAAAGTCTCTTCAAGAAACGTTGTGGGTATAAAAATAATATTCATCTAGATATTTTTCTAGTATTGATACTAGCTAGTAGTTAGTGTTCTTGGAATTTTTTTGTGAGATAGTAAGTTTTGTTTGTGACTTTTGCGAAAATTCATTTTATAATCACCTTCAAGACTCAAGAGAGAAACGGCGACTATCATTCATTTTGTGTCTTTAGACTTCATCAATGTAATAAAAAAAGGGGTTTCCTTCTTTTCTCTATTTCCATGTTTTACTTCTTATTCGTTTATGTATTTTGTCGTTGTTGTTGTTGTTTCATCATGAGTGAGTAGTAATTTAGGAATTTGTGAAGTCATGTTAACATGAATGTGTTGTAATTTTTTTGTTTATTATATTGATTTGGTGATTTGGACTTAAAAACAGTTAAGAAGTGTAGTGAATGACATGATCTTGCATTAAATCTCGACAGAATATGTTGAGAAACAATTCCATCGGGTAGATCTGGATCATTAGGAAAAATTACTCCTATTAATAGAGACATTATTAGGAATTTTGTTGCATTTATTGAGGAGTTCAAGAATAATAATAGAGATTAACTCAATCTTGCCTTGTTCACTCATTATGAGAGATTCTAATGAATGTAATTAAGATTAGAATTGAGTAGTTTTGAGTTGAATACTTATAAATCAAGAATTTCTATAGATAGTAATTAATAGGAAGATATTTTAATAAATCATGTTGATATGATGGATTAAAACAGTGTTGTTATTGTGTTGATTGTGGTATCAATCTTATGTAATTGTATTTAGTATAGTTTAGTTGTTTAAATTAGACTCAATACACTTCAATTAATTATTCGGACCACTATAATAGGAGATTGATATATATATATATATATATATATAGAGAGAGAGAGAGAGACACACACACACAAAAAAGCATACCTAAACATAAGATATTTTTTATTATATTTTTCTTACTTACGCAAAAAATAAATAAAAAGGAAAGAGAATTTCTTTTTATTTTTTTATGGTCACTCCATATGATTTGTACAAATTTTCTATTTAAAATCAAGCAATTCATCCATTTTCCCCAAAATCCTTATTTAAAATCTTTTTTCTAATTAAAAAGAAAATTGGTTATCAACTAAAAACCTCAAAATGTAACTTTGAATGATTCTATAAAGTTAAAATCTTTTTTCTAATTAAAAAGAAAATTGGTTATCAACTAAAACCTCAAAATGTAACTTGAATGATTCTATAAAGTTAAATATTTCAAGAAAAAGCGATGAAAATTCTAAATATTCTTTTATCATATTCATTATTTTTCAAAAAAAAAAAGCAATTCGATCCGTTCTAAAATCAAGGAACCAACCATTTATCCCATCATTTTATTATTATGATTATTTTTGCAATGACAGTAGAAATGAGGAAGAGAATAAATATATATTTATTGCAAAATGAGTAAATTACACCAAGGTTACAATGTTTGTGGATAAGTTCATTTTTTTGCAACATTTCGAAAGTTCAAAAGGAATTATAATGTTTGAGAAGTATCTTATGAGATTTAATTAAGTACTTTTCTTTTTAATACATGTCAGTGGGACCTTAAAAGAAGGGTTTCATGAGTTTTAATTAAATATTTCTTTTGTTGACATGTGCTAATGGTGGCTATAATCACCCAAATTTATACGTTTTGAAATGAAAATCATTAATTAAACTAATGTAAATTTTTTGAAATGATTTAAGAAAAATCACTCCTAATTTTTCACGTTTTAAAAACGTTAATATATAAATAATCTAATTGTTGTTTAAGAAATTGAATTATTATCAACAAAAATTTGGAAATAAATTTTTCCAAAACTTTCATTAATATCCTAAAAAGATAAAATCTTAAAATTTCAATATATATGTAAAAAGCAAAAATGAAACATCTTGATTTCAAGCTGGTCAAGATGATCACGTTAATAAAAATTATAAAACATAATATCCTAATGATTAAAAGAATATGAGCACTGTGTATTTTATATGCATAATGTTATATATATTCAAATAAGAATAGGAAAAGTGAGCTACAATCTTCAATTGTTGAGTTTATCGTGTTGTCTAGGTTAATGTCGTGTCATCATGTTATCTCAAGTCAAGAGACAAGTTGATTCGAGTTAAATCGAGTCTAGTCAAGTTATCAGTCTTTTATTATTTTTGTTGAGTTTGAGTCTTTTAAAAGACCGAGTAAGTGAAGGTTAAAATCGCTAAACTAATTCTTATTGCTTATATATACTCTATTACATAGAATATTAGTTGTATAAACTTAAAGAAACATTTAAAACCTTAAAGGTGTGGAATTGAAGGAGTAAATAGTGAGTAAATGAATGATTACAAAGAAATGATGTTAAACCTAAGCAACAATAAGTTTCAGTACCTTTCTAAAAATGAAAATAATAAGAAATAGCAAATAAATAAGATAAAAGATTAAAATAATGTAAATATAATATCAATAGTTAATAAATAAATTAACTAAGATTTGAGATTTCAAATGACCCCTTTATTTAGCCTATTTGTTCTAACAATCATTTTTAACCAATTAAAACCTAATCTTCATTTATAAATTTCAAAATAAACTTCTTTTCTTTTAATTTTTAAATCTCAATTTCAATGATTAATAAATTTGCAAACTCCAAATTTTAGTATTAGAGTCTAGAGTATACCTTCAATGGAGAGAAATTCAATATGCTTTGTGAATGATAACATAGTTGGGCTTTTGACACCATTTATAACTAAAAACCTTAAAGCAATGGGTTAATGGGTTTTCCCTCTTATAAATTCTTCACACAAGTCCCATATTTCCCAGTGGGATTCTTACACTTGCACCCTAACATTTAGTTTATTTCATAAATTGATTTACATAATTCATTACAATCATCAATTTAGACCCCTTTTTCTTCCATTTTAATTCCTTCAATCTCGAAACGTGCAATTTAAATGTTTTGTAAATTTCTAAACCTTTGAACTTTCGTTTAACTACCATTTCTCAAATCCCTATGATTTTTGAATTCAACTACTTCTTTAAAAACATCAGTTTTTAAGCTCAAACTTAAGCTAAACATAAGAATTTTACAAATTAAATTTCTAAACTTGATTTTCAACTCAAGCTATTAATTTATATGTAATACATCTTGAAATTATCTTCTAAATTATTTTCGTTACTCAAGAAATCATCTGGAAATTTTAAACCGAACCTCATAAATATCCTTTATTGTTTTTGTTTTATCCTATTTATTCTCTCTCTCTCTCCCCTTGGCTGCCAATTTTCCTTCCTTTTCCTTTCTTCTCAGTTCTTTCATTTTTTTTTCTTTCTCTTCTTCTTCTTTTCTCCTTCTTTCCTTAATAATCAAATCCAAAATCCTAAATCCAAAAAGCTTTTATAAGAAAATGAAGATGAAAAATAAGATTAAAAATGGAAGTCATGCATGAACAAGCTTCAAGAACTTACAAGGAGTAATAATCAAGAAGTTCAAGTTGGCTAACAAGATAAGTTTTACTTTTTCCTTGTTTTAGTTGTTGTTTATGTTGGTTTGATGCTTGCTATAAGATGGGTTTGTAAGAAAGATGATGAATAGTAGATATGGGGTTTGATGGAATGGTTTGGAAGTATTTGATGTTGTTGAAGGAGTTTAGAAGTGATGAACATGAGTTGTATATTGTTTTTATGATGTTTTGATTGGAGTAGGATGTGTATAATTTGATTCAATTGCATAGAAGAAACCAAGAAGCGTGTAACGGGGGAAATCACAAGAGTCACGGGCATGATTTTGCCCTTACTAGGATTAGAATGTGAAAATTTTGTGAATCAAAGGTGTGACTCGGTCCTTACTTGCCTTTGGTCATGTTTTTTTGAAAATCAACAACATGACTAAGGCTTTACTGCAGCCTAGAATAGGATCCCCTACAACAACACTATTTCGTATTTTGATCATAAATGTTTTATCTAAACTCGAATTGAGTTGATTCATGTTAGGGATATCCCACATCGATTGTGAAAGGGGCAGGGTGCTACTTTATAAGTGTGAGGGAAAGCCTCACCTCATGAGCTAGCTTTTGGGGTTGAGAAGGCCCAATAGCACGCAACAATGGTATCAGAGCCCAGGTTTGCAACATCTCCGATTGAGCCGGACATGGACGATTAATCCCATGGTTCGATGTGTAATAGAGGGAGATGTTGGGGATATCCCACATCTGTTGTGGAAAGGGCTAGGTATTGCTTTATAAGTATGAGGGAAAGCCTCACCTCATGAGCTAGCTTTTAGAGTTAAGAAGGCTCAATAGCACCCAACAATTCAAAATGCTACAAAAAGCCTAAAAAGAGATCTACAACTTTTATGTTTTAAGTTTATGGAAATTATAAAAGTATCAAGGCCCAAATTTTAATTATTTCAATCTGTTACATATCCAAACAAAGTTGAAAACTTATGCTTAATAGTTAAATGTATGTAGTTAAGTATAAAAATGAACTTAGTTAATAATCCTAAGTTCAACTTGATTAAATGAACTTGAATGAGTTAAAAAGAATTAGATTGATTAAGTGTATTCAACTTGGCTAAGATTAAGTTAAATAGACTTAAGTTAATATAAATCATAGATATAAAATAAACTTAATTAATCAATCTAAGTCCAACTTGACTAAATAGACTTTAGTAAATTAAAATGAATTAAATTGATTAAGTTTAATCAATTTGACTTAGTAATTGGATTAAATGATTAATTCTAATCAATTTGCTTATGATTAAGTTAAAATAGGTTTAATAGTTAATAAGTGGCTTAGAATGATATGTTAGGATAAACCAAAGATAATATGGGAAATATGTTGTTTCAAATATATTGTTGTTTGGGAAATGAGTCTTTTTATATTTTAATGATTTGATGATGCTTTTGGAATAAATGATTATAAACAAAGAGAAAAGAAATACTTTGATAGACAATAGAGAACTGTCCATATCTTAGCGGGGCAATCTTCGCAGCCGTAGCGAGGTTCCCATTTAGTGTCTGATCAAATAGGATCTTAAAATGAGTTTTAATTCCACGATAGATGTTTTCTTTTGATATATTCTATAAATCAAAAGGATTGTCAAGACCTAGCTTGGATTTCAGGTGGGTAACATTGACTTCATCACCTTACTTGTGATTGTAACTTAGTTGCACTTATATCAAGATAAAACATAAACAACTATGTGTGGGGATTGGGTAATTGTATGTTGTTCAATGATTGTGTTGTTAGATAAAATATAATAGTGAAAGTGATAACATATTGCTTATGATGGTTAGATTGTTGTTATTAATGAGCATTTGTCAATCGATTGGTCACTTAATAAAAATGATCTAATACTATTTGTCTATTTAATTAAATGAACATGCATTGCACGACATCGTACTTGCATTAGCATCGTGTTCACGTCACGTATTAATATTCCGATTCTATAGTAGTGCCTTTAAGAGTCTAGTGAATCTGGTTAGAGCTACTGTAGGTTGTTGGCTTTATGGGAACTAAGTAGGTATCAAAAGACATCACCCGTGTTGGAGTTGGCTTTAAGGATTAATACATAGGGAGGTTTTGTGGTTCTAAGGGAAGTAGAGGTTATGTTATGTCATGCCCTGAGGGGTACTGAAAGCATGACAGTCCATCATACATAATATTAAAGCTTAGGAGAGACAAATTCAGTAATACAAAAGCTTCAATATTATGCACAAGGTGTACTTTCACCGTAGGATTTACTATCGGAGTTATGCAATTTAAAGAGATAGCATCATTATAGCAAACAAGAATTTAGAAATAATTATTGCATAACTTACATCCATATTTTTCTTACATAAAAAACAAATAAAGTCCTTCCATGTAAATTTACATATTTCTCCTTGAATCACCAGCTCACTAGAGTCCTAGTAAAAGACCTTTACTATAAGTATTTCCAAAGCTCCTGCTCTTATTCAATAGTATCGTGGTCTTGGATTCAGCCATAAATATTCATTGTACTCCATCTGTAACAAAAATTTATTAGGGGGGTAAGCTTACAAGTAGCTTAGTGTGATAATCCTGCAATGACGTATTCGTATCAACCAAAACAAACAAGTTAGTTAGGCAACCATATGCAATGCATCAAACATATGCTCACGCATACACTCATGATTTACCGGTATCATGAGTAGAATGGATTTACACATACCATATCAAGGGTTAGGGAATGCTGCACTTTTGGGGTCCATTCAGCTGTCTAGAGTTTCGAAAACTGACCACTACTGATTCCCCTTTAGCATGCGATCCAGCATAGCTCCTTCATGAGACTGCATTCCTTGCACGTTGTAGTTCCTTATGCTGGAGCTAGGCACCTTTACCCACCAATCCCATGTGTAGGAATAGTAGTGCAATGCAATGTGACTCACTTTATGCCATGCATGATTCATTTTTATAATTTTTTTCCAATCCAAGATAGATTTCTTTCCAAGGTGACCAAACAATTTTCACAACATACCATCAATAAAATATGATCATGCAAGATGTTTATAAACCAATTGATAATTAGATATTCTTATCATTTATTTAATCAACCAACAAATCACATGCATAAAATCCCCGTTCCCTTAAGCAATCCATTTTTATCTTTTTTCCTAAACTTTTAGTGCTCCATTTTACAAGCATAAGCATAATACGTAAAGCAAGGGAAACTCACTTGATCATTGCAGATATTTTTTAGTCAAAATAGTCCTCAGGAAACGGCAAGCCTTCACCTTCGTCACCTACCACAAGGGAATACCCAAAATGAATATTCCATACTAATCTTTGCTTAAACTTATAGTCTAGAAAGCTTATTCTAGGTAGAAAAGGGAATTTTATAAAGTTCTATTCTTATAATGGTTACAACTTTCTCCTCTATATCCCGAGTTTTGATAATAATCACTTTTTTGCATTGAAAGCTACCTTGGATAAACTAGACTTATACATATATCATATCATAATAGTATATAATGGTTGATGATTCATGCATGATCATAGTGATG
The DNA here is from genome assembly GCA_024138025.1 of Combretum micranthum. Taxonomy (NCBI): domain Eukaryota; kingdom Viridiplantae; phylum Streptophyta; class Magnoliopsida; order Myrtales; family Combretaceae; genus Combretum; species Combretum micranthum. The sequence goes on from JAMXBD010000828.1 coordinate 230,367, forward strand.
TTAATTGAGTTCATATCTTACAAAAATGGTCTTGATGGTTTAATTAAGATCCTTGTACTCTCATAAACTTGATGAGTTCATAATAAAACTTGTTTCTCATGGTTTTAAACTTTTCTAAAAAATGAGCTTTATTATCCATTTGACAAAATATGGATAATGTGGGTCCTAAATGACTTTCATAAATCATCATTTTTCCAACTTACATGTTTAATGCATGAGAAAGTGAAGTTCATTAGAATTTTTTTTTCTTATTTACTTGACAATGTGTATTAAACAAATTTTTAAGTAGAAAAAAAAAATCAAGTTTTGCGTCCTTTAGTATTGCAACCTTTATAGTTTATTCTCATTTTTATTATTCTAAAAAAATTTCTTTAAGTATATTTCTTATGAGAAAAATGAGTTTTTAGTTTTTTCCATTTAACTTATAATTTTGGCATTTTAGAAAGAAAAAGTGATGATTTAGTTTTCAAAATTTCCATTTCACACATGTTTTCTATGTTTAAAAATAAATTTTTTAAGTCATGATTTTTGCCAAAAAGGGGTTTATCAAATTTTCAAGAGGTAAGGCAACATCAATATGGGCATGATATGAGCATGAACACCAAAAGAACATAAGTATTAAAAATAATAAAATAAGAAAAATAATATAAGCAAAATAAAAAGATGGGAGTCTTAGCTTTAAAATGAAGGCTCTTTGGGACTTGAAGTGATTTCAGTCCCATGAATAACAAAATAAACAAAAATTGAGAGTCTTAGACCAGAACAAGGCTTCCCAAGACTTAAATATTTCTAGACTCATAATAAGAAAAAAAAAATTAAAGCAACAAAACAAAGATTTGGAAGTCTTAGAATATAACAAAACTCCCAAGACTTAAATGTGGATAACTCAGACTAGATTTGGACTAGTCTTTTTAATGACTTGAGAAGGACAAGTCTTGAGCATAAATAAGCATGAAAACAAATAGAAATATAAATAAATGTTAAGTTAGTGAGCTTTAATGCTCTTATAGATATAAATTTATTCATAACTATATTTATATATATAGATAGTTAGGTTAGATGACAATGTATAACAAAATAAACAAGATATTGACAAGATTATAAGCTTGACATGATATGGTTTCGATCTAGCATGATACTTCAAAGTTTTGAGCAAAATAAAAAGGTTTTTATCAAGAAAAGAAGCATGAAATAATAACTAAAATTACTAAGAGGTTATGAAAGATGTGTATACCTCACAAGAAGAAGCAAAGAGATGTTTTTGAAATGGAAATATGCGAGGGGCAGTAGTGGCTAGGAATGGTGCCACACGAAGGAGAAAGGAGATAAAAGAAGAGACAAATGATAGGAGAAATCAAGTGTACAAGGGAAGACATGCCATAGGTATTTATAGATGATGATGGAGTGCTCCAGAAGATGATTTAAATTAAAAAAAAAAAAAACATGTAGCTGCCATGGAGGTAGGCTGGCGTGATTTTATAAGCTAGAAAAAATTATCTGATAGTTTATGGATCCTTAATATTTTTCTAGAATGAATTAGTTGTCGAAATATTTTATCTCGTTTTATATGTTCATAGTCTGATATAAAAACTAATCCCGTAAAGGCCCAAAACGATCGAACTTTTCAGCTATCTTATCTTTTTAAGGTTTATAGAATTTTTACGACCCATAATTTGAGTTTATCTCATTTTAAAATTTTTATATTATATTTTAGGGCTTTAACAGTTGTTTGGTCTAATCTATCGACTTATCTATTGTGACTTCTAAAGTTTGAATTTCCAGACACAAGTTTAAACGTACATAAAACTACCATAAAATCTAGGGGTTTATATGTTAAGAGTATACGTATATTACACAAGAACAAAATGAATTCCAAGCGAAATCCTCCCTCCTTAATTCTTTTTAAGGAGAAGTTAGAGGCTCTGTTTCAATAAAATGGGTTTAAAAGGAAATCCTCCCTCCTTGGTTATATCAAATGAGTAGTTAAAGGTTATTTTTCAACAAAACAAATTTCAAAGGAAATCATCCTCCTTAGTTATGTATGAGGAGAAGTTAGAGGTTATTTTTCATAAAACATGTTTCAAATTAAATCATCTCTCCTTAGTTATTGCTAAGGGGAAGTTTAAGTTTATGTTTCAATATAAATGAGTTTCAAAATGAAATAGTTGAAAGCTATGAGCTAAAAGCAATGTGCTAAATACACTGTGTTGAGAAAGCAATGAGCCGAATACTCTAAGTTGAGAAAGCACCCCCTTCCTTAATTCAAAGTTCTCCTAGGCGTGAATGAATTGAGCTTGTCCTTTAACCCTTAGGAGGTGGCATAAATTTTCATTGGTTTGAATTCTAGCCATTTAAGCTGTATGTATCATATGGTTGAGTGTAACATTGTATATTTTTGTTAATCAAACTTGTTTGATGCTTTGTTTGTGATGTGATTTGGTCATTGTTATTCACTGAGCTGTAATTGAGCTTAAACCCCATAGTTTTGTGCAGGTTTATCTCAAGCCAGGAATGGGCTAAGGAAGTGTGAAGTTTTTGAAGACATGAAGACTATTTTGGAAAGTAGTTTATATGTCTAATGTTGAATTTATATTATATATGTATGATATGAGCTTGGAAAAAGAAATAGAGCTTTAGTGTAATAGTTGAGTTTCTCTTTGAAAATATATATATAGTATATTCTATTTTATTATTTGGTGGGGGATACCAACTCTCTGTGGTTCTAGAGGACCGTAGGAATCTATATTTCCTTAGTTATTAAAGTGTTTTTATGAAATTAAAAGTTATTTAGTAAACATTAAGTAGAGTTTTGCAATCTCTAACTTGCAAAATGGTTTTCGTATCTTGGATGCACACGTGATATGATAATTATAGGTTGATCCTTCTAGGTCCCTTTTTTGGGTCGTGATATTGGCCTCAAGTAATCAACTTCTTTAAACGTTATTACCTAAAATAAACTTACCTCTAAATATTGTAACATAATATAAACTTACTCACTATACATTGTGGCCTTTCTTAAACTTTTTGAAATATTGTGACCTAAAATAAACTTATCCCCAAACGTTGTTATATTCTGGTATAATTTACCCATTGCAAAATTTGAATGATCCTATCTACTCTATATGTATTTATTATACATGCAATAAATGGATCCAATATTAATGCAAAATATAAATTAAAAGAAATGAATTACTGAATAGTTTTGATTAATAGTGGCAAGCTTACACTAATAATTGATCTTTCTTTTTTATAATAAATCAATCAATTTAAGCATAAAGTAAATACCTTTGAAGCTGCATTTTACTTATATTATAGCTTTTTCACTTGACATAGATAACTATTTATTTCTTTATCATTCTACGTAAAATTACTATTACCCTATTCACATGAGGAAATTGAAAATTCACAAAGAATTATTATTATTATTTAAAATAATGAAAAGCAATTCATGTCTCCACTTTCATAAATTGTTATCCTCTCTAGGGTGTCATAGACATTTTATCTTTTATTTCAACAATTCCTTATTTTAATTTTTACAATCAATGAACGTTATAACAGCTATTACAACCCTATTTCTATTGAATTGAAATTTTATTCTTTCTTTTTTTCATACAATGAAGTAAAGGAGTCATTAGTCTTATTTTATGCTTTTGAGAATAAGTGAGCCAAATGAGGCTCTAGGCATATTAAATGAACGATTATATATTTTCAATTTAAAAATCATTTTCAATCAGCCCCAAGAGCAATGCCGCAACACCCTCATCCAACCAACCCCGCACCCCCCCCCCACACAGCCACCACCCCTCCCCCTTCCCCAAACAACCCCCCTCCAATTCCAATTGCAAAGATGTTTTGCTTTTTTTCCTCTCTCTCTTTTCTCTTCTCTAAAACTTTTCGTCTTCTTCTCCTCTGTTTCCTATGTTGTTCATTCCAATGGTTTTTTGGACTTAAAAAGGTAACTTTCCAATCAATCTATTGTTTTTAAAATTCATGGCCTTGGCCTTGTGATGCTCTATAATTCAATTGTTCCTTACAAATAATTAAGTAACATTTGATTTCTTGCGTTAATGAACATGGACAACTAAAAATTTCCCCCTTAAAACAGACAAAATTTGATCGAATCTAGCACAGATTTATAAGATACTCAGTCCTTTATCAAATTTAGTAACTCAAAAAGTTTCAAAATGCTGCCCTTACAGCCCTTTAGTTCTAGTCCTACATATGCTGGCGACCATCATCAACTGACTTCATTGTATTTGTCTATATAATATATGTATACAAGCATTAATAATGTTAATCATAATATGTTTTATTTCTCATAAATAAAGGCATGACCAGATTTATTATTTATCTGCTCATGTACCATGACAACTTGTATAATTAATACATTTGAACTATATAGTAATTTAATTGATAATAATACATGTGAACTATATTCACAAAATAAAACATGACCATATATGTAATTCCAAAACCAAAAGCTGCGAAACTGATGTCAGAACAGACAAAGTTAAACAACCCCATTTATTGCCTCAATCTTGGTTGCTGAGTGGTGATTCCCATTACCGATCATAACGGATTTACCACAAGTCTCCTCCGTACACAGCTTTGACAAGATTGGCCTCAAGTCCCTAGGATGCACATCCATTTTAAGACCATACTTCATGAACAATGTTAACGACATCTTTTGCTCCACCCTATGCCCTTGGGCCACCGTGAGCCGGTGGCGCAGTAAAACCGCAGCCGCCACCGACTTCATTTGCAAGTACGCTAAATCCTTCCCCAAGCAAATCCTCGGGCCAGCATTGAATGAAATGAATTTATAGGAATCCTGAAGGTCAAATTTTTTACCATCAGGAGTCAACCATCTTTCGGGTTTAAATTGTAGACAATCCTGACCCCAGATGAATTCCATTCGACCAACTGAATAGATCGAGTATGTGATCGATGATCCAGCTGGTACAAAGGTACCACTCGGAAGCACGTCGTCGGCGACGACGTGCTTCGAGTCTTCTGGCACGGAGGGGTATAGCCTTAAAGTCTCGGACAGTGCTGCTTTTAGATACACCAAACGGTCGACCTCCTCGAACACGAGAGGGTCCTCTACCCATTTGGAGGTGTCACTGCCACGTGTCTCTGACAACAAAGTGCATATTTCAATGAGGATTTTCTCTTCCACCTCTGGGTGCTGACTCACCAACCAAAAGAACCAACTCAGCGCCACAGATGACGTGTCGCGTCCCGCGAGGATGAAATTAAGTGCCACATGTTGCAGGAACTTGTCCGAGTAAGACTCCTTCTTCTTTATAAATCTTGACAGCAGATCATCGTGCTGGGTCCCACTAGTGATGCCTTGTTGCTGACTCACCAATTCCTGCTTACGTGTGTTTATGATTTCCGACAAGTAATTATCGATGTGTTCAAGGCATCGGCTCAAGCTGTCTTCCATTCCAAACCGGAAACACCTTTTGAATTTCCATATGAATTCAGGCAGAATAAACCTTTGGAGCATGGTCTCCGTGGCTCGGTCGAATGCCGAAGCAAAGCCGTTCTCGGGAAGCCCTGGTGACAGCGTTTGCGGGTCCTTGCCAAACGCCAAGCCGCATATGTTATCGAAAGTGAGCCGAAGTAACAAGTCTTGTAGGTCGACCGGTTTTCCCTCAAGCTGAGCCGCCTTAAGAATCGGACAGAACCGATTCTTAATGGCTCGGCTGACCCACCGAGCCATGGCTTGGCGGAGGGTCCGGGTGGTGAACTCCAGTGCGGCAGTCTTACGCTGGAACACCCATGTGTCGCCATCCGAGTTGAAGATCCCCTCACCTAATAGTTCGTGGAAGCAAGCCTGCCAAGTGGGGCCCTTAGGGTAATTATCGAATCTAACCTTCAGACGTGCTCTAAGTTCTTGGGATCGCACGTGACAGTCACGAGGCTTTGCTTCCGGGCTAAAAATGGAATTGCACAGGTGCATGTCTGGTACGTGCCACCACAGGCACGTAGGTTGTCCGCGATCCAATCATGCATGCGATTAGCGTTCTTAATAAGCCCAGGCAAGCTTCCCAATAAGGGCCAGACGCGTGGACCTCCGAGCGACCTAGAAATGAACTTGAACCACAATAAATACGCCACAAGGGCCGCTGAGAGCAATAAAGCCGTTGATGAATCCATGTGATGAGTGGACCCCAGTTGATTGGGACTGGACCACCACAATCAATGCACCGTCAAGCACCGGATAACAACCACTTCCCACCGAAACTAATAAATTAAAAAGCTTGCTACTTTACGTACAAAGCATGCAGGTTTAAAAGGACACTAGTGTTAATATTATAATAATACGAGGTGTTAAGATATAACCATCAAATGATAATATTGAATTGAACAAAGAAGTTGAAGGACTGGGGCAAGAGGAACAAAACTGGGTTTTGAAACTTCTTGGATGAATGATAATAAGAAAATGAAGTGTAATGATGTAATGGGAAGAGTTGGAAATGTCTGAGAGAGTCTGTGATGATTGTATGGGCTACTGCACTTAACAGCAACCCATTGTGGAATGTGGGGAAGAAGAAGAATTGGAAGAGAAAAAGGAAATAGAGAGAGAGGGAGAAGAAATGAGAAGGAACGTGTGAGTTAGGGGAAAGAACAGAGAAGAAAAAAGGTGATTTATAGGAGTAGTTTAGTGGTAAGAGACAAGATAATGGTGGTGGCAATAAATATGGAGAGCCAGATTGGTGTTGAAATTTTACTCCCTTTTCTTTTCTACAATTTGCTTTTCCCTTTTTTTTTTTCCTCTCCTTCTAATTTTTCATGTAGGCCTTAATAGAACAATTTATCATACAGCAAAATTAAATGCCAACTGATGTAGTTGGAGACTATTTAAGATAAAACAACCATGCATACAGCGGAAAAAAATAAAAATAAAAAAAAATAAAAACTAGCAAGCTCTCTTGATCATAAAGTCTCAAGAATCTTTCATTCATGTAATAAATGCTTAACTATCTTATTTTCCAAAATTTGCAGAATATATATATATATATATAAGTATATTTTGAAAAATGTTATTCAATTTAAAATATATCAATACATCTTTAATATAAGATTTATTCCATAAGAATAAAAAATTTATCATTCCAAAATTCTCATGAAGCCGGTTTTTAAATTGCATAAGAAATTAACGGCTTTTACAATAGTATCAACACATGGTGTGAATGAATTAGTACGTACACATATTAATAATTTTCTAAGATTTATCAGTTATTAGCAACATTTATGAAGACAAGATTGGTATCATAGTTGTCTACCAATAATTTGAAACACTTAAAATTTTAATACCAATAAGAGATAGATAATTCTGCATCACTTTTAGAAAGATATAACTTGTCGATTATTTGATAATATCTGTGCATTTTCGAACCAATTATTCCTTCTTTATTTCTAATTTAAGAAAAATTCTATGATTTTATCATATTTTTTTAATGGTACCGGTTCATCAGTCATCTAACGGTTTAAATATATGTTTAACTATGATCGTATCATTAAAATACTTAATATATTATTTACTATATTTATTTTAATAATCAAATGATTGACTAAATATTCTTATCGATAAGATCATAAAAGTTAAGTATGATGAAAATAGAAGACAATAAAGAGATTCCATTGGGCCAATATCATTACCTAGACAAAATGAAATCAAATTTTAAAAATTATCGTTATTTCTATTTTTTATATTCAAATTTAATTAGGATCTAATCATTACAGCATTACTATATCTCCTTATGGTGTAATAATATCTAATAACATTTTTGGCCTCTCCCTCTCCCTCTGCCTCTCCCTCTCCCCCTAACCCTAAGTCATCCTATTCCTCGTCCACTGTCTACAAACAAAAAAGTCACAATGAGGAGAAAAGTATGCACACCTAATTTTGCAGGAAAGTACTCTCTCACCTTTAAAGTCCCAGCATTCAATGAATGCAGGGGTTGAAGTAAATGGGATTGGTTGAGAAACTATTTCGTTACATATATATATATATATATAGACATAGGCTTAACTCTAAATCGTATAAATCGGTTGGATTCCTAATTATATATGTTATTTATCGGAGTAATCATGTTTAGCGTTTAATGTCTTTATCAAGACACCCGATTGAAAGTAATTCCTTAACAACTAAATTTTAGGCTAACAAAATTTATGCATATATATGTGCACCCGGAGGTGCGCATGCATTAGCTTTACTAACCCGAACCCAGAATTAATTTAAACATATAAATGTTGTACTATAGCTTTGGGTTGATTGGGTTATTGTTATAGCACGGTTGATAGTCTGAGATTTCGACTCTCTGACCTAATACACAACAATAGACTATCTCTTAACTCACACGGTGCTTATTAATTCCCTAATTCCCTGGTTGACTTACCCAAGAAAAATTTATGATAATAAGATGATCTGGGGTAAGAAAGCTTGTAAACAATAAATATACATAGTTTGTAACATCTATATATTAAATACAATGCTAGAGAACTAGATTTATAGACAAAATTTCAGCCTCTGAATATAAATTTCTATCACAAAAATCATTGTTACTAATCATATTTGTAAAAATATAACTTACTTTATCCGTTTTTCATTGCAAAATTTGTGTTTCTAAATATCAGTTTTCTTACAGTGAAAAATGCATAAATATTTATATAAAATAATATGATATTCACCATTCCAGATTTGAGCTTGACCAATGCATGTTAAAACTTAGATGTGATTAGTATCTAGTTAGGCAAATCAAGATTTTGCAGCTCAATTCAAGCTAAAACTTATTATTCTTCCCAATGATGTGTTAAACATAGTCATTGGTCTTGACTTCTTCCTCTCAATGTCACGTCTCCAAGATGTTATCTTCTCGTTTTTCTTTTCTTTTTAAGTAATTATATTGTGTGTTTCCTTATGGAAGCATATATTTAAGGCAAATGTAGATATTATTCATGGTATATAATTTTTTGGCTCAAAATATTTATGCGATATATGTTTTAATTATTTTGCTTCAAATATGTATAAATGTGATAGTATATTTGTGTGTGTGTGTGTGTGATGCTGAATTGGAGAATTTTAATTTAGTTTCTTTGTTTACATGATGCAATTATGTGGTTCTTTTTTAAAATTTTTTTCAGTGATGTTTTTCTTGAAAGATTTGGTGCACAATAGCCAACCAAATTTATAAATGATTTTTTAAATTCTTTTAATCAAAATTTCTACCATGTTTGAACGATTCATAACTAGTTTATAGTTAATTTTCTTTTGTATTATTTTATAATATTGCATTTTTTACAAATATTCAATCCTCTTTAAACAAATATTGCAGAAAGAAGTTGCTTTATGATATGAGGTAATTTGTGGAAACTTCTAACTATATCTAAATTTAGAAATTCATGAAAATTGAAGTAAATTATTATAAATGCAATTTATGTATTTTATTTTATTTTATTTTGAATGTATAAATAATGAATTATTTGTGCATTTTTTTAATATTTTTTACATTTTCAATAATCTAAACAAAGAAATATATATTTCACTAATTTGTAAGCCTATAAATAATGAAAAAGTAATCTATAATTTAATATGAAAAATTGATAATATTTTGATTGCATAAATTTTAGTGTGACAAGTTGTTGACATGATATTCTATGGTTTATTTTCTTTGCATGCGTGTCATTTTATTCTATTTTACACGTGTAGCTTTGTACATATAAATACCAACAAAACTTGAATTAGTTAGATCATTTCTTACCTTTTATATCACTTACACATTTCTCTACACTCATGGAGTACTTTCATTAGTTTGCTTTCTACATCAACAACATTTAGTAAATAGTGATCGATGTCTACATCAACAACATTTAGTAAGTAGTGATCGACTATTCTTTGCACCTTTAGATTGTTTTCATGGTATCACAGCAGGGATAGTAGAATCACATAACCTATTCAGTTTGTTTCTTGAGGTTCGATTGAATTTTTTTATCTATAGTTGAAATGTCTGAAGTTATGATTACTTCATTTGATAATTCGAATAATGATCCTTATTTCTTGTTTGGATATGATAATCCTAGAGCTTTGTTGACAAATTTTGTCTTAAATGTTTCTAATTTTCATAGATGGAGTCAATTTGTCTGCCTAGGGTTAGGAGAAAAAGCAAAATTGGGATATATTGATGGAAGTTGTAGAAAACCTGAAAATAATGCAATTGAATATGAAAAGTGAACACGAAATGATTTTATGATTAGATGTTGGTTGTTGAATACTATGACAAAAGAATTAGCTTATTCATTTATATATGTGCAATCTGCATATGAGCCAAAGGAAATATCTAAATGATAGATTCGGTATGGTTAGTAGTCCAATTGTTACCAATTGCAATAAGAAATTTCAAACTTGAAACAAGGAAATCGGACTATGACAAAGTACTTAAAAAAATTAAAAAGACTTTGGGATGAATTAAGTAGCCAAATGGAGATTCCCTCTTGTGTTTACGGTGCTTTAAAAACTTGTAGTTGCAACTTGAAAGTAAGTTGCAAAGTTTGGAGGAAAGAAATCACTTAATAATTTCTTATGGAGCTAAGTGATGTGTACAAGTATGTGCGTAATCAATTGCTTCTATGGAACCTTTGCCTAATGTGAAGAAGGCATATTATTTAACTTGCTAAGTGGAAAAACAAAAGCATGTATTTGACATGTTGAATAGTAATTCAAATCAAATGAATGCAACTTTTGTGGTTAAAAATGTACAAAAAAGCTTATTAACTGATAAAAGAGATAGAAAAGTTGGTTTTATTGCAATCATTGTAAGAAAATGGGACATACAATCGCTAAGAGGGGTGAATTGAGTGTTTTACCTAAAATGCTCAAACAATGAATTTTTACACAATGGAATAATTTAAGCTTTGATGGTAGTAGATATAGCAATAAATAGGTACTTATAAGGAATATAAAAGAGATAGGGAAAGAAGATTTAGACCCAAATATAACATGGAGTTTAGCTCGCTTCCTAATCTCCATGATCCCATAAATCATCTCCAATAGAGGACTTCACACAGTTTATTAATTTTAAAATCAAAGGTTTAAATAGAGCAATACACAAATTACATCACTCAAGAAATAAATGATTTCCTCTCTTTTATAGAGCTCTCTTATAGGTTACAAGAATAGAGCACTCATTTAATTTTCTATTTCTTTGCAGATTTTACAAAATAATGAACAAGAGTAAAAGAAAAATGAGAGGATTTTTTATTTGTTTGTTTGCAAATGAAGGCTCTAAGGACTCTATTGAAACTCCTAAGGACTGTGTATTTATAGTTTTGAAAAGTTCAAACGTCCTTTGAAGATAACATCTGGCAAACAACAAACATTAAATACGTGCAACGATCATTTTATGATTTCACCAACTTGCTAATATAAACTCCCACTGGCTCATCGGTATGAAGAGCTTACTCACTTTGAACTTGTCGCGCCCTTAAAGTTGAAAAAGTGCGCCTTAGATTTCCTCCTCGTTCAAGGCTGTGACATTCATATCTTGTACTGGCTCACCAATGGAACTTCTTCAAACACAAAAGCACTTCCTGCGAACATAAGAGTAAAGGGGCACACACATACAGTAGCACATATTCTTTAACGATGAATTTCCTTATATTATCAATCTTATTCAAGTGATGTTTAAAAATTTACATAACTTTTGTTCTTATCAAAATCATATGCAAAGTAAACTAATTTAACAATCTCCCACATTTTTTATGAGGGCAAATAGTTATGTAAACATTATTTGTTATTTGCTTCCCAATAACTTTGTAAAAACTTCTAAGAGCAGATCAAGAGTTCTCAAAAACACAAGTTTAATCATATTTGTCTATTTTACCATTTCTGCCCCTTTGACCTCATCAAAAAAATTTATACAAGACAAAAGGGAAAAGAGGCATATAGGAAGTCATAGAGAAGCATTTCATTACAAAGTAAAGAGTTCATTATAACTTAGAGAGCCATTCACATAAATTAGCCATGTAAGACATTCAATATAAATCTTCATAAAAGATTAATACAAAAGGTTATAGAAAATAGATGGTAAAATAGAAAACAAGAAAACCAAAACAAGCAAGAGGAAGAAGGATCATCAGGTGGAGGTAGACAAGGATGAATGCTATAAAAGTGATCCATGAATCCTCAAATGTCAAAACTGAAGGACCAGAAATCAGAGCGGAGATCAAAAATCTGATTTTCCATGGTAGCAAATCGAAATTCTATATGATCTCGAAGCTCCTGAAGAGAGGATATAGAGAAATTAGGAGCTGAAGAACCAAAAGGTAGAGCTAGAAGCTCATCATCATCAGAATCTGTATTTAAACCTGAACTAGGAAAGAGAGCACCACTGCTAATTAAAGGTTCTAAAGGTTTCTTATGTACCCATCTCCTATCTTGCCTTTTCCAAGTCCCTGAACTGATAGTATTGAAAAAGAATATGGGAACCTGAATAGGGAAAGTCTTAGAGTGGAACTCTACACCTTTGCTCCTTAACAAATGTGTGATCAACGGACTTCCTCTAAGAATAGCTTGAGCAGGCTTGTTAGTGGCATTCTTAAAAGTCCTATACATGAGATCAAAGAGATGAATTTTATCTCCTCTTAAGATATGAACCATAAGCCATAAGTCTTGTTAGGTCATTGTAGTATGTTGTTCTTTTCGTGGAACATAATTGTTTGTTAAGACCTGGTAGAGAACCAATGCCAAAAAGATAGATGGGAAGAATACAGATTGTGCGGTTCACAATTTAGACCCATATGAGATACAGTAAATAGCTCCTCATAGTATTGAGCTCCATCAAAAGTACTTGGCATTCTAATCCTAGAAGCATCAACATGTATCAGACTATAGATATCGTGATGTGACAATTCAAGTTTTCTACCATAGAGATATGAATACAATTGTAGTCGCACAAAACTTAAACTATTAAAACCAGTCTCCATGTTAATACCCAAACTACCATCATCCTCCAAATAATCAGTCAAATTATAGTAAAAATGTCTAACAGCCTCCTCATTAACCTCAGCTAGAAATAACATTGTATTCATAATATTATTTAGAGCTGCTCCAAACATTTCAGGAATATAAAAGACTTGTAACGCATCTGCATTATAATTCCTACCCACATCTATCGGAAGATCATGGAATAAGATATAATGATCAGAATGCTTCCTAAATGGGAAGAGGAACCATCAAAAGTATGTGATGGTGGCAGAGAGCGACCATAGTCAGTCCTTGGTGGCATGATGAGAGGAAAAAAAAAGATTCTAGGAGAGAGAGAAGGAGCGTGTAAGAGAGAGAAATAGGATAGAGAAGAAAGAAAGTGGATGAGAGATGGCGGGGAGGAGGTAGGGAGAAAGGTGGAAGAAGTGTGAGAGGGGAAGAAGATTGAGAGAGAGAGAGAAAAAAATTGGAAACAGAAGGGTGTGAAAGAATGAGAGAAAAGAGAGTACAGGAGAGAAGAAAGAGAAGAAGAGAGAAAGAAATGAGATAAGAGAGAGAGAAGAGCATATATATACGCATTTGTAAAACATGCACTGGTGAGTCGATATGAAGAGATTTTCACAAGACATAAAAAGAACAGAGACAATCAAGGCTTAGGTCGAGCCCTTGAAAGATAGACCGGCTAGTCGGTCTAAGATCCACTAGTAAACCATTGAATGCTTACAAGAAAGCCAAGGCAATCGAGTCTCTAATTGAGCTTTTGATAGCCATATCAACAAGCCAGTTGTTTTAGCATATTGTAACAGATAAAAACAAATCATCCCAAAAACAAATTATGTTTATGCATGTTTTGATTTTTAACAACTTGATCCGCCTAAAATCAGGTTCTAGATCAACTTGGTTTTATGATGTTTAATACTCATCATATTTGATCATATGCCAAATTCACTACATAAAGCGCAAAAATGATCCTCATTTAAGGGTTTTGTAAAAATATCAGTGATTTGATTATTTGTATTAACAAATTCCATGTTGATACCATTATTTAGAACATGATCTCGATTAAAATGATGTCTAATTTCTATATATTTGGTCCTTGAGTGTTGGATCATATTTTTTGTTAAATTGATAACACTAGTGTTATCACAATGAATTTGGAAATTTTTCATATTTTAATCCATAATCTAGCAAAGTTTTGTTTCATCAAAACTAATGCAACAACTACCGACAGCCACATAATCAGCTTTGGTTATTGAAAGTGCTATTGATTTTCTTCTTTGAGTATCAAGTTATTAGGGAGTTTACAGAAAGTGCATGTGCCCGCTTGTGCTTTTTTTATCAATTTTGTACTTAGCAAAGTCATCATCGGAGTATCCAACTAGATCAAAGCAAGTAAATTCAGGATACCACAAGCCAAATTCAATAGTTCCTAAAAGATATTCTAATATGTGTTTTATTGCATTCAAGTATGATTCCTTTAGATAAGATTGAAATCGTGTATATACACACACAAAGAATATGATATTGGGTCTTGAAGCTGTGAGATATAACAAACTACCTATCATGCCTCTATACAGTTTTTCATAAATATTTTTCTCATTTTCTTCTTTGTTAAGTTTTACACTTTTGCGCATAGGTGTAGCTCTTGTTTTACAATTATCCATTTTGAATCTTTTCAAGAGTTCTTTGGTATATTTAGATTTATTGATAAAAGTTCTATTTTCAAACTGCTTCACTTGAAGACCTAGAAAATAATTAAGTTCTCCTACCATGCTCATTTCAAATTAGTTCTTCATGGATTCAACAAATTCATCTATAAAACTCATGTTAGTATCTCCAAACATAATGTCATCCACATAGATTTACACAATCAATGTATCTGACTTGTGATTTTTTATAAATAGTATTGTATCACTTTTTCTTCTACAAAATCCTTTATTTAATAAGAAACTATTGAGCATTTCATAATAAGCTCTAGGAGCTTGGTCGAAAACATAAAGAGCTTTATTTAGTTTGAAAACTTGATTAGGGAATTCATTATTTTCAAAACCTGGTGGTTTCTTTACATAAACTTTTTCTTTTACAAAACTATTTAAGAAAGCACTTTTGATATCCATTTGAAAAAGAGTAAAAGTTTTTAATGCAACAAATGCCAAAAGCATTTTAACGGATTATAGTCTAGTAATTGAGGCAAATGTTTCATTAAAATCTATGTCTTCTTCTTGATTATATCCTTTAGCTACTATTCTTTCATCATCTATTTTGCTTCTATAAACCCACTTGGTTCCAATAACCAGTCTACTACTAGGTCTATAAACTAAGTTCCATACCTCATTTCTTGTTAATTGATTTAATTCTTCTTGCATAGCTTGTATCCAAAACTTATCTTTTAAAGCTTCTTCTATATTTTTAGGCTTGGTTTGGGATAGGAAGACTAGATTACTCATATTTCTTAGGAATATCTTGTTTGTATCCTATTAGAAAGTTTACCTATTATTAGATCATTTGGGTGTAATATGGCATGGTTCCATTTTTTAGGAAGATCATAGCTAACAGATTCATCCACAGCATCCTTTTTTATATTCATTTCCTTCCTTCATTTCTTTATTAACTTTTTCAAGAGAAAACTTATCCAAATAAGTACAAATAGTATCTACATCATCACTTGAACATATATAAGGCAAAGAATCATCAAAAGCAACATGAATAGATTCTTCTACAACCAAAGTTCTTTTATTAAAAATTATATAAGCTTTACTAGTTAAAGAATAACCCAGAAAAATGCTTTCATCGCTTTAGCATCAAACTTAGCTAGTTAATCTTTTCTATTGCTCAAGATGTAACATTTAGTGCCTTTGATGAAAATAAGAGATGTTAGGTCTTCTTCCTTTCCAAAGCTCATAGGGGGTTTATTTAAGAATTGGTCTTACGAAGACTATATTTGATATATAGCATATAGTGTTAATAGCTTCAGCCCAAAAGTATTTGGGTAGATTGTTTTCACATAACATTATTCTAGCCATCTTAATCAAGATTCTATTTTTTTCTTTCAGCTACTACATTTTGTTGTGGTGTTTTAGGTGTTGAAAATGTATGTTCAATTCTAGTTTAACTGAAAAAATAATCCATTTCATGATTTTCAAATTCTCTTATAAACCCCCAAAGTTTTGTGACCGGTTTATCTTAAACCCTAATCCGAAAGTCAACTAGAAACCCTAAAATCAACAAAACCCTAGTTAGACGAAATGGTTTAAGTACCAGCAATCCCGAATAAGCAACCTTAAGAAAGTAAGTAAGAGATTAGTATGTAGAATAGTTCGTAATTACATAAAGAAGCTTAAAAAGATCAGATTAGTAAAAACGCAAATCATTTTAAACCCGGACAGATACAGTTCTTGCAAAACATGTCCCGGGGCTCGAAATGGTAAAAATATTCCAGATATACCATTAGACTTGTAAAAATGTAAGGGTTTCAAAAATATCAGTTTTATAATTTTTCCGTAAGTAAAAATAGCAAATATCACAATTATACGCATATTTTCTTACTATCAGTACTTTATTAGTCATATCTACTTTACATTACATTATTCATTACTATTCTACACTATTTTTTTTATCTCTACTTTTTCTAACACCTACTTTACAACACCATAACCTATTATCTTTATATTTTACCTTTCTCATAACTTTATTTCACATCTACCTTACTTATTACTTCTTTTAATCAACAAAAATACAAAAAATAAAACTCATCTCCCCTCTCTCGTGAATGGCAGGCGCCCCTTGTCCCCCTCTCTCCCTCATTTTGTTTAATTTTTCTTTTATTTTAATCACACAAAAATTCACTCCTTATTTCCTATAAATACCCCCTCCTCTTTCACTTCTTTCACGTAATTACTACCCACAAATTTCTATCAAATCTCTCTCAAATTTTCCTCTCAACAATCTCTCCAAATACTCTCTTAAAACTCTCTTAAAATAATCTCAAACCACCTTCTACATACACAAAACCCATAACCACATAATACTTCAAAAACCCGCTTTAGGTAAACTTTTCTTTACATATTCTTTTTCTCCTGTCATGTAACTTTATATGACCATGGTGTGAGTTTTCAAAAACTAAATGTTATAGAAGCTACACTATGTTCATGTATTGTTCTTGTTCATGAATATCTATTTATGTTTATGTTGTTATTTTACTTTGTTCAAGTTATTATTGTTATTATATCTAAGTATTATTATGTATCTATATATATATATATATATTCTTTAAAGCTCATAAGCTCACTTGCAATTTTTTTATTTTCATGCAAAGTAATTTATTTATTTCTTCCATTGCAATTTATTTATTTCTTGTTGTTTTAAGACTAGTCTCTAGTCTTAGACTTGTCCTCATTAAGTCAAAACAATTTTTCTTTCTTTTATTTTATTTCTTTCTTTTGAGATTAGTCTACTTCTTAGTCCCGGCAGCCTTGAAAAAGTTAAAACTCCCAATACTTGACTTTATTTATTGTTTATGTTATTTTTGCTTGTTATTATTTCTCATAAATCATGCCCATTAAGATTATTGTCCAAATTTCAAAGCTCCAATTATATTTGATAAAAATGAGATTTTATCACCTAAAGGATAGTTTCACATGAAATATTAAATCTATGGTTAAACCAAAGTTAAATTCTTTTCCAAAACTTTAGGAAGAACTCACTACAATTTTTAAAAGCTATTTTTTGTTTTGAAAAAACTTTTTAAATCCTTTTTATATTACTTGTTTTCTTAAAAGAAGATGACTTTGATACTAAAATAATTTTCATAATATAAGGAAATCCCTTAAAACAAAAACAAAAGTTTCCAAAACTAAGATTTTTCAAATAAAAAGTCAAAGAAAACAAATGGGAAAAGTAGCACTAATGTTGAGAATTTGGAAAAGAAGAAATTCATTTTTATCAAAAAGTCACTTAGAAAAATAGTAAAACATAAAGTGATTCTTTGAAAATAAAAGGAATCAAAATATTCATTTTAAAAGATTTACAAAATGGATTTCTTGTAAACTATAGTTTTCTAAACTCCTAATTAACATTGTTTTACCCAAGAAACATGGTTGGACAACAAACACTTGAATATGGATAAAATATAAGCTAAGTATCTATGAAAAAGGAATTTTTAACTATATAGATAACTAAGTATTAATCAAATAATTTTTGAATGATTTAATGTTTGAAACAAATTACTTTTGGGTTAGGGAAAAATTCGTGGTGAATCTGATCACCACTGTTTTGGAGCTTAAATTAATTAGTTTGAGAAAAATAGTTTTATAAATGGATAGATCTTTTCGAGTAGGTAGAAATCGGTATATTATATGCGCAATCCAAGTTAAAATGACCAAGTTATTGCCATTTTAAATTGGAGTCTTCCTTTATACGAACTTTGATGTTCTTATGCCATAGTTTTGTCAAATCTCAAGAAAGTTATCAAGAAATACTCATTTTGGGTATTTTCCTTGACTAGGTGATTCTGAGGAAGCATACTCATACCCCAAGGACTATTTCGACTAAGTGGATTGTGTGAATGACTCATCCGTTTAGAGAAGTGTCAACATGGCATCGTGAGTTTATTTCCTTAAAGTGCTTTACTTGATTGTGCTTGCAGTTTAGTCGCATTAGAATTAAGAAAAGACAAATTGATATGTATGTGAAAATTTTGTTGAAAGGATCCTAAGAATATCGAAGCCAGAATTGATTAAATGTTTGTTTCAATATAGCACTTGATTTATATGAAATTCTACAATCACCTTAAATTTGATAATAATGATGATATGATATCATAAATAAATTGATTCATGCATACCACGAAGTGAGTCACATTGCATTGGGTTATTATCCTTGGGATGAGAAGGATGGTAGCTCAAGTCGAAAGCAATACTTGGAGGTTATGATCGAAAGCGATTGCTTTGCGACATAAAATTAAATGCTTTGCAGAAGTCCAGAAGCATGGCTCAATTCATGTAGACTTAATATGCTTAGCGGTATTGATCAAAAGCATAAATTTTTAACTAAAACTACTCGTTTTGAGGTTAAGTATCAACAAACCCGAATGGAGGGCTTAAATCCATTCAACATATAGTTCCCGAAAAACTATACACCTTGTTTGCCTACGTGTATGTTACATTTCATTTGTCTGCTTAAATAACTTGTTTGAATTTCATTACACAAGAAGTTATTTATGGCAATAGTTCTCACTAAGCCTGTTAGCTTATACCCCTATAGATATCTTTTGCAATTCACCTATTTATGGTTGAGGCCATGTAGACCCTACAGCCAAGTATTTTCCTTTTTGGTTAAGGAATTTATAGATGAAGTTTAGTGTTGGATAAGATATAGACTTCATAGAAATATTCTTGTAATAGATTATAGTTATTTATGACTGGAGAATGCCCCTAAGTTTTGTAAGACAATTGTCATGATCAAATGAATATTATGAATCCTCTTTTCTTAATTTGTTATTATATCTTCTTAAGCTTCATAATTCCATGTACGGCCCTCTAAAATTGTGAGAGCACGCCTTACACTTAATATCGAAGATTTTAGGAATGATTAAGGTTGTCATACTTAAGCTTTAATATTGAGCATGGTAGACTGTTTCATTTAGGGTACCCCTTGGGGCATGACATCTCCCCATGATCACTTCGAATAAACACAATATTAAGACCTTTTTTCATTTTGGATTTTCTTGCAATATCGAAAAAAGATATTATTTTTTTTGTATTTAGATGCTTGGAAGAAAGTCTATGTATATCTAGTGAAACCATCAACACGAACCAAAGTATATTTTTTCCTCCTAAACTTAAGGTTTCAATAGGACCAAATAAGTCCATATGTAATAGTTCTAATGGCCTTGAAGTAGAAACAACGTCCTTAGACTTAAAAGAAAGCCTTAGTTTGCTTTCCTTGTTAACATGCTTAACAAATCTTGTCCTTTTGAAAAATTATTTTGGTTAATCCTTTGACAAGATTCTTTTTAATAAGTTTTGAAATTACATCCATCCTAGCATGTCCAAGTTTTTGTGTCCTAGCCAACTATTGTCATTTTAAGAGTAAAGACAAGTTTCATTTAAAGATTTGAAATCATCTAGATTGATTTTGTAAATATTTCTTTATCTATACCTTCAAAATAAGCTTGATTATTGTCGATTGTTTCAATAGAACAATTTTTAGCCAGAAATGTTACCTTAAACCCATTATCACATAATTGACTAACATTAAGTAGATTGTGCTTTAAACCATCAACTAGAAGCACATTCTTGATAATTAAATCTCTATTTACTATAATGTTATCTTCACCAAGAACAATTGATTTACAATTGTCTCCAAAGGTGACATTCCCTTGATCTTTCAAGATCAAATTTGTAAACTCAAGACATCTTCGGTAGCCACTATCCAAGTACCATTTGTTGCTTGAAGATTCCTACAAAATAAGAGATTATTTCTTTGGTACCCATTTGAGTCTAGATCCTTTTTGGTTAGGTGTAACAGGGATTTCTCTTTTAGGAACCCAAACTAGCTTGCTTTTATGATGCAAGTGCATGATTCATTGCACAATTATGTGCAATATGACTAATTTTGCCACAATAGTTACATGTCCCATGAGTGGCTCACACAAATCAAGTTTTATGGGACTTGCAACTACTTTCTTTGTTATAGTCAATTTCATATTTGTTTGAATCACACCTTTGATTCTCAAGAAGTGTGTTTAAATTATTTTTCCCATTGGTGAATGATCATGTTTTTGGTTTATGCACTTTCAAAACTCTTTTTAGTCTCTTTTTAAATTTCTTTATATGTGCAGATATTAACCGGCCAATGTGTCGGATGCATGTACTGTAATAATATATTGGTGAATACCGAGTCATGTTCACAGGGAGTGAGAACTGGCTATTAAATATATTAGTCTAAATCATAGCTAGACAAATCAAATTTGTTTCTCTTTTTGGATTTTCTTATATAGAACTAAACTACAGAAAAATCTTGGATTTCCAAAACACCTGTAATTGATTAGGTTAAGAGCCAATAGATTTGAATAATAATCGAATGTATGCTACTGATCAGAAATACACTTGCCAATCCAAATTGTCAATGGGTTTAGTTTTCAATTAATCAAGTACCAGATAACGACTCTTTTTTCCAAAGTAAGATATTACCCTAAATTAAATAATCAATGTTCCCTATTTCTAGGAAGCGATTAATTTAAAAATCTGTTTCAATTACCAAACCTTAATAGAATTGCAATCCATATGTCTATGTGATCTGCAATCATAATTAGCTATTTACATAAACGACTAAAAAGGAATTTTCCAATTTCAATCCTAATCTATCATGAATTCCAGATCTAAGCCCAAATACATGAACAATGAAATAGCATCAACAATCCGAATATGAAAAGGATTCAATCAACAGCATAAATCATCAACTGAATAATTCAGATCAACAACTCAAAACCTTATATAAGACCAAAAGAAACAAGTTTCAAACATCATCCAATAATTAAATTAGAAAAAGAACAAAATCACCTTGTCAAAATAATCTTGTTCTAGAATTTAGACACAATGATGTCTTTCACTTGAATCCCGGTATGGAATCCTCAAACAAATTAAAATAAAAACGCTAACTAGTAGTCTATGCCTTAATTCTAGGTCTAGGAACTATGGAAAAGGAGAGAATTTCACGGTAGGTTTTTTTTCACGCACCTAAAAGATACAACAAGAGGAATATATATGAACAGTTGCAACACACATACACCAGCATCGTACACTAGCAGTGTACTTTTAGATCTTTTGGGTGTTGACTTGCAATTTTGATATTCGAAAGTTGCAGTGAAGGTACACTAGTTGCTACACCAACAGTATCGGAGATAAATTTGCCGGCGTTCATTCAAAAACTTCAAAGCTGCCTTGTTTTGTTTTGTACACTGGCAGTACTTGAACCGTCACTTAAAATTTCAATTGTGTGCACATGTTATACCGACTCCAGGCTAGCAGCATAAACGTTCCATTTGCCAATGTACGTTGCAAATTTTAAGGCTAGTTAGATTCCTTCGTTGAACGTTGGCACTGCTCATTCTCCTTGATTCAAGGTTGGCTATTTTTCCATTCAAAACCAGCGGCGTACTTTGTAGAAGTGTCAGTGTTGATTTATTTTTTGCCAACGCTAATTAGTTTTTCATGTAAGATGGTGGTGTAGATTCCTCATTTGCCGGCCTACATTAATTTGCTCTCTAAATTTGCATCAAAAAACTCTAATTTGCTTATGTTTATATGTAAAAGTCCTTCATGACCTAAATATCAAAATAAACACACTTAAGTACCATTTCCATTCGATTTATTTAAAATCTATAATAAATTTATCAAGATTTGTTCAATGAGAAGTGAGTAAAATATGACTTCATCAGTGAGCTTGGCTATAGTTGCTTTTGAATCATCTAAGTTAGATTTTAATATGATATTTTCATTTTTTTAGTTCCTCTCTGGCTTTTAAGCATGCATTGTCACAATTATTTGATGATTATCACCTTTTAAAGTCTTATTTTCTATGTCTAATAAATCAACTTAATTTTCAGTTCTCATTTTCTTTATTTAACTTTCCATTTTCAAGTTTCAAATAACTATTTTCCTCATTTACATTTTCATTTGCATCCTTCAACTTGTTATATTTTCTTTTGAACACATCCATCTCATTTCCTACATTTGACATCATTTCTACGAACATTTGATTTTTCTTTGTAGTTTTACTACTCTTTGCAAAGGTCATTATACATGGTGGCTAATTCATCATAAGAAGTAGATGATGGAGAACTTGCCTCATCATCTAATACCATGAAGCACACATTTTCATCCCTATTGCTTGAATCATCATCACTCTAAGTGGCAATGAAAGCTTCCTTCCTGGATTCCTTGAAAGCTTTCTTAAGCATTGGATAATATTGTTGGATGTGTCCTAGCTTATGACACTTGTCGCAGGTTATCACATCCTTCTTTTCCTTTTTGTATCTTGATGAGCTACTATCATCGTCCTTTCTTTTTATTTTGTTGTTGAACTTCATAGACTTCTTAGCCATAAAGGCAAGCTCCTCATCATAATCATCATCTTCACTAGAGTCCTAACATGTAGCTTTTAAGGCAATAGCTTTGTTGCTCGATTCTTCTCCTTACTTCTTAATAATCTCATTTGTCTTGAGTTCTCTAAGAAGGTTCTCTTTGCTCATAGCACTTAAATCTTATACTCCTTCATTAGTAGTTCTCCTAGCCTCCCAATCCTTAGGTAGGGACTTGAGTAGTTTAAGATTTATTTCTACATTAGTGAAATTCTTTCCAAGCACACTTAAGGGATTTATGATTTTGATGAATCTATTATGCATCTCATCTATTGATTCATTTGGAAACATTTTGAAATTTTCAAACTGTCCACATAGAAAACTTATTTTTGTATCTCTTGCTCTTGAAGTTCCTTCTTCATAAGTCTTTTCTAATTCATCCCATATATCTTTAGTAGATTTACATGTACGAATTCTATTGAAATTACTTTCATTTAGCCCATAATGCATTATGTTCATAGCCATTTCATTTAGATTTAATCTTTTCCAACCTTCTTCATTGTAATCTTTTACTTCTTTTCCTTCAGTTGTTAAAGGCTCATTTTCTATTGCATTTTTTATTAATCTATTTTGTGCTTTTTAAAAAGATTTTCGTTCTACACTTCAATAAGGGTAGTTTCCCCCACTTAGAAGTAGTGGTCCATTGATACTTGACCTTTTTAAAATCCTAAAGCATTTGATGTCATGATCTTTACTCCATATGCAATTAGGCACAAGAAAATAAAGACGAAGCTTTGATACCAAATGAAAACACACTAGAAAATACTCAAGAGGGGGGGAGGGGGTGAATTGAGTATTTGACCTAAAATGCTCAAATAATGAATTTTTATTCAATGGAAAAATTTAAGCTTTGATTGCACTAGATATAGCAATAAAAAGACACTTATAAGAAATATAAAAGAGATTGGGAAAGAAGATTCAAGTCCAAATATAATGTGGAGTTCAACTCACTTCCTAATCTCCACAGTCCCACAAATCGCCTCCAACAGAGGACTTTGCACACTTTATTAATTTCAAAATCAAATGCTCAAATAGATCAGTACAGAAATTAAGACACTCATAAAATAAATGATTTCTTCTCTTTTATAGTGCTCTCTTATATATTACAAGAACATAGCACCTATTTAATTTTCTCTCTCTTTCCAGATTTTGCAAAGTAATGAACAAGAGTACAAAAAATGACAGAATTTTTTATTTATTTTTTTGCAAATAAAGGCTCTAAGAACTCTATTGAAACTCCCAAGGATTGTGTATCTATAGTCTTCAAGAGTTCAAACGTCCATTGTAATAACCTAAATTTCTACAACTCGAATATAATAATCATTAAGTAAATAATAAAAAACTTTTTGAAAAATGTTTTAAGAAAGGTCACCGAAATTACTCCAAATTTTTTTTTTGCGATTTAAGAATATTAAAATATGAACAATTTAATCATTAATTGGAAATTTGAATTGTCATATTCCAACATAAAATTCTCAATTAACTTCGTGATAAAATTTCACACATATAAAAAGGATAAAATTAGAGATACATACATGAATGAACCAAAATGAGGTTTAACTAGATGAAGTAATAATCAAAGATATAAAATATAATATTTCAGATAATTAAAGAAATAAAGGATGAGTAAATAAAGAATTATAAAAAGTGGTACTAAATCTAAATAACTTAAATCTTAAGATGTTTCATAAAAGCAAAGATCATAAGAAAACATCAAATCAATATGATCAGAAAGAATAAAACAAAGTAAACACATAATACATGTGATAAACAATCTTGAAATATGAAAATAGTTGTAAAATAACACTAAGTTTTAATACGCTTTAAATAATGGAAAAAAAACAAGAAATATGAAACAAACTTGATAATAAAAATATAAATATAGCATGTAAATTCAATAAACAATAGATTACCAAATAACTCGAAATTACAATGCAAATGAACAATATCAAAGTTTAACCAAAATTAATTGGAACAAAATAATGAAAACATGAGTAAAAGAATAAAATCTTAAAACGATTAAAAGCTTTTGAATTATAAAATCTAAAGCTAATATAATGTCACTACTAATGGATGAATAATCTTAAATTTTGATTTAGAATGTAATTTAATAATTAAGCTTAAATAGTTTGATTAAAATAAGTAATTTGAATTATAGTTTATAAATGGATAGATCAACATAATCAAATTAGTAAATAGAATTAATTGAAATTGAAAATTTCAAGTGCTCCTTTCCGACCTTTTATCTATTTCAATTATCCAATTCATGAACTAAATTTCTTAAATCTTTCTAATTACCAAATTTAAACTATATTTCCTTCTATTTAGCTATTTGATTTAATTATTTTTTCAACAAATCAAATTTTATTATCTTATGTAAATTTCAAACTAAATATCTTTTCCTTTAATTTCAATATAAGTGAATTGTAAACCCTAAACTTTAGTTTATTCCATAGTTAAGTCATCTAATATTTTTCAACCATCGATTGGAACCCCTTTTCTCTTAACTTAAAAATGATCTAAATTTCTTGAGTTCAATTACTTAGATTTATAAAATGCTCAATTATAGTCACTTTAACCTGCATTCTATATTTTTAATCCCCATGAATTTTCAGTTTATCTACTTATATAAAAATATCAGTTTCTAAGTCCAAACTCAACTCAATACCAAGTTTTACAAAATTTAATTTCTAAACTAGATTCCCGATTCAAGTTATCGATTTTAGTTATATATCCTTCTAATTGTTTTTAATACATAAGATAATGATCTGAAAAACTTAAATCAAAACCATTAATCACAAATATATTTAATTTCCTTTATCTTTATTCTATTTATACATTTTTATTTCCCTTGGCTACCACTTTTGTCTTCTCCTTTCCTTCTCTTCTCATCTACGATTCAAACTCCTTCGCCTCTTCCTCTCTTCTTCTTCTCTCAATCCCACCACAAAATCTAAAAGTTTAAAAAAGGATTAAAAGAGCAATTGAAGACAGAAACAAGATGGAAGATATAGATCAAGCATGGAGGAGTAATATCAACAAAAAGAAGTGGTAGTAATGAAGTTTAGATACTTGGGTTCTTCCTAAAACAAGTGAGTTCTTGTTTTTCCTTGTTTGATTATGGGCCTGTTTGGTTTGTTGTTCTGGCATCGTCTTCACATCATTTTGGCATCATTTTAGTACTAAACAGATACTGAACCGATATAGATATGATATTGGTAAACAAAGCGATAGTTTTACTTATAAATTGATCAAACCAAAACGATACTGAATCGATACCGATACCGATACCGAACTGATACTGAACTGATACAGATCCAATACTGATAAATATCCGACAATCCAAACAGGCCCTATGAATTATGCATGTAAATGATGAAATAGACCTAGAAATAAGTAAGGTTTATGATAAAACTTGTGAACAAGGAAGATATGAGAATGGAAGTTAAAACCTAAGTGATTTATGTATATGTGAAGTTGGGGATTGATGATATAGCTGGAGATGTTTTGATGGAGTAAAATGAGTTTAGAAGTGTTGAAAGTTGTGAATGTGAAGTGTATGTTGCTTTTATGGTGTTGTCATTGAAGTAGTATGTGTATAAATTGATAAAGGTGTGTAAAAAAAAGTAGGAAGGACGTCAGAAACAGGGGAGGGGAGGTCACAGGTGTAATTTTTCCCTTGATAGCCAAGGATCCGAGATTTTCCAGTTAGCATGAGCTGTGCTCGTGCCCATGCAGGTACACGGCCTTCAACAAGGTTGTGGAGAAGGCTAGCACCCTGTTTCCACTTAATTTAAAAAATATATATTTAAATAAATAGATTAAAGGAATAATGAATAATAGATATGATATATTAGTAGTGTACAATTAAAAATGGTTAAGTTAATTAATAGGTTTACTATTTGATTTGAGCTAGCATGATTTCCAAGTATAAAATAGATTTAGTTAACCAACCTAAGTCTAATTTGACTTAATGAATCTAAAAAGATTAAAATGAACTAGATTAATTAAAAATCCATTAGCTAATTCAAATCAACTTGGTTAAGAGTAAGTTGACATAGACTTAAGTTGGCATGAATCTTAGATATAAAATGATAAAGTAATATATCTAAGCTCCACTTGATCTAGTGAAATTCACTAAACCAAAATGAAATAAATAGGTTACGAATAACAGGCATGATAGGTACCTCTTGTATGATTAGAAATGTGGTAAATGAACTAATAGTTTTAGTAACTATTTTGGTTTAACATAGACTTGAGTTTATAAAATGAACTTAGCAATCTTAAAATCAACATGGCCTAATAAACCTTAATGAGTTAAAATGAATTAGATTTACTAAGTTTAACTAAATTAGTTTAAGTTAAGGTATGTTTACATTGATGTAACTTAAAGTGTAGAATAAATAAATAGACTTAATGATTATAAATGACTTGAACTAAATGATTAGTTCTAAAATGAATTGGATTAGTATAAACTAAAATAGATATAGTAGAGTTAGATTAAAATCTTATAGACTATATAGCAATGTTTTGATGAAATAAATGAATATGAATATTAGTAATTAAATTGAGTTTAATAGGGATTTTGGTACATAATTCAATAATGGAATTAAGTTGTTGAATCTAACCAACTTGATTAAGTTAAACTAAAATAGACTTAACTTATAAATAGCTTAGATGTGCTTGTAAGTTGTCATCCTTTAATTCATGAAGAGAAATGATGTTTCAAGCTTATAATTGTTAAAAATATAATTAAATACTAAAGTTTGATAGAATGTATGCTAAGAAAAATAGTAAATGCTCGTTATTTCCTTTTTCATAGGAAGAATGGAATAATCCTTGGATCTTCTCTGAAGGTTTCTGTGGCTTGATTAGGATGACAAGTGGATAACGTTAACCTCATTACTTTGTTTGTGTGTGTGATATAGTAGCATTCATAATAATTGAACTTAATTGGTCATGTATGGGGAATTGGGTACTCGTACGCAACTTGGTGATTGTTTTTATTGATAATCCATTAATTTAAAAGAGACCACACATTGTTTGAAATAACTAAGTTGTTGTTATTGATAAGTGTTGTTATCAAATGGTCACTTTAATAAATGAATCTAATATTATTTTATTATCCAATCAAATAAATTTGGCATGCATTGCATTTCAATCATAACTTGCATTAGCATGTTATTCATGTCACGTATTAATATTCCGATTCCGTGATAATGCTTGATGAGTCTAGTGAGTCTAGTTAAGGTTATCATAGGGTTGTCGGCTTCATGGCAACTAAGCAGGCATAAAAGAATGTCGCTCGTGTTGGCATCGGCTTTAGGGATTAATACATAGGGAGTTCTAAGATTCTAAGGTGAAGTGGTAGATATATAAACATTATGTATATAAGAAAACAAATGATTTACAAAAGAAATCCTCCCTCCTTAGTCTTATCTAAGAAGAAGTTTGCGATTATGCTAGCAAAAGAAATGTAAATGGCAATAAGTTAAGAAAAATCCCCCTTCCTTAGTTTTCAGTTCTTTTGAGTATAAATGACTTGAGTTAGCCCTTCAACCCTCAAGAGAGAGCATAAATCTCCATTGGTCTAGACTCCGATATCTAAACTATGCATATCATATGATTGAGTGGTGCATTGCATATGTTTGTTAATTACACTTGTTTGATATTTGTTTGAAGTGTGATGTGGTTATGTTACTCACTGAGCTATGGTTTAGCTCATGCCCCTATAGTTTTTGTTGTAGGATTGGTTAAACATTAGGAATGGGCTAAGACTGTGTAGAGAAGATTCCTTGAATATCGAAGACAAGTTAGAAATAAGAAGTAGATAGACTGTTTTGTATTGAGATTTTGTTTTATGTAATATAAGTATAGATTATGGATTAGATTAGTTGTATAATAGCCTGAAGTTTGTAAAATGAAGATGATCTATTCTATTTTATTATTTGGTAGGGGATATCG
This sequence comes from Combretum micranthum, assembly GCA_024138025.1. NCBI lineage: Eukaryota > Viridiplantae > Streptophyta > Magnoliopsida > Myrtales > Combretaceae > Combretum > Combretum micranthum. Next base: position 259,466 of record JAMXBD010000828.1, read on the forward strand.
ATTCTTTGTGGTTCTAGTGGGCTATAGGAAATTGGATTTCCTTTATTTATCACAAATGTATTTGCATATATTAGAAGTTTGTAAAGAAACTTTTAGGTAGAGTCTTGCAAACTCTGACTTGTAAGATGGTTCTCATATTATGGGTGTACACGAGATATGACAACTATAAGTTTATCCTCCGAGGCCCCTTTTTAAGGTCGTGACATCCGTTAGAGATAATGTCTGATAGACAATAAATATTAAATGTGCGCAACGGTCATTTTATAATTCTACCGGCTCGCTTATGTAAACTCCCACCGATCACCGATCCAAAGAGTTCACTCAGTTTGAACTTATTGCACCCTTAAAGTTGAAAAATCACACCTTAGATTTCCTCCTCATTCAAGGCTGTGGAATTCATATCTTGCACTGTCTCATCAGTGCAACTTCTTCAAACATAAAAGTGCTTCTTGCAAACATAAAAGCAAAAGGGTAAGCACACACACAGAGCACATATTCTTTGATAATGAATGTCCTTATATTATCAATCTTATTCAAGCGAAGTGCGTTTATAAAAGATTTATATAACTTTTGTTCTTATCAAAATCATATGCAAAGTAAATTAGTTTAACATTTTCCTTACTGGTGCAAAAGAGAAAAACAAATGCACAAAACTTCTTGGGTTACAGCAATAATGTAGTTACAAGATTAATTATTAGAACCTAAAATTGGAAGGTTTGTTGATATGTTTAGAGAACATTATAGAAGGAAAGTGTTTTCATTGCTAGGGTCAGCCAAGAAGTTCTAAAAGCTTTGAAGGAGACATAAAGCGAAGCTCAAAGGGTTGTGAATCTTGTAGATAGCACTTTGTCATTAGCTTCTAATCTTAATAGAAATGTATGTAAATGGATTGTGGATACAGGTGCTTTTGCACATTTTACTCCTTATGCACATATTTTGGAAAATCAGTACACACTAAAAGATCCCATTCATGTTAAATTATCCCATGGTCTATGAAATTACTTAACATTGTTGGAAATGTTAAACTAAATTATCATCTTTACCTTGAACATGTACTATTAATTCCCAAATTTTGTCATAGTTTTTTTTTTTCTGTTCATAAACTTCTTCAACAACGGAACATCATTGTTGTCCATAATACCCATGGTTGTTACTTTCAAGACTAAACTTTTAGACAAACACTAGCTAGTGCAAAATCTATTTGTATGCTATAAGTGATGGAGTTAATTAGCAATATGAATGTTTCGTTGTATTCTAAAACCTAATTCTCCAAAAATGCTATTATGAATTCCTCTATAATAAATGGTAAAGTTCCTTTAGAGGTTTTACACAAACGATTAGGTCATATTTCATTGTCATCTTTGATACACTTGTTAGGTTCTTCAAGTTGTACTGGTGATCAATTTGTTTGTGGCAATTGTATGCTTGCTAAGTTTCATAAATTTCCATTTCCTAATAGTGTCTCTTTGTATAAGTATCCTTTTGAATTTTTACGTGTGGATATATGGGGTCCATTTAATACACCATCTATTTCTGGCAAAAAAAATTTCTTAATTGTAGTGGGTGACATACTGACATGATTAAGTACACTTAGATTTATTTGATAAAACACAAAACCCAAACACATTCCTTGCTGATAAGCTTTATTGCCTTTGTTAAAAACCATTTCCAAACAACTCTAAATTCCATTCGAACTAATAATGAAAAAGACTTTCTCTCCATTGAATATCAAAATTTGGTCCAAACCCTTTGTATACTACATCAAAAGAGTGTCATTTATACTCCACAACAAAATAGAGTTTTGATCCAAAACATAGAGATATCCTTGAAACCGCAAGAGCTTTGAGATTTTAAGCTAACCTACTTAAACATTTTTGGCAGAACGTGTCCTATTAGCTACCACACTCATAAACGAAATATTTCTTAAGTCAATCAATTGGAAAGTACCTCATGAAATGTTGTACCATAAACCACCATCACATCAAGATCTTAAAGTCATCTAATGCTTATGTTATGCTGCAAGTGTAGCACATCAAAGAGACAAATTTGATTCTAAAAGTAGACGTTCTGTATTCCTAAGATATCCATTTAGACAAAAGGGATATAAACTCTTTAATTTGCAAACACATTGTGTTTTTCTTTCTAGACATGTTTTTCATGAGGACATTTTCCTTTTCATGATAATGTCCCTGTTACTTCTCATTCTACTCGTGGAACATGTCCTTTTAATGTGTTATTTCTGTCTTCATTATCTGATGGTTTGGATGATTCCACTTTGCATCTGTAAGTCAAAATTCTGTTCCTTTGGCTATTTGTTGTACACATACTAATTCTTCAAACACTGCTCCTATGTTAGATTTAGTTTCATAAGCTGATTCACTTTTTCGATTGTCTAGAATCAAGAAAACTCTCGAATGGCTAAACGATTTTATCCATATGGTTTATATTGATATTATTTTTGCAGCTTCTTATTCTATCCATACACCTTATCGACTATTTTCTTCTCTTGATTTTCAAATATATCCTAAGGAGTATGTTGTCTCTTTGGCTAATGTACTTACAGTTCATGAATCACGTACATATAAAGAAGCTAAAATTGATTCTAGATGGGTTGAACCCATGGAAGAAGAATTTTTAACATTAGAATACAATAGCACATGGGAGCTTGCTTCTTTACTATTGGGGAAGTAAGTAATTGGTTATAAATGGGTATACAAGATAAAATAGAAGTTTAATAGTACCATAGAACGGTATAAGGCTCATTTAGTAGCATTAGGTTATTGTTTGCTGTTGTGGCTATGAAAGGCTAGCATTTACATTAATTAGATGTTAATAATGCCTTTCTTCATAGATGTCCTAAGGAACTCTTTATTGAATCACCTGAAGGATATAAGTTGCCACTAAGACATGTTTACAAGTTGAAGCAATCACTTTATGGGCTTAAGCAAGCTTCTAGGTAGTGGAATCATAAGCTCACAAGTCATTTAGTAGCATCTAATTTTGTTTAGTCAAAGCATGATTCTTCTATGTTTACTGGGCAGATCAGACTGGGATTTATTGTTGCTTTGGTTTATGTTGATGATTCGTTACTTGCAAGGGATGATTTAGATGCTATATCAATCACATAATCAAGCTTTACTAATAAAGATATAGGTGATGCTTAGTTCTTTTTGGGAATTGAAGTATTTCAAAATGATGATGGTGTTTCTTTACATCAATGTAAGTTTGGTCTTGACATTCTTATGGAAATTGGTCTTATTAGTTCAAAACTAGCTTTTATCCATTTCCATCTAATGTACAATTAGACAATCATACGGGCAAGTTGCTTCCATGCCCCGATTTATATAGGTGTATTGTGGGCCAATTGTTGTACATGACCATCACAAACATGATTTATCATATGTTGTACAATAGCTTAGCATGTTTGTTGCTCAACCACAATAGCCTCATTTACATGCTAATATTCATGTCTTGAAATTTGAAAGGTACTTTGATTCGTGGGCTATTTTATTCTTCTCATTCTTCTGTTGATTTACTTGCATACTATGATGTGTATTGGGGTGCCTCTTGTGTTGATCAAAAATCTCTTACTGGATTTTGTATTTTTCTTGGCAGATCTCTTATCTCATGGAAAACAAAAAGGCAATTGACAATCTCTACATCATCTTTTGGCCAAATACCAAAGCATTGCACCCACTACTAAGGAATTGCTATGGCTTTCCTTCTTATTTTGTGAGCTTGATATTCCCATTTCCTTTTCAGTTCCTCTCTACACTGACAGTAAATCGACAAAACAAATTGTTGAAAATCCATGCTTTAATGCATGCACCAAGCATATAGCAATTGATGTTCATTTTAGGTGGGATCGTGTTAGTTCAAATTTTTTTACTGTCCATCACACTCCATCTGCTACCGAACTTGTAGATTTCTTGACTAAATTTGTATGAAACACTCAATTGGAAGGTATTTATGTGAAGATTTGCCTTTTGCCAAGTTAGTGTGTGTGTGTTGTATGATTTATTTATTTTGACAAGTGTCATTTTATTCTATTTTACAAATGTAGTTCTATACCTGTAATAGAACTATGTTACTTAGATCATTTTTTAACTTTACATCACTTACACGTTTCTCTACGCGCATGGAGTACTTTCATTAGTTCACTTTCCATGTCAACAACATTCAACAAATTGCAATCGACTCTTCTTTGCATCTTTAAATTATTTTCATAAGTAAAATTTTTTCTTTTGATTTTTTTAAAATTTTTAGATTATAAACTGTTTTTTTCAGACAAATAAAATTTTTTTGCCGTAAAAGTCGTAATATTAAGGACTTTTTATTTCTAATGGAAATAATTGATATAAGTTCAAAACTTTCAACATTCTTATTACATTTCTAGATAATTGAACTGTTTCTCATGGAAATTTCGCAATACGACGAAATTAGTTGCCTTTGGAGCTTGGATATTTCATTATGCACTTGTAGAGGAATAGTATTTTATGATGGAAAATTAATAAGGTTAGGATTTCTAGATAGTTAGTGACATCCTTAAATATTATGTTTGAAATTTCGATATTTCTGTATTTTTCTAGTAAAGTTATGGATAAAAATGAGTAGATAATTAAAAAATCGTGGAATATCAATTAATTATGGGAAAAAAAAAACGAATATTCGGTTCAATATGCGTAATTTTGAATTAAAAATTTTTTTTTGGTCGAACTTGAATTTGAATTTATTGTGGAAATAGTAAAAGTATATTTAAAATATTTTGTATTTACCATATCTTTCAAAGAAAAACAGTAAAAAAGTAGAAAATGTTTAAATAAATTATTTATTAAAATTTGGTTTATGAATATAGGATCAATGGTAGAGTAATCGTGGCATATGATGTAGAATTGGGCTTGGATAAATATATATGAAACAGGGTAAAGGTTCCTTGGAAGTTACACTACATTATGCATCGGAAAGATATGGATTCATTCTCCATTTATGCTAAAATTACGTTAATATCGATTGATATCTCATTATAATAATCAATTTGCATCTGAACCGAAGGAAAATGGTATGAACTTCTATAATATGAACATATCACTAGAGGTTTTTGGAGCATCCAATGATTAAGCTCTAGAGGTTACTATTAATTACGGGCAAAAACATTCTTGATGATGGGACTCCAACAGTGGATGATAAAGCAAATAATTAAGACAAGGTGATTAATGATAAGTATAGAAAGGAAGATGATTTAAATGATGATGAAAATGACATATAAACACAAATAAGTAGGCTAATCTATCTAAAAACGCAAAGCATGTGGTTGATTTGGGTATTCGGTTTTTCATTTTTGTCGAAAATGATTTGTTTGATGAATTTCAAAGTTAACGATAGGCAATCCTATAGGGTCTTTAATAATTGGCTTGCAATCTTAAAAATTTATACTAACTAGTGTATGATATCCACATCTTATTAGTAGGATGCAAAACACTGAGGGTACAGGGAATGGAAGCCAATGTAATTCAAGCATATAGTGATCACTTTATACTATTTAAAACGTAGGATCGGCACTTAGTCAATAATCCGATTCACAATGAACCAAGTAGGAAGGTTCCCATTGTAAATAGGCTTTAAAAAATATACAAATATTATTATTTAATTATATAGACTTAACTCGCGGGCTGAGTGACAGGGCCTAGCAAGTTTGGTTTCTCTATTAGGATGATCAACAAAGTTTCAGCATGGTGGCTTGAAATAGGGCCGTGGACCGGTTAATCTACCATCCAACCTTTCTTAGTCTAGCTCATGCATAAAAGGGGACTCATTTTGCTGTCAATTATCAACATGATTCAATGGATGACGTTGATAGCCAAACTTTATAAATACTTTAAGTCCCTCCTCATAGAAGAAAAAAAAAAAAAAAGAAATATGATAGAAACATGGAGGTGTTGCTGGATTTCTATCTCAAGAAATCACAATGCTTGTTCATTACTATCGCAGATTTGATGCTTAATAGCTTCTCTACCTGTCACAAGTGTATTTAAGATAAAATGCCTACTCCACCTCTCTATTTAACTTTTCTCTTGATCATCCTTGAAGTGTCATTATTTGTCATTCCTAGTGGCCACATGTAGGGCGATACTCACGCAACGCACACATGACTACTCTGATCAAATCCATATATACACCAATAAGAAGAAAAGAATGTACTACAAGGTTTGAGGGTAGATTGCTTGAAGCAAGGTCATACAAAGTTTAATCATAGCATGAATGAATGAAGGGTGTTATAAGACTTCTTCAACACGTATCTATATTACTTTTACTAAGTCATGTATGTACAATCTGATACATGTAAAAGCTACTTAGTATGACTTAAGGCTTCTTCAACATGTATCTAAACAATTGTTAGTAATGATTCAATGCATGAACAATAATTAAACCTAAAACAAAAACGTGAAGAGCTCTCACACAAGTGAATGTTTAGCATGTGATGCTACTAGAGATAAGTGTGGGCCGGATCGAACCATCAACCTGACATGAATCACCACTAGCTAGTCTTGCCCATCGGATCAAACCTGTCATATGGGCCAAACCCATATGGAAACCTTAACCCAACGAGCCAAACTGTCTGTAATTAAAAAAAGGAACAAATGAAAAAAAGTAGTTGAACTTGAAAAGACTATAATGAAATAAAAAAAAAAGAAAGAAAAAAGAAAACAAACAGAACCACTCAGGCTAGTTTGGGGAAAAAAAAACAAATAAAGTTTCAAAAGGATGGGTACTTTACACATGAATAGTATATGATTTGAATTGTGTGTGCACGAATAGTATATGTAAGGTGTAGTGTAGACTGTGTAGTGAATGTAGCTTGTGTGTGTTGAGATTTAAAAAAAAAAAAGTGTGTCCATGTGAGTGTGAAGATAGTGTGTTATGTGTGTTAGTGAACAATATGTGTTGCATTGTTTTTCAATTTGTAGTATAGGTGTATGCATCCATGACTTTGACTTGTCAATCGCAATTTGCGCGGCACAAAAGAGAATTTAAATTAAGGAGATTCAAATAATGGAAAATTTAATGGTGGAAAATGTGTTTGTAGTTTGCTTTTCAAATGGAATTATGAGGATGCAAATAATGACATCAATCTAAAATTTGAAATTTTTGTAATGAATGCAAAGTGAAATTTTTTCCCTCATCATGTTATAAGTATACTAAACCTATTTGCTTCTCAAAGTATTTCTAGCGTTAGTAGCATACTCTCTACCTCCAAAAATTTTCCTTATCAAAATATTTTTTGAGTCAATATATTTAAGATATTTTTTGAGTCAATATATTTAAGATATTTTTTGTGTCAATATATTTACTCATCATATTAATTTCCAATGTCATACTCTCTTCACTAATTCTTCAACGAAAGAAAATGAGGTCATTCTTTAGAGGCCATCCTAGTGGCTTAAAGAAGTCTCGGGATGATAATGGTTAGGGAAAAGGTAAGGCTACCGGGGTACACCAATCCATTGATCCGAATGACCAGCTTAGGTATGTCGATTATAGCTAATTTTATGCGGGAGACATGAATTCTGAATCATTTCCCCCTTGCTTTGTCTGAATTTAAGCAACAAACTCTGATACAGGAAACCTATAATAACTCGGAGACAGAGGATCCAGAAGTGAAAGAACTGGCACCGTTTAAGGTTTAGGAGGAAGACAATGAGGTTGATGAAGCTTATATTCATAGCCAAGTCAGTAACCAAGGCAGGCCTTCCCACCAGCTTAAGTTTGAAATTTTTACAAAACATTTTCATAAATTTATAGGCCTGGATAGGAAGACCTATGGATACTGCAGTTATTGTTTCATTAACTGCTCATGGAACTTATACCCAACACAAAGGTCAAAACACCCATCTGAATTCAGTTTTCAGCCATCATAACAACAAATTGGTCATTCTGGGTCAATCAAACAAATAAGAAATTTTTAGTACGAGGATGAGGATTACAAGTGTGGCTCAATAGAATGATAAATAGTTTTCATTTGTCATATGGTACTAGCCAACATCCTAATCTTAGGTATTATCATGAGGAAACATTGAACCCTTAGGCTCATCCTTACAACGCAAGGACGATGAAGCGATACAGCAATGACATGTACCATAAAGGTAAGTGAGAGTTCACATGTAAGTTTAAGAGTCTTGATACTTGTGTTTCTATATGCTTCGGTATTCAGACAAACAGATGGAATGAGAATTCTTACACAGGCATTACATGCCATTGGATAGGCAATAAGTGGGTAATGTATAAGCATATTTTAGCACTTAGATATACGGATGGTAAGAATACTTACTCAACTATACTTATAGTCCTACGTGAATCTTGTTTGATGAAAAAAAAATTTCGATAGGGTTTGCCAATGCCATAGGTAACTACAAAAGTATACCTAAACTAAAATAGTTATGTCAACCTACACTAGGTGAAACCTTTTTTCCACATTAGATGGGCATTTCACATATTGAATCTATGCATGAAGGATGGTTTAGAAACCTTGAAAATTAACTACCACCTAATAAGGGATGTTGTCCAGTATTTAGCTTATCACCCTGCAATGAATAAAGCATGGCGTAGATTCTGCATTGAAAATGGTGTGAAATCGCGTAAGTTTAAAAAGGATGTGCAATATAGATGAAACTCTACTTACGAACTTTTGCAAAGTACAATACCTTACAAGGAGCCTTTGAGCTATTTTTGCTCGAGCTCACCTTCATGACATGCTATCATACCTAAATAATTGGGATTTATGTTGTTATTTACTTCAAGTTCTAAAAGTTTTTTATGATTACATAAAAACATTCTCAAGAGTTCATACACTAAGCGTGTATTTATTCATCATGAAAGCATGTAATATTATTGGTACATCGAATCGAGTTAGGGGTGATGCTTTTTTGCAAGGTGCTATTAATAATATGTGTTCAAAGTGACTTGATAGTATAGGGAAATTCCAATGATTTACAACGTTGCCATGATCTTAGATCCATGATTCCGAATTGAAGACCTTAGACATTATGTTAATTTGTGCTATTCTATTGTTGATGATTTGTCGTATACTCAAGATAGATATAGTATTATTCTAGCGCAAATAGTGCATGATGCAGAAAATGTATTAAATGATTTATACATTCAGTTTTCTTTTACATATGGGGGAAAATCCCCATAAGTCCAACACCAACCACAACTAGCCAAACATCTCAATCAGTGGAGGGACCACAAGGACTAATTGAATACTACCAATGGGTTAAGAAGCCTAGAAGTTCAAGTGCTTTAAGCGTCGTGGAGGAAATCACAAATTACATAAGCATTGCGTTTAATTTTGGCAACAACATTGATGTACGTGATTTTAATAGCATTAAATGGTGGCAGGGCCATAGTAAAACATTTCCTATTCTCTTTCGCATGGCTAGACAAGTTTTGGTAGCTCCTACATGAAATGTGGTAATTGGATAGGCATTTAGTACCGCTGGTTTAATCTTAGACAACTGCCAATCAAGAATATCAACAATCACAATTGAATCTCTTAACTACAACGATGATTGGAATAGAGCGAAGCAACGCCTGTAGAACTGCATTACAACACAACTAAGAGGACAAGTACTTTGGTGACTTCAACACCTCCGGTGGGTCCAGGTGGCTCTACTCAGAACATGCTCGAGATGAGTAGCACAGAGGTGCAAAACCAAAGATGTCACGTCCCAAGAGTACCTTGGTAGTAATCCATATATTATGATACTATCTAACATCTAAAACATATATTTAGAAAGACTAGATGACATCAAAAAGGATCCCACATGTATGTTAATACTAGTTAAACCTTGGAAGATGACATAATTCAATAAAACAGGATCTTTTTGGTTGCTTGATAAAAATGATGGATACATATAAGATACATCACCATAAACAGTACTTACTAAATCTCTATTTGAGTAATATGATACTACAGACTATAACCAACATATCTAACATATGAAGTTCTCAAAACATAGACTGATATTCAAAACAATATCTAATACACATCATTAGATACTAATGCCTTATCTATCCCATAATCCTTCTAGCTTTAGGAACCTTATCGATGCTATACTCCGAGATGATGCCAGCCATGGGCGAATGATCATCTTAAAAAAACTATAGAGGGGTGATATAAACCATGGGTTCAATGAATAACCATAACATATCACATATCAAACAAGTTATTTAGCAATCATATGCTATGTAGCAATCAATCATATGCTCAATTACAAGTTTAGATAACCCAGAATCCAAATAGGATGGAGATTACGCTGTCATCATGGTTAAAGGAACCTCGCTAAGACTACCCCTTCATGACCCACCTGCTCAGGAGAAACTAAGCGTACAGAATGATAACGATACTCACATTATTTATCTCTTTATCTTAATGGTATTTTAACACTCATTTCTTGTTTCATGCCTTAGAAACTCCATTAAGTGATAGTTCTTTCAAATCGATACCATGGGCAACATCCTTCATTTACCAATTAGTTCCCATGGAACCGAAGGAGCAAAGATAATCTTGCGTAGAACTAAGAAATGTCATTTAGGAAAAACCAAGCATTACCAGAGAACCAAAATACTAACATGTAGCAGGCTATCATGCTTATTTTATACAATTTATGCAGATTGTACAATGCATGATCCTTTCATTTATGGTACCATTAGTTTTTAATCAGATTTGAGGTGATCATACATTACACAACCAATCAACATGCAATTCAACAAGTCATCAAGGAAGTTCATTATCACTTTCTTTAATATGATTTAGTAATACAAATATACACCACACAACATACACTATTCTTGAACCCACATTCACAACGTTTTCATTATTAATTTTTTATTAAAAGTGCAGCTAAGCTATAAGCACAAAAAATGTAATAAGTATGAGTCACTCAACTATTCGTATTGGCTAATTGTAATAATCTTCCAGAAAATCCACTATCTAATCGAAATCACCTAATAGATGAATAAAAATATTCATCAATCAGATAGGTAACTATATAAACAGTTCCTAATAGGTGCTTATAATAGTCATTTTGAAGTTCATAAAATATTTTTGTTTTTATAATATAACTACAAAGTTCGAGTAAATGAATTTTTCGTATGGAAGGTGATCTAAATGATTTCAAATGTCAATTTTTATTGCGTAATTTTCAACTAAGCCTGTTATACTCAATTTAACTCGGATTTTTACATATAAATAGGTGTTGGAAAGCTTGTTTAGTTTACTACATGATGGATAACTTAATTTATACAATTTGTGTGTTTTATTGTCTCTATTAATGTCAATAGATATTGTGGGGTATTTCTAAGTTTTGTTTTGTTTAATAATTTTATTATTAAGCTTTTGTTATTTACACCGATCTTTTAGTGTGATAATGCTAGGATAGTTGATATTTACTATTTATTATTTATTTTCATCTTGTTTCTCTTGATCCTAATTTATGTTTATATTTATATTTAGGGTGATTTTTCTATCCTAAGCTTTAGATTCAGCTACAATTCACATTCTTTAGTGCCCGTGTTGATAGTGAAATTTCTAATTAATTGTTTACTTCGTTTGTCAGCCTTATCTATTTATGTGGGTTGAAATTTTTATTATTTATAGGTCACATCCTCAAATGTAATTTCTCATTCACTTTCTAATATGTTTGTGAGTTCATATAGGTTCTATTGTACATTTTAAACATAAGTTGTTACTATATACACATGCATGGTCGAGACTATAGGGTTTGCTTCTTAGGGTTGTTATAGTTTGTCTATTCTCTTATTTGCACTTTTATTTTTATGGCTTATGTGTTATGAAACTAGATAGATATTAATTGCATACTATACATGAATTTCTTCTAAATTCACACATAGAACCATGACATATAGTGTTCGAGGCCTAGGGTTAGTATTGATATTCATGCATGTAACTATATTATATTGTATCTATATTACATTGTTATATAGTGTAGCATGCTCTTTTAGCTATAGAGCCGAAATGGCCATAAGGGTCACAGGGATTGTATTAGTTAGAATTTGTCTCATAGCTCTCATTTTATGTTCATTTTCTTTAGTATGAGCAAAATTTTATCACGGAACATGCATGTTTTGTATTATTCCTCATATTGACCAAACCCTAAGGATGTAGTTAGCTAGGATTTCTAACCAGTTTTCCACGGATCTCAATCCTAAAGGATTTTTTTAGCAAGTGTAGAGTAGATATCAAGCAATACTACATGAATATAGTGTTGTTGTTTACATAATCTTAGTAGAACCAAACATAAAAGGCTTCATAGGTATCTCAATCCATCAACTTTCCTAGTTTTCTACACATAAACATGATATGTGACATGGGCTTTTATAATAATGAAGAGATTACCTTATTTGGATGGAAGCAAAGTAGCAAACCTCTCCCTCTTAGAGTGAGTTGAACCTAGTGTTAAGGAGTAGGATTGTGAGTGATTAAAGTTATAGGATTATACTATTTTAAACAAGACAATACTTACCTTTAGTATTTGACCTTTGGAGCTTGGTTTACTTAAGCCAATGGAAATTTTCCCTTGGAGGTTTAGAGTTGGGAAAGAGGAAGACAAGTGGGGTTCCAATTTCCTTTGGTAAGCGTAGTTCATGGTTTGGTAAAAGATAGGATAAAATGCTCTTTTGTTCTACTAAATTTGACTTATATACATACGAAGGATGTGGGTTACAGTTTGATTTTTTTTTTCCAATTTTAAGGAGAACAATTGCCTTATTTATTTGTCAATTATAAGTCTTGTTTGTTGCTTCATGAAAGAATGGCGGAAGGGGCTTCTACACAGCATAACTTAAAAGATTTGTTAAAATTGTTGACTAGTCTAAGTTTGTTAAATCCTATGACAATTCATGGTGATCATGTGGGTAATTTCTTATGGCAAATTGTTCCTTGAAATTTTGATGAATTTTGGAAAACAAGTGCGGTTACGTCAAGTAAAACTTGATTCATCATGCTTCATTTAAAGCTTGTGTTATTTGGAGAATTGTTATTATCTGAAATGTCATTTTCAAGTTAACTTTAGATGAGTTAACTTGTTCTAATTGTAATGTGAAAGGTGGTCGTAATGTATGGAAATGCATGGCCAGTCATATGGCTCTCATTTTCACCATGTATCATATGTGAAATTAAGGGAATAGCATATATAAAGAGATATCTAAGTTTTCTCATAGTTTACTAGGCTATATGCATATAATTATGTCAGTTATAGAGGATTTTTATCTTCGAAGGTTCATCTAAGGCTTCTAGAATATTCTTTTATTATCTCGAAGTTCAAATCTTAAGTTTAAAGTTTATACGATTGAGTATTTTTAGAGTTTTATCCTACGCAATTAGGGTTTTTGGGCCTTATAAGCTAAATTAGGGTTTTAGTCTCTATAGGATCATAATTCTCTAACTAGTCTAATAGTGTAATCCAAATCTTTATTTGAATTTTAGATTTGTTGTTATGAGTCTATTTTTCGTTCCCGTTGCGTATATAAAACCCTAGCGATTCATCTTTGAGTTATCGTTTTATAACCAATAAGCTCTATCAATTATTAACTTTTTGATGCAATTGAAATCTAAGACTACTTATGATTATATCTTGAGTTTTCAACTCAGGTCATGAAATCTTGTTTTTGTATCTTTTAACATATAAGAAATTTCTATTCAAGGTTTTAAGTTATAAACAAGCTCATGACCACTCAAAGTATCTAATTGGAGTTTTTGTCGGTTCTCAGATTCACCATCTATCGTGCATTTACCATTCTAATCATTTTACTAATTATGTAAATTAGACATCACCATAGGGCGATTTCGAACGCGAACCGCCCGAACGTCACCGGCGGTTCCTGACCCGGGAACCGCCCCGTCGGTGACGGTTTCGAACAGTCTAAAGACCTGCCGGAACCGGCGAGTCCAAGCGATTAGGCATGGCGGAATCGGCGGTTCCAACCCACCAAATATTTGAATTTTAAAACAAAAAAACAAAAAAACAAAAAACAAACCTGCGCATGATATTATTAAAGACAAATTTAATATACACATACACAATTAATGCATCAAAAAATTAATGTTCACATATGTTCAAAGTGTAAATGCAAACTTTTTCAAAATCGAAGGTCTATAATTTTATTTAGGAGAGATTAACATAAATTAATAAAAAAGATATTAACATATCTATGATATATAATATATTTATTTATTATTATAAAGAGAATGCTTGCCATTTTTCACTTTACAATGTCTTTTTTCTTCTTTTTACAATTATAAATTAACTTTTTTATTCAATTATTTTTCTCTAATTTTACCATCTCTTATTTTATTTACATACTAATTTAACTAGCAGCACTTTTTAAGTGCCACCAACCGCAATCCCTCTTATTCTTCAACTGACTTTTAATTAATCCATTTTATATTGTTTTCTTCATTTTTTCCAAAAAAAAAAAAAAAAACCGGTTCACGTGGAACCGGACCGCTAGAACCGGCGTTTCCTTGGAACCGTGAACCGTCTTGGCTCTGGCAATTCCGGTTCGGGTCCGGAACCGACCCGAACCGTGCCAATATCTAATGTAAATTCTTGGAGAGTACAAGAGAACTTCGCAAGCAGCCTTTTTTTCTTTTCGATCTCAAGATTGGTTAGTTTGTAACATATTAAGTTGTCATTTTTTTTTTTTTTAGTGTGCCTTTTCTATCCAAGTGTTTGGTGTCAAGTGTGATTTCATGTTCAAGTGTACTTATTGTATTGAAGTTTGCTTATTTTGCTCAAGTTTGTAATCTAAATTTTTCATCTATCTGTTGTATGACGATACAATGGTTAGTTTTTATTTTTTTTATTCCCTTTTGGCCCCATATAGAACAAAACATGAATACCAACTTCACATAATTGAGTAATACACATATGAACATTATATGTAATAAATTTTCGATCAAAAGCAAATAGGGGAGATGCTTTGAGGGGAAAAAAATATATGGTATCATAGGTCAAAGGGCTATGAATCGGCCTTTACCTATCAGTTCAACTGCATGAACTGCCTTAATCATGAGTTTGTTCCAGGTCATGTATTCATGGACTCGTGAATCAACGGTTTTGAGCCAGTTCAATGTGCCATCCATGTCTAGATGCTACCTTATCCATGGGGCTCGTATCCGTGGCCACCTGCCTCCTCTTCCTTTATTGGCTAGTCAGACCTGCGCCTTCCCTTGGAGCGCATCCATAGCGCATATCTATGGCTGCCTTTCGCGTTTTTCATAAGTGGCCAAGCATAACAGCAGTCTTCCCATGCATCATATCCATGGCCTTCCATATCCCAGCTTACCCAAGTGGTCCTTCATCCCGACGTGTATTAACCCTCATCAATTTCACATAATCATCTGTCTATGAATTTTTAGTGCCACTTCCCAACATGTCAAATAATCATCTTGACCATTTCAATAAAATTTTTTCTTTCATATGGATTAATTTGTGATGATTCTACTTTATTATTTTCTTAATATATTCTATTTGTACTCGAGCTAATGGTTTCAAGTTCTATTCATGTTAGTTTCTATATTTCTCCCCCTGATTACGTAATTATAACAAATTAACTATAATTATAACTTATAATATTTGTGGGCATATATTGATTTCAAATCTTGATAAATTAAAATTAGTAATTAATTAGATTCATGTATACATAACGAAGCATGATGGGAAAAAGGAAAAATAGCTTATGCGGGAAATTTTGCCCTCTTAACACCGTGGACTTCATATATGGTGGGGTTGAAAATTCCTCGAACTGGTTAACCGACAATTGGAAACGCCGGTCAAAGAATTCCATAATAACCCTTATTGCTGGCCAAGGGAACTGGTTTTTATGCACATTTCAACATCAGCTACAGCTGAAGTTTGATTTACATAGATTCTTGGAATCACAAAAAACCAAAATTCTAATCTTTTATTTGGTTATTGTAATGAGTTTTGGTAATAAACAATAAGCCTTAAAAGTACTTAAAAGTTTTAATTAAATAAAATATAATAGATGATGAGACAAATCTTTTTTTCAAAAACATAAAATTTTTTGTATCATTCTTGAACTTATTTATATATACCAAATAATTAATAGTACAAAAAATTTTTATGTGGTACTATATATATCAAATATAGTTTTCTCGTACTTTTTTATTCTTGTAACCAAACGCTAGCTGATGTTGACATCCTATACCACTTGCAGCGCGTTTCCATCAGACTTTACATTTGGAGTAGTATCATATGAGGATCATTCACGAGCCAACAATGTGACAATGTTTGCCTTAGCTGTGTTGTAATTGCAACACTGCCATAAATTATGAATGAAAGTTGATGAAAGTTGTCAGCTACCCAGTTATCTGTCATTAATTGGGCCAAGTGGCATGTCACTCACCAAGACATTAGCGTTTCGTTTTTTGGGATGCGAGGTTTCCATTTGATTGGGTACTTGAACTTGATACTTGTCCTACGTGATAAGTGGCTGGTTCAATAGGTACAGCACTCCATCTGAACATTTAATTAGCTGCTAGGCATCATAACCACTTTAACGGCGTCGTATCCTCTTAATTAACCGTCTATGCATATGCCTATATCCCCATTAACATATGTTATTGGTTTGAATTTAATCTAATTTACTTTCCTTCGTGCCCTTTTTGCTTTTAGTGTTAAATAGATTTGCAAAGAAGTTGCATGTTGGACGTGTAATGTCATAATTGTTATTAGCATTTGTTGGAGTATATGAGTCGTTTTCAATAGCCGTTTTTCATAGTCAAATGTATAATGAATGAATATTTGACTATACATTTATTATTCATTCATTATACATTTAGGAGTCATAATTTTGGTATTTGTATAATGAATGAATATTTAACTATACATTTATTATTCATTCATTATACATTTAAGAGACATAATTTTAGCATTTATTGCGGCTAGTTGTATACATATATAAATATGTGTTTTGTTAGGGTTTGTAGGAGAGTGAGAAAATGAGAGAGTTTTGATTTGTAATTTGTTTCTCTCTCTCTCTTGTACTCCATTATCGACATATAGTGAATTCTCTCGCCTCTGCTCATGGTTTTTCCCGATTTGGGTTTTCCACGTAAATCTTGTGTATGCTTTATCATATCTCTTTACTCTTGCCATTGTTCGTCTTTTATAACAGCATTTCATTGGAATCACATGCCGCTAGGCCCTAAATTTAAAATTCAAATATCTATATCAGATTCAGATTTAACAATCACAAATTATCTCATTTCTTCTCTCTCTTCTATGGACACTTTTTTCACTCCATTCCCATATATATATCTCTCTCTCTCTCTTTATGAATGTTCAACACGCGAGTTATGATTGAGCAAAACTTGCATGTCCAACATGCTAGTTTTCTATAAACACAAGACGCATCTTCATGATGTGATTTTAAAGAGGGATTTTGGTAATAGTTTCATTGCAAGCCTTTGATATATATTTTAAATTAGGGCACCAACTTGACAAAAAATTCTATATATGCATTTTTTTTTCCTTTGAAACTTATATACTATATAGAACAATGGTTTTACTTAACACTATATATAAGAAGGAAATGTGCATCACAAATTAGATGGGAAAATCATCTTATTATTGACTTGTAAAAAAATTTATACAAATACAAATTATACCAAAATAATTATTAAATTACCAACAAAATCACAGCTAGGCATGATCTTATGTATTTACACATAAGTTCCTATGTAAAGTATGCGACTCTTATATGCTCACATAAATATACTTGCGTATGAATCACATATATGATATGGATTTACGTATTGTCACTTGTACCATTAAAACTATAAAAGTGTCTATATCTAATACATGCATTTTTTTTTTTTTTTTTTTTGTAGAAAACAAAATCACATGTGGTAGATGAATTTACAATTAGTATTTCAGTAGTTATGTTGGTGTAAGTTGTATTTGTTGTAGTCTTTTTTTTTTTTTTAAATTGTTAGATATGTGTTTTATTCAAAATTAGATAGTGGTAAGATACCAATATAGTATGTACATTTTCGCTGTCCGATGTAGACTTTATGATTTGCAAAATCGTAGGATATATTGACAAAAATATGTGAACATGGTCCGGATTCCATGCGTATTAATTCAAACGATGGTGGGGTGGCATCATTCCATTCCATGCAATTATTCAAAGAGAGGGCCATAAACCGTGTAGCTAAATTGAAGTCCCATCCAAAATCATGGCCTACCCTATTACTTCGCCGTTGAATTAATGCTTTCTCTTTTTGCCTCCGCATTTTTAAATAGCTTTTGCAGGAAATATCTAACTGTATGTAATGTCGAAGGAAGAAATAAATAAATTACACCGAAAGATCATAACATTTTAGAATAAATTTATTTAAGATGATAACGTTTGGAATAGTTTATTTGAAGTCACAATGTTTAGATAAGTGAGTTAATTGAAATCACTATTAACAAGAGTCATAACTCATAACGTGTTAGATCTTCTAAGTTTTAATTAAATATTTCTCCTATTGACATATGTTAATGGCCTCCATTGTCTCACTTCTCTAAATGTTGTAACTTCTCATGAACTACTCGAAACGTTGACTTTAAATGATCTTCCGGTGTAATCTACTTAAGAAGAAATTTTAGAATTATAAGGTGATGCTAGTCAATTTATCCTATATTACTACAACTTTTAAGATAAATTATAAACATTCTCCCTTTTACTTCATTATAATTCAATTAAAATACAATAAAGGTAAGTAACTATTTTCTTTCCATGTTGTCCTATTTACTTTAAAAAAAAAAAAGTATGCAATCCTTAACAACTCTTTTACTTCATTATAACTCAATTAAAGTACAATAAAGGTATGTAACTATTACAATGTTTAGTTAAGTAAAATACGTATTATCTCAATCATAAAAGAAAAATATTTATTACGTTTATGACTGATAAACATAGGCCTAGCAAATAGGCTATTTGTTGTATAAAGTGCAACTAAACACTCGAATAGCAACTTTTCACCCACAAAAAGGGAATTGAATAATCACACTCAAAATCAATACACAATAGTTTTAAATTTTAAATCATGCTTAAAGATCCCCATTGATCTATATATCCCTCATGAAAATAATAAAAGAAAATTATACTAGCACACAAGTATTAAAAAGGGAATAGGAAACTTTAATACTTAACCTTTCATTTTCTTTTCCCTATTTAACCTTTTAATTCTTCTATTTAAATCCTCAACTATTGCAAACATTTACTCTTTTTAACATGGTTAGTTTCTATGCCACCCAAAGACACATGACGGCAACTAATTTATCCAAATTATTATTTTTAATAAATAAAATACTAGATAAATTTAAATCATACAAATTAATAATAATAACTAATAATTAAAAAAATACAAAAAAAATCAAAAAGTTCAAAAGCTAAAGCAAAAATCAATGATTTTGTGATCTAATAACATCTTCCCTAATTCCTCATGCAAGAGGCCTGGGTTCAAAACCCTCTCCCTATTACGGGAAAAAAAGAAAAAAGAGCCAGAGTAAAAGCTTAGGTTGCTTAATGCATCTTCTACCAAGTTTGCACTCTCTTTTAAAGAAGTAACAGCATCTTAGCACTTGTAAGACCCTACCCAATATGCCCGATGGATACATATGCTCGCACATCCAAACATGAGCAGAAGCGTCAACCTTTCTCTTCTACATCAATTCTCTGCCATGTTATGATAAGTCACAAGGATCAAATCTTCCCAACCAGCCAACATACATCACTACTATATTTCATTTTATATCCCATCCCTGAATATTCTACTATCCTGAAGATCTTATACAAGTCACCATTTCTGTACTGAGACTCAAATAAAAATCAATAAAACGCTAAGCACTAAAAAATATTTTGTCTACCAAATATAATACAAAAATGAGTGGGGTGGGAAAAAATTCCTTCTCTACCAATATCACACCGATCACTCGAAGATAAGGGGGCTACTGCCCACCGTTTCGAAGTGACCCTGAATCCCTCCTCCGCCAACCACTAATCATCATTAAATTTTAGGTGCATGTTCCTTTTTTAAAAGCCAACACCTCTACTCCTTGAAATCTAAACTTGTTATTTAAGTGAATTTGCACGGACACTGCCTACAAGGTCTAAGTGCAGACTTTCTAAAGAGTAGAGGATCCACGCAATTTTAAAAAATCTAGAGGGTATTTGCATAATTCATTCTTAAAATTTTTTAAGAATGTCCTTAGTTCATTCAGCAAATTTTACATGATATTCACCTTAAAGTGTAATATTGTACATCTGCCTTATAGCCGGAGCATTTGTACATAGCAAAATTTTGTTTTGGCTCGTTGGACTACAACACAACCAACTCAGCACAAACCCTGATCGATGACAGCCAAAGTGGATGATGGTGGAGCCTTCAACTTTTCACTTGATGTACGGCAGAAAATTTCACTCTAATGCATTCTTATACCGTGGAGCCTCGCTCTTAGTTTGACCCTACTGGCAGATCCAAAGAGGCAAAGCAAATGACTCTTCTGCGTTTCTGTAAAACACCCATTAGACCTTTGCTAAAATATCTCCGATGTTGAGCACCATCAACCTCCAGCACAAGACTGGCTCTGATATCTTTACACGACCTTTTGAGAAACATTCTAGTGACTTTCCGGTAACCTAAGTTGCAAAGAAAAAGTAGTAAACATATTAAGTTGAGTTCATACCACACTCCCAGGCTAAGCCACAAAAATCAACTGAGGTCTTACGTCAAACCCAGATATGGAAGAGCATCATAGTGATAGTAAGATAAAAAAATAAGAAAACAAAAAGAAACATACAATGAATTTAGCAAATGACATAGAAATGCACTCATGGAAGATGACAGTAAATAATTTTACCTCCACGGGAATTCACTCGTATCTATTCCAGCTCGATGAAGCTCATCAACATACTGCAATGCTTCCCTACATTCCTCCCTGTCATCAAAGAATTCCTTCTTGTCGCCTTCTACTTGGTATGCTTCATGCCCTTTGCCAGCTACCACCTACACCACGAGGACACTGATCAAAACACGGTAGAATGACTTCAGATATCAGTGAAATATTAGCATAAGTTTTGCAGGTCATCCATGTCCAATTCTCTCAAATAGTCATTTACATAAGAGGAATCATATGGGAATTCCATCTCCAGCCAGCTTGTACTTCTGGATTTCCACATTGAATTTGATAAAACTGCAAAAAGTTCCAGACACAACTGGAGTGACTAGGAAGACAGTAGACAGCCAAAGAGTTTGAGGAACTTACAACCATGTCCCCCTCCTCTCCCATGGCAACAGCAGCACGGACAGCGACACGTCTAATGTCATGTAAGAAGAGCCTATGGCCATTTGGTAGAGGAGGATAGTAATCATTCTCACCATATTTCAAGTAATCCTGCATCGTCCATCCTACGCCAGCCAGCATATCATCGAGAATGTCCACTGGTTGACAAGTAGCAGCTCAGCATCATTTCTAAGAAATTAGTAGAAGAAGTACACATAAGCAAAATGGTACTGTATACGAACATGGATCTTCACCCTTCGGGTTGTCAGATGTTAACATTGTCACCTCACTTTTGTCGGAAGCAATCTTTGTCATCATTGGCCTCTTCCCTCTATCACTCTCACCACAGCAGCCAATAACTGTACCGAATACAAGAATATGTGATTGATATAATTTGAAACCCATATATCTTGGAGCACTTGACAGCAAGAATAGAGTGAAAAGCCAGAAGAAGAGGAAAGCTTTTACCGCTTCATTTAATTCCTAACAAAACGTCATATGAAGACAATTTTAAGAAACAAATGCTGATTGTCATGAGAATTCAACATAAAACAGAGAAATATATAAAAACATAGTAAAAGTACATTGGACCTCTTCTATGTTTCTTTCAAAACAATCAATTCTTCATATTTTATGAGTTATTCAAGTCCTTTATAATGACTTTGCGGCATATATGCACCTATACGAACGTTTTTGTTCATGATATTAAAAAACTAAGGCAGCACAGGAAAAAAACCAACTTAGCATGTTTCATGGGATACAACTTATAGAACTTAGAAATGCTCAAATGTTTAATAGTCAGTTGACATTTTTAGATAAAATTTTCCAAGTTTACAACTCAGCTGTCTACTATGTTAGCATGCAGAGTCAGAATTCTGGGTGCCATGTAACATCAGTGTTTTCAGCAACATGAAGGAGACAATGATGGACAAACTGATTTGTTGAGAAGGTATAAACACAGAGGACATAAATGACTCACTTATAACATAAAGAATTTGGTTAAATTTTGGTATAAACATAAACTTTATATGAGGTGTACTTGCCCCAAAACAGTATAATTGAGCTAAAACTGATTCTAGCCAAAATCAAATACTAGATCTTGGGAAAAGTCCACTTTTTAGCCCTCAACGTTTCATCACTTTTCTATTAAAGTTCTCAATCTTTACTTTTTCTTCTATGCAAGTTCCCAACGTTTTTCAACATTCACAAATAAAACTTTTTGTCAACAAACATAATACATACTCTAATTAAATACACATAAACTAACTATAATAACAGAAACAATTTTAAAAATAAAAAACAAAAAAGAAAGAAAGAGGAAGAAGCAAGAAGAAACACCCTTTATATTAACACTTTAATTTACTTACTTTTTTTTTCATTCCAAATTACAAGAAAAATGGAGGAAAAAGTTGTGAAAGTTGATATCAAAGAGAAAGCATATACATGTCATCCTCTAAAACATGGGCGGATGGGTATATCCAAATCAAGATAATCAAGTCCATCTTTTCCTTTCCTGTGATCAGATCAAAACTAAAGGAAGGAATGTCCAACATTCATATCCAGCCTTCACTTGAAGGGGGTGTTTTTAATTCAAAATTTTTCCCTTTTTTTTTCATTTTTCTAGAATTTTATTGTTTTTGTTAATTTATATACATTTCATTATGTTATCTATTTATATTAATAATTTCGAATAATCAACTACTGCCATGTGTTAAATATGGATGAAAAATTTGTCAGTGTGAACAAAAACCCTGCTTTGTAAGCTTTTGAAGATGTTCAAGACTCAAATGGAAAAAAATAAAAACTGAGTATTCAAGCAGAAAATTGGAGCCATGGTCCAGAGATCAGAACCGTTCAACATACCATCTGACTATTAAAAAAAAATTAGAGTTGATAGATAATTATTTCATCAATTCAATCACAATTGGATATAAATCTAAGTCGTTTCAATCACATACGGATCGTCTCGCAAAAAGAAACAATTGACAGGAACTTAGAATTTTCCAAAAAATAATAAAATGTTATAGACTAAAGTTTGTACTTTCTCTCTTGCATTTTTGGTAAACTATACCACGAAAAAGTTAACTGACAAAACTAGAGTTTGTAGAATCTGCACTTTGATTAATAACAAGACTAGCCGGGCAGTAATGAAGAGTAATAATAATACTGCAATAACATAAATTGTAAAGCATACCGGTAATTATCCTCCTGGGCCCAAGCTCTCTCACTGAATCGAGAAGCCTAGAAAGGCATCAGGTGTATGAGCATAATCCACAATCACCCCAAACTTGTTCCTCATCTATCAATTCACACCTCCCAGGAACTGCATCCACTTCTTCAATACCCTTAACATGTCTTCTAAAGGGGCCCTACTGCAATCCAACTGCGACTGCAGCAAGAATGTTGTAGATATTATGCCTTCCAAGCAAGCCCGATGATATTTCTAATATACCATTGGGTGTATTTACCAAAACCTGAGTCTCAAAAGAGGAGAGTTCAAATTTCAATGGATGAACATCTGCGTTCTTGTTTTCCATTGCAAACGTCACAACAGGCACATCCGGATTCCTAGCGCAAGGAAGAAAGGCGCATTGGGATCAATCAATGTTGATATTTTCCTATGTCGCTCTGGATCCACCATCCTCGAAAACAACTTTGCCTTGGCATCCCTATATTCCTCCTCTGTACCATGAAAATCCAATGGTCCTGAGTCAGGTTTGTGAAGACTGCTATATCAAAATCAATCTCATCACATCTCCCTAATGCCATCCATGTGAAAAGCCTCCATAACAACCGCTTCAGTTCCATTATGGAGCATCTTTGCCATCAAATTTTGGACCAACAGCATCAGCGGTTGTATTGTGACTCCAACTTATATCACCATGAATATAATAAGCAACGTACTCAACATTCCCGTCCTCAACCCATGGCCTCATACATCCCTTTAATAAATATGCAGTGGTTTCTTCCCATTCGTCCCTGTTATCCCAATAACTGCCATATTCCTAGAAGGATGCCTATAAAATGCAGCTGCTAAAGCAGCCAACATGACATTTGTATCCTCTACAATTACTAATGCCTTAACAAGCCAAAGTCTCTGTATATCAATCTCTCTGCTAGCAACAACTGCAACTGCCCCTCTCTTATCTGCCTCACTCAAATATAAATGTCCGTCGGTCCTCCTCCCGACACAACACACGAACAAATCCCCCGAACTGACCAACCGAGAATCATGCTGAATTCCAGTTATCTCAACCTCTAAGTTCCCGTAAACCGAAATTGGAACAACCTTACTCTCATCTAAAAGCTCACCTAACGTCATCCTAAACTTAGGTTCCACTATCCTAGTCTTATTTTTACCATAACTATCAAAATCAAAATCAAAAGAAGAATCGAAATCAGACCCAACATTGTTCTTACTCACCTCATTCGAATCATCGAAACCTGCATCATCCTTATCACCCCCCTCATCCTCCCCATCCCCCGCCTCATCCTCTTCCTCATCACCATTAACAACTCTCAACCCTTGAAGCTTTTCAATTTCCTCTAAATCAACAACTTCTTCAGCCTCCAACTCATCAAGATCCAAATTTCTACTCCCTCTTTCTCTTCACACTTTATCTTCTTTGCATTTGGTTTCAACAGCCCTTTCCTGACAAACTCCTCCTTTCAGAGCTATGGCTTTCAATCTCCCCAAAAAGATCATCACCATCCCCATATGAGCTAAACCTTCTTCAGTTTCGTTATCCGGTGCGTCTTCGACATCAGCTATTGCCGAAATAGGTGCTTGGTTGCGTTTAAAGTCTTCTTCTTGGAGCTTGCGAGCGCGTGAATCTTGACGTGGATTTGTTCGAATTTGGATACGCCGTGCGTGGTGTCTTCGGGGGCTTCTGGTGGGTCTTCGAGAAGGGTCCGGGAATCTGCCGGTGGCGGAAGGAAGGAGGATGGGAGTGAAGTGGGAGTGTTAGAAGGGAGAGGGATGTGGGGTTTTAGAGAGAAGAAATGGGTTTTGGAAGGGAAGAGAGCTTTGGGTTTAGGAGTAGAGAGAAAGTGAGGGAGAGAGGGGAAGTGGAGAGCCATAGAAAGGAGAAGAGGGGGAGAGGGGGGGGAGGGGGAGGGAGAGAGAGGGTTTAAGGTTGTGTATGGATAGGGGTTATGGATGTTGGAAATAAGATGAAAATAGGTGGACTTTTGTGTTCGGAGTTAAGATGGTAAATTTCGCGCCTAGAATAGTCATTATAAATTCAGGATATCCTTCGTTCATTAAACAATCTGTTGCAATATAATAATGAGCTCTTCCTTAATGTTACCATTTGAGGAACTCATCACAATTAGCTTGGATCTTCCATTTACAAATATTTAGGTTGTTTTACATTAATAAAATTATCAATTAATCAGCTTTCATGGTCCAATGGATTTATTTACCCAAAATAGTCTAGTCCGACACAAAGGGACACGACTTACTCAGCCAATTTGAAATACATTATACAACACAAAACACATATTACAATCACAAACCCTACTTAGTAAAAGTTGTATTACTGTACTATGGTTAAAAACATTCACGTAAGGTTGTGATCGGATGGGCAGTTATAAGGTTCTTTAGACATCCAATCTGCTAAAAACACTATAAGGTTTTAAAAGTTGAATGTGGATGTGTAGGTTTAAGTTATAGAGTTGGGTATAGATCTGATAAGATACTCAATAAATACTTGACCTACCCAATAGTAAAATTAAAAAAAAAATCATAAAGACTAAAGCCGCTAAAACCTAACCCTTCACCTCTGTCATGTCTCATCTCATTCACACTCCATACATATCTCATATTCTAAAATTAAAACGCATACAAATAATCAAACACATTGGAAATTTAATTTAACTATGTTCTTGAGATGTTATATCATTGTCTAAGTCTTTTATGTAAGACATGATGGCAAAAGTAATATATTTATGTGTTTAAATATTGAATCCTAAATGTTGTCACATATTCTATCAATTGCACATACATCTTTTATTTTTGCTTGTATATGAAATGTGTCATGCCCCGAGGGGTACCCTAAACGTGGCAGTCCACCATACACAATATTAAAGCCTATGAATGACTTCTTGGTCACGCAAAAGCTTTTATATCATGCACGAAACTTACAACACATCAGAAGGAACGCATTGAAATAGTGCAATTTACTTCGATGATAGTTAAGTAACAAAGCAAAGAAAAACCTATCATAAATCATAAATAAGGTCAATTACAATTCTTAGAGGCATATCCCCACTAATGTCTTCAAGTTCATACAAATACATCTCTTAGTAATCTCCAAAATATTAACATAACATATATTACTCATAAAGAAATTTCAAAAAAAAATAAATTCCTTCAATGCTTCCACTTCTTTCGTAGAAGCTCAATAATCCACCAATCATTTTCCTTAGTGTCTCGTCCTAGAATAAAGTCCCAAGCATACTTGTTTCAACAAAATCTATGGGGGTGTAAGCTTACAACATGCTTAGTGAGATATTCCCTTTATCCGTACCGTATTTCAAACAAGTTTATTAATTTTCATGTATATGCTATGCATGCTATGCAATAACCACATGATACAAATAATTCTATATGAGTATCCAGAAATCATACACAAAACAGATTTAAGCCCTCCGTATCGAGGGTTAGGGAATGATATTTGAAGTTCTACACGATCTTCTACTGCTAGTCCTCGAACCCCATGCTCATAGCGATCGATCAGCGTGGCTCATCCTTAGGAGGTATCCTTGGTATGCCTTAGTTCCCTAAGAATGAGCATGGTCGCGGGTCCTCTTGGCCTTTGACCCTCCCGATTATTCCCGTAGGAGTGGTAGCCTTCAACATGTTACTTGATGGATGCAATGCGTATCCATTTAATTTATATTTAAGCCGAGTAAAATTAAGGTATACCTAAAGGCAATCAAGCAGGCATCATGCATACATAAGCAACATATAATATTGGTGATGCACTTAAACAATCATTTGTTGGTTTCGATATGTTTAGCATCCTTTGTCACACATTCATAAAAAGCATATACATATAAGCTCATAACCCCATTCATATCTATTTTATCTTTCTCTTATAAATCTAGTGCAATTATTTACAAACATAAGCAAGGTAACGAAATTATGAGGGAAAACTCACTCATTCACATTGCAATCTGCTTAGTTATAATAATCCTCAAGAATGGGAGTTTCGTATTCCTCGTCACCTAGACAAAAGAAATATTTAGAATAAGTATTGCATAGAAGTTCTACTAAATTTTCTAATTCCACCTTATTATTTTCATCAAAATTTAGATTAACAGAAATTTCAAATTAAAACGGTTATAACTTACTCATTTTAACTTAGAATTTCACACATTAATAGTCATTTTTTACCTAGTTGAAAAAATCTATGTATTTCTAAGGTTATTTTTAACATTTAAAGCCATTTGGGTTTCAAAATGGGTTGGTACAAATCTAACCCTAAAGTTTCAGCCCTTAAATTGCAATTTCTCCTAAAGATTACTTCACTTAGATACTTTATGACAAATATATATAAATATTTCTACTTTTGAAAATCATTTATTATTGATAATAACTCATATTATATGCATGATCCTAGTGATGTTATCTTAAAAGTAAAATCTATAAACCATCCTTGTGAAAGGTTGAGTTTTGTGAAAGGTTATTCTTTAACTTGTGATTAAATTTGTTATTTTGTAAACATGTGACTTAACAACAAATCGTAATTCAATATATATATTTTTGAAATCTCAAAGGTCTTATATCTGTTCCAAAAATTTATTTAACAATTTATTTTACAAAACATGATTTTACCTATTTGTAGCATAAAACCCTAAGTGTGTTTTTCCCTTGAAATTTTTTCTAAGTTTGATTCTTAAATAAAATTTTTTATTCTTATATTTATTTTAAGGCTTCCTAGGACTTAGAGGTGGACAAGTCCCATAAAGAAAATAAGAAAATAATAAGAACATAATTATGAGGGCCTTAGACTTTAGCAAGGCTCCCTGAGACTTAAATATAGCCAATCTCATAGATAAAGTAAAGCAAATAAATAAGAAAATCATAGAAGAGTTAGATTAAGTTTCAAGGCTTCCCAGAACTTAGATCTTGGACAAGTCCCTTTTGTTTTGACTTGATTTAGGACAAGTCCAAGACTAAAAATTGACTAGTCTTATTTATTTGCATGAAATAAATAAATAATGAAATAAGAGTATAAATAAAATATTAGATTAGTGAGCATTAGGTTCTATAAATATTTATACATATTTATACGTAATATCATATAGAAAGCTATGTTAGTATCAAGAACATAGTATAAACATAAATTCAACATTGAGTTAAACAAGACATGAATAAGATGTTGTCTCTTTGATTTCTTCCCTAGCATGAGCTCCTGGGGTTTTAGAAATCATAGCACACATTTTATTCATGTTATGTTAACATGAATAAAAGGGATGGTTTAGTGTTTACCTAAAGCTTGAAGATGGGTATTGGAAAATGAATGAAGAGAAAAGTTTTTGTGAAAGACACTAGAGACGGGGAGAGGAACCACGGCTTGAAGAAAATAAAGGAGAAAGGATTTAAGAAAAAAAAGTTGTAAGAGTTTGGTTATGTCAAGAGAGAAATGTGTAAATAATAAGAAGGAAGGGGTATTTATAGAGTTTGGAGATAGAATTTTGGAGTTAATCAAATAAATGAAAAAGAAAAGGAAGTAGATAGATAAGAGAGAGAAAGTGGCCAGCCATGGTGAGGAGGGAAGAGAAAATGTGATTAAAAGTTAATTTTAGTAATGAGAAGTAAGTAAAGTATAAGAAAAGTTAAGTGAAAAGTAATATTGGTAATATAAAAGCAAGAGATAGTTGTGTACATTGTAAGAGATAGGTTGTAAGAAAAAGTAAATATAGATGAATAATAATGAATAGTAATAAATAGTAAATTGAATAATAGACTAGACAAATAAAATATCGATAGTAATAAAAATACGTGTAAAATGACTATATCTAATATTTTTAGAATCCAAAAAATTCTATAACTAATATTTTAAGATTTCTTATCTGATTATAAGTCTAGATATATTATCAAAACATTCCTATCATTTTGCGTGCTAGGACCCCAATTTAGAAAAATGATCCCATTTGGGTCCAAAACTAACGCATTTTTTACGAATCTGATTTTTTTAGGTTGTATCACATTATTCTGGTCTATAATCTAAGGTTATCTTATTCTTATTATTTTAGGGTTTTGAGCGTGGAATTGCCAAATCTAGCCCTACCATGGCTTGATGTTGATCTAGTTGACTTTTAAGGTTTCAGTTTCAATTTTGGCTTTAAGATTTACTCGTAAAATTATAAATATAGGGGTTATGGTTATACTATATTTTCGGTTCAAAATTTAAGTTCACTTTTATTTTTATGATTTATTTAATATTTTACAGTTCTCGAAATTATCTAATCGACTCTAGGGCTTCTTGAGTTATATGTTGACTCGATTTGACTTTTGGTATTAATTTTTAAATTTTGACTCTAAAGTTCACTGAATGGTCTAAGGTTTTATAATTTTATAATTAAATAGTACTTAAGCGTACTTTCTCGATCCATGTGTTAGAGATCTGATAGATGAATTGTTTAGCATATAGATTTTAAATCAAACAATTATTGGATTTTCCATGTTGTTTTCGAAGGTTCTCTTTTTCTTAAGGTTATGAAATTTATATATGATATTTTTTAGAGTTTGATATTAACTTACGTCGATTTTTAGGATTTAGATTTTGGTATTGGCTCTAGGATTATTTCCTAAGAGTTTCAAAAAAAATTATGGGGTTTACAAAATGTGTGTTAGAAATATTTGTTTCTCTTGAATTTATTATTAAAATTTAAAAATAGATTAGAAAAGAAATAGGGTTATAGGTTTATAAGGTTGGGTTTCATGCTCTAAAGTAAACCCCATAAAGTGGGTTTGGATAAAGCATTAAAACCCTATAGGATAGTGGGTCGGGTTTTAATTTCATATGATCTGTCTAAAACCCAACCTGATTGCATCCCTACATCTATGAATTAGGTACCCTTCTCTCTTTTCTCGCTCCCTTCTCGAATTCTACATCAAAGATTAAGGTTTAGCTAGACCAATAATTTTCTTTCTCAAATCCACTAAGAAATTATTGAATCTTTATCAATTCGTTCTTCTATATATTTTGATAGTAATATTATGCAATATTATCAATGGTACCAATTATATGGTTTTACTATATTACGAGGTATTTAATGAATGGAAAGTAAGAAAAGAAGAAGGAAAAAGCATGATGGTATTTCAAGCTACCAAAAGAGCTCTAGGAAGAAAAAGGAGAAGAAATAATATTGATTCATGTGCACTCGATGATTCCCATGTTAATCTTCGTTTGTCATTTATATGCAACTTTGCATTCTATAATTATTACTGTATTCGTAGACTACATGATTAACCATCACAAACTGTTTTACAAAACTGATCATGTCTACATGAGTCTACATTACATTCCACGCACCTCACATGTTTGCTCAAGTTATCCTTTCCTTTTAGCTCATAATCACTCAAGTACTTTGGTGGTGCATGCTCGTCTATGAATTTCTATTTCTTCCAACATCTTCATTCATGACAAATTTCTCCCATGATTGAAAAATCACCTTATCCTTGAGGTGAAAAGTGAAATAATTTTGGTTCAAAGCTTCCCTTAAAACAAACATAGGAAAGATAGGCAACTCCATTATATAAGCAAGTTGATTACCTCACATTTTCAACTCCTCATCCTTAGTAGCTAGCATATTTGTGTTGTGCATCATCTTACCATAAATGGTTAGAGGTTGTCTACCATATAAAGAGCAGAATTAAGACATCTCTAATGGCAATTATGAAGAAGTTGCAATGGCCTCCAGACGTTTGCCATATATATAATTGCATTGATGATGGATTTCATAGGGGAACCACTCTTCTAAATAAGTAACCAATTTGTGTAAGAGTGCTAGTTGTAAACTCCTTCTAATCAACTGGATTTCACCTTAAAGTTTAACCATTTTGTCTTTAATTTTAAGGACATGGTTGAGGTATGATAATCTATAATAACCAACCCTAACATTGTCAACTAATCTGTTCCTAACATTAGTTCTACCCCTTTTAATGATATGGCATAGCAATCGATGGTGAAAATTTGTTTTTTGAAGCAAGAGTTTGATATTCTTGCAAACCTTTGAACATTCCAGGAAATCTCCATTACCAACCATCACTTGAAATTTACGAATAGCTAAAATTGGTATTATCAACTATCTTGAGATATGACCTTGCAAAAAATTGTGAATATTACCAAAATCTATAAGAATAGAAAGGGGAGTTGACCGCAATGTTCCTTCTATCTAAAAAGTTTTAGGAGATGCACCACCAAACACGGCATAAAAACTAGTTATAATATCCATGGGATCTATAGATCCACTCATTTCCTCATCATTACTTCCCAAATTTGTGTTACAATCCAAAAACCTGTCATCCTCATTCTCAATTATCAACAAAAATATAGATTTGCTTACATGATTTTTGTAAAACTTCTCGTCAGAATTATAACATAATCCCTTCTCTCTTCACGCCAACAATTCGGAAGCTAGCAATTTTTCAATTGGGAATGTTTTATTAACATTGATCGCTCAGATTTCAGATGAGGAGTTGGTTAAATTTCTTATCTCCAAACTCAAGATGCTTATAAGTCCGATTGATATGATTGAACCTAGATTTATATGATGAGGAGAAAATCACGCTTGTATACCATCAAACTTACATCCTTGCAATTCTGCAAGACTTATTAGATATAACAAGCTAGTGGGTTCAAAAGCAAGAACCTCCTGCTAAATCGAAGGCTTCAAGCCTTAAATAAAATAGCTCTACAAGAAACTTTCTAATAGTCTATTAACTTTGTTGAATAAATGCTCAAATTGATGTTGGTATTCATCAACACTTCCTATTTAAGTCAATTAAAATATTTTTCCTTGAATACATGCATATCGAGACAGCTTAAATCATAATTTAACTTATGAGCAAACTGATCCTAATTCCTAATTTCAAAGCATGTGATCATATGCATCTATTGGTATTGGTCATATGCATTTTCTTCCGATGCAAATGATACAAGATTCAATCTTTCCAACACTGGTACTTTATGGACATAAAAAAATTGCTTAGATTTAAACAACCACTGAGTAGGATCCCCTTTCAAAAATTTGGGCAATTTTATTTTGATATTCTTCATTCTGAAATTACCTAGTTGACAATCATTATGGGTGGAAGATGATGAATGTGCACACTTCTCATTCCCACTAGATGATCCTTTTCCATTTAGAGATGGAGAAAGTGCATTTAACTAAAGAAGTATTGCATTTACACTATCATTTATAAATTTCTTTAAATCTTGCATCTCAATTCACAACTGTTTAATATTAGCACTATTTCTTTCCTTATGATCTTGCAATCTTGCTTGACTCCTTGTACTTTTCCAAAATGGTGAACTCAACGAAAGCACCAAATTGTCAGCTTTCATGACCCAATTGATTGATTTACCCAAAATAATCCAATCTCATACAAAAGCCCACAACTTACTCAACCAATTCAAAAAACATTGTACAACATGACACACATATTACAATCACAATTTCTAACTATACATGATTTATCTAGAATATTACTACAACTTATTCCATTATCAACTCGAAGAAAAAATATCATTCAATCCAACTACACATGACTAAGTTTCTATTTTTCATTAATCATCCCATGTTTTCTATTTATCATCTAGGAAGACTTCAATACCAGCAATATTCTTAACCCACTAACCAGTTGCATCTAACAATAAAACAATTAACAAGCATATGCATGTGTATAAGCAATGACAAGACCACATGCACCAATATCATATAATGCAGCAAGCGACCATTTAAGGTATATTTGTTTTATCTTATAATGGTTGTTTTAGTATCTTATTTTTATCATTTTCATATAGGTATTTATTAGGAAATGGATACAGATTAAAAGCAGAATATATTTACTCATAAATAGATTAAATAAATTAAATATAGAGAAGATACAAATGAAAATCATATTCAAGTAAGATATAGATGAAAATTAAACAATCTAAATAAACCCTTAATTACTATCATTTAACCTAGCATCCAACAAAAAGATAACTTAGTATCCCGAAACACACATAAATATTTGCATATATATATATATATGATGTTGGGTATTTCTTAACATCCATGAATCCCAAAATTAAAAATTGGATATTTCCCAATATTCTCAAAATCGAAACACCTAGATCTACCCATATCATTTCCATGCACGACTCCACTTAGGCCACTGTCACACATGAACCATCAAGATGCCACGATAATAGTATGGATACTCTCCACCTATTACCAGCAGTCAAGCTCAAGTACAAGCAACAAGCAAACTTATTAAATTGGATAATTAATTAGTCCAGTTCAAATTTCTAGCTTAAACAAGCGCATGCATAAACATAGCATACACGTATTGGATCATTAACTCAACTTAATCCAACAGACGTAACCTAGCTAACAACATTTATGATCGTTTACATTTTTCAACTCATTCTTAT
Organism: Combretum micranthum; assembly: GCA_024138025.1. Classification (NCBI taxonomy): domain Eukaryota; kingdom Viridiplantae; phylum Streptophyta; class Magnoliopsida; order Myrtales; family Combretaceae; genus Combretum; species Combretum micranthum. The sequence goes on from JAMXBD010000828.1 coordinate 293,499, forward strand.
ATAACATTCCCTAGGATCTTCACGTTTACTCTATCATTGATGTGGATACTTGCAGAAGATATTTACACACACATACATATATTAAAGGTTTAACGTGTAATAATATAAGGAAAATAGTAATTAACTTAGTAATAACCAGATCTCGAGTTTTCAAAGTATCAATAAGTCTTAAAAGAAGTAAGTTGAGCAAGTTTCAAGTGTTTTTGAAAATAATAAATCAAGTTTGAATAAAATCATGTTGTACATAATCTTCAACAAAAGATGTGTACAAGGTTATGCAAAAATTTCACTGTAAACGACCTTGAACACAAGTTGTGTAGGGAAGTCATGTAGAAAGCTGACAGAAGGATTAAAGTATTTATCATTATACATGACATTCAATACAAGCTATGTAGGGAGGTCCTGTAGAAAGCTGATTCATGTTAGAAGGTAAATAGCATCATACACAACATTCTACATAAGCTGTGTAAGAAGTCACATAGAAAACAAATGTAGGGTAATTTGCACAAACTTCAAAAAATTCAATATTTTCCTTATTCCAAACATTCAAAACTCAAGTAAACTAAAACCCACCCCTTTTCATATGCCCAATTACCCTTTTCCATCAATCTTGTAATCAAAAGATCAAAGCATGTGTTTAATGATTTCATTACGTTGTTACAATTTGGTTAAGCTTATGTCTTCCCCACTTTGCAAATCTCTTCCAATTGAGACTTCTTACGAATTTTCCAAAACTTGTTATCCCTGTAAAAGATCACTATTAACACAAAAGAAAAAAAATCAATAACTTGATACACAATTGGTTACATTATTGGAAATAATGCGAAACTAGGAAAGAATGCATTTTCACTTACTATAGCAATCCTATTGACAAATCTTCACTGATTGAAAGCCCATTGAAGAGATGGGAAAGTTCCCTAAGAAAAATACAAAAGAGGAGAAGGAAAGAGAAAGAGTAGTTATTTCTCTTGGCCGTAACTCTTCTAAGAATTTTATATGCAGGGTGAACCCATATAACTTATAAATCTCATAGTGATTAACATCTTCATAGTTTCTATAATCCTGTCTAGTCAGTCGGCTAACTATTAAATTAAATATGGTAATTGGAATATTAATTATTTTATTAGTTCGATCACAATTAGGTATAGTGTAAAATGTTGGATAGTAATAAGATCGGTCCAATCAAATTAATGATGGGACCATAGAATTTCCTTAACATCTTTACCCTCATTTAGACTCTTAAATGTACTTTCCTGCCTTTGCTTTTATTGTTGTGGTTGTTGTTATTTTAAGGGTATTTCACTTCATATATTCGTGCTAATCTATATTTTGATAACAATATTGTGCAATATTTCAATGGTATTAATTATATGATTTTATTGTCTTGTAAGCTATTGAATGAATAGAAGGTATCAAGGGAAGAAGGAAAAATGTGTTGGTATTTCAAGTTACTAGAAGAGCTCATAGAAGAAATAGAGAAGAGAGAAAACTGGTATTTGTGTACTCAGTGATTCCCATTTCTAATCTTCCATTTATATGCAACTCTGCATTCTATTACTATTGTTGTATTCTTAGACTAACCTATTAATCATCACTAACTATGTTACAAAACTAGCCGTGTATGCATGAGTCCACATTACATTTTGTGCACCTTAAAAGTATGCCTAAGTCATACATTCCTTTCAGCACATACTCACCCAAGTACTTTGACGTGCATGCGTGTCTATGAATCGTGTTCCTTCCAATATTTTCATTCATAACATATTCTTACTTTTATTACTATCGTTTTTTTTATTTAGTTCATAAAAAAAATATCTTAAGCAATATTTATTTTACATATTGTGGAAGAAATATTGAATTTTATTTTTTTAGCCAAAAAATTACCATCTCCTATATATGTAATATTTCTTCAAACAATGCCTTAATTACAAAACAAAACAATATTAGGAAATTACTATTTTTTCTAATTTTTATTTCATTAGTAAATCAAACATAATGTTAATAAATTCTCAAAATTTTGTAGTTACGCTTTAATAGTAGTTTAGTTGTCCGTGTTTTACAAGTTTAGACTGTAGTAAAATTCTAATCCTTTGTTTAGTTTTTATCATGGATCCAAGTACTGTATAAAAGAAAGGTAAGGGACAATAAAAAATTCCAAAAAAAAAAAAGAAAAAGAAAAATTCTATCATATGTTTCATTTCAAAAATCCCAATAATACCCATACCATTTTCTATGAGTCTTCATTCTCTTTCTCTCTCATTTGATTGATTAATTTCAATACAAAGGTGTAATTATCAAAATATAACATCTTACAACAAATCTTATATATATATTTTTAATTTTAATGTCTAAACGATGCATTCCACAAATTACGCAAGAAAAATCAACAACAATTGGATTTGTTTGGATAGTCTGTTTTTCATCTGTACTTGTATCTGTATCGAAACGATGTGTGTAAATATGTCCAATTTGCATCTATATTTTATCCATATTTGATCTTTTCATAAGAACTGCTAACTTTTTTTTTATCTGTACTTATTTCTCGATAAAATATTTAATAGAAAAAAGTTTGAAAAAAAATCTGTATATACCGAAAGAGCTAGCCAAACGGGCCCATAAAGTACAACAAATAAAAGAGATGGGAATAGAAAAATTGAGCGTCAATATAATGTGGAGTACAAACATCTCTTACTCTCCTCAAACACCAAATGCCCCAACTGGTGGACTTCACAAATCACTTTATTAATAACTACAAATATTTGCTCCCAAATAATTTTGACTATCTCATAAAATATGAAACACACCTAAGGCATAACTTTTGCCCTCATAAAATCACACAACAGACACTTGAGTAATGCCATACAAGAAAATTGCAAAAAGAACAATCGATGGCACTTCTTCACTCATAAAAATAAAGTAAAATTAAATATAAGAACAAATTTGAAGGATAATGATACAAAAGTTCAATGGCCACTTGATGAGCTCAATTGAATTATTAAAATATATCCTCTAACCCTTATTTATGAGCCCTTGAAGAAATTTGGTTGTTGTCCATTTTCTCCCGTATATGTCCTTGTATTAAATATTCCAATGGCTAATTTTCTAAAGCCTAGCACTCGAACTGATATACCACAAACTCTCATCTAGTTAATTTAGAAATGGTTTAATTGAATAATAAAATAGATAGTTAATTTTGAACATAGTTAAATAGTTTAAATATATAAAAAATAAGTAGATAATAAAGAAAGAAATAGACAATTTGATATAATTAAATTAGTAAATTGGTTAAATTGAGATTTGAAATTTAAAATATTCTTTTAAATCCTCCCTATGTCTTAATGACTTTTCTTTATGAAATACAATTTTCATTTTCTTCAAATCATTCATTCAGACTCATTTTTCTTCTATTTCAATTTATAAATCTCAAAACAATATTTTAAATGTTTTTCAAACTCCTAAACCATTAAACTTTAGCTATCTTTCATTTTATAAAATCTTATTAACTTTTGAATCAATTACTTGCTTAAAAATATCATTTTAGACCCAAACCCAAATTAAATATCTTGTTTTTATAAATTAAACTTTTGAATTGTGTTTTTATATCAAGTTGTAAATTTCTAATATGTATGTTCTCAAATTATTTTCTAATTAGTTTTGATATTAAAGATAATTATCAAAAAAGTTTAAAACTCAATAACCTATTTTGAAAATATCTTTAATTTCTTTTCTTTTTTCGTAATCCTTATCTTCTCTCTCTCTCTCTTTTCTTTTCTTCTTCATTTTTTTCTTTTTCTCTTCTTCTTCTTCTTCTCTTTTCTTCTTTCAATTTCGACTCTCAAATCTCAATGCCAACAAGGTTAAACAAGGAGTCAAAGTTAGAAGATGAGATAGGAAGTAGAAATCATGTTAGAGGAAGTTCTAACAATAAGAAAAGAGAATTCAATTGCATATTCTTGCCAAAAAGCTGAGTATAATAGTTTTATGTTATTTTTATTATTGTATATGCATATATGTGATGAATTAGAACTAGAATTATGTGGAGTTTGTGATTAAGTTGATAGATGGAAAATATGGAAACATATATGTTAAAAACTTGGATATGTCTATGCATGAATGGAGATAAGGTTTGCTGAATGATTTGGAGATGTTTGACGAATTGGAATGAGTATAGAAGTGTTAAAAGTAACGAAAATGAGTTTGTATGTTGCTTTCATGGTGTTCAAGTTGAAGTAAGATGTGTGAAAAGTATTAAAAAAGAAGAAAGAAAACAGAAGAAGTCGCAAGGATCCGTATATCCTGTCAAATGGCCCGTTTGGAGGGGTGTTTCACTTTCAGATCATTTTTTTTCAAAGTCCTTGTATCCAAACAACCCCATTTAAGGGAGTGTATGGAGAAAACAACTTTTGAAACGGCCTGTTTGGAGAGATGTTTCACTTTCAAATCATTTTCAAGTAAAACCCTGCGTTGAAACTCTGCCCGAAATGGCCCCGTTTGGTTTCCCCTACAGCAACATTGTTTCGTATTTTAATTATAAATTTTATATTGAACTTGGATTAAGGTGATTCAAAATGCTATGGAAAGCTTGAAAGAGATATAAAACTTTTATGTTTTTAGTTTTTGCAAATTCTAAAAATATCAAGGCTTAAATTTTGATTGATTCCTGCTACTATATTTTCCAAACAAAGTTGAAAACTTATTTTACTAGTTAAATGTGTGTACATAAGTATAAATGCATTTTTTTGAGCTAAAATGAAATAGATAAATGATAGTTAATGTATTATGTTTGTTGAATGATGTAATTAAGCATGAGTTTAGTGAGTTTAAAGATTTAATAAATAATTTGATTAAATATAAGTTAGATATAAAATGAACCTAGTCAATAATCTAAGTTCAACTTGGCTTAATGAACTTGGATGAACTAAAATGAATTAGTTTGATTAATTTTAATCAACTTGGCTAAGATCAAGTTAACATAGACTTAAGTTAAAATGAATCTTAGATATAAAATAAACTTAGTTAATCAATCTTAGTCTAACTTGACTAAATACACTTTAGTAAGCTGAAACAGATTAGATTGATTAAGTTTAATTATCTTAGCTTAGTAATTAGATTAAATGATTAACTCAAATCAATTTGGCTATGATTATGTTAAAATGAGTTAAGAGTTAATAATTAACTTAAGTTAATGAGTTGGAAAAACCATAAATAACATAGGGAATATATTATTTCAAATATGTATTTGTTAGGAAATGAATGTTGATGCTTTTGTAATAAGAGACTATAAACTAAAAGAAAAGAAATAATTTGATAGACAAAAGGGAACTGTTCGTATTTTGATGGGGCGATCTTTGCAGCCGTAGTGGGGTTCCTATTTAGTGTCTAATCAAATAGGATTTTAATAAAAGTTTGATATAAGTGTTTTAATAACCAACTAGATTGAGTATAGTTTTATGTATAAATTGAAGTTAGTTAGTAAATCTAAGTTTAATTAAACTAAATGGTCTTTAATTGTTTTGTAAAGGAATTGCTGATTCCCTCTCAAAAAGGAAATAAGCTCATTTGAGCTTCTGTCAAGTAATGGACACCATCTATGGTATTCACATGTGGTATAGTTGAAAATGATATAAAAGGTACGCGGTCATTTGCGTGCTGGATGCTAGGATAGGCATGGTAAAATGGATTAAAACTTAAAGATGGCCTAATTAATTGAGTGCTGCTTGTGCCTATATTGTTGAAGCCGGTATGAGAAGCGGCAACCTTGTCCTTAGGGGATACAGTAGTTTAAGCGCTTAGGCCATCCCTGTCATGATGCAATGACTTTCATAAGTGGCTCAACAAGTAGCCGATATAATAAATGGTGCCGGTGTAACATTTACTTAGGCTTGGAAAGAAAGTAATATGATCTGATTCACGTTTTATGGCGACGACTGAACTAGATGATGTTATAGACTAGGATAAGTAGAGTTATGTAACAGCTGTGAATCCTAAATGAATCTATTTTCTTGTAACATTATCTAGGAAATATAGGTACTTAGGCAACCTACATCAACCCCCTGAGCATTGTGTCATTACTCAAGACCCCGGTTTCCTATGAGATTATTTCGGGGTCTAAGTGCCCCAATGTTGATTTGTTTACTTTAATGAAAAGATAATAATTGGTTGTTGCTGTATTGCATTTAGTTAAGCTCTGTGTCATTCTGTATATGTCTGTGTTACTGTATACTGAGCTTCGGCTTATTATTATTGTTGTTGTTGTTCCTTTTCCAAATGTTATGTTAAGGATGATTGATGCTTGGATGATGATGATGATGAAGTTGTTGTTATTGATGAGTTGTTGATGCTGATGATGATGATAATGATGTTGATGATGGTGTTTGCCTATTCCTAGCAAACATCAAACAAGTTATTGCATACCTGAACCCGTTAGTATATTACTATGATCTCTCGGTGAAGAACTAACCGAAGAGTCCTTAACTGAAATAGGAATATCAAAATAATCAATAAATAAATATAGATTCCTCATTCATAAATATATACACATATTATATCTATATATCATAATTAATCAAAGAAATTCAAATAATTTAATACAAAGTCATAATAAAGCATTTAAACGTCCTATTATATCATAGATCGCTTAACAAATACTTAATTGATCAAATATCAAACTTCAAAAATTTTTTGGAAAAAGTTTTTTTAAAAATCAAAAGCGTAGGGGACACGTCGGCACTCAAAGCCGGTGGCTTTGAGCCGGTGTTCAACACTATGAAAATCAACACTGCCAACGCTGGCAGCGCTTAATGGTACGCCAGCTGCCTTCATTCTACGCCGGCGGCTTTGAGCCGGTGTAGAATGCAAAATCCAAAATTTTTCAAAACGTCCAGAGAGGTACAAACCGGCCGCTTACCTAGATATGCTGGCAGCCTCTACACATACGCCGGCGGCTTTGATTCCCAGTAGCCGGCGTACAATATGAAAGAATAAACGTCGGCTAACTTTTCTAGCGAAAGCCGGTGGCGTTCAAACGGCTTTAAGAAATTTGATTCTGTGGGCTTCCAACACCACCTATAGGTCGACGACGTAGAAACCCCAGATGCTCGCGTACGTTTAAAAACAGGCCTATACAACAGAACACAAATCCCTTGTTTTTCCACTTCGAAAATTCTATCCTATAACACTTTCAAACTTTCCTCAACTACATTTTCAACTTCATATAATCACTCCTATCTACACTACTCAAACTTAGCAACTCAAAACATGAAATCAACACATTTAAACACTTCCAATTCCACTTCCATCCATTCTCAACTTTCCTACACAAACCATCTTTATATCCTCCCAACACTTCATATCACTTCTACCATGCATAAACAAACTTACACACTAACAAAACACATTCCTAGCTCATCTCAATGCATGAACAAGCAATTTAGATAACACTAATCTCATTTCATCCAAGATTTCACAAAGCTACAACAAGAAATGAAAACAAAGCATAAGCCACACTTAAATCAACTCACATGTAAATGCCTTACCTTGGAGAGAACTTGATTTTCAAAGCTTGCGATTGTTCTTGAATTGGATTTGGAATTTAAATTGAAGGAAGAAGAGAAAAGAAAGAAAGAAAAAAGCAAAATTCGTATGAAATAGTGGTTGCCCCAAAAAGTAGTCTAATTAAGCAAAATTAAGCTTTAAACATATCTCAAATTTGCCCTTTAAAGCATATATAAATTTAGGGTCATTTAGGTGAATTTGAGTCTCATTTGGGGCTTATTTTTAGGCATAAATGCTAACTTAATTAAGAAAAATTCTATCAACTAATCTTATGAAAAACCAAGGTTGATTTTATAAATCTAACTTAACTTAACATCTTAATGTATAAAAGACACAATTAATAACTATACTACACACACATTAATACATATAAAACAAAATATTATATTTCACTACATATGCAAAATAATACATTTAGACTATTACCAACACAACTATCTTAAACATCATGCTCATTCAATTCACTACCTAAGATAAATAAACAACACATGAAAATTAAATTTAAATTTAGGTCATTTCAACATAATTATGTTAATTGTGTAAGTTTAACCTTTATTCCCCTTTAGCCTGATCAAAATCATAAGATGAGTTTCCTAGAGGTTAAGAGAGAGGAAGTTAAGTGAAAAAATTGACCAAATTATTGGCGTAAGCCAATACATATGTTATAATGTCACGCAAGTACGCACATATGCACATTGCACATCACAAGTTGCATTTCACTTAAAAAAACATCCAATTTCATGAGCAAAGTAACAAGACTTCCACTTTTCACATCATGCAAAAGGACACAACACATCAATATGAAATGCAAATATTGTCCAGACACTACATGGCAATTCTAGCAACTCACTAATCAAATAAACTCATAATAAATCATGTGTATCCTCATGATAAAAAACTACATGCAAGCTCATATTGATATTTCGAACATATATAACCAAATCAAATTCATTTTGTTCCAATGTAGAGCAAATATGTGTACAAAATGATCAAATAATGCATAAAAATTGGGTAAATTATATCGAAAGGTCACAATGTTTAGGTTCAGTTTATTTAAGGTCACAACATTTTGAGTCGTTCATTTAAGATCACAACGTTTATGAAAGTGTGTTAATTGAGATTCCCATTGATACGCGTCACAACGTAGTGGGTTTTTTGAGTTTTAGTTAAATTTTTCTTCTTTTAACACGTGTCAATGATGACATCAATTGATAAGCATGGATTATATCTATTCATAATAAGCAAATTAAGTCCAATTCTGAGTTTAATGATAAGATTTTGCATTAGAATTGATACTTAATTAGTGTGTATTTTCATTTCAAGTCAAATTAGAACCCAATGGAGTGATTAAAAGAAATCAAAGAAGAAATTTGGCCAAAGGATTTAAAGTCACGGGTGTGGTTCAAGTAGCAGCAAAGTCATTTTCCACCTTGAAGCCAATCACGACCGTGACTTGAAGCAAGGACCACAATTTTTCCTATGAAGAGTGGAATCACGGTCGTGAATGAGGAGGAAAGGAGTTTTTATCGAAGCCAGTCCTACCTTAGTGAAGATCACGACCATGACTTACAACTTGTGAAGCATGAAATTAGAGGGAAACTTGAGTCACGACCGTGATTAATTGGGAAGCAACAATATGATTTTTACAACCGTTCGTCCAAACAGTACATCCATTAGTAAACGTTGTATATTTTCATTTGTTAACCCATTTAGAAAGAGAGTAGGTATAAATTGATAACACCCATTCAGGAATTGATATAGAATTCATTCTACATACGTACACACCTGTTCATAGTTTCTATCATCAACGTATCTTGTAACTGTTCATGAAGTGAATATATTTTGTTCGATTCTGGAGAAAACGAAGGGGAGACTACTGGAATCAAGTGTTTTGTGTTTGTGACTCTACCATTATTGTTGTAATAGAAAGGGGTTTCTCTTCTTCTCTCTGTCTCTTATCTTGTTTCCATTGTTAATCATGTTATTAATAAGTTTGTGTTCGTATTTTAACATGTGTGAGTAGATTCTTGGGTTACGAAGTCATATTAGCATGAAACTTGTAATTAATAGTCAGTAATCCAATTAATTACTAATTTCTGGTGATGGGTCTTCATAAAAGTTAGGAAATTATAGTGCACGACAAGATTCTACACTAGATCTTGATGGAAATTGTTGAGAAATAATTCCATCAAGTAGATCTAAGTCACTAGAACAAGCTACTCCTGTTAATAGAGATATTATCATGAAGCTTGCTGTATAGTTTAGGAAATCTAAGGATAAAAGAACGTAATAAAGCAATTCTGAATTGTCCATTTACTAGAAGAGATTCTATTAAATGCATTCGGGATTAGAATTAGTTCGTTATGAGAATAAGGACTATGAATTTAGAATTTCAGCAGATAAGTAATTAATAGGATTAATTGGTTTTAATTCATGCAAGTATGATGGAGTAACCTATTGTAATTGTGATATTGTTATAGTAAAGCTTTGTTTTGTATGTTCGGTTAGTGAATTTTTGTAATTAATATAACTAGCAGTTAATTATAAGTTTAAGTTATTTAACTAAATCTTATTCAATCAGCTAGATAATAAACAAGAGAGTGAGTAGTGGTACTTGCTAACGACCCCGTGGAATACGACCCTATAATTAAGTCCTATGCTACAATTTGATAGGTGCACTTGCTTAGCGTTGACCGTACATAGGAACAGATCATAGGTTATAAATTAGTTAAATTTGGTCAAGGATAAAACGCACATCATCAATTGACTTACTTTTCTAAATATTGTAACCTCAAATGAATTATTCGAAATGTTGTGACGTCAAATAAATTTTATCCCCAAATTGGTGACATTTCGGTGGAATTTACCCCATAATATTTACTCTTAAATGCACAAACTTGTGTAGAAACACTCTCATGCATGTTTGACAAATTAAACAAGTTATATTCTCCATTTAGCATGGAACAATATGATTTAGGCACAAACACTAGGAAAATCCAACTTTAAGTATTCAAGATCTCATTTTATCACACAAAATCTTCATTTTAAGCTTACAAGAATTCAAGAACACACAAACATCATGAAATCATTATAAATACACAATAAGGCATACTAACAAGATAAGAATACATATACCATACTTGATACACTTGAAATGCTTTGAGGATACTTACACAATAGAAAACTTATTTATTTGGTACCCATTTGCACTTGGACTCATTTGAGCTAGTAGCCACGAAAGCTTGTCCCTTAGGCACTTAAACATACTTGCTTTTATGATTCAAATCTTTATCATTCCTTGTTGCACATTTATGTGCAATAAGACTAATTTTGTCACAGTAATTGCAAGCTCTACTAATTGCTTTCACAAAGTAATTCTTATAGTGCTTGTTTTTATCGTTTCCATTATAGTTGATTTCACACTTGTTTATACCAAGTTTTTATTTATTAGAAAGTGTGTTCTAATTCTTTTCACCTTAGGTGAATTTAGCTATAATTTGCTTTTAATCATCCAAGTTAGTTTTTAGTAGCATTTTACAAGTTTAGCTCTTCTAGCTCTTTTAAACAAGTATCATCATATATTTTGGTGTTATGATCTTCTTTTAGAGTCTTATTTTCAATTCAAAATAAATAAATGTCAATTTTCAACTTTTCATTCAAATTGCATGAATCATTATATCTGTTTATCAACTTTTCATTCTCCATTATTAGATATTCATTATCTTTACATAGTTTATCGGTTTCAACCTTAAGCTTGTCAAATTTATTTTTAAACTCATCTAGTTTATCTTTTACCCTTTTCATCATAGGCTTTAACAACCTATCTTCCTTGCACATTCTAAACAATATATTACATAGTAGACATCTCCCCAAGTCAGGGCTACAGTTGGGCGGGTAGGAATCGCCAAGTTGGTGAGTCCAATCAGGGTCTATTATGAGGACTTGGCAGGTCCAACAAGGGTCCTCCACTAAAAAAATAAAAATAAAAATCATCCAAATAGATCATTTAGCTTTTTCTTTTTATATATATTTTTTAAACGAGTCGGTGTTTTGTTTATAGCATGATTACTTGAATCAGTTTGGTTACAGGAACAATTATTTAACATTGAAAGTTGAATTCTAAGTTGTCTCATTTACCTAAATCTTTTTGTAGAAAAATAGAATATATAAAAAGCCAAAAGCTCATATGGCTCGGATTTTTCCTTTATGTGACGAGTTTCTTCTCAATCTTAGTCATATGTCTTATTTAAGATTCTTAGTGATTTATATACTTAAATCTGTATTTTCCTGTGGGCTTTATAAATTTAATATAATTTTTCTTGCATGTATTAATGTTTGTCAAACACATAAAAAAAAATATATCAAAATTGCTCCCAATTGGATGGGCATGTTTTTCCGAGTACATATTGGTTTTCTTTTGGTCATATAGGTATCCAACGAGATTCAAATTTAAAAAATTTCCCATATTATATGACATGTATATTTATACGTATATTAGAATGTTATTTGGAGGGTTTCATAATTCTTTTAATAATGAAGTTATCAATCGTAATCTTTAATGGTGAATTTATAAATTGTTCAACAAGGGTCCTCCGCTAATAAAAAAAAAAAAAAATTCCAAACAAATCATTTAATTTTTTATTTTTTATTTGAAAAAAAAAATGGATCAAACTCATATGGACCTATTCATGGGTGCACAAGTCTTATCAGCCCCATGTCATGCCTAAATATGGGGCTCAATAAGCTGAACTGAAAGTTATCATGTCACATGTATATCAACAATATGATAACCATCCTGTAAGTCAAAGATTGCAAGGCTTTGCCGAAAAAACTTTATAAGTTTCTATCATATAGCTATATTTTGATAATTAAAGGAAATCCGATTTCCTACAGTTTACCAAAATCATAGAGAGTTGGAATTCCTCACTAAATAGTAAAGTAGGATAGATGACCTACATATTACAAAGCTTCAAACTATTATACAACCAATCTAATTCCAAAATTAGCTTATACATTACAAACTCTCAACTTACACTTTAATTATTTTATTTACATTCTAAGTTAGTCTTCCTATCTTCAAGGACTTCATTGAACAAGAACTCTCTCTCTCACACATTCATAACCCATTCCTATCATGAGTTATTCCTGCACAAAACTAAAGGGGTATGAGTTAAACTACACCCCAATGAATTCATTCTTTACTACTATGATAACTTAACATTCATGCTAATCTATCTACATACAATATGAATGCACACATGATAAATGTAAGCATCACATCTATGAGTGCCCGAAGCTATCGATAGTGTAGATTTGTGCTATCTACACTTCAATTGTTTAAGATGGACCTTAACTCATGTTGCATCCGTCCTTGCCCCAGGTTAGTGAATATAAAAGGTAGACCTCGACTCAGGTAACATCTACCAAGTAGATTCTAACTCAGATAACATCCACTTTCATTCAACATAGGTGGATAATCTTTCAGTATCACAGGTACCTCAACTCAGGCAACATCTACCACGACTCGATATTGGTGATTTTAATAGGTATACCCCGACTCAGGCAACATTCACTATCATAATGTTTAGAAATGTCCCAAGTTTATTTCATAAACTATTTTGGTAAAACTCAATAATTCCAAAAGAATAAAAGAATAACCCGAAGTACCCCACATGGTATTTCTATTGAGACACATTTTGAAATTTCTTTCCATTACAAATCCAGGACATTTCCTACAAAAAGAGGAGTGATGAATCACATACAACAAATATATCCAATTAATATAGCTTGGTATATAAAGTTATTCATTTATTTAGGTGATCAGGCAAATGACTGCAATCACAACAGCCAGTAATTCAATAGACAAGTAATACAATCAACATAACAATAAGCAATAGAAAACACAAATAGATAGCAGATCATTAGAATTCTCTCTCTTGAGCACAATTGTCCACTTGAGATGATCTTTTGAAACTCCTTGGTTTTGGGATTGAATTAGCAATATAGGCTTAACTTGGAATGATACTTAGAATGATCTTACTGCTTTTATAATTGCTATAAAGATAATAAAATATTATATTTTTTTATTTATTATGTACTTTTTACTTAAATTTTGTTTTAGGAATCTTACTCTGCTTATATATGTGTATATATATATTGAAACATATAAACTTATATTCACTTATTCTTGAGTTTTTATCTACCATTTAAGGTCATATATGTATATATAGTCATATTATCTTGAGTTTAACTATTGGATTTAAAGTTAAGGTTATCTACTCCATCTAACATTAAAATTATTTTGAGTTGTATTTCTAAAACTCAAATTTTCATATATAAACTAGAACATGTATATATATTCCTGGATACCTTCTTAACTCTTTTATTAATTTAATGTACATGTCTTTTATCCAATTTAACATGGATTTTTTTTATATTTATGGTCTAATTTTATCTTATTATAGTCATATTATTTCTAAGTTATTTACAAGTTAAGTTTACTTCAACTCAAACTTAATCAAGTTGATTAGACTTGATCAATCTTATTCATTTTAGCTCATTAGAGTTCATTAAACCAAGTCGAACTTAAGTTTATTAACTAAATTCAATTTAGACTCAACATCCATATTAATTTAATTAGGTGTTAAGTCTATTGTATTCAAGTTATATTTAGTATAAATATAACTTAACTTAGTCAAGTCGTTGTATAGAATTAATCATTTAATCTCATTACTAAGTCATACTTACTTATTCTATTAAAATATTGTTATTCGATAAGACATTACTTAGTCTAATTCATTTTAGTTTACTAAGTCCATTAAGTTAAGTTGGATTTAGATTATTAATTAAGTAAATTTCATATTTAGGAGTTTGTGTGATGAATCAACCAATTCAAGTCCTCTATAGCTATTAAGTCTATTCTATTATTTATTTTCATGTTAAATCAATTTAATTGTTAAACCTATTAATTTACTCTATGCTTCACATTCTAACTTAACTTAACATAATCCATTCATAATTATCAAATACTACCATATCTTATCTACTATTTATTATTCATCTATTTTGTCTTATATCCTTTTTTTTATGAATAGTACCAACTAAAGGATCACGCCTGTGATCAACATCATGGGCACCATCATGTCCGTGATCAAGGGCATCTCATATTAGAGAAGAAAACAGATGAGATAGCATCCCTTATCGCGGTCATGATTTAAGTCGTGATATGAACTGCGGCTTGGATCGCGGTTTCAATCACTCCTACAATCATCCTTTATATTTTGATCAAAAGAAATCACGCCCTTAGTCATACCCATGATCGCCTCTTTAATTTATTTTTGCTTGTATCATGGGCTGTATCATGCTCGTGATGTGCAAGGGAATCAAGTTTTACCTTTTCCTTTGTCTAAATTCCTATTTTTAAATTACCTATCTAATTATTTGATTATATCTTTAGCAAAATGCTTCAATATTATCAAAAAGTTTTATTCATGTTCATACAATACTCCTATGCATTTTTCCATATCATATTCCTTAAGGACACTTCATCAAATACTTAACCTACACAAATATGCAGATATCTAGGTTTTATCTTATATGGGTGTATATTACTAATTTATCCTTATTATCATAATTTCCACATCATATATCTTTAAATCGCCTCATTTTACTTCTAATCTACACATATATAAACATACCTAGGTTTTGATATATATATACAAGTTCATATATTACAAGTTTTATCTTAGACCCTACTTTTATTTAGCATTAATTCATCAAATACATACACATACAATAATCATAGTAGATAAAGTAGCTAACTTGTTTTAGTAAAATTTAAACAAACAAAACTCCACTACTACTACTCCTTAGAGTTTATATAGCTTCTTCATGCTTAATTCCTACTTCCATCTTCTTTTCAATCTTCAATTTCTCTTATGATGTCCTTGAATTTGAGATTTTGAATTGATTTTTGGGGTAAGAAAGGAGAAAAAGAAAGAAAACGCAAAAGAAAAAGAAGAAGAAGTGAAGGGAAAAAGAAAGAGATGAAAGGAGGTAGGTGAAGAAATGAAAAAGCAAGGGAAAATATAAGGTTTAAGAGATATTTAAAGGATATTAATAAGTAAAGTATTCGGTTTAAATCTTTTAGATAATTATATCAAGTATTGAAAACAATTAGAAAGAAATTTTAGATATAGAAATAAGATTAATAATCTTGGATTGAAAATCTAAATTAAAAATTTAATTTGTAAAAACTTGATATTTAGTTTGGATTTAAGTTTAAGAACTGATATTTTCGATCAAGCAAATCAATTCAAAATTTACGGAGACTTAAGAAATGAAATTTAGACTAAAGGAGCTAAATCGGGTCTTTCAAAAATTTAGGTAATTGGACTTGAGTATTTTGGTTCATTTGATAACTGAAAGAAAGGGAGTTCAAATGGATGATTGATAAAATTAAATAGTTAAATGCATGAAATAGGTATTTAAAGCAAATAGATAATTTGATAGGAATGTTCGAGATCTCAAATTTTAATTTAATCTATTTAATAATTTAATTGTTCCAAATTATCTAATCATATTCTATTGCTCATTTATCACCTATTAGGTTATATAATTACATATAAATACTACATTTATACTATTTCTAATTATGATTTCTAATTATGAATATTTTCTAAGGTTTACAAATACCAATTGTTTTTTAGTTTCTTTAAATTTATTAGAGCTTTAATATTTACCTTATTAGTTCCTTAAATTATTATTGATCATTAATTGTGAAAAGTTACGGAAAATTGTATTTTAAAATTTTATTGATAATAATTCTAACTCTTAAACATCAATTAAACTATTCATATTTTATCATTTTTAAATTGAGAAAAATTAGAAGTGATTTTTGCGACTTTTCTTACATTATATACTTGATAATTATTATATTAAAGTTGTATAAATCTAGATGATTACACCTTGCCAATAAGGCAGGGCGATTCTAGGTCCTTATTTAGAGGACTTGAACCGGCCTGGGAAGATGTCTATTACATAGATTATCATACATATTACTCAATTCATTATATGCATATTAGAAGAAAAGGAGCATATCACATCAACTTGAGCCATAGAAGCACATATCACCATCCAAATCGCTTGAGTCTCCATTGCTCGATGTTGCAATTAGAGCCTCCTTCTTAGACTTTTCATTGTTCTTTATGAGCTTGGGGCAATATTGTTGTCTGTGGTTAGATTGATGGCATTTATAGCACACGATCACCTTCTTCTTTTTCTTCTTTGACTAAAATGTGCTTCCTTCTTTCTCCTTTTTCAACTTCTTGATGAATTTCAAGAATTTTGTAAACTTCTTGGCCATTTAGTCTAAATGTTCATCATCATCTACATTACTTTCATTATTGTCACTTAAGACATAGCATGAGGCTTTGAGAGCCATTGTTTTCCTATTTGATTCTTCTCCTTACCTTCTTATCATCTCATAGGTTTTGAGATTGTTAATGAGTTACTCCTTTGATAATTTATTTAAGTCATGCACTTTCTCAGCAGCAATCCTCTTTGTATCCTATTCTCTTTGTAACAAGCTAAGAATTATGAAAATTGATTTTCACATTAGTAAAATTCTTGCCAATAATAGTCAATTTATTTATGATATTGATGAGTCTAGCCTGCATTTCATCAATTAACTCATTTGATTCATCTTATTATTTTCAAATTCTCCACAAAGTGAGCTTATTTTATTATTTTACACTCTTGATAATTGATATTTCTTCATAAGTGCTTTACAATTCATCAAATATTTGTTTAACAATTTCACAAGTACAATTTCTACTAAAATCATTTTCATTAAACCATAATGCAGAATCTTCATGGAAATTTCATTTAATTGTTTTCTTTTTTTGTCTTCGTATAATTTCTTTATTCTTTATCTTATATTACAATAGGACGATTTTCAATGATAGTTCATAAAAATAAATCTTAAGCTTTCAAAAAGATTTTCATTTTACATTTCTAATAAGTATAATTATTTACGATTGAAAAAGATAGCTTATTTGTAGCTTGCTCTTTTAAGAAGCCTAGTGTATTTGATGTCATGATCTTTACTCTAATACACGATTAAGAAAACAAATAGAGATTAACTTTGACACCAATTGAAAATACACCTTAAGTTAAACTCAAGAGGGGACAAAGGGGGGAGATCGCTTTAAAGAAACTGAGACTCAATATAATGTGGAATTCAAACCATCCCTTACTTTCTATAGACACCAAATGCCTTTAATGAAGGATTTCACAAACTTCTTTATTTACCACCACAAATATTTACTTCTAAGGAGCTACACAAAAACTCATGCAATAAATCTCTCAAGTTGGGCCTTATCTCACAAAATAGCAAACACACATAAAACATAACTTTTACTCTCATAAAAGCATGCAACGAATACTTAAGTAATGCCTTACAAGAAAATTGTAAAAAAAAAAAAAAAAAACTTAATAACACTACTCAACTTCTTAGAAAATTCTATGATCTTATCATTAATTTTGACAAGATTGGTCTCGTCACCATCTAATGGGTCACACTATACCCAACTGTGATTGAATCACTAAAATAATTAATATTCCATTTACTTATTTATTTTAACGATTAGATTAATGTTGATGGGATGGTAGGAGCTCCCCAACTTCTCTCACAAGAGTACAACAAATTTAAGTACAAGGACAAAATCAAGAAGAAGAATTATACAAGAGTTTAAATGCCACTTAATTAACTTAACAAGATTCTTAAAATATGTCCTCCAACCTTTATTTAAAAAGTTTTTAAGAAATTTGGTTATTGCCTATATCCTCCTAAATTTCCCCTCACATTAAATGCTTCAACAACCAGTTTTCTAATGTATACCCAACACCATCCCCCACCACTCATATGCTATATGAAAATCTGATACAGTCATCTTATGTCTAACATATTGTTTGCACCATGCTTGCACAAAACATACCTACTATCTAGATACCATGTTGTGGTGTCCGGACCCTAAGCATTTTGCACATGATCAAAAGCATTTCAATCATGTGAAACATAGCTACTTTTTGGAGATAACCTTTGATGTTCAAATGCTAGTTGCAAATCTGCAAGTTGTATGATTAATTCTTGTGACCATGATTGCATCTAGATGTCGTACTTTAATGTCCGAATGCTAGCTACAGCATAATAAAGACACACCAACACAAACACATATACATTGCACAAGTTAACACATCGCTTCACGAAAATTCTTTGCTAATTAAGCATAACTTTTCTATAAAACTTATCTAATTGTGCAATAAGTTTCCTCGTCAAAACCCAAAATTGAACCGTTTGATTCAACAAGTTGTAGTTTTAAATAAAGTACTAGCTTCTTGAATAGTTAAAGGTAAATTATAAATATACCGCTTTATATATCTTATATAAGTGCTTAGACCCATTAGAGTTGAATTTTCTAAGATCTTAACTCTTTAGGGAAAAAAAAGATTTTCTTGATCTATTTAATGAGTAATTCGGACTTAAGAAAAATGTATGTTTTACATTTTATATTTTCAAATTAAGGACACAATAGTAAATAATACCTTTTAAAACATGTTATTTTAAACATTTAATATTCTTTCACTTCATTATAATTGTAATTTTATTACAATCTTGCTCCTTATTAATAGCTATTACTTTATTGTACCATAATAGCAATATAATAAGGAATCCTATTATAAAAAATATTGAATAGTTATTTTTATTCAAAAGTACAAATGACAATTCAATATTGAATTGTCTTTTTTTTTTCCAAAATATTTCCATTTAAATAAAAATTAACAAAGAAAAATCTTATTACAACTCTATTCACATTCCTCGATAATAGAATTTCATTAGAGCTTTATTCATTTATTGAAGTGAACAAGCCATTAAGATCCTTATATTATATGTGCAAATTGAAAGAGTTAAATCACCAAAATGAACAACAAATGGAACCCAAGATGGAAATGCAATAATTTTTTTTTTTGTGTGTTTTTAAGATAAATTAACAATTGATCTTATTCATAATTTCTAAAACAACTATGGAAATTTGTTAGAAATTACTTTTACTTATGAAATCTAATAACTGGTTCATCACAATAAATAATCTATAAGAATTGGTGAGATTCAAGAGGTTAAATAATTTCAATAATCTAAAGAAAATAGAAAAGAAATATCTCATATAGGATTAATTCCTATAAATTATAAAATAGATCAATTACCATCCAAGCACTTATTAGTTATTATCTTATGCAATCGTCCTTTTTATTTTCATAATAACTTTTGTGGATTTTTATTGATTAAGATTGAACATTTTAAATATCTACTTAATTCCTAAATGTTATAAAAAAAATAGTCAAATAAATAGATCCGGTAATTATATGATAATTGTCTGAAAAAGAATTTAAGACTCAAGTGGTATCTTTTAAAAATATTTAGAACTTAAATACCATTTTAAAATGGTATAAGACTCGATTACTAAACCAAGGAAGAATGAGAATTTTTTATTATACAATAAAACCTGGTTTATAACTTAATAATTGAAAAAAAAAATTACGCTTGAACATGAAAGAGGGGGGGGGAGAAGATAAAGATAAGATGACAAGGTGAAACTCGGAACTTCCTTTAGCAGGCCCATTGTTGCACTCTTTTGGGCCAGCTACTGATGCATGCTTTAATTGAAAAGTTCTCTACAAATTAGGTTGGGCCAAAGCCACTAAATCTAATCTGTTATCCTCGCGATTTAGTATCATAATCATCTGGATTAAATAGATGGCGATTCACACAACGTGAATCTTCTTGCAAAAATAAAATGTTAGATATGATGAGAAACAATTGGACAATTATTGAAAAAAAAATTGCAAAAATTGCACAAATTATTGAGAAAAAACTACATGTTAAAACACGTTTGCTGAACCAATTTTATCATTTTGGCGGGAAAAAATAATTTTATCATGAGAAAAATAGATATCGATATATAATTTTCTGATAAGAAAATGATAATGATCATTGCATAATGTCAAATTAATTATATTAAAATATTTGGATCTAACTTCTTGGGTTACGTGCCACATCTAAATGTCTGCATTCCATTTTAAGATGACTTAAGTGAGATTTGTTGACAAAGGTTTGGAATAAGGATTATTACATCAATTCGTCTAGTGTCAACCATTCTCAAGAAAGTTCATCCATTTTCCTTTTTCTGTTTTACCAAAAGAAAGCTCATGTGCTTGAAAAAGCTCTTGGACTCGGTAAGAGTCCATGGAAGGATTCGGTTTCAAGATGACTTATCTTAGTCATTGATAGTTCATACAATCTAGCAAATATTGTCAATGACTAAACTTTATAAATACTCTAGAGCTTTCCTCAATTAACAAAAATTAAAGCATCAAGAGAAACGTTATCATGCTGCTAGTTTGAAGTCTCAAAAGATCCAATTAACTCACAAAAAATAAATTCGCATAAACTCATAACAAAGAATACCTCGCCTCTTTTCAAAAACCGTGAAGCTAATGCTGTACAGCCCCTCTATTTGTCATGTGTACAGTCAAGTTCCTTCTTTTCTCTTTGCTTCTATGTCATTTTTTTGAAGTCATGTGTAGTGTAAGACCTATATTTTATGCACATGGCCACTATAATTAAACTCATCCCGCTACAATAATATTTTATTCGAAAAATGTTAAAAAATTTTCATGAGTATTGGAATAAACAAGTCAAATAATTTTAGTTGTGGTCTCAAGCTGAAGCAAAATGTAAGAGAGGGTAGGCATCGATATGCCATACCAACCCAAAACCGACCCGGACAAGCCCGAGTCATGGGTCTATAGGTGGGGCTGGTCAATAATTTTTTTAATAAAATAATTTGAAAATGATTACATTAATTATTTTTATAAGATTTAAATAATAAAAAAGTAAAATAAATATACATTAATATAATAAATTTAAAAATAAATTACATATATTTTTAACTTAAAATAAAATTAAGCCCAAGAGTAGTAGTCTTTAGTCCATTATTAAAAGAATTATTGAAGAGGTGGATTTATTCATACACAAGTACATCCAAGTTTACTTGTAAAGTTAGCAATGCTAGACTTCAACACACTTAAAACACAAACAAAGATAAAAATAAGTCTCACATTATTAAGAATCAATAAGTTCGTCTGGTTGTAAGTCAGTATAAATGGAGTCACACATCCTTTTTAACCATATATCATTATTTATGTTGTTAGCAATAACAACTCATTGAATGTTGTGAATAGTAATAAACTTTTGCTAGCATTTATTTATTTTTCTTTGACTTTCTTCTTTTTTTTAATGGATCAACTCAGGCAGACCCGCCAGGTTAACGGGTTTGGAGGCTAGTTTGTTAATGACCCAACTACTTGTTAGGTTAGATGATGGATCATGACCTATATGACTAGATCGAATCGACTAGTCGACCTATTGATGACGGTTCAAGTCACGTACTTTATTAGACTCCGACCCGTCTCCTTGCCAGGGCTTTAGGTCTTCTACTATTTACAGTGTTTATAATGGGTTTAAGTTTAGTGCACATTTAGATGTCAGTTTTAGATGTCATTTAATTTTTCCACATACATTTTATTAGAACTTAGAAGTCATCGAAGCTCTCTTATTTCCCTTATTAAGAGATGTTTAATAAATATCCGTAATATTTATTGGGAAATTCTATTTATTTTCGTTGTAGTTTTTTGCTCACACATATATATATACAACTATACATAGGTAAGCATGTGTATATATATTTAATTATTAGAAATATAAATTTTGCTGTGTTTACCTACCCACACACACAACCCCCCGCCCCAGCCCCACCCCAAAAAAAAAAAAAAAAAAAAAAAGAAAATAGAAACCACCAAAACCGGCAAACTGTGCAACACTGTGTTCAGAAACAATCATATTTTCCCATCTAAATGATATTACAAATAAAAAATAAAGAGGCTATGTGAAAAAAATTCATCCCTATCTTACTTGTTTTTACTTATTATTTTTTTTTCAAAGATTATTATAAAGAAATGTTTTAGTTATTCTATCTCGTACTTAATTCATTTTCACTTATTTATGTGCGAAAAAAGATATAATTTCCAAAATACAAACTTCTTCATCTATTTCTTTTAATGTACATATATTCATTATTCATTTAAATTATTAAAAACTAAACTTTGTATCTTACTTCTACCTATTTCTACCATCCGTACGATTGAGAAGAACGAATCTGCCGTAATTTTTCAACTTCAACAGTATCATATGATCCTTCCTTTTTGTTGGCAATATAGTATTTGATCCCACTTCCTGGTTGTTTCCTCCCATAATTACTTTTTTTCTTTTTTTGGGTAAAGTCCTATAATTACTTTGACAAATTGAAATCCTTGCTGGGTTCGATGTATTAATCCAATAGTCCCCAATTTTCAAATCAAGTCATTATGTGGCTGACCTTTTTCCGAGCATCGTAAGTTTTTGTTCTTTACAAGGTAAGAATTTTAGGTTATTCGGTGAATGAGATGGAAGTCTTGACCCTTCAAACTTAGTAACTTCAATTTAAGAATAGAGACACAGACAGAATGTTAGGTGGTTCAGCTAGAAAATTATGACCATAACGACAAATTTTCCATTATATACAACCAACAAGAAACTTCATTTGATTAGAGTCATAATTCAAATCACTGAGTTTCAATATATTACTAGAAAATTATCACATGATCATGTGTGATATGATATAAAGGATGTATATTTTAAATTATATAAAATAATAATAAAGTTTATATTATATAATGTCCATAAAGAGCGTATTAATTTTAATATGGTGCATACAAAGCACATGTGCCTAGTCCTGCAAATAAATAGAGAACCATCTACATATGATAGAGAGCTAATGCAATCATAATATGTGAATAGCAATATTCTTGATATGCTGCGGATATTGTTAGCAAAGCTTATCCTCTGATTGTACCACTTAAAATTTACATTTTATGCTGATAATATTGAGTTACAAGATCATTAATTATGTTCATTCAATCATTATAATATATAAAAGTATGCTATTTAAATACTTTTTTCTTTTTTTAATAATATGTATTTTTATGTGAATAATTATACTCCTTAAATATTCATCATACTTTACCTATCAAAATAATCTTCAATGTTAAAGTTACCCTCTATCTGAATTTTGTATTTTTTTTTTATCACATTCCATTCTAATGGTATGCTTGAAATAATAATAATAAAAATAATAATTGAACTTTTGTAAAAAGAATAATTAGGTATCTAAAATTTAGGTTTGAATAATTTAGTACCTAAACAAAGTTTTGATAATTTTAGTATTTAAACAAATTTTTCATAGAATTTTTTTATATTTTATTTCACTTACTTCAAGTATGAAAAAAGTTAATAAAAAACTTTGCTTATGAACAAAAATTACCAAAATCAAATTTTAAATATAAAAAATATTAATAAAACTTTATCCAATTACCAAATTATTTTAAACTAAATTTTAAATATTTAATTATTATTTTTATAAAAATTTACGTATCATTCCCATGTTTAATTCTAATAATAATCGCATGATGAAGATATAAACATGAGTTTCTTTTTTTTTTTTTTTATTGCTAATTTGCTATTGGTAGGAGGTGCGACTGCAATGCATTACTTTTAATCGATTAGGTGGAAATGCAAATTCCAATGCACTGACTTTATGACACTCATCACGATCAAATCAGATCAGATGGTGTAGTCACTTATTACTATCAATAAAACAATCTTTTTATAATCACATACTTGGAGGATTAAACAAAGATTACTTTAAAAATAATTGAATCCGTGGTAACTGCTTCTTCCAGAGAGATTGACACATGTAAATTACTTTAAAAAATTTTGCTATTGTAGTTCATGTCTTCTTCAAAACCCCGATGTGACAGATTCCATTCCAATAAGTAAGACAATTGATATTAAACTTTTGACCCAAAAAAGATTCATATTAGCTAGGCTTCTTGTAATATATTTTTCATCTCATTGCCTTATTTACTCATTTATTCATTTTTTCAATCATCTTATTCGACAAATGTTGCTCCTATACATCCGTAAATGTAAAGGCCCATTGCAGGTATTATAAATAAATTATGCTTGATATGAATATGTAGAGGGTTAGTGTTGTATAGAATGGTTTTTTAACATTGAAAGAAATGATTTAAAGAGAAATTAGAGAGATGAAATAAACAATCTAATTATGCGAATATTTGTGATGAGTAGAGTTAGCAAAGTTAGGCTGCAAACAAATGTGCTAAACTTTGATAAATTAGTAGGATAAATAATATTTAATGTTTTAGTTTAATAAAAACACACGAAAATCAAAATATAAAAGGGAGTTAAAACACATTTTAATAAATTTGGAGGGTGCTATTGCATTAAAACCAAAATTTGAGGATCATTTGCAACTTTTAGAAGTTATATGCTAATTATCATAGATTTGATTTATTGGATCATAATACTAATCTAAATGATAAACCTTAAATACAATTAACTAGTATTGGACTCAATCCATGAATTATATATATATATATATATATTTAAAAACACAATGAGTGAAAAAGATTCAAATATGATATATCTAACTTAAATCTTTAGTGTTAATATCACTAGACTATGACATTATTAAGCAATGATTATTATTAACAATTCGATCCTCTACAACATCGTAACTCAAACTCCTCCCATCTTTACAAAGTATATAATGATGGAAAAAAGAAAACAAATAATAGTTATAATGTTTTTTAATTCTATTTTTTATTTATTTCCAATTAATGTAATGAATATTCTAGAATAAAAAATAAAAATAAAAAGACGGACAACAGAGTGATTTTACTCCTCTAAAGTTTTATACAATGATAAAATACTTACACCAATAATATGGAATTGCAGAATAAGCAATTATATATGTAAGTGTGGTGCTTAAATAAACTGTAAGAAATTAAAGACTGGATTAGTGGATTATAATTTGTGTGAAATTCTGTAGTTTTTTAATCTGTGAAGTATCTAATGATCGTGTAAATGTGCTTTAATGGGTCAAGTGTAGTGGAAATAGAATTTTAAGTTTTAGTGATGAGTTAGGTATGGGTGAAAATGAAAATGAAAATGAACAGGAAATAGACAAACCTATTAATAGAATTGTTGAAGTTCCTATTAAGGCAAGTAAATATTGTATTGAATTAATTCTTGTAGATTTAAGGAAAATCAAAATTGAAAAAAAATATATTACAGATTAACATAATAATAAGGATTTTATTTTGAGGATTTATTTCCTTCCTTATTAGATTCTTCATTCTGTTATATATTCCCCTTGTGTATATGTTCTAAAAGTAATAAGCTCAATTCATTTTCATCAAATATCATGGTATCAAAGCCTCAGGAAAAAAAAAAAAAAACTAAAAAGGAAGGACATCTAAAAAGGAACGAAATAAATCCTCAAAATAAATCCCTATTATTATGCTAATCTATAATATATCTTAATTTTGACATTCCTTAAATTTACAAGAATAAATTCAATACAATATTTACTTTCCTTAACATACACCCCCCTAAAGATGGGTTAATGGAAACCAACTTGAGTTTGGTAAGTAAGACGTTAAATTGTCCTGGGAGATGAGCTTTGTGAAGATATCAGCCGTTTGATATGCAAAAGAAATAGAGAGAAATTGGAGTGTGCCATGTAGAAGATGTTGTCGAAAATGGCAGTCATTTTCAATGTGCTTTGTTCGTTCATGATAGACATCATTGTGAGAAATTTGAATGGCACTTCGATTGTCACGTTGTAAAACAGTAACAGATGAATGAGTAACACCCATATCCTCAAGTAACGTACGGAGCCAAAGCAATTTAGAAATAACATCGGCACATGCTCGATATTCAGATTCTATGTTAGAGCAAGAAGTAACTGTTTGCTTCTTACTTCTCCATGAAATAATTGAGTCATCCAAGAAGAAGTAGTATCCACTAGTAGAATGACGATCAGTGGGATCACTAGCCCAGTTAGCATCAGAGTATCCAGATAAGACTAAGAAGAAGTGAGCAGAGAAATGGAGTCCATGAAAGAGAGTGCCTTTCACATATTGGAGAATACAAAGAACTGCTGTAAAGTGAGCAGTGCGAGGAACAACCATGAATTGGCTAACTATATAAACACCAAGGCACTATTGTTCAACGTTCCTCATACTTCTTAACAAAATGGACGCACCGAAAGAAAACACTTACATATTTTAGATTTTGTTCGTGCTTAACTTCTTTCCGCATCCTGTCCTAAAAAATTTTGAGGTGAGGCTGCTCTGTTGTCTACACCATTAATCGGCTTCCTACTCCTGTCCTCCACAATCTCTCCCCTTTTGAATGACTATATGATAAGACACCTGATTACTTCAATCTTAAAGTCTTTGGTTGTGCTTGTTTTGTTCTTCTTAATCCCCATGAACATATCAATCCTGAACCTTATGCCCGTCTCTTTGTTTTCATTGGTATGGAACTGAACATAAGGGTTATCATTGATGGGATCCTATTTCTTGGCGGTTATGTATTTCCAAACATGTTACCTTTTTATGAAAACATCATGTTCTTTGCTTTGTCCAAATTTGATAGTTCTCTCCTTTATTCCTAGCCTTTCTTTGCAATCCTTCCATAGAGTTATTTCCTTCTTCTGATGCAAGTACTCTAGTTGAGCTCATTGACTTTACTCCCACTACAGCACCAGCCTCTATAGAATCTGATCCTTCTAATGATCATGTTCCCTGTCTTCATCACTCTGGTCGAGTAAGAGAAATTCCTCATCACCTTAGAGATTTTCATTGTTTTTTTGCTATTGTTTCCCTATAGGAACCTCGCTCATATCGAGAGGCTAGTACTGACCCTCTTTGGCAGCAAGCAATGTTAAAAGAACTCCATGCCTTAGAATAGACTCACATTTGGGACTTGGTGGATCTTCCTTCTGGTAAGACACTTATTAGATGCAAATGGGTATGTAAGATCAAAACTCACTCTAATGGCTCTATTGAGAGATACAAAGAACGTCTGGTTGCAAAAGGCTACAGTCAAGAGTATGGTATCGATTATGAAGAAACATTTGCTCCCATGGCTAGCTTAACATCTGTTCGGAGTTTGTTAGCAATTGCTGTCATAAAACATTTGCCTCTCTTTCAAATGGATGTGAAAAATGCCTTTATTAATGGGGATCTTGCTAAAGAAGTCTATATGCATCCTCCTCCTGGATATTCACATCCTCCAAAAGTCTATCTTCTTCATCATGCTTTATATGGCCTTAAGAAATCTCCTTATGCTTGGTTTGTTAAATTCAGCTCTACTATTGCACAACTTGGTTTCATCTCAAGTCCTCATGACTCAGCTTTGTTTACTCATCAAACTGATAAAGGTATTGTTCTTCTCTTACTTTATGTTGATGATATGATCATTACTGGTGACAATTTTACTACGATTTCTGACTTACAACAATACCTTAATCAATATTTTGAGAGGAAAGACCTAGGATCCTTGAGTTACTATCTTCATCTTGAAGTCTACTCTAGTTCAGATGGGTATTATCTATCACATGCCAAATATGCATCTGACTTGCCCTCTAGATCTGGTATAACTGATTCCACTATGACAATCAAAGTGTCATTCAAATTGCTCATAACAATGTTTTTCATGAATGAACAAAGCACATTGAAAATGACTGCCATTTTATTTGACAACATCTTCTGTATGGCACACTCCAACTTCTCTCTGTTTCTTTTGTAGATCAAATGACTGATATCTTCACTAAAGCTCATATCCTAAGACCATTTAACTTCTTACTTACCAAACTCAAGTTGGTTTCCACTCGCCTATCTTGAGTTTGAGGGCAGAGTGTTAAGGAAAGTAAATATTGTATTGAATTTATTCTTGTAAATTTAAGGAAAGTCAACATTGAGAATTATATTATAGATTAGCATAATAATAGGGATTTATTTTGGGGATTTATTTCCTTCCTTTTTAGATTCTTCATCTTGTATATTTATATATATATATATATATCCCCTTGTGTATGTATTCTAAAAGTAATAAACTTAATTCCTTTTCATAAACTATCAACTCCTATCTTCTAAAACCTTTTAGCATATAACAACACATGCTATTTTTTCTATTTTTTTAATATTTTCCTAAATTCTAATTGTTAATTACAATATTTAAATAACCAACTATCATGCACACATGCTCTCCAAGCAAGTTAATATCGAATTTGGTACTTGAACTTTGGCGCAAAATGTGCAAATACACTTTCGCGAACATTTTTCACTATCTCAACCGATGGTGTTAACTTGTTATCTAATGTGGCACTTCAACCTATAATATTAATTTATAAGAATGAAACTCAATGGGCCTATGAAAAGCCTACTTAATCCACTTGATAAAACCCACTTCTGTCCTTGAGTACTACATTAACACAAATTTTCAATTATTTCAAACATGTTTTCTTTACTTGGATAGTATATAGAAGGTTCATTATCATCACTTTGCCAATGTGGGACAATAGATCACCTAAATTATAATACAACATCAAACCTTACATTTTGCTAATGTCTCTCTCTCTCTATCTCCAAATTATGGTGAGGAAGGATTGTAGAATGGTGAATAAGCAAACATAACTTTGGAGAAGCACCAACCCTTGTAGAATTATCGCAACTCTTATTCTCATTCCCATTTCTCTTTGCCAATAACCTATTAGATGTCGATATTCACATCAGGATATCTGCCTCGAGCATATAAGACCTCATTTGAGCCTTGTTTTTACAATTATCCACGGCTATATTCCCTTCTTGGCAATTCTCATAGTTATCGGTCTATAATTTAGTCCTTGTGAACCCAATAATGACATTCCACTTGAATGCAACAACTTTGCAGCTATACTTAGCTTCATTGCTAATTGAGTGATATAAACTATGCTATCCATGTCTTATTCTTGAAGAAGCCATTATATCCATGCTGGCACTAATAATAGGTGTATCAGACCTCGATACACCCTGGTTCGAGACCTTAAGAACCTCATTGGAGTCTAAGAACTCAACTCTGCCTCCATTATCTCTAAGATTGTGCAATGAAGTTGATCTCTGATGCTTCCTTTGAACATACCCCAAAGGTTTTGGGATTTTATCCTGAGATTCTACCAATGGGGTTTCTAAACTTTCAGCTATCTCAGGTATATTATTCTCACTAATATGATACAATGGTAGTTCAAGGTTCAACTATTTTCGCCTCTAGGTTAAAACTGAACATGGTCGCGCCTGGGACTCCCTCGCAGCGTACCAAGTGAGAGGTGATTTCGTATTAAGACAATGCAAATCCCTTGAGGAGAAGAGAGGAAACCAAAAGGGACATGAACTTGGAGCTTACTATTTGAACCCTCGACTAGTGTTGTGTAGGTGGTGTTGTTGGAGGAGGAGCCATCTCTGTGGTAGCCGGACCTGGAGGCTCTTGTGAAGCAGTTTCAACCATTGATATACTCATGCTAAACCGTTAGTGATCAAATCAAGATTAAATTTTTGAATCGGTTATGACCAATATTGGTCCATGATTGTAATGAGTCAAGCTCTAGCAAGTTAAATAAATGATCAATATTGGTCCATTATCTATTGTCCTACATTGACAAAGTGTTGACAATAAACCTTCTATATATTATCCAAGTAAAGAAGACAAGTTTGAAAAAATTTGAATAGGTGAAAGACTTAGGTACAATAGTGTGTTTAATGCTTATTTGGTTGAAAGTGGGCTTGAAGTATTATTCTTATAAATTAAAATTAATTATATAATTATAAGTATAATAAATAAAGTTAAATTAATTATAATTATGATAATAATATTATTTAAAACATATAAAATAATGATTATGATGCTAAAATAAAATAAAAAAAATAGTAATATGCCACGTTGGCTGACATGTGGCAACTTATTATAGGTTGAAAGTGCCACAACAGTTAATAAAGTTAACAGTTAGTAAAGTTAACACCGTCAGTTCAGGTAGTGAAAATGTCCATGAAAAGTTGAATCAAGTGTGAGATTGTTCAATTTTAAAGTTGAGGTACTTAATTACATATTTCGCCAATGTTTAGATGCCAAATTCGATATTAACCCCTCTCGTAGCCATGCTAATACTGTATATTATAGTAGACATTTTATGCATATAGCTTTCTATAAGACTAGAAATAATACTCCTACACATCTTAAGATTAAAAACCCTAATCTCTTGTGTTACGCTTTTTCATGGTTAGTGTAATGTTAAGCATATACATTATCAAATATATTAGTTGTACGTAGTATTTCAGCCATACAAGTGAAACCAAAAAAAAAAAAAAACCTAGTATCTAATCGTTTAGAAGCTCCTCCATTGACACCACAATAGTTGAAGTTACAATTATAAACTCACAACACCCATTATGTCTACTTCTATTGCCACCTCTTTCCTAACCTTACGATCATCATCACCTCAAATTACTTGCTTAAAATCACTTCTCAAGATGCATTTAAAGTTTTTCATTATGGTCGTGATAATAAATTTATAGATAGCACCTTAATCACTTTCCTTATCTGCTTTAGTTAAGTAAGAAACAAAGCGGATCGGAAGTATGGTTTTTATGTACTGACAAATTCAAAAGTAGGAGAGGCAATGTAAAAGTCAAGAGGATCTAGTACCTTCCTCTCAAAACATCTTCAAGCTACGACTCCGCTATGGTCTCATTGAACAAATGCGTACGAGAAGCCAACTTTCCTTATTTCCATACTGTACATTTTTTTGTAAACAAACGGGGCTGTCGTAAAAGGCAAACAAATGAACTGCAACTGGCCCCTTCTAGTTACAAAGTGAATTGATACAATTCAACAATAAATACAATACTTTTATGCAAGTTTATCTGGTTATAGGACTCTATATTAAGAAAAATGATCCTGGAAAGCTTCACAGCAGCTAACATTTCAGAATGCTCTCATCATCTGATAAATCTACAACATGTTGATCCGGATTTCAAAATATCAAAACCGCTTGCGGTAATCTAGAACCAGAGCAAGCGTCATGGTTCCCGAAGGACTCTTTGAAGTTCTTCCTTGATTGTAGGGGCCGATGATATTGTCAATCCCATGAACTGCATAAAACAGTTATTGTTAAGTCTTGAAGAAAAGCTCAAGCTCAATTCATGGGAAATCTTTAATGCAACTTTCACACACCTGGATTTGATTTTCAAAGAAAGAATTCCATTAGATGTTGATGACTGGACAGAGTATGAATCTAGATGGAGATTACTCAATGCATTGATGATCTCAAGTAAGACTCCGTCCCTCCAAGCGCACTTCATCTCGACTAGAACATTATCCTCGTCCATCCTGACGGTTAAATTTTCAATTGAGCTGTTCTTTTTTACCGCAACACGATCAATCTCATCTTTTGTGCCATCAACATCACAAGACTTCCTCTTCTTATGCATCCTTTTCCCTGAGGCCACTGTATTGCCATTGTAGTTGTCGGATGTCCTCTCAACAGAATCTTGGAATTTTCTTCTGCACTTGACATCTTGCTCTAGTGATTCCCTATGTGATTCCAGCTCTGTAACCCTCCGTTCGAGTCCTCTGAGGTATTCAATCGTTTCATCTAGAATTGATACCTTGTCAACCTAAAGCACAAAGCCAGGACTCAAATTTACACACTATTCACCCGAATATTAAATTTGCTGAGGTGATTACTTACCTTGTTAATGCAGGGAATAATTGACTTGAGCAGAGAAAACCGCTCGTTCATTTTTCCCCTTCGCTTTCTTTCTAACAACGCTTGGTTTGCACCAATGTCATCAGCCTCCGGCCTCCAAACCTCATCTTTCTTGCCGTTGTCCACCGGAGATGTGAAACCACCTCCATGCATTCGAGGAACATCGAACAGTATCCTCTTGAGTAGCTTCTGAGGGGAATTGCTTGGTGGCATATGACAGCTTGGGAAACCTCCCTTCTTCCAAGTGACAAAACTAGACTCCTTCTTACCTCTTTGAAAGTGCGGTCCCAAAACAAATGGGTGTGAAGATTTTAGAAGAAAAGAAAGAACATTCTGATAATGCAAATCTTCGCTTCCATTTTCTATCATTTTTGCTTGATCACATTCTTGAAAGATTGGCTGGTGACTGACATTATTAAGCTTCTCCTTTTCAGTGCCAACAATTTTTTCTGGTTCAACAAATGTTTGAGATATACAATCACTTGAATTCACAGAGTGATGGACACAGTTGCTGAATTCCTCATCCATGAACTGCCAACTTTGTACGTGGGAGGCTACCCCATTCATCCCTTCAACAATAAATGAATCCTTGGCAGTTGGTTAGGCTTGAAGTCATTGGAACTGGTATCCGGTGAAGTCATTTCTGGTTCTCCTATTAGACTAATCATTTTAATCTCATTTATCCCATTGTCAAGCGCATTACATGCCAGATCTTCATCACTTGCTCTATGCTGCAAAGCAGCATTGGATTTCCCTGAAGCTTTGGGAAATGGCATCTCCAAGAATGACGTCTTGACGTGTCGAATGAGAGTAGGATCTTCCTTTATCTACATAGAGGATAAAAACATAGAGCGCTTATTCAATTCCATCCAATTAGAAATTAAAAAAAAAAAAGTAAAAAAAATACTGGAGTTGGGGTTGCATTTGCCGTAGAAGGAGTCTGGCATCATACCATCTCAGTCACACCAAGCTCAATTACACCACCCCGAAATGGAAAGCAAACCACTGTCTGAACAACAGCAAAGTACTCGACATGAATAAACATAAATGTGAAATCATATCAAGTCTAATGAATGCATCCGATGTTAGTTGGATTGATATAAAAGAGAAACCATTGTATGGCAAAGCTCTTGCTACAAGAAACATTGACTCAACAATTTCTGTAATCTTTTCAATACAAAGTTGTATGCACTAGAAGTCAATACATGGAACTATATACATCTAGGAGATTTGTTTTCCAATTCAACACTTCCAAGAGGAAGTACCCAGTATTTCTCCTTTTTTAACCTTTCATGTGAACAGAGACTTCATGTGGGAGGTAAAGATGCATCCTTCCAAATTTATTCACTGAATTTTTGACAAGTACATAGTTCTTGAATCTGATAAGCACTGAGGTGTTGCAATATGTTGAATTGGCAAGCTTGTTGAGCTCAGACTTAATTCTTCAGAAATCGAAAGGAAATTAATTTGGAAACTCCATATCCACATAGATAAAATCTGTCGTCACCATTTTATGTACAAGACAAGACAGAAACCACAACATTGTGCACCAGACAGTTTGAACCATGTATTATTTGAATGATGTGAATTATTGAGGAATATGCTTACCTGCATAGAAGCACTCTGGTATAGAGGATCATTGTTGTCGGTCCAATAAAGAAACAAACAAAGAGAGAAAAAGACACATTAGGTTTCTTAATCCTTTTGAGCATATTAAAAATCCCAAAGTGATTTGATTGCTAAGAATCACAAGCACCAACCTTTGCCAACAGAGAGCGACTAAATATTTTGCTGTCTGCATAATGAGCATTACAAAGCCATATTGGTTGACCAGTTGCTAAAGTTCTTCCTGGCAACCTGTACGCATGTCAGATTGCATAAATTCAGGTAAAAACTCGGATTACATGCACATGTGAGACTTAATGATACAAGTAAGACTATAAGGACAGCAATTAGAGCAGCCTAAGCAACTGATTAAAGGAAGAATAGAGAGGAATTACCCTTGGCCAATGTCAAATATGAAAGACATGCAAACCAAGTAGTACCACTCCGTGTCGGTGAGATCTTCAGGCGATAATGCAGCAGATGGCCTCCTAATTTGTGGGCTGGACTCCCCAGCTGAAAGAGACTCATAAAGTTCTCTTAATTGTTCGCTTCGCTGCAATCCCATCTGATCAGCATTAAGCTCGACAGACTGAATTGTTTTCCGGGTTTTGATGTCGCCATTGTAGTACCCTTCACCCCACTCTAAGACCCTACAGCAACACCATGTTAGCACCCAAACAGAGGATATACGATTACTATGAAATAACACAAGAGACCACTTTCATAGTCAGATATATCAACTCAGCATTAGCAAATGCTCATTGTATGAAACACTAATTATCAGTTGTAGAAGGAAGCACTACTTACAGAAAGATCATATTTACATTGAAATTATTACAGATTGAGAAAAAGAAGGTTCTAACTTGTTATCTTATCCAATGCCATAAAGGGAAGCATTAAAAAAATAATCATAATAATTAATTTCAGATTTACTGATAATTATACACTACCAAACAAAACTATTTAAAGAGATTATTCATCTCAATAAAAATAAAATAAAATTGCTAAATCTATCTCAACAACCAAAAAAAAAAACTAATAAAGGATTAATTTAACTTGCTGCTTCAGCAAGAAAAACATGTGCAAATCCAAATCAAACCAGACTCATACATAGATGCATTATTTAAAGAAAAGATAAGGAAGCAAACAGTAGAAATGAAAAACATATATGAAAGTATCAGTACCCTGGTTGTGTAGCAGAAATGGACCAGAAAATCCCATAACTCCATTGGATGCTTCTCACAGCCAGAGCAAGCTTTTTCTTCAGGTTCTCTGGAACTGTCCCTTGGTTTTGGACTATTCCACTAGCCATAACTACACTTCAATGGGTTTCACTTGACAAGATTTATGTGAAAAGAGCGGGGGCAAAAAAAGAAAAAAAAAAAAGTCAAATCTCTCTCTCTCTCTCACTCACCCCCTTCTTCTATATGACTGGATTTTCACTTCCCAACATCACCACCATGTTCTTGGCTTCTTGCTCAGATTGCAGAGAAGTGACAGTCTTGCTAAAATAAGTGTAAATCTGCTGGACTAGAGATAAGTGTTACTTTAATTTATGCAGCTAAAAAGCTTGAAAAAGAATCAAAAAAGCCTGTACGGTACGGATATAGATTTTTATATGTCACTAACTTTGATGAAATGAATTAAAAAAAAAAAAAGGAGCTTAATTTAATATACCCTTTTGCTTAGTAATTAAATTTTTATTATTTGTTTTTTTTTCCACAGAAAGTAATGAAATCATAAAGCTTTCTTGTTATGGAGCTCTTAAACCTTAATAGTAAAGTCAAGAACCGTATTATAGGATCTGTCTTTTCTTCAATGATTCCACATACCAGGTGAACTGAAACACTTGGTCCTACACTACTACTAATTAAAAACCATTTTTTTTCTCTTGTGGCAACTTTTAAAAATCACCCAATAAGTGTGGGAAGAAAAGAGAAAATCATATGGGAAAGAGTAATAAAGTTAATTAATTAGTTTCAGTTTAAGGAAAAAAAAAACACAAGTATGAAAATGGTGTGTACTTGTACATGTACATGTACAAATGTGGGAGTGGGAAGTGGCTATGGAACGTGTATTAATCTTTTGGGCAAAAAGATGAAATCTTTAGACACCCAAATGAAAATTTCTCTCTTTTTAAAAGCTTCCTGGATTCATGGCTGCTGAGAGTAAAGGATGTACGATAGAGTCAGACATGGGCAGACATGAGAGTGTATGATACAGAGAGAGAGAGAGAGAGAGCGAAAGAGAAGAGTTATGAACAGGAAGAGTGGTCACATGGGGACATTAATGAGGGAACTACACGGTCGTCGTATCTGCTTAATTGTGGGATTTGGTATGACATAATAAACAAAACACCAAGACAATTAATATATTATATTATATGTTGTGCCTAGTAGTCAGAAGTTTTTTCTTATGTATGGGAGTGGCGAAAAGCTTGTCTGCCCAAGGGTTTGAAATGTTCCACAGTTCAACCACCGTGTTTTTATATTTGTTCAATACTTAACAATTCCTGCAACCACTATAAATATTTTTAGCCCTTAGCGTGATGCATTACAGATACAAGGGAAGAAGATCCGAACCAGCTATGTTTCATTGAGAGATTGGTTATCGTGTTGTGATGATACAACAGCCCTTGTCATACCACTATTAGATTTTTGGTAATGAATAATAAATAATATAATTATAAATATGTAATCTGAGTTTAATAAAAAGATGATGTGTACTTTATTTTTTAATAAAAAGCAATCCGTATTAAGAGACTTGTGAATCCGGACATAACATGACATGGTTATAAAAACATTTAGGTACATAAAAATCGACACAAATAATGAACGGTCAAACCAGAAAATGACACGAATTTAAATGTGTCTTGGTTCGGGTTTATGACCTAAGCTCGTTTACAAACTTGCAAACATGTTAAAATATATTGCTATTGTTTTATGTTTTTATTTTGTTAAAATATAACATTATCACCTTTAATTAAATTACAAAATAACAAAACATTTGCATGAGAAACAAATTACATATATGGTTAATTATGAAAACATGACTCGTGTTTTAAACAATTTGCAAACACATGACTTGTGTTATCATTTTTGACAATCAGGTGATTCGAGTTTTATAAAAAAGTGTCAATGTTAATAATTATTACTAAAGAAAATGTGTTACAGTCTTATTGGTAAAAAAGATTAATGTAATAAAAAAATAATAAATAAAATATTAAAATTTATTTTTTGAAAATTAGATAATTGAAAAAAATGTAGAGTTAATTTTTATGACCAATAAAATATTGACACGTGTCATTCTTAAAATTATTAAATAATATTGGCATTTTTAAATGAAACTCGAGTCACCTAATTATCAAAAAAGATAACATAGGTTATATGTTTGCAAATTTCTTAAAACACAAGTCATATTTTTGTAATTAACCCTTATATATGTATGATATATTATAAATTATAAATAAAACATACATATGACATATATAAAATAGAAATTATTTAACAAATAAAATACATATAATTATGTACCGATATACAGTTTATTTATCTGCTAAATACATGATTAATATCTTATAAATATGTTATCATTCATTTATTACATGAAATGAATATGCTATATATATATATTTGTTTGTGTGTTATAAAATATAAACAATATATAACATAATATATAAAATATCTATATTAAAATATAGATTTAATACATATCATTTATAGTTTGCAAAGATTATATTTGTATATATATATATAACGTAAAGAGTATAAATAAATTATAAATTATATATAAGATATGTCATGTAGATAATATATCATATTATGTGTTTGTATATAACATATTTATACATATATAAAATCTACCTATTATAAATGAAATAGCCATGAATTTCCCAATTTATATTTTGTAAATTTGTTATTGAAATTATATATGATTTTGGAATGTGATAAATGTTAATTATGTTGATGCATGAAAAATTAGTTGTGTTGTTGTGTTAAAAATAATTAAATATCTTAGAATGGTTAAATATTAAGTCCATAAATTTTTAAGTGCATTAGAATGTATGAAATATGATTAGAACAAGTTAAATTATGCATGTATTTTAAACCAACTTATAGCATAAATTTTAGTTACAAATAAAGCCCAAGACCACCTTTAATTAACCAAAAAGCAAGCTTCATTAATTAGACAAATCTAAGCCAATTAAAGGACTTAATTAAGGCAGCCACTAAAGTCAACAAATCGATAAATATCAACTTTTGAAAGTGGAAAATTCGTGTAAAAATTTCAGACCAACATAACACATCCCAAAAAGCTTCAAAACCCCATTTCTACTCTCTCAAAAGCTCTCCCATGTTTATGTACAATTAAACCCTTCATTTTCTACAACTTAAACTCTTAAAAGCTTGCAACAAGATTCTTAAACCAAGGCTCCAAGTCCATATGGTAAGTGTATTCCCCTTGCTTTATGTGTATTTAAGTTAAGCTTTTGTTAGAATAAGGTTTATGTGCTAAATAGTGATAGAATGATTTTTATACATTGATGGTAGTTTGAGTAGTGTTGTGTTGCTAGAGGAGTTTGTAGTATATGTATTATATGAATTTAGAAGCGTTGGGATGATCGTGTTAGGATGGCAAAGGGTTGAGCAGTGTAATGAGCATGTGGAGTTGAAGTGCAAATTTTGCGTGATGTTGTAGTTGAGTGATTAATGGATTGAAGAGGAGTTAGTGTTTGTTCAATGGTATTAAGAACATATAATAAGTTTTTGGGAGCTCAGAATGATTTTGGAGGATTTTTGAAATGTGTAAATTTTGCAAAGAAAACAGGGAAATTCATAAAAATCGTGTGATTTTGTTACAGGGGTTTACGCCGGCAATAGGCCGTCGACGTAGTGTCCTATGCTGTCGGTATACATAGAAACACTGCCGGTGTTGGAGGTATCCACGGGCGTGGACCAACCCCGTGGAACTCTTGGAAATTTTGGAAAATTGGAATTGTAGTCTACACTAGCTCAAAGCCGCCAGCATAGACTATAACGTTGTCAACGTATTGTTGAACGCTGCCAGTGATGGCAAGCGTCGAGTTTTAATGCAAAGTGCACCGGATCAACGCCGCCGACGTTGATAGCCGGCGTGTCTCTTGCAGTTTTCATTTTCAAAAGCTTTCTCCAATAATTTCCAAAGCTTGATATATGATCAATTGAATATCTGTTGAGTATTGTATGATATTATATGATGTTTAAATGCTATGTTATGACTTTGTAATAATTTATTTGAATTTTTTTGATTAGTTATGTTTAAAACTAGTTGATTAGTGCTTGAACTAAGTGAGAAATTCAATATTTTCTTATATAGTGATAGATCCTCGCTCAGCTAACCTTATTAGTTCCCGAGCTATTTTAGGTACGCAGTAACTTGTTTGATTCTTTGTTTATGATAGACATTCTTTAAAATTACTTTAAATTAAGGAAATTTAATAATTACTTGTATGAGTGTCTTTTATACTGTTGAATCTAGTTTAGAGAGCGGTATCCTGCTCAAATTGGGGGCATGGTAGTTTTAGGCGCTTAGACCACCCTTGTCATTTTGAAATGACTTTCATAAGTGGTTCAGTAGGTAATTGATAGGGTATTCGGTATCGGTATAACACTTGTTTATTCTTGAAAGGATGCAATATGATTTAATTCAATGTTTATGGGAACACTTGAATTAGGTGATATTATAAATTAAGTTAACTAAAGTCAAGAAATGGCTGAGAACCCTAAATGAGATTACTTTTTCATTTTGGATAAAATTATCTAGGAGATATGAGTATCCAAGCTACTTA
Organism: Combretum micranthum; assembly: GCA_024138025.1. Classification (NCBI taxonomy): domain Eukaryota; kingdom Viridiplantae; phylum Streptophyta; class Magnoliopsida; order Myrtales; family Combretaceae; genus Combretum; species Combretum micranthum. Next base: position 333,312 of record JAMXBD010000828.1, read on the forward strand.
TATCAATCTCCTGAGCGTCGTGATGGTTACTTAGGTTCCTCCAGAAATCCTTGTTGTCCGAAGTTTGAATACTCCAGTGTTGTTTGACTAACTAAAGATTAACTAATAATCTAGTGATTGTTGCATTTGCATTTAATTTAAGTATGTGTGGATCACTTCGTATTTGTATTCGTTACTTGTGTATTGGGCCATTGGCTCATATTTTAATTGTTTCAGGTGACGATCAAGACGAGTTTTATGTGAATATGGGTTATGATACCGACTTTGAGGATTTCCTAGATGACCTGAAGGATTAGATATGACTATGAACCAGGATGGAATTCCTATTTTGTAATAGACTAGTTACGAAGTTTGTTGATGTTTATATTAGATGATATAGGTTGAATTACCCTTTTGTAGCTTTTATATAAGCCTTGCAAGTAGCCTTTGTTTGTGATATTTAAACCTAGCTATATGTATATCTTGAACTTATTTCCCTTGTAATATATGGTAAATATGATGTTGTGTTTTTATTACAAGTTTTACAAAAATAAATAGTTTTCGAATTTAAGAGTTAAGTATTGAGAGTTTAGGCAAATAATACTTCAAACACTTATTCTAAGACAACTTTACATATAATTCTGCATGTTATATGTGGTTGGAGAACTGTTATCACCTGTTTTTATTATGGGGGTGATAGCGGGTCCTTACAATAAATATATAATATATGTGTTATGACTTATGTGTATTGGAATTTATTTGTTATATATATTAAGTATGTTGTATATGTGTGTGTTTCGCAATATATTATATGTGTAAATTGCATCGAATTGTGATAATGTTTGAGGGTAAATTCATTTGAGATCACAACGTTTTGAGTAGTTCGTTTGAGATTATAATGTTTAGAGAAATTGTCACGCCCGAGGGTACCCTAGTAGTAGTAACAAGTTACACTTGAATACTATCAGATTACCTTCAGAGAATGACAGGTTTTCAAAACAACAGGATCTTTTTAATTGCTTGATAAGAAATAACAAATATATGAAAAAAATAAGTGAATAAACATTACAAAACTATTACAAACCATATAGTTCCTTTTTTAGTACACAACTAAATAATCTAATCCAATAGTACATAATCATCAATCTAAAATATATCTGTAGACTTCTAGCTTCAAAGCTCTTACGGAGCCATATTCCTGGATGTAACTAACCAGGGTCGTAACGTGAACCTGAAAAGACTGTAGGAGTATGAGCAAAACCACAACTCAGTGAATAACCAGACATATCATATATCACACAAGTCATTAACAAATCATATGCAATGCAAGCACTCAACCATATGCTCAGATACAAGTTTGGATGATCTAGAATCCAAACAGGAAAAAGATTTACGCCTTCTTTTTAATGGGTTGAAGAACCAGTACTAAATAACCTACCTGCCCAGGAGAGACTAAGTACACAGGAGAATCAACGATTTCTCGTTTTAAGGTTATCACTTTGAATATAGTGGATTGAACAAACCATCTCCTGCAATCCCCTTAGAAACTCCCTATGTATTAATCATTTCAAAGCGATTCTACGGGCGATGTTCTTCGGTGCCTTTTAGTTCCTCATAGGACCGCCAGACCAAAGAGAACCTTGGAAGAACTAACACATTAGAACAACCAAGCGAAAATAGAGATCCGAAATATTAATACGTAGCAGGCAATCACAACCATATATGCAATAATGCAATTTATGCAATGCATGCTCATATTATTTTGTTAAGTTAATAAGTCTTAATTAATTTGAAAGTGACCATACACTACACACAATCATCATTATACTATTGCACAACATCAATCATTACATTGTCGCTTTTATAAGGATATTTTAACAATCATACACTCAGATCATATCACACTTTTAACAAGCACTTATTTAGTTATCTTTACTTTACATATTCAACTACTTACAAGCACAACCAGTATAATATGACTGAATTACTCACCTGCTTATACTGACTTAGTCATGGTAATCAGCTGGTAGATCCTCTAGTGAGTCAAAGTCACATATTTAAGACAAAGTATTCATCAATACAAATTAATTAAATCCCTATATATGATTAGTGTCCTAGACTCGATATTTTGGTAATTATTATTACTAAGTGTTGTCGTGTTTCTCCTATTTTATCTTGCATAATTGTTTTGTTATTTTTAGGAGTCATGTTACTCAAGAAATTAGTTTATTTCAATTTCCATTCTTGCTTATTTTATCTTTTTAGAACAAATATTTGACTAATACTAACTTCAATTAATACTAAATATTTTTCTTAATTCTAGAGTTTTAAAAGTTATTAGATATTAATCTAAATAGGCTTGAGTACTTGTATTAAATTAACTATCTATAGATTCTTACATCCTCATGTATATATATATATACGTATATATACTCAGTAGGCATATTATATATATATATATATATATATATGTAGTTTCTGTTTAGGTTCGAAAAAGCTTTCGTTGGAAAATTTTGACTGTAAGCCGGCTCAAGGCCGCCTGCTTTCATTCCCAGGTGCCGGTGTAAAATTGTTTTTGAAGAAATTTTCATATCGAGTGCACCGGTGTTGAAAGCTGTCGGCTTTCAACGTACGCCGGCCCAACATCGTTGGTGTAGATCTCCAGGTAGCGGCTTACGTTCAACTTTTACGTGAAAAATTATTTTACGTAGCCTCTGCTGAGTGTAAGCCGCCTATAAGCCGCCGATCTATCCATGTAAGCCGCCGGCTTTGAGCGTTTACACTGCCGGCTTTGAGGCAGTGTTGTACTGCTCATCATTCTTCCTCTGTTCGATTCATGTTCTTTGATTTTTACACGTTAAAAACCTTACTAAACCGTTTGTAAATGTTTATACTTTATATAAGAACATAAAACAACTTTCAAACACATTTAAAAACATATACATATAAATCTCGATTCTTAGAAAATAAAGTTAGGGTTTGGATTATTACCTCGTTGGAGCTTCCAAGGGGGTTAATAATTTTTCACAATCTTTTTTGGGTTTTCTGATTTTAAAGAAAAACAAAAATAAATGATATGGATGATATTATTAGTCGATAGATGCCACGACTAACAAAATCAAACTGGTTTGTGAATGGAATCACAAATCGATATAACTCACGATTTGTAAAAACTCTCACGAATTGCTAAAGGAATATAAAAATTCAATCAGCAAGAAGAATAAAGAAAATTATAATTCTCAATATTCATAACATGTATTGACAATCCTGTCAATTACAAGAGAGAACTCTCTCACATGAACTCACCAAAATAGAAATCAACTAAAACCTTTTAATTCTCTTAACCAAGGCTTAATATATAGTCTTTTACATACAAAGAAATTAAAGATATGTAACTAACAAAAATAAATAGCTGACTGTAACTGACAAAGAAATTAAAGACATATAACTGACTAAGAAATTAAAGACATGTAACTGACAAAAATAAGTAACTGACTGTAACTGACAAAGAAATTAAAAATGACAATTAACTGATAAATTGGCTTTGATGCGTTCACATCACTCGTATTTGTGTTTATTATGTTCCTAAGATTGTTATAAGCCAGTTACAAAGCTTAGATTTAAACGAAAACCACTCAAGTTACCTTAACTTACCTTTGAGCTCGTATTCAAAGGTTTTTAGCTTTGATTTTCCTTCGATCCGAACTCAAGTATTTTGATCTGTTTGTTCTTTGTTTTCAGTTCGTTTTGTTTGATGTTTGGGAGTAATTTCATGCTGAGGAGTTTAAGGATTGACAAGTTTTGGTCTGTTCTTCATTATGAGCTTTAATTACTCATATATATATATGTAGAAGAAGAAGAATGATTTGCAGCTGTCCTCTTCCGAATTCTCCTCCGTTTTTGGCTTTGTTTAACATGTTATTTTCATTGCATTTAATGTGGACTTGAGCTGGCATTATTCCATTGGTTATTAGGTTACTTTGGTTGAAGTATTTGGTGAATTATTGAACAACATTCCGGCGCCTCTTTCTTCCTCCCTTTTTCCACCAAAATGCAGCCGTATACACATACATATATATTAGTTTAATATTTTAATTGAATTTTTGATTAATTAAACGAGTTATACGGGTATAAATCAGCTAATATTTGAAAGTTTTTGTACAAAAATATGTGTATAGGGTTATACAAAACATTTAGATTTTCAAATAATACAAATTTAGGTTATATATATACGTAGTTATTTATTCGTATAATTTTATCTCCCGCGATTAGGATTTCTTAAACTCGTTAGGTCAATTTTTTGTTTCAGTCCTCAATAGCTTAAGAAAACTTGGTTTAGAACAATAGCGTGATCCGATTATTTGTTTGGAGTTTAGATTTTGAGTTATTCAACAGTTTATATTTTCGTTGTGTATTTAAATTCTTAACGGTTTATCTTTGAGTCATCATTTCCTGTTTATAAACGTAAATAATCATTTATGCAGTATTGGACTTAATACAGAAACTAAACTATATTTATATCTTTAGTTTTGATACCAAACACGAATTCTTATTAGTAGCTTTTAATTTTAACTAGGAATTTGGAATTTAGGGTTTAAGTCTAAATATAGACTCATCACTACTCGTTATTCTAATCTTGAATCATTATCGGAATAAAAAACAATCATGTAATCCCTATATTTATATTTTCTATTTAAACCTAGTTGTATATCAGGTTTCGAGTCCAAATTTTAGATCATATCTTGAATTAATTATTCAAGATACAAAATCTCATTTTTGGTATTAACTAGTGTTAAAGAATTTCTTTATTTGGTTCTTAAATTCTTCATCTATCCAAAATCTAAATATTAGTCTATTATTAGACTTCGTTTAGAATCTAAATCTATTATCTAGTTTATACAATCTATTGTAAGGTCGGGTACTAATGTGGAAAATTCCTGGGGTTTACAGAAATGGATCAATTAAAGTCATCATCGATATGTGTAACAACATATAGGATCTTCTAACTTTTAATTAAAATTTTCATTCATTGACACGTGTCGATGGTAAGCTCAATTCAATTATTTCTCTAAAAATTGTGACCTTAAATAAACCACTTGAAACTTTGTGACCTTAAATAAACTTACCTTCAAAATTGAGACCTTTCAATGTAATTCATTATATAATATATAGATTATATGTAACATATTATACAAATTTATATCAATATAATATAATATAATAACATAATAATTGTATATACTATATAATAAGTATATAACATATAAAATGTATATAAAATTTAAATTATACTTATATATATATTGATATGTATATAACTAGCACACTTTATAAGCTATATAAATCACAAAACTATATAACAAATGTCTAAAGTGTATATTATAATCTATGTATATATATCTGCTAGTTAAATTTATAGAATCTCTTTCTTTGTTACTATCAATTATTATTCATTAACATCATGCTTATTTAATAAAACATTAAGTCCCCTATTATGGTATCTTTTTTGTTTTAATTATATATGAAAAATATATCATACATTATTCATTAAATATATCTTTTTTAGGCGAATAATGATTTTAAATATAACATAAAATATCTTAATTATAATAGAAATATATATTATATGTTATATCAACCAATAAATAGGTTAACATGAGACACCAGATACGGTATAAATGGGTCAGGTCACGGGTTTAAGTTTTGATGCATGATTGATAGACGGGTCAAGTTTCAAGTTACGACTTTACAAACATGAACCTATTAAGACAAGGATACAAAATATAACACAATAATACTATTTGCTAGCACTACATGTGTTAGACTATTATTGTTCTCAATTAAATAATTAAGAGAGTAATACTGATCAATAAATGTAATTAAATATATATGTTAAAAATAGTAAAAAATTTTGCAAAAGAAGAAAAGATATTAAAAAAAATACAAATGAAAAGTATAAACACAGCTATTTAAGGCAAGTTAAAACTAAAGGGAGGGTGATAAGGGGGGTGGTTAGTAGCCACCCTAGCTTAAAGAGGCCAATAAGTAGTCAAATAGGTTGTGCAATTAGGTGGTGGACCTTGATTTATCTATTAGGTGAGTTAAGTTTCCCACACACATGGTGGTAGGCAATTGTCCCACCACTAAAGAAAAATTCGACCATCCACTACTTTAAGGTTACATAATCCATCTAGTTGTAAATAGGTTACGATCTATGCTCTAAGCAACCATTTGCTTCTGTCACGCTCCAAAGGGTACCCTAAACGTGCCAGTCCATCACATACGGTATTAAAACTTAAGAATGACTTCCCGAAGTCATGCAAAATTTTTCAACACCATATGTAAGGCATATATCATAACAATAGGAGACACCGGTGGGATGTAAAGTTCGAGATAGTAAATACAACATAAAAGAATCTAAATAATCATCCAATTTATCATTAAGAGAATATAATCCTTACATCATTTTAGAGTTTTTCCCCTATAATTCTCCAAACAATAATATCAACTTAATCTTTCTCACAACAAAACAATACTAACACCAAAAGACATTGAAGGATAATTAACCTAAGATTTTCAAAAGATTTCCAGAAGCTCCTTAAATTATAATCCACTCGAGAATATGTAGTCCTCCAGCATGAAAGATATTGGTCCTAATACATCAAAGGTCTATCGGAGTATAAACATAACTAGCTTAGTGAGAATATTTTTGAATCAACATACTTGTATAAATGTTTTCAAACAAGTTATTAAACAAGCATATGAATGCATCAAGCAAGTGATCAATTAATACATATGATTTATGATCTACGGAAATCATATGTTTGAATGGATTTAACTCTCCATCCAGGGTTAGGTGTTTCAGGCTCTTTAAAACCCATCTTTAAAATCCAACATTGCAGGTGCTACTCACCCATCTTAAAATAGTTCTTTTAGGCTCCTAATCGCCCATCTCATAGATTTATGGCTCCTGCAAACCCGACTACTATACTCTTGTCCCATTGAGTATAGCAGCTCATGAGATGAAACTAACTAAGTGATATGCATGAATCAATTAATATAACTCATAATATATGATTAGAGTAATTTAAAGGTGATAACAAAATTTGCACACACTCCAATATAATAATAGTAAAACACAAGTTAATTAACAACGATTCATGTCTCGGTATGCTTTAGCATTCTTTCAACCATATTATCATACATAGTTTATTTTCATCTTTTCCTACTTCTAGTGCCTCTAGCTACAAGCATAACCAAGTACGTAAAAAGTAGGAAATAAACTCACTTGGCTATGGAGATCTATCTTTCTTACGGATGAGTCGATCGGTAAATCTACTAATCAAAATAATCTTCGGGTATGAATACTCCTCCTCGGGATCACCTAATCAAGAAAAATAGTTATAATAAGTATTTATTATTGATTCTTTGGTACTTATCAAAAACTATGTCATAAGATCGTTAAAATTCGTATAGAAGGTAATTCCAACTTAAAATGGTCATACCTTGGTCATTTTAACTTGGAATTGCGCAAAAAATATACCGTTTTCTACATACTCGAAAAGATATATCCATTTATAAGGTTATTTTTTTTTATAAAAAGCCATTTGGGTTGAAAAATATTATGATACAGAATAGTTACGAATTTATAGTTCACAAAATATGATTTTTCTAAACTTCACTTTACTCAAAAATCCTTAAGCAAAATATATGGATATATATATAGTTGAAAAATCCTTTGAACATATATTTATACTCATATTGTATGCATGATTTATAGTGTTGTCTCAATATTGATATTTCATAAACAATTTATCTTTAAGGATTTTAGAAGATAAAACTTTGGAAAATTTCTCCTTTTTGAATTGTTAAAAGGAAAACTAAAATATATTTGAGTTGTTATGAGTAAATGTTTTTCTATTATAATTTCATTTTCTCATTTTTCAAAAGTAAATTCATTTCCAAAAATTTTGGTTCTGTAAGTTATCTACTAACTTTATCTCTAGTGATTAAAAATAAGCTTTTCAAAATATTCCTTAAGTTTTTGGTGTGGTTAAATATTTAAAGTGGTGTCAAATGTATGTTTTCCTCTCATTTTTATATCCTTATTTTTTTTAGAAAATAGATATACCTTTAAAACTTTACTTTGTTAGCAAATTTTATTTTTCTAAGTTGGTTTTCGAAATAGTGAGTTGACTTTATCTTGGTTTGAAAAATTTGTTTTATTCTTAATATTTTGTTAAATGGTAGAATAATTCCCTTAAACAAGTTTATAAGAAAAGCTTTCTTAATAAAGAATTGTTAACATTAGAACTTAGCAAAATTTCATTTTAATTTTGAAAAGAGAATAACAACATATAAAAATTAAGTTTTGAAGAGGCTTTCTTAGGATGTGATTTTCAAAGTCTATAATGAACTTATTTAAGTCTTATAAAAGATATGGTTGAGTTAAAATCCTTCAATGTTAAAAATTCTTCCTTTATGGAGTATTAAGTTTCGGTTTATAAGAGAAATAAGTTCCTTTTATTATTTTGAAGAAATCTACATTACTAATTCTTCTAGAATTTATGATTAGCTTATCCTATGAAAAGAATTTATTAAAAAAAAACCTAGATCTTTTTGTTGAAAATTCCTATTATTAAGAAATCTAGTTTACTTTTCTTTATTTAAGAAAGAACTCATTTTTATTTTTATTTAAGACAACAACATTCTTAATCATGCATGAATATGATTATGTAGCAATGTAAAAGTAAAGATAATACATAATAAGATGAAAGAAATACTTGTAAGTAAATAAACATAATAAATAGTCAAGCATTAGGAATCTTAGCTTCATCAAGGTATCCAGATCATCTATTGGGAGCCTTAGCTTCATCAAGGCAACCCGGGACTAAGAATAGACTAATCCCAAAAGAAAAGAAAAGAAAAGAAAAAAAAAAGAAAATTGTTTTGACTTGATATGGACAAGTCTAAGACTAGAAAGACTAGTCTTAATAAATTGCATAAAACAAGTAATTAAATTGCGAAACATGAAAATAAATAAATAACAAATGAGCTTATATACTCTAAATAAATATATATACATAGTATACATAATGCTATATAGAAGTTAGATTAGAGCAAAAATAATAATAACAATAATGATAACAACATAATGTAAAATAGGAACATGAACAAAAATAAAACATGAACATATTGTTGCTTTTTTAACTCATATGAGTATAAAAAATATACATTAAGCTCATGCTAAGTTGTATGAACATGATAAAGAATATATATAGGATTTTACCTAAGGTTTAATGGAAGATTTGAAAAGAGATGAATGGGTAGTGTGTTTGTTATTTTTCTTCTTGAATGTTGTAGGGAATGGTAGAGGGTGTTTTGAGAGAGATTTATTGGAGAGAGGTTTTGAGTGAAAATTTTGGTAGAGTTTTGTTATGTAAAATGGATGTGAGAAAGAATGAAGGAGGAAGGGGGTATTTATAGAATTTTTGGAGTGAATTTTTTATATAATAAAATAAATTGAAAAGAAAATGATATAGAGAAAGAGAGAGGGAGGCCGGCACAAATGGAGAAGGAAGAGAGAGGGTTTTGATTAATTTTTGTATTTTGTAATAAAAAGATAATGTATAAGGTTTTATGTGAATAAAGTTGTATTGGAAATGTAAAAAGTAAAAAAATAGGTATGTAGATAGTAAGAAATAGGTGTAAAAAAATAAAGATAGTGAAATAGTAATGAATAGTAGGAATAGTAGACTAGATATATAAAATACCGGTAGTAATAAAAATACGCGTAAACGAACTATATCTGTTATTTTTAGTTACCGAAAAATTATGAAACTGATATTTTTGAAATCTTTGTTTAATTACGAGCCTTTTGGTGTTATTAGAATATTTTTATTATTCCAAGCTCCGGGACATGCTTTTCGAGAACTGATCCTGCTTGAGTCCGAAGGACACTCGAAATTCGCGAATCTGATATTTTTTATGTTACCCTATATTATTATGAACTATTATAAGCCATTTACTTAATTTCGTTTTCTAGGGTTTGAGAACACGGGATTGCCGGAGTTGAAATTGTTTAATTGTCTTGACTTTATTGACTTTTGAAACTCCGGTTTAACTAGGGTTAGGGTTTTATCCAATTTTACTCTAGAAATTGAAGGGTTTACCTCAAGGATCGGATAGGTGGTCCTTCTCATGTTCGGGTTTTCTAATCGAATGATTTTTAAACTTTCTATTTTTATTTTTGAAGATTCTTTTATGAAATCCCGTAACATAAATTGATTAAGCTTTAGTTTCAACTTAGGTCAAACTTTAGGGTTTCAATTCGGTATTCCAAAACCATTCTAAAAAAATTCGAGGGCTTACAACTTCCCACCCAACCTTAGGGTAGCTGACAAATGATTGGGCGTTACATGTTTTCATTTTCTACATTTTTAGGTTTGAATTATGCAAATAAAATTTCTATATTATTACTTGATTTATATAACCAAATTAATAAAACAATGAAATATATTGTAAGGCCTTAAATTTAGGGTCATTTACAACCCGTCTCATGTTCATATTATATAAAGACACGCAAAGCTTAAAACTTGCTAATACTTCAAAAATGCCATTAAATAACCTCTAATCATACTGTAAACCCCTGAATTTTTTAGAACTCTTAGAAAATAATTATAGAGCTAAAAACCAAAATCGAAAACCTAAAATCGACCTACGTTAAACGCGAACTCTAAAACTCTAAACAATATCAAATATGAAGAAAAAAGGAACCTTCAAAAAAAACATAATGGAAAATCCAATAATCGTATAACTTGAGATCCTTACATTAAACAATTCACTATATGATGTCTAACACGTAAATCAAGATTGTATATCCAAATAATGTTCAATGACAAAATTATAAAACTTTAGACCTTTCGGTGAATTTTAGAATTAAAAAAAAAAATTGATACCAAAAGTCAAACCGAGTCAACACATAATCCTAGATTCGATTAAATAATCCTGAGAACTATAAAATATTAAACAAATCATAAAAATAAAGTAAAACTTAATTTTTTTAACCATAAATATAGTATGGTCATAAACCTCTAGATTTTATAATCTTACGAGTAAATCTTAAAGCCGGAATTGAAACTTGAACCCTAAAAGTCAACAAAGTTAACAACAAGCCTTAGTGAGACTAGATCTAGCAATCTCATGCTCAAAACCCTAAAAGAATAAAAATGAGATACCTTAGATTATAACTTGAAATAATGTCTTATAACCTAAAAAGATTAGATTCGACAAAAATTTGTTTAATTCGAATTCGAACGAGATAAGTTTCTGAAAATAGGGTTCCAACATGCAAAACAATAAAAATATTTCGAAAGTCAATCTAGACTCATAATGTTTTAAGGAATCATAAAATACTAGTTACAAAATTTGTCGGGTTCTAAATATCAGATATAGCTCTTTTATGTGTATTTCATTACTACCGGTATTTTATTTGTCTAGTCTACTATTCAAATTACTATTTATTACTATTCACTACTATTCATCTATCTTTACTTTTCCTCAAAACCTATCTCTTACAACCTATGTACCTATTTCTTACATTTATATTTTCAATATTACTTTTTACTAAACTTCCTTCATACTTTACTTAATTTTCTTTACTAAAATTAATTTTTAATCTCTCCCTCTCTCTCTTCCCCCTCATGGTCGGCCACTTCTCCCTCTCATCCCACTCATTTTAATTTCTTTTTCATTTATTTTTATTTTTTATAAATTCCCTCCACATTTATCTGTAAATATTACTTCCTCATTCACTTCTTACATGCTTTTCTTATACTATAACAAAATTCTACCAAATTCATTTCTTGACCTCTCTGTCTAAATTTCCTCTCGAACTTTTCCTCTCTAAATTTCTCTTTCACCTTTCTTTACTTCTTCCACTCATACACAATCTTCCATCTTTAAGATAAACTACTAAACACATCTCCTAAACATAACAAAACTCTTGCAAAATCAAAACTCAAACACTCCCCTCTCTTCCCTCAAAATCATGCCACCCACACACATTCTTCATCGTTGTCTTCTCAAATTTTTTCTTTCATCTGTCTCCCGTTCTAAGTAAAACTCTAAGCTTCCTTTATAAATTCATGTTAACATAACATGAAAAATATGTGTGTTTGATTTCTAAATTTCCATGAGCATATGCTAGGGAATGGAAATGTAGAAATAATATATTGTTAATATCTTGTTTAACTCTATAAGTTCATTCATGTTATGTTATGTTGTCATTTCTAACCTTAACCCTATATATATGTTAGTAAGTATATGTGTGTATGTGTATATGTTTTAGAGCCTAATGTTCACTAATCTAACATTTTATTTGTACTCTTATTTCATTTTTTATTTATTTTATTTCATGCAAATAATTAAGACTAGTCAACTTCTATTCTTAGGTTTGGCAAAAAAAAAAAAAAAAAAACTTCCAGTTTTAGACTTGTACTCTATCAAGTCAAAATAAAGAAGACTTGTCTATAATCTAAATCCTGGAGAGCCTTGAAAATTAGTCTAAGATTCCCATAATTTTCTTATTTATTTGCTTTACTTTATTCATGAGATTAGAGATATTCAAGTGTTGGTGAGCCTTAATGAAGCCTAAGACTCCTAAATTTATTTCTTGCTACTTTTATTTTCTTTATGAGATTTATCCATCTTTAAGTCTTGAGAAGTCTTGAAATAAATCTAATACTTCCATATTTTCCTTTTTTTTCGTGGAACTTGTCCATTTCTAAGTTCCGAGAAGTCTTGACACACTAAGCTAAGACTTCCATGTTTTGTTCTTATATTTGCATATTTAATTTTCTATTCTTTTATTTCTTTATATGAATTTATAAATTATCTCAAAATGTAATTATTAAGATCATATTCATGCATGGTCATATGATGATGTTGTTTTCTTAATAAAATTTCAAAATGATAAGAAGGGTTATTTTATTTTTTATGAAAATGGGGTAAACTCCCAAAAAAAAAAATGATTTTCAACACTTAGAAAGAATTTTCATTAAGACATAGGATAATAGATCAAGCTACACTCTTTCTAAAATACTAAAATAAATTTATCATAAACTTCTAATATTTTGTTATGCAAGTTTTTCTTAAAAACTCATTTATAAGGTATATGCCAATATTTTGACAAACACGTTAAATAAAACAATTTGCTAAGATAAACTTAAAAATCGACTCATTAGTTAAAATCCACTTAAAAATAAAATCGATATACAACTTAAGGAATTAAGTTTTAAGAAGTAAATTCATTTTCTTTTTATGAAGTTAAGGAAATATAAATAATAGTTATAATAATTAGACATCCACTTGCAACAAATTAAAAATTTTAGTTTCTTCCAACAACCCCTTAATGGTCCATGTGTTTAAAAAAAAATATTAATTGAGAAAGAGTTATTATGAGAATAAAAATTAAGAAAAATTCATTCACTTAATTTTTCTCATATACTAAAACATAAAACATTTTTTTTTATGCTATACAACTTAGAATGGTTTTTCTTCACAATTACATAAAGATTCATGTTTTGGAAAATAATTAAGTAAAAGAATTTTAATATGAGAATAAAATATTCATGGATTCAAAATAAATATGAAATTATGATTTTCCTTAAATCAAGTTTCACAATTGCACAATCTAAGAACAAAAATTTTATTTAAGAATCAAACTTAGGAAAAATTTTAAGGGGAACACACTTAGATTTTTATGCTACAAATCAGTAAAATCATGTCTTATACATTAAATTGTTAATTAATTTTTTTAACAAATATAAAACCTTTGAGGTTCCAAAATATACATGCTGAACCATGATTTTTGTTGTTATGACAACATCTCTAGGATCACGCATATAATATGAGTTATTAGCAAATGATTTTCAAAAGTAGAAATATTTATATGTTTGCTACAAGTGTCTAAGAAAAGTAAAGCTTTGAAAAATGAAAAATTTGAACGCTGGAACTTGTAGGTCAGATATGTACTGACTTATCTCGAAAGCCGAATGGTTTTAAATGTTAAGAATAACCTTAGAAATAGATGAATCTTTTCAAGTAGGTAGAAACTAACTCATAGTATGCGATATTCCAAGTTAAAATGAGCAAGTTATAATCTTTTTAAGTTGAAATTTCTATTGATCCAAATTTTGATGAAAATAAAAATATAATTATAATGTTTAAGTAGAATTTCTATCAAATACTTATTTCGAGTATTTATTTTGTCTAGGTGACGAGAAATACTAGACTCCTTTTCTTGATTATTACGACTAAGCAGATTATGATACGGACGAATGAGTTTTTCCTCATGATTTTGTTTACCTCATTTGTGCTTATAGATAGTTGCACTGGATCTATAGGTACAAGATAAAATGAATATGTATGGGGATATGGGTTTATATGTTTATGTATGCATGACAAAGGATGTTAAGCATATTGAAACCAACAAATAATTGTTTAAGTATATCATCAATATTATATATTACTTATGTGTGTATGATGCTTGCTTGATCAGCTTTAAGTATACCATAATTATACTCGGCTTTGATATAAATTAAATGGACATGCATTGCATCCGTCAAGTCACATGATGAAGGCTACTACTCCTATGTGAAGGATCGAGAGTGTCCAAGGCCAAGTGGGCCGGGGACCATGCTAATTCTTAAGGAACTAAGGTGTATTGGGAATACATCATAAGGATGAGTCGTGTCGATAGATCGCTTTGAGCAGGGGGCTATGGACTAGCAATAGAAGATCATGTAGACCTTAAAATACCATTCCCAAACCCTCGATACGGAAGGCGTAAATCCATTCCATGTATGGTTTCCAGATACACATATATAATTGTTTGTATCATGTGGTTGTTGTATGGCATGCATAGCATATATGTGAAATTAATAAACTTGTTTGAATTACAGTACGAATAAAGGGAATATCTCACTAAGCACATTATAAGCTTACACTCCCATAGATTTTTGTTGAAACAAGTATGCTTGAAACACTATTCGAGGATCAGGATATTAAGGAAATCATTAGTGGATCCTTCAGCTTTTACGGAAGAAGTGGAAGCATAGGATGAATTTACATTCTCGAAAATTCTTTATAAATAATATATGTTATGTTGATATTTTGGAGATTACTAGGAAATTTATTTATAAAGACTTGAAGACATTAGTGGGGATATGCCCGTAAGAATTGTAATTAACCTTACTTATGTTTAATGTTAAGTATTCCTCTTGCCTTATTACTTTATTATTATCAAAATAAATTGTACTACTTTGATGTGTTCCTTCTGATGCGTTGTATGCCTTGTGCATGATATGAAAGCTTTTGCATCACTAAGAAAGTTGTTCTTAACTTTAATATTGTATATGATGAATTGCCACGTTTAAGGTATCCCTCGGGGCATGACACACACACACACTGACAAAGGTGTCTTCAAATCAGCAAACACACATAAGTATTTTACATATATAAACACAAAGGAATCACAAACCCTATACGACACTAAAATGATGGCTCATAAAATCCAACGAGAATATTCATCAATAATGGTCCATGCCTTAACATAATGCACTAGTACATTTAATTTCATAATGTAGGCATTTCTAACTGGAGTGACTATCGAGTGACTATCTTCCTATACCTAGCACTCCCTATCTAGTATTCAGCTGGATAGTCTTCTCCACTAGCGTCCTCCCCGAAGTCTACAATGACGTTATATTAAGACAAGTCTAGTGTTATAGAGGTTTCAACTGCACATAAAAAGAACAAAAGTGAGCTGAAGCTTAGTATGGTATACTAAAAACACATGCGCATTTATAAACAGTAGCAGACTCACATGTATTATCATACAAATGCAACAAGTAACCATTTGATTATTTTTACTTGTTAGTCCAGGATCCAACAAAGGGAAAACTTAGTATCCTAAAACACACTGGTGTTTACATATGTATATTGGTTATTGGGTACTTCCCATTAACCATGGCGTTGATAACAATCTAGATCTACTCAGATTCTTTCCATGTGCAACTCTACTCCTAAATAATGCCACACATAGATCATTAGATTGGTGCGATAATTGAATGGACACTCTCTACTTGTTACTAGTAGCCACACACAAGCATCACACACATTATTAAGCTAGATAGTTAATTAGTCCATTTAAATTTCTACCCTAAATAAGCACAAGCAATAAACAAAGTATACATGTACCTGGATCTTGACTCAACTTAATCTAACTGCTAAAACACTTTAACATGGATTTGCAACATATATAAAATTAAACTCTTTTACATTTCCCAACTTATTCATAAATAGTATTCCCTAAGATCCTCACCCTTGCTCTACCATTGATGTAGGCATCTATATAAGATACTTATATATATGTATATATATTGAAGGTTTAAATTATAATAATATAAGGAAAATAGTAATTAACTTGGTAATAACAAGGTCTCAGGTTTTTAAAGTAGTAATAAGTTTTAAGGAAGTAAGTTGAGTAAGTATTAAGCGTTTTTAAAAAGGATAAATCAAGTTTTGAAAAATTTATATTGTACACGAGCTTCAACACAAGCTGTGCACATTGTTGTGTTAAAAGCTAAATATACAAGATCAACACAAGTTGTGTAAAGAGGTTATGTAGAAAGCAGTATGAAGGCATAAATTATTTTTCAATGTACATGACCTTCAACAGAAGCTATATAGTGAGGTCATGTAGGAAGCCAATGGAGCAAAAAATGTATACAATCTTCTACACAAGTTGTGTAAGGAGGTTATGTAGAAAGCTAATTGAAAGAAGAAGATAATTATCATTCTACACGGCCTTCAAGACAAGCCATGTGGGAAGTCATGTGGAGAATATACAAAAGGTTGTTCCGAACATTAAAAATATGACTAGGAATCTAAACTCAACCCTTCCACAAAGCCCAAAAAATCCTTTCAACGAATCTTGCAACAAAGATTGAAAACTTGTATGGAGAAATCACGTTGCTTTTTTATAAATATGTTAATCCTTTATTTTCTTACTTCCTAAACCTTTTTCCTTTACAAATTTCCAAAAAAACTCTCGTATAACTTGTTGTTTCCCTATTGGAAAACCATTGTCACACTGATATGCCAAGAACTTTATCTCTCTCATAGTTACTTTGTTGAAAACATGAAAAAGAGAAAGAAAAGTTACCACTTACTATGTTGTCCTGTTAAAATTTCTTTAAGGAATTTTAAAGGGTTATTCGAGGAGAGGATGGGGATGTTCTACAACATATGTAAAAGAAAAGGTAAGAGGGGAAGACAATTAATATTTAATTTTTATACATTCTCAATTGCCATGTATTTTAAAAAATTTACAGATGGACAAATATGCCCTTGTTTTAAAAATGAAAAATTACTAACTTGCCCTTTATAGAAATTAATATGTAATTATTATTAATTTTTCTATTATTTGGTTATTTCATATATCCTTATTCATTATTAGTATAACATAAAGGTTTTAAATGAGCCAAGCCGAGCTGAGTTGAGCTTTTAAAGGCTTAGGCTCGACTCATTCAAAAAATTATTAAGCCTAAGTTAAAGTCAAGCAATTTATGGGATTTGAAATTTAAGCTCAAACCTGACCCCTTAGCTAAGTGAGATTTATTTTGAGCTCGAGTTCTGCTCATTAACAAATTGAGCAAGCTTAATTCTTTATTGGGTATGAAATTCCCTAACTCATTTAGATAACTTGGCTTTCAATTAAAATTTTCATATCTTGATTTCTTTTTGCAAACATAAAAGTAATATATGAGAGCCACTAAATAATATATGTATATATATTAAATAGGAATCAATTTTTTTTTTTGTTTTGATTCTATATTTATATATAATATATCATAACTCTAAAACTCACGACTCCATTAACAAGTTTGTTCACAAGTCTACTCGCAAGTTTGTTCACGAACTTACTCTTAAGTTATTCACAAGTCAACTTGTAAGCCTAAATCAAAACTCAAACTCAACTCATTTTAATGTGTGAACTTTATTTTAAGCTCAAACTTGTCTTATTTACTAATCAGGCTATAACTGAATCAAGCTCCAATAGCTTGCAAATAGCTTAACTCTTTTGCAACCCTATAAAATTAAAGTACAAATTTTTTTATTATACAATAAAACATAAATCATAGAAGGAAACAATAGCTAGACACTGTAAAAAATTTATCATTAATGTAGATTGAGTCATTTGCCCAATTCTAGGAATGAGAATCACGTGTAAATAGATTGACTCCATGACGATTGTATATATTTATCTCTTGGAATTAATAAAATTTTGCCATTGCTCCAATATTTATTGTAGGGCATCAAAGCAACGAACCTAAAGCCAATCTTTCTCTTTCTCTCTCTCCATTATTTTTTTTAATATCTCACGCACAAACTTAGTTTAGCCACAAACACTTCTAGTAACACCCATAAATGATATTTTATACACTTCTTCTCTTTCAAACAATGGCCTAATAAGATCTAACAATTGCTGCCACCTCTCAACCAATTATTCCCAATTCTCACAACCTAATCATCTTCTTATTGCCATAAACATCTCCTCCCATTCCACCATAAAACTTACACCTATAAATTATCTCTAATGGAAATTACAGTTTAGCAACCTTATTGGCTATAATCTTAAAGGATACATTGATGGCTCAATTAATGCACCATCTCCCAACATTAACATTGATGGCAATGAGTCACCAAATCCTGCTTTCTAAACATGGCTTCGATGGGAAAAATTAATATTTAGCATCATGGTTAGATCATTATTGGCTGCAATTGTTCTACTCTTAAACTGTGTTACCACCTTTCATGATGCCTGGATGGTTCTTGAAAACACATATACAAAGCCCAATCGTGGTCATATCAAACAGATTAAGAAGCAACTAAAGAATCCAATTAAAGGCTCACATACCATTAGTAAATATATGCAATATATTTGAAGCTATGTCGATTAGCTTGCAATTTCGGGCAAACCATATGATGAAGAGGACTTGATTGAAAGAGTCCTTGATGGTCTATATGAGGAATACAAATCAATCATTGATGCCGTCAATGCTCGAGATACGACCATCTCATTTGATGAGCATCTTGAAAAACTTCTAAATAAGGAAACGACATTGCGTCAATCCCAACCACCACAACCAACCTCTCTTCTAGCAATAGCAAATCCAACAACCATAAACCCTCAGAGCAAACCATGGCATCCTCTTTTCAACTCATCACTAGACCTGCTTGTCATCTAATAACTCTCAGGCCGAAAGACCTCCACACATCCTTATCTTGGAACATGTCAAGCGTGCAATATCAAGGGCATACGGCTAAATGATGCCCGCAATTTCGATTAATCTCGACTCAACCTAATTCAAGCTACTCATGAATAGCCCTACAATCATCGGGTTTTGACCAACATATTCAGTTCTTCATCTCCTTGGCAACCTGAGTCAACTATACAACAACTAGCACATCCAACACTCCATCATGGCTCCTTGATAGTTGTACATCTCATTATATCACTATCGACTTGAATAATCTTTCTTGTCATGTACTGTATGGTACCCATGATGATGTCATGATTGGAAATGGCATGGATCTTCAAATTACCCACACTGGTTCTACCTCTCTTTCTTCCTCCACACGTGATTTTAAATTACATAATGTTTTGTGTGTTCTAGCCATTGAAAGAATCTAATTTCCATTTTTTGAATGTGCCTCTCCAATAATGTTTCTATTGAATTCTTACCCTTTGGTTTTGTAGTGAAGGACCTAAGCACGGGAGCAGCACTTTTGAAGGGACCAATTATGGATGGCGTGTATGGGTGGCTAATCACTTCAACTAACAAATCTTCTCTAATGACCAGACAACATTTACCAAGTGGCACAATCATCTGGCTTATCTTGCTTCCCCAATTTACAAACATGTCATCTCTAAATTTTAATTACCAGTTTCTGTCTCCTCTATAAATAACCATTGTAATGCTTGCAGTTGTAATAA
The DNA here is from genome assembly GCA_024138025.1 of Combretum micranthum. NCBI lineage: Eukaryota > Viridiplantae > Streptophyta > Magnoliopsida > Myrtales > Combretaceae > Combretum > Combretum micranthum. Next base: position 353,353 of record JAMXBD010000828.1, read on the forward strand.
AAGTTATAAGCTTCCATTCTCTATGTTTTCTCTAATGCTTGGACCTCTCCTCTGCATTCATATGATGACTTCAAATACTATGTCAATTTTGTTGATCAGTTCATTAAATATGTCTAGTATTATCCACTTAAATGTAAATCTCATGTATATGAAGTCTTCATTCGATTCAAAGCACTTGTAAAAAATTATTTCAATTCACAAAATTAAAAGCTTATACTCTGATAATGGTGGGGAATATCAAGCTCTTGATTCACTTTTTGCTACAAATGGCATCACTCATTTAACCACTCCACCATATACACTTGAACACAGTGGATATTCTGAAAGACGACATCGTCACATTGTAGAAACTGGTCTTTCACTACTCACTCATGCATCCACTCCTTTAATCTACTAGAATCATACCTTTGCTATAGCTATTTACCTCATCAATTGGCTTCCTACACCAACACTCAACATGTCTTCCCAATTCGAAAAAATCTTTGGCACTACTCCTAACTACTTTAAACTTAAAATTTTTGGTTGTCTTTGTTATTCGTGGCTTTGATGTTACAATAATCATAAACTTGAAGCCCAATCCACTCCTTGTGTCTTTGTTGGGTACTCTTCCACCCAAAGTGCATATCTGTGTCTCAATATCAACATAGCTCGCCTTTACATCTTTCATCACATCAAATTCGTCGAATTAGTCTTTCCCTTCAATTCTACTCATGGTCATCTCAATCGTCCGAGTCAACCACCATTTATCATTGGTTACCACTTGCTACATAATTTTTGTAGATTCTTCTGCTGCTACTACACTTAACATGTCATCAACAATAGGTCTCTCAAATTCTGCTCTTGTACATGACACTGACATCGAAAAATCCCTATACCCGTAACCAATCTTTAACCAATCAATCTACCATAAATTGATCCACCAACTACCACCAAAGACCAAACCTTGCCACCTTCTTTATCTATTCCTGGCCCAAAACAAAACCAAAACTCACTATCCATTATATCCAACCACCCGGGCCCAACAAATGCCAATTCCATAACCACAAGAGCTAAAAATCATATCTATAAACTGATTAAAAACCTCAATCTCAATGCTTAACTCATCTCATCTAATGGCCTAGAACCAACAACAATGACTTAAGCCCTAAAAGATATCTAATGGCACATGCAATGCTTAAAGAGTTTGATGCTCTTGTTAGGAATGGTACTGGGAGCTCGATCCACCCAACCAAGCCCACAATTTTGTTAGATATAAGTGGATTTTCATAATAAATGCTTATTAAATGGTTCTATTGATAGGTACAAAGCACATTTAGTAGCCAAGGGTTTCCATCAATGTTTAGGCATTGACTACCATGACACTTTCAAGTCCAATTATAAAACCAACAGCAATTTACCTCATTCTCACCATTGCAATTAGTCATAGATGGTCGCCACAAACTTGACATTAACAATGCCTTTTTACAAGGTCATCTTACTGAAGATGTCTTCATGATAAAACCTCCAGGCTTTATTGATAAAGAATATCCATATCATATGTGCAAATTACATAAAGCCGGCTATAGTTTGAAACAAGCCCATCAGCATGGTGCCCTGAATTATGAAAGTTTCTTCTTACTGAAGGATTCAAAAACCCATGTGTAGATACTTCCTTGTTCATATACAACAATATAAATACCATGATCTACTTACTAGTATATGTAGATGACATCATCATCATAAGAAGCGACAACTCCATCATGCAACGTTTTATCACTCAACTCATAGCACGTTTTTCCTATAAAAGATCTTAATAGTCTCTCTTAATTTTTAGGAGTTGAGGTTCTTCCACACAAGCATGGTTTCCTTCTCTCTCAACATCGCTATTAATGATCTTCTCACATGCACTCACTTGATCGATGCCAAGCCAGTTCATACACTTTTAGGAACATATCAAACTCTGAGTCTTCATAATGGCACCACCTTGACAGATGCTTCAAAATATTTAGCCATTATCGATCGTCTTCAATATTTAACTCTCATAACGTCTGGCATTGCATTTGCAGTAAGTAAGCTCTCTCAATTCATGCACCATACTACAATAGATCACTAGAATACAACCAAATGATTGTTACGATACCTTCATGGTACATTTGATTGTGGAATAGTACTTCATTGCAATCGAACGCTTTCTCTCCATTCTTTCTCAAATGTTAGTTAGGCTGGTAACAAAGATGACTACATGCCAACTACTACTTACATTGTTTATCTTGGTCATAATCCAATTTCTTAGAGTTTTAAGAAACAATGTACCGTCGCACGCTCTTGAACTTAAGTTGAGTATTGTGCTGTTGTAGCAACTGCTGCAAAATTGTACTAGATATGTTCACTTCTTACCGAACTTGGAATATAGACTTCGCAAGCCCTAGTCATCTACCATGATAATATTGGAGCCACCCACCTTTATTTTAACCTAGTTTTTCACTTTTGAACGAAGCATGTTGCCATTGATTTTCACTTCATCCATGAGCAAGTCCAAAGTGGGGCCTTTATGTTACTCATGTATCCTCTGCAGATCAACTAGCTGATGCGCTCACAAAGCTACTCTCATGCACTCAATTTCTTCATCTCAAGGATAAGATTGGAATCTCTACTAGGAGCTCCAACTTAAGGGGGCATATAGAAGGAAACAACAGCTAGGCATTGTAAATAATTTATCATTAATGTAGATTGAGTCATTTACCTAATTCTATGAATTAGAATCATGTGTAAATAGTTGTCGATTAGCTAATGATTTTAGGAATTTGCAATCAGCTGTCAATTCTCTATTCTAGGAGATTAGTATTGATTTGTAAGAGATTGACTCCATGACAATTGTATCTATTTACCTCTCGGAATTAATAAAATTTTGCCATTGCTCATTCATTATACAAATAACCTATTTATAGAAATAATATGTATAAGTTATGTAGGTCCCGAAATGGAAAGCAAGAAGGGGGAGGGAGTGAATTGTTTGTCAAAACTTTTTCTTGAAGAAAATTTAAATAGGGCAACTTTTTAAGAAACTTGTTTATCAAATTTTAAAAATAACTGCAAACTTATAAAGCTAAATACTTAAGTTGTTTGTTAATAAGAATGTAAGTGACATGCTGCAAATAAAAATGACATAAATTCGAAAATAATAAACTAAATGAGATGGTGATTTATAGATGTTCTTCCTTGTGAGTTAGTCATCCCTTCTGGCTCCATTGCTGGGGATCTAGTTTTCCCCACCAATCATTCAACTAATCCAAAAAAGCAAAGAAGAGTTACAAACACTAATAGCTCTTGCTTTGTCTTTCTAACCTACTAATTGGCTATGCATAGACTACAAGACTTTTCGTAACCTAACTTCTATGCTAATCCCACTCAAGTAGCAAGAGGAAAGCTATAAAAAAAAAAATAAGTTCTCTAAATTAAGCTTGAAATATAAAATGAACGTATAAGGAAAGACGAAGCTCACAATATCTATCAAAGTGTCTATCAGAATGTTCAAAGGGCTTTTTGCAAAGTGCAATTGAAAACTTCTATTGTTATATTTTGAATCTTGAATTTTGAAATATATATACTTCTTTGAGCGATGTTCCTGATGATATCTTAAAACGTTCAAATTATCCCATAAGATTTTCCAATGTTCAATTGGTTGAGTAGATATACTTGATATCCTTATATTTATGAGATTTGAAAAACTTATTGGAAAATTCAAAAGTTTAAACTGCTTAATCATATTCTGTCTTAGTTGCTGACCTCAAATGATTGTAAAGAAAAGTCCTCGATATATTTCTTCATTCAATTCTTCATCAGTCTTGTAAAGAAAAGTCCTTAAAAATCAAATCCTTGAAGACGGATAAACTTGAGCTGATACGAAAAATCTGGAAAAACATATCTTATTCTTCTTCTAGTGATTCTGTCAAAAACATCAAATAAAAAACTTTATAACAAAAGCTTCATTAAGCCCGAATCATGTAAAAATTTGCTGCAACTTGTAATTAACTCTTCATATCTTGCAAATTTTAAATAAAATCAACTTTAAAAAATCCCCATGGATTATTATCCTCCTTATATGGAACAAATTAATTGTATTACTCATATACACTTTATTAGTGAAGTTTGGCCTTCAAATAAAACCAACTTATACTTTGATGATCGAGATATCAGAATGCCTTATCCTACACACTTAAAATAGATTTATTAGTTATCACTTAACTTTTTTGTTATCATCGAAACTTATTTAAGAGAGAACTCAACAAGTTATTTTTCACTTTACATGTGGGATGAATTTTGGAGAGTATCTAGAAAATTAGATATCACCTGATTAAATTTAGGCTAAATTTTAAGATCCCATGTATATTAGTAATAAGTATAGAAAGAAGGGTTAATGTTGAAAATATTAATTAAGCTTTTGCAAAATGCCCAATTAGGTACTTAAACTTTTTATATGATCAATTTGGTATCTTAAACTTTTTGTGAATGTTGTTCATACCTCATATAACACCGTTAAAACGTATGCAAACATGGACTAATTGTCCAATAATGTATAGTCATGTATCATGCGAATAACAAGGAAAAAAGTTCTATTTGTTTACATAGAAATAACACCTTAGAAAAGTTTAAAACATGTGATCCATTTAAAAAGAAAGGAGAAATAAAAACTAGAATAGTGATTATGGTAAATGCCTAGCCCTAAAGAGTAAAAGGTTAACAAGGTAAATGGATCCACTTTTATCAAATCGGGATCTCTGATTGGTGCGTGGCTCGTGAATCGCCTCAAGTTGCAGAAAACAAAAACACAATGAATATCTTCAATTCCTTCTCAATCAACAAAAGTGCATGCAAGGGTTGTGTTTGATAATGGTTCGAATGGCATTGTAGTATATGGTTGTCGTATTGGTTTATTGGAAATAGATGGGCTTTGGTTTGTGCAATTTAGTGTTAGGTGTACAATTGTTGGAGTGTAGGTGTTTAGGACTCAAAGAAGCTTAGATTTACTTTTGTGGGTTGGTGTTTAATTCCAATTTGTGATTAGGGTCGATGTTCAAAGTGGTGTGGTATGGGTAGTGTGAAGCTAGTTGTTTAGATTTCTGCCTGTGTTTGGCATTAGTGGTGGTCTTATACTTGTTAAGTCAAAATGGGGTTCATGTGAGTTTTGTAGCCACGTGGTGGGTTTGGATGCATGAGATGGGTTTATAGATTGGTGGGCTCTGCAAACTTAACCTTAACATCTGTATATGTGAGTTAGATTTGATTTGTGTTTGATTTAGGTTTTTTATTTAATTTAGGATTGTATTTTGGAGATTGAGTTTTTTTTTTTTATTTCCAAATTTATTAAAAAAAATTCAACAATATTGTTTCAAAATTCAAACCTATTCATACGTGTATTTGCTAAAAATTTAGGTAACTAATTAGACATTTTACAAAGTTCAAGTACCATTTATATTTATAACATGAACCCGAAAAGAAATATGATTAGTTTTGTGTACTTAGCCACAATACCCATTGCTAATATGTTATTATATAAGGCAAATGTCACAAATGATAAATCAACTTTGGCAAAATATGCAATTAGATACTTAAACTTTAAAATTAATCAATTTAATACTAAAAAGAACTTTTCATATATACTAACTAATATCATGGAGGTACCATTCACATGTAGCAAAAGTTTTTTTAGGTATTAAATTGATCAATTTTAAAGTTTAGATACTAAGTTAAAGTTCAATACCTAATTGTATAGGATCACGGATAATATCTAAACTCTGATAAAATATGTAATTAGATACCTGAACTTTAAAACAAATCAATTTAATACTTAAACTTTAAAATTAATCGATTTAGAATCTGAAAAAATTTTCAAGGATAACAGTTTCTCCATTAGGTTTTTTTAGGTACTAAATTAATCAATTTTAAAGTTTTTTTGTATTAAATTGATTAATTTCAAAGTTTACGTACTTAATTATATATTTTGCTAAAGTTCAAGTATCATTTGTGACATTATCCCAATTGTATATTTTATCAAAGCTTTTGTACCATTTGCAATATTAATCCTATTATATATAAATATCAACATGCTCCTCTTATTCAACAGTTAACATATATTTTATTCTAAATTAGCTTGGTTACATATAAATGTGTATTATATATATATATCAAACTTCTCTAGCCTTTTTGATAAAATAGAAGCCATACGTGCTCTCATATATGGTAATATTTATATATCTTTTCTATTTGAAAAAAAAAATATTATGTAATGCCCTTAATTTAATAGCATTTACAACTTGCCATGTGTCCATATAGAATATGGCACGTAAATGCTCTAAACCTACTAAAATCCACCATAACCTTATAATTAGCTCCATAATCTTTCTTGCATCAATGACTTCAAATATTATCAAAATATGGATTTGCAAGCTATCACATAAATACTATTTTATAATTTATATACTTCAATCTAACAGATGATTTCAAAGAAAACCACTTTATTAATACTATAAGAATTACATAATGACTAAAAGTAACTAATAAATTGTAAACATGTGTTACGACTTAGACTAACTGCACATAAACCATTACATGTCTTTTACTCTTCAATTGGAGAAGTATTCAATACTAGCATCATTCCCCAAATCTATTAACTGGTTGTGACCAACGATGCAATCTATTTATGCATTCACCACCTATATCTGAAAAGATAAAGGTGAGTTGGAGCCCAGTACAATACTATCACAACATAAGCGCATGTGCAAATAGAAGTCATTCACATATAACTTAAGTTTAATGCAATAAACAAACAATTATTATCATTATTTTTAAAGTCCAGCAATCAACACATTGATAACTTAGTATCCTAGTAACATATATATATATATATATATATACTACATATATATAGTATATAGTATATATATATGATGTTGGATATTCCTTAACATAAGTCCATTCCTAGATCTACTCATAATTATTTCTGAATGCAATTCCACTAGGGATAACATTACTTAAAGATCATCGGGTTGCCGTGTTGACATCACCAGTACTCTCGGTCCATTAACCACAACCAAACACACGTAACACATAATAATTATGGCAAGATATTTATTAATTATTTTCTTAAACTATCTTAATAGACACAAGCAACATACAAGATAACACACATAACTAGAAAGTAGACCTATCGTGAAACTAGAACTTTCTAAACCCGAGTTACACAGTAAATAAAACATTTAGAATCTTCTAATCTTTTAATTTCATCTATAGGTTATACTTCCTATAACTTTCACTCCCATCCCAAAAGTTACTGAGGCTTACATGTACATTTAATTTACAGATAAGGATATAAATTTTAAATAAAAGGAAAAGTAGGTAATTAATTTAGTAGTGTTTGGAATCTAAGGTTTTAAAGTGATTTTAAACCCTTATAGATGAATTTGGACAAGTTTCAAAGGTCTATAACAAAGAAAACACGAGTTGGCAAAAGCTATTTTGTACATAAGTGTTAACACCACTTATGTTAATTCTACTCGAATAAGTACGCCATTTGTGTACTCTCTCGTGTGGGGAGTAGAAGCTTAATTTTTAATGACTTCTAGCCATTGTTTTCAACACGACTCATGTGCTCACTTGTGTGGGGAATAGAACCTTAAAAAACTTGGACAACATGTATTACATAAACCTACATAAATGTAAATAGAACTCACAATACGTAAAATAAGGCATTATGTGTTCAATACAATTAAGTACGTGACTTGTGTCCCCTTCGTGTTTCAAATAGAAATCACAATACGTAAAATAATGCATTACTTGTTCAACACAAGTAAGTGTGCAACTTGCGTACTCATTTGTGTTGAACTTACACGTATTGTTCCTCATGATATTTTGCAAATTCCCAACTTATCTTTGCTCCAACATCAAAACACAAACAAAAACATTTCCTCACTCTTCTCCATACACCTATACATCTGTTTCAATGCATCTTGCAACAAAAGGTGAAAACTTTCATAGAAAACCCTATTACCTTGATATAGATTTTGTCAAATCTTCACTATTCTTCTTAATACAAACTTCTATCCTTCTTATTTTGTAATTTCCTCTATGATTATACCACATCCATTATTAGTCCCTTGGAAACTCACTATCAACATTCATACACACTGACCACCATTGTTTACTCAATGGAAACATGAAACACAAAGAGAAAAAGAGGTAAAAACAGTTACTTAATGTCGATTATTGTTGAAGCGTGTGAAGATTCGTTGGAGATTAATGAGAAAGAGAGGGACAATAGTCTAAATACATAAGAAAAAGAAGAAGACTGGAAGTTACGTTTAATTTTCAAACATTTTGTAACTACCATATCTTTAAAAGGATTTGCTTAATTACTACATACCCTTTCATTAATATTATTAATTACTATTTTGCCCTGTTTATTTCTTTAAGTTTGCATTATATTCAAGGTATTTCATAGTAAATGTATTTGTTCACTATTTATGAATAGGGTAAATTACACCTAAATATATTAAAGTGTGTAAGTTCATTTAAGGTATTAATGTTTTATTCACAAAGAAAAACAAATAAGGTATCAACTTTTTGCAAAGTTCATATAAGATATTCATATTTAGATCTATTTTCAATTAATTTCCTTTTTTTGTCAATGGTCAAGTATTTATATTTTATTTGACTCACATTACAAAAAGTCAATTTCTCTTTTTAACCATTTGAAACGTTAATACGTTAAATAAATTATCTTTAAATATTGATGCCTCTTTTTAACCACTTGAAATATTGATAGATTAAATGATCTTACCCTCAATCATTGATACCTTTCGATGCAATTCACCCTTTATTAATATATAGACATTAACATTAACATTTTATTAGGTCCTTTCTTCAAAAACCAATTACTTACTGAAACCTTTTTTTTTTTTTTTTGAGTTAATGTCATGAATGAAATATATAATTAGGTACTTGACTTTTGAAATAGATCAATTTAGTACTTGGAATTTGAAATTGATCAATTTAGTATTTGAAAGAACTTTTCGTGCATATCAATAATACATTTGTTAAGCTTTTTCATGTACTAAATTGATGATCTCAAAGTTTTTTAGATAAATTGATCAATTTTAAAGCCCATATACCATTTTTGGTATTATCCCTTTCTTTTTCAATAATAAGAGTAAATTTTAATGTAAAACTTAATGAATTAAGATGATATTTTTTCTTTTTCTCTTCAAAGCTTTTTTTTCTCTGCCACAAACCCCCCTAATCCCCCAACAAAAAAAAAAAAAAGAAAAAAAAACTTGTATTTTGAAATTTGTTAGTTGTACAATGGGTAAATTTCACTTGCAATATCTAAACTCTTGCACGTGCAGTACTTATGGATTGATTTCATCTATTTTTCTATTCAACTGCTGATATGACAAACAGATCTGATTAAAATATTATTTTTTTTGTATTGGTTCTTCTTCTTCTTTAAAAAATCCAAATTTGGGTTAGAATGAAGATGCTACATGAATACAAAAATGAAGTTCCTCTAGTTGATCGTTGTAGTCTTGGTCTAAGGTTGTCTTTAGTCCATGAAATAGAAAGAATGAGCAATTTTATGGCATGTTGATTTGTTGAACATTCTAGTGGGTTTCCTTAGATCTCAATTTCTCTTTCTTAACCACTAATCTCTGCATCACTCTAAAAGATGGCTAAAATAAAAAGCAAATGCACATGCTCCAAGAATAAAAATAAAAAAATGAATAGTCAGATTAACTTTTAGCATCTATATATTAATTAAATTTGTGGATAGATTTGGTATTTGATATGCCTTCCAGCTCCATGTAGTTTACTACCAACAAGTAAATATCTAAATGTAATCTTATTAAAAGCTAGAGTTCTCATTTGGGAGAGTTGTCTCATCTATGAAATTAGGGTAATAATAGCTTTCTCCATCACCTCGGCAACAACAAATAAATTATGAAAATAGCTAGAAGAAAGGGAAAAAGCTCACACTTCGAAACTGCATGCAACACCTACATCTAACACCACCACAACCTAAAACCACCCGCCACCTTCAAGCTGAGCGACCCAAGTATTGTGAGAAAGAGACAAAGGGGGAACCTACCTTCAAGTCGAAGTTTTGGTTGGTGATATTAGGTGTAGTGGCTATTGTTAGGTGTCAAAATGGGTCAAGGATGGTCAAGACTTGGTCGAGTGGTGATCGTATCTAGGTTTATAGGAGTGGTCGATTGCATTTTGATGTGGATGTAGGTGGTTGAGTTGGATGGGTTTATGGTTTTGATGGTAGGTAGTTATACTAGTGGTCGTGCGGTGTGTTTGGGCTGTGATGATGGTCGCGGCCATTGTTGTTAGCAGCATGATGTTGCTCATGGTTGTTGAGTTGATGAAGGTGGAGGTCAGGGGCGTTTGTGGTGTTACGGCGGTGATGGCCGCTTGTTTTGGGTTTTTGGTGTTTGACTAGAGAAAGAGAAGGAAAAAATGAAAAAAAATTGCCAACGTAAACAAAAAAATATTTTAATTAATTTAATCTACCACATCATCACTATGACGAAAAATGGTTAAAATTTGTACCGTAGTAAAATATTTAAAAAATTTAGATATATTTTGTAACGAAATTTTATCTACATACAAAACTGTTGTATTAAAAAAATTTAGGTATCGTCAAAGAAATTAACTCATCGTACAATTGTAAGCATGTGCATTGAGCCATTGACACTTTCAACTTTAGTAATTAAATATATGTTTCCTACCGAAAAAACAAAAAAAAAATTAATAGAAAAAGCCATATCATTAATATAAGTTCAAGCTAAGGCATAATAAGTATATATAAAAAAGTCTACAATTCTGTACTCGTGTTTTTGGTAGCTTTGTGTCATAATTAAATGTATCTATTTTAAATTTAAATTTAATTAATATTTTATAATAAACAAACTTCCCTACATTATATAAAAACAAAAATAAGATTGTTACCGTGAGATATTAGAGTTGCTGTCAAAAGCAGACATCTCCTCAACATGGTACACAGTACTGTATCTCTAGTAGCAACACGTGAACATAATCTGTAGGAACATAAACCAACAAAAAAGATTCTTCTCTTATTTGCGCATATAGCACTTTTATAACTTTTCATTTTTGGACTTTACAACTTTTAATCTTTCATCTCTTGAAATTAATTATTTAAGGATTTTTTTTTTTATAAATTTTCTCCAGCTTTATGGGCACTTTTATGACTCGGATCAAAGTTTAGATTCATTTTATTTGAATGTAATTGTAAGAATTAAACGAATATTATGAGTGAATGCATTTTATAGAATTTTTTCATTTTCATATGAAAAAATTAATTTTCTTTTTATTGAGATCGAAAGAATAGTTATTCTTTAATTTTTTTTTTCATACATATCTTCATGCTATGTCTATAAGACGCTAACTTAGCACCCAATACATGGGTTAGATAATATATTAGTACTTTAACTCTATTTTTAACTTTTAGTATTATTTTATTTTTAAGTGTAGTCAAAAAAGTAATGAATATTAATTCCATTGCTTAAAAATTATAATTCTATTTCTATCTTATTTAATCTTACTAATAAAAAACTGTCATATTGGAGGAAAAAAATGGAAAAGAGAAGGGAAAAAACCAAAAAAAAAAAAAAAAAACAAAATGAAATTTCTGCAGTACTTTTCACTCTCAAAATCATGTTTATTGAACCCACGCTTAACTTGTATGATTTTAGCAGTGCACAATTGAAAAAAAAAAAAACTATTTCTAATTGAAGCATATGCAAAATTATTTACCTATGGATTCTTGATAAATTATGAGCTTAGATGTATAATTATACAAATTTATGATTCTATTATTTCTTTACGATTAAAATGATTATAGGGGTTTTTAATCCTAAGTAAAATTACGAGTTTTACAACCTTGATGAAATTTGAAAAGAAAAAAAAATCAAGACTAATTAGATCCAATATATATTTGCTTTTTCAATAGAGCCCCTAGTTTTCTTAATGTAAATAATCGGCTAGATTAATCTCCTCAAAACATTGAATGGGAAAATACCAAATTTTGTACTCGAACTTTGCAAAAAATTCAATTCAATGCGTAATCTTTAAAGTGATTAATTTAATATTTAGTCAAAATTTTCATAGCTATTTTTTACTATCTTATGAATGCTGCTTGCTTTGTTTGCAGATGTAAAAGAATTAATTTATTAGTGATATACATAGATATTAGTAAAAAATCAATAATATTCAGACTCTTCTACAATTTTATGTCTGGAAACATAGCAACAATGTTAAAAATATTCTAAAAATATTCATAAAAAGTTCAATTGGATATTAAATTAACCACTTTAATATCATATACTAAACTGAATTTTCATATGAAATTTTGGCAACAAATTTCACATTACCTTAAATTGAAGTCGTCTAAACCTTTACATTGGTGATATGGCGATTGACCTAGTCAATCCATTTGGCTTCTTAATTTGTGGAGTAGGGTCGTTACTTATGCAATAATGACTAAAGGCACTAACCTTCTATATCTATATCTATACATACAGATATATATATATTTGTCACTACTTATTCTTACGTAAATAATTACAAAGAATATTAATAGAATAAAATAATAAACTCAAAATAAACAACTGATTAGATTTTTCTTTTTCTTTTTTCTTTTTTAAAGAAATGAAATTAGCATAGAGGTGGTTGCCTTCTTTAGGAGTTAGATCCTTATTTATAGTCTGAGTGAAATACCTTAAACTTTCTTTACATAGTTAATTAAGATAATGTTGATTAATTAGCATTAGAAATTTGTTTGTGTTTGGCTTAGATGGTAAAAATATGTAAATATTAGTATAAGATTAAGTAGTCGAACAAAATGAACTCGTATAATGAATTAATTGGGAATGGAAATTCAATGACTAAATTGTTCATTTCAATTTGTTTACTCATGCATGTTATTTTCAAACTATTATATGAACTTAGATTTCTAAATTTGAAATTTTCAACCTATAAGAATTTTCATCACAATTAACTTTAAGAAATCTTTTTTATTTAAATAAATTCTTATTTTAAAATTTTGCTAAAGCCTTATACTAATTTTAACTTCTTGTATCTTAAATTTTAAAACCATTGAAGCCCATCTCTTTATGTAAACCCAAGCTTTATGCTTCTAACAATCTTAAGAGCCCATGACCTTTACCCTTATCATGCACCAAATAATTTTATTAATGTAGATAATTACAAATGTGTAAGAAAGTCAAAGTTTGCTTTTTAGATAATTATATTGTTAAATTACAAAATAATTCCTCTAAATGAACCATCTAGGCACCATTTTTGAGCTCAAGAACCCCAACATTTTCATTAATTTTCTTACCAAAATTCCTTAAAATTCTCCAAAGTTCCTACTTTCAAATCAAGAATAATTTAGGTAAATTCTTACCTTTTTCCATTCCTTGTTTACTTTCTTTCATAAAACCAATCTCCATCTAATGAAATCTTAGATGAGTTTGAAGTTTAGAATTAAGAAATAGGTTGAGTTTAGACATGATTGAGCTTCTATAACTTAAAAGAGAAGAGCAGTGAGTTTATCATGTGTATTTTGCAAGATAGGTGAATTTACTTAGTTACATGTTAAGCTATTGTTGAAAGTAGGGTAATTGATGTAATTGGTGTTAGATAAGTAAAGTTTTGGTAAAAAGTTGATAGTTTAGTACTTAAATACATGTATGATGAGTTTTGGTTGCTTAATCAATTTAAAGTTAAGTATGGATATGTAGGTGAATATGAATGCGTAGTACTATATAAACTGTTTGAAGCTTAATACTAAGCTTATGTGCTGATGCTATGATGTATCTACTGAAAATTAGTCATATTATCATGTTAGATGATGTAAAATTTTAAAAATTTTGAAGTAAAGAATATGACATTAATATGCCGTTCATTATAGGCATGATGAAGGACATTATCCTCTTGGAGGATTTATCTTGGCTAGACCACAGGAATGATCGAGACTACGATCTCCTCGACATGATTTTTGCAACTCAATCACGACCACAACTTTTGCCCGTGATTAGATCATGCCCGTGATAGCTGGCGTGATCTCTTATGTGTGTGTGTTTTTTTATTTCAAAACTTAAAACACCTTTGATCACGAGTTTAATGGTGCATCGTGCATGTGATGAGAATCATGGCCTCCATCACAGGCATGATCTTGCCCACGACCTATATCACGACTGTGAAAACCCCTTGACAATGTTCATGAAAAAAATAAAAGTAAAAAATATATGTACATATACAAATACTAATTTAAGTATTTGCATAAGATATTATTTAAGTTAAATAATTGAATGTGGATAAAACGAATTCTTTTAAGCAGATTCATCTACTTGATTGTACCTTCCTTCTGATTCATTTGGACATACAATGAGTATTTACTTATGCACGTAGTGACTTGTTTGTTATGTGTTTATGATAGGTATTCCTAATAAACTAAAACTTAAATACGGCCTTAATAATTGTTTATTATTTGTGCTTGTGTTGTTTAATCTGATTTGAGAAGCGACGACCTTGGTGGTTGATATTTACACGATAGTTAGGAGCTTACGCACCCCCTATCATTGTAAATGATAATTCATTGATGGCTCAATGGGTAACTATTATGCCAAATGGTATTGGTGTAACATTTACCTATGCTTAATGAGAAGTAATATGATTTAGTTCACGTTTATTGGACCGGTTGAAGTAAATGATATTATAGATTAAGATAATTAAAGATGCAAAACAATTGTAAACCCCAAATGAATTTTTTTATTTTTATTTTTTTAGATATTCATATGGAGATATAAGTATTTAAGTTGCTTATATCAATCCTCTGAACAATTGTTGCTACTCAAGACCCTAGATTCTTGCAGTGTGTTGTTTTGAGTATGAGTGCTCCATTGTTGATTTACTACACTTAAGCCTAAGACATAATTTATTGGTTGTTGCATTACATTTAGATTAAGTATGTGTTTTTATTATTGTCGTACTAGACATTAGCTCACTATTATTCTTTTACAGGTATTGATGATGGCTCACATGATTAAATAGGATACAACACAGGATTTCGAGGAATTTCTTAACAAGTGGGATGGCTAGAAGCAAGAGGCCTTTGATGTTATGTTTTATTTAAGACTTTTTCTTTACATATCAAACTTGTATTTTTGCTTAAGGGCTATGTGTAAGCCCTTTGTTTGTAAATTGGTAAACAAACTTACTTTTATGTATTGAGAAACTAGATATTTTAATATTTTTGAAGTATCAATGGTGGGTAATATGTAAATTTGTATGATGATTATTCACAAAAGTAGCTTTTGAAAAATATTAGTGAAAGTTTAAATTTCCATTGTTTACTAAATTGTTTTCCAAATTTAATTATAAGATTTAAAAAGTTAGAATTTATTAGCAAATGATCACAATAAATTATATATATATTTATATCCTTACATATAATCTTAAATATTATTCGTTAGACTGGATGCGCCTTAATCATATTTCAAGCGTGCAGTGAAATTCTTAACACAATTTCCTATATTAATAATTTACTTTTTAGGTACTTTACTATTATTAAAGTTCCTTATAAAATCTGCCAAATTAGCTATATGATTAAACATGTAAAAGGATTTAAGATTATAAATTTTCACTCTCAATTCTAAACTCTTCTTGAACTCCGCCTGTATTATTTCGACTAACTATTAGTGCTCTATTTCTAAGCGTGCTCCTAACTTTGTCATACAGCCAATATAAGCTTTCAAAGCTTTAAAATTTTACTAGCAAAAATGTCTCTAACAAGAATTTTAAAATTCTTAGCAAGATTTAAAATTTTCCACACACAAGTTATTGAACCAATTATACCGACTGTAACAATTAGTGCTCTCATTGCAATTTGCAAGTAAGGGTGTACAAAAAAAACCGATGAAACCGATAAACCGAACCGAAACCGTAAAACCAATCCGAAAAATATGTTAACCGGTCCATTGGTTTCGGTTTAGGATTATGATTTTTATTTTTTTCGGTTTTCGGTTTCGGTTTCGTTTGTAACCACAAAAAACCGATGGTTAACTTAACCGTTTCAGTATTTATAAATATATTATATATAATTTACATATATAAATAATAATATATATATAACATATGATTTTCATATACATATAATTTACCTATGTTAATATATTCCTTGAATTTCGATATAAAATACTATTATCTTATATTAATGGAGTTAATTTGGTAATTGATTTAGTTTGATTTTATTGATATGATACATTCAAAGGTTCATTTTTCCCCTTTTCCTTATTTCATTTCTTTTTTTTAGCTCTAGTAATTAATATAAATTTATAAGAAAAACTTTATGATAAAGGCTAAAAAAAGGTTTTTTGAAATTATCAATTTATTTGTTGAAACCATTACTTAAATGGTTAAAAACCGAAAACCGAATAAATTAACCTAATAAAACGGTTAACGTTAAGGCGGTTAACCGTTTATAATGGACCGGTTAAGGATCGGGATATTTTAAAACCGATATTACGGTTAGGTTTCAAAAAATAAGTCCACGACCAGTTAACCAGTCAAACACCCCTATTTGCAAGCCAGGCCCCTAAGTTGTCAATAGTCATATATACCCTTTGTATCATGGTAAGCTAAAATTTCACTAGCAAGATTTAATAATGATAGTTAAATGCACCCAAAAAAAAAAAATTTTAAATGAAAATATTTCTGTAATTCTACCCGTACTCCTTTTAATTAAAATTCATAATGTCTATTTTATAAACCGGGATCAAACCAACAAAACTCGTTGAGTTAAGGTTTTTCTTTTTCTTTTTTATTTTTAAAATCAGAGTAATGTTTTTTAATAGGGTTTCTTTCTTTTCATCCTCCACCCAAACCAAGGGGGCACTACTCTCCCTATCTTCTCTATATCTTCGTTCACATGGTTATAATTTAAGATGATTCTAATGCCCTAGTTGGATGATAGATGTGACACTGCTTTAGTCTGCTGAATGTTGAATTATGGACTTGTGAAAGAAATTTATATATTTATTATAAATTGATAAGTATCATATAACTAGAAATATTTTTAACAAATTCTTTTATTGAAGGATATAGAGTTTGATGCATGTATAGTATGGGAAATTTTTATGGTCTTATTAGTTTTTATTTATTTTTTTTTTCATGTCCATTAGTTATTAACACTCTAATTCATATCCAATCATAATGGTTCCTTTAAATATTTAGTATATCACTAAATAAATTTATTATGATGGTTGACTGGACCATAAAGCTCTGTTATCTACGTGATATGGTTTCTTTGCCTATCAAATTCTGTGTATTTAAAGTAAGATTTGCGTCCTCTATCCCATTTAATGTTGCCTGAGATTTATATATTTTAGAAGAAATAATGTAGAACTAAGGATTAACCATAGTTTACACAAATAGGTATGATTGTATAGTTAATCCATCGATTGAAATGTTAATTGATAATGGACTGTGAATCCGTGTTTTTGATTGCCATGGTGTTGAATTTGTGAAATATAGAGTCTTGGGAAAGAAATAATGAGATCCAAATGAATTAAACTAAAGTAAGATTAAATTGTGAACTGGAATCAAACGGAATTTCAATTGATTGAACTGGAACATAGTCGATTGAACCTAGTTTCGATCTATAAAAATTCCCTTCAGGTAAAGATATAGAAAGTAAAGAAGAAAAGATCATAACTAGAGAGATAATGATGATCTGGTATTAAAAGCAACCAATCACTAACAAAATTGATTTTATGCTAGTTCCATTTAGATGAAAGTTTATACATCATGGTTCAATTGGGAACAAAACTAATCATTTATGAATTTGGTCTAGCATTCAATGATGTATGACATAGAAATATGCTATTTATATCAAATGCTTTATATGACATGTATTGACATATATAATGGTTTTATATTATTTATATCAATTTGTTGTAACAACATGATGTGCATAATAGATCATACATAGTGATGCATAATATACATGTGATATATATTTTGTATATAATACATTTAATGATACAGTGATACATGTGTATATTTAAATAATAATATGTAATATATTTTTATATAATGGTATATTTTTATATATGTAGAAATGAAACATGATGTCTTTGATTTAATGACCAAGATTAGTACAAAACTTCTTTAGGTAAGTCTAGAATTCTAGATGTATAATTAGGTTTCAAATGGAACAGACCTTTATCTCACAAGTTGTTGCTTTTTGAGGGAAAAAGTGCTACTAATGGATAATGGCGCTTATCGACATTACCTTATTAGACCATAGTGGTAGATGATGATGGCCGTTATAGTCTAACACTACTTTTGATATACTAAAAGTTGGAATGAGAGTGCTAGAGTGCACATTGTGAAATATAAAAAAGAATATTTGTATTTTTAGTTCAATTTATAAAGTCACAGCGTTGAGTTGTTTTTAAATCAAAGGTTAACATTGTAAATAGTATTGAACTAGTAAATATATAATTAGATATATTCAACTTTAAAATTAATTAATTTAGTAATTGAAAAAACATTTCATATATGTTAATAATATCTATTAAATTGATTAGCACCATCACCTATGTGACATTTTTAACTAATATGATAAAGGTATATTAGCGTACACAAAAAATTATTTTAAATACTAAATTGATCAATTTTAAAGTTCAGATACTCATTATATTCGATCTCAGCTATTAGATATTTAATTGCATATCTTATCAAAATTTAAGTTTTATCTGCAACATTTACCCTAAATTAAATGATTGTGATGTTATCTTTGATATAAGTATCAATTTATACTTTATTTGGTTAACCTTCGGGTTAGAGTTAGATTAAAATTTTGTTGAAACTTGACCATTATATTATAAAAGGAACACGCTGAACTTTAGAAGGAAAATGATGACTCTATTAAATGTTTATAGGGAGTGGAAAGATGTGCATATATGACACTTGACCCTATTTCTCTTTAGGGGTGGGTACAGATAATTTTGATTTGGTTTATCCTAAAACTAAACCAAATAATAATTTATGGTTTGCTTCTTTTTTTTTTTTTTTGGTTTGGATTAGGAATTTTCTAAACTATTAAATAACAGTTTGGTTCGGTTTGTATAATGAATTAAATCAACTAACTAAAAATTTTCTTGTTCTAGTTTTTACATTTGTATAAATACTTAAATATTTATCACTTTATAAAGTTTATTTATAAACAACGACAAAATATTTTATAAATTTATTATACTTTTAATCTATTGTTCTCTATAAAATTAGTTATTCACCAATAAAATACATTTATCAACCAATACATAGTGAGTTATAATTTATAATTTTAATAGAACCATCAAGTAAATCATGTGCAAATAATTTAGCCAAAGTAAAAAATAATCTATTAACAAAATTTATCAATGAATAAATGATCTGTAGACAAAATATATTAAATAATTAATAGATAATAAGAGTTTATAACTAAATAAATAAATTTCATACTTTATAAAATTAAAAATTATAAAAAAAAGTTCTTCATCAACAAAAAAATATATATCTTGAGCATAAAAAATAAATCTGAAAATGAATAAGTTGATTTTAATCAATATTCACTAAATAATAAATATCAAATGAAATCATATGAACATATATGACCTTTAATCAATTATCATAAAAAAATCCATAGTTATAACTTGCAAGTAAAATATTATTATATTTTTTAATAAATAGTTTTGATTTCAGTTTACCAATTGATTTGGTTTACTTTGAAACCAAATCATAAATTTACGAATTGGTTTAGATTAGAAAATTTTTAAAACCAAATTGTTGAAAAAAAAAACAACTATATTTTTAGTTTGGTTATTGGCTTTTTTCCCACCTCTAATAGTATACCGTGGGGGTTCGGAGTTTCCTTAAGATAGCTGTGTGATATCATAGTGATTCAAATGGATTTTTTTTTTTTTTTTGTTGAGATTATTGTTTTAGTCATGACTTGTGTTTGATTATGTGTTCTTGGTTAAATCATATTGAATACTTTTGAAAGATGTTTGATTAGTTGTTTTTCGAGTTTACTATTTGGAATTCACACGATAATAGAGCATTGAATATAAATAATAGATTATTTTAGTTATACTAGTCACATATGTGTTGTTAAACATGGATTATCTTATTAGTATTTTTAAATTATGGGTTCATAGTGCTTCTTGCTAATAGAGATCATGAATGAACAAAGAACTCTAAACACACTGCAAAATAATCATAAGTTAGTGAACGCTAGATGGATGTCTGATGCGACTATTCTAATGATCAAATTAACAAATGGTTAAGAAAAAGAGAGTAAGAGTAGAATATGGATGCTGATATTTGTTACAAAATGATCCTTTCGAAAGCCTCTTAGGTGGCATTTATAGAGAGGAATTAAGGAGGTGATTGAAGAGTGGAAATTTGTGATGAAAGCGTTCAATATTATAGGGGAATATAAATATCCATAAATCACATCTCTAGGTACTCAGATGTAGAATATTAGTAAAGATGCATAGATTACCAACCACCTCCTAAATCAGGAGAGAGGTTGATAGACATGCCCAGCTATTGTTTTGGTTTGACGGCTCGACTTGTAGCTCATGGTATTATCATTTTGATAAAAAGACAGGCTGAAAGAGGTCGGCCTATATTTAGTTGGAAGAGACTAATGACTAATATTTCAATAGGTTTGTATTAGCCCATGGAGCCTATGTTCAAAATAACCTATTGAGATATGTTAGCTAAAACAATCTAGCTGTGCTTTTCATATTTTAATACTATAAATACATATTACATACATATGTTTGGTGTGTGTGGTTTCATTATACTATTTATGTATATGTATATGTTTATGCATATGTGTACATTCTGCTTTATAGCATACCATGTTACGTATATATAGTTATATATATTTTTGTTATATAAATACAACATTATAATATAATATATATTATTTTATACATTTTTTTTATTTATGCTTATTTCAGTTTCAATTACTATGATATTATAATTAATAAATATATATAGGTATTAAATTACTTTTTCTTGATCTATTGATACCCTATTTTATTTTTCCAACAATTACATTTCTCAATAATATCCATAAATTACATATCGTAAGAGGTATTTCCTTTGGAAAAAAAAATGAGGATTAACCCATATAATTAATCATTTTCCGAAAGACCTGCTGGCGAAGCGCTGTACAGCCGTTTAATTCAACATCTTACACCTGTCCCAATCGTCGGTGTCTGTAAGTGGAATGCGTGAAATCCACCCGGCAATGCTTCCATGCCACACTACTACAAGGATGAAAATTTTTCGTGCATCATCGAGCAAGCAGAGTCAGATCGGAAAACCGAAAGCTTGTGACCACGTGCGTATGAATTCTATCAAGTTCTTGAGCATAAAAAATATCACGTGTCCAGATATGGTAATGTTAAGAAATTAAATAACAATATCTGGACTTTTTAAAATTTGCATCGATGATCATTTTGCCTAGAATGCGGCTAAAAATTCAGTGCTTTACTAAAATTATAAGGTATCCATTTCAAAAAATTATTTTTTTTAATTTTCATGTCATCACATTTATATATTTTTTCTTTTTTTTGCTTTCCTCTCTCTCTCTTCTGGCTTCCATCTTTTTCTATTGAGCCGCTTCTCCCCCGTTCCCCGTTTTTCCTCTCCTCCTCCTTCATATACCCACTTAAGAAAAAATTTCCATCCCAACTAGATTGTTAATTATGGGGGAAAAAAAAACTATACTGTTACTGGAAAGACTCAACACCATCAATATTGGTAGATATAAGTCTTAGATTGTACCATAGGATGTTGTTAATTTGGAATTTCACAATCATCATCAACACTATGGAGTTTACACATAAGTGCAATTCCTATGCAATCCTTTTTCCACTATTCTTTTTGCATATTTGTAATTAATAAGTACTTTTCATGTTTTGAGTTAATTACTGGCCAAAAAAAAAAAAAAAAAAAAAACTAAACTCTTAATTGAGGCATGGGATTCAATTTCAAAATTTAAATTGTTTATTTTGGTTGTTGAACCTAGTCTCACTCTTTCTCTTCCCTTCTCTTTCGGTTTCCCAATTCACTTCACAAGAATCTTATTTTTTTTTCCTCTTCAACTTCACTACCCACAAAGTGTGAAGCCAAAATCCAACATGCCCAAATGAAGAAAAACTCTAAATTCAATCTAGAAGCTTTAGAAACCGAAGAAACCTCCAAACTTGATGACCCACATCACGAAACCCAAGTGGGTTTAGGCTGGTGTATTTGGTTGTTGTGTTGGGGTATATTGGTGGTAGAGCTGTGCATGCAGGTGGGTTATGCAGGCCAACACGCATAAACTGCAAAAAATACAGGTTAAGCTAAAAATTTTAGCTTGTTTGATGTGTGGATCAAAACGGCCTGCCTCTCATAACTCGTGGGTTGAAGCGGGCTAACCTGCTACGGATCGGGTTGGCCTGTGAATGTGCACTTAAAAAAAAAAAAGAAATAAATATAAATCTTATAAAAAAAAAAACCTAATATATTATCCTTTTTATTTCCTCTTCACTTCACTTTTCTATTATTTAGTTGTTGAATGTTGATGTGTAATTTTGATGGGTGTTATGTTTTAAATTTTTAACTTTTATGTTTATTATATCTATAGTCCTTTTATCAATATCTTTTCATTTATATTTATTAGATATTTAGATGCTTCTACTTAAAATAAGCAACACAATATCAATTGATCATTTCATGGTGTATTTTTCTTTGCCATGCCAAAGAAAAAGAAATTGGAATGGATTTTAATTTCTATTAATTAAAATGAATCCTTTTATGTTGAGATAAAAAAATTTCAAAATAGAAGTCTACGATTTTTCCATACAAAATTATCATCTATGATTAGTATGTAGCTAATTTGTGAGATAAAAAAAAATTCTATATTTAAATTATTAAAATTTTAAATTAGAATTCTTATAATTTTTTTCAACAAAAAAAAAATATTAGCAGGTTCACGTGCCAGCCCACATAACCTACCAACATGCGTGGGATGGGTTGGGCTAAAAATTTTGGCCGTATTGCATAACCTGCAGACTGAAGCGGGACCGATTGACCCGCATAATCCTTTGCATAGCTCTAATTGGTGGTGGTTGCGTTGGGCTTTTGTGACTATGTTAGGTTATCGATGTGTTTGGTGGATTGTGGTGAAGATGGTAGTAACTGAATGAGAGAAAGGTAAAGAGAAGAAGATGAAGAGAGAGAGAGAGAGAGAGAGAGAGAGTGAGTGAGAGAGGAATGTAAAAATAAATAGAAAAAAGAAAAAAATATATATGTACTGACTTGGCAATTAAAAAATTCATTTTTTAATATGGATACCTTACCATGTTAGCAAGGCCTTTGATATTTTGTCGGATTCTGGCCTAAATAAATATTGGTGCAGAGTTAAAAAAATTAAGGTATTTTTGTGGGTTGATTTTTTTTTTTTTACATACAAAACTATTATAGCGAGAAAGTTCAGACAAAGTCAAAGAAATTAGCCTTACCATAATCTATATGGTACAACTTTTTTCTTTTTTCTTTTTAAATAAATATGTCCAATACATAAGTAGCCTATTGTCCTGTATTAAAGTCATTGATAAAAACTACACAAATTGTTTAGTTCAATCTCATAAATTTTTACTAGCAAACACTCTAGTAATATTTATCTTGGAATAGAATCCCTTAAAAAGAATCCAATAGATAAGAGCCCTTGCCTTCAAGATACCTTATGAGTATCTATAAGAATCCAATATAATATATATATATATATTATATATAAGATGTTGGGTACTTCCTAACATCATTGAGTCCATAAGTTGAATATTAGGTACTCATGATATGTTAAGAATGCTTTGATACCAAAAAGATGATGTGCTAAGAACGCTCTGATATAAAAAGATTATGTGCCTAAATTCACTACATGTCGTGAATCGCAACTTTTATTTTGGGTGTTTTTATTATATTGATTTGATGAAAGAAAAGGATATAAACGTCATTGACAACGAATATTCGCACTGAGATTAACTCGAACTACACACTCTCTCTCACTTGATATTACACACAAGCAAGATTAATTGGTTGTTCGCTACAATCACAAAGAATTAATAAGATCTGAAAAATCCCACCATAGATTGATAAGAGAAAGGAAATTAGAGAAAAACTCCAATTAGGTTTTCAATAAGCCAAAAACTTAAAGTGGTTTTGTTTAGTAATCTTAAAGTGATGTGTTCACCAATGTAAATGATGCTTTAGTCAACCTATACAATATTTTAGCCATTTTACTATTCCTTTAATTTTGGCTATTACTTTGATATTGATTTGATTATTAAATTTATATTTACTCTCATGAAAGTATATGTCATTCAATTATTTTACTTATTTATTGATAAATGTATAAAAATACACATTTATCCTACATTTGATCCCATACTTTCACACTTGTTTCAATGCATTTAAAGTGAAATTCTATTATGAAAAGATGAATTGCATGATTTGAGATCAATTGTGTTAAATTGTGTCAAAAGTTGTAAAAAAGGATCAAAAATAGAATTTAATTTGTAGTTACATGATCACAAGAGTAAGGCTTGATAAGCTATTAAGAACATCTCAATTGAACAAGGATATCAAAGGCTTGCTTCTGTTTTTGGCAAAAATGGCGTCATATGTGACTGTATTTTTTTTAAGGGTAAGTTGTTCTTAGTGTTTGAAACAGCAGAATGCTTCTTAAATGAGTAGAAAGTGAATTTATTCATACAAAATAGTAGAGGGCAGAATATGATAGAAGACAACAACTTTTGATCCGAGTAATTACCTAATGAATCTAACCCAAGCCATCGCAAGCATTTAAAGTTAATTGTTACTGCAATGATCAATCTAATCTCAATTGACCAAGTAGCTATGCTTGCACAATTCCAGCACCCACACCTCAACCTATTGCAAGTAGCAACCACAAAATAACAAAAAAGTAAAAATTGCAGTATGAACATTAAGCTCGATCTTCATTCCACATCGACCATAACGTCAGTAGGAGTGCTTATGCAGACCTATCTTATGTAAGTCACCCAATATAGCAGTACATCAATCTGATGCAAGTCTGAGTGGCTTTCCCCTTTATCAATTCGAGATGTTGTGTGACTTGACATATGACATCAAGCCACAAACCTGCCATGTTGAGTAGCTATTGAGAATTCATCATCGAGCATCACACAATAACCCTCTGATCTAATGTGAATGAAGCATCGACCAATAACAATGACTGAACTTCCGGCCAGACAAATGTGCCAAAATCCGAGCTTTTACCTTTTTGATTGAGCAAACACATAGTAGCTGAACTAACCAAGCTGCTTAGTATGTGTGTATCAAATCTATTCATTTTATCTATGAACTGATCTCAACGACCTCTTTGTAGCATCTACAAGCAAGATCAAGAGCAGCAGAGAAGGCAACACAACAAGACCTAAGTGCCGCATTAGCGGTTGTAAATGCTAGCAGTAAATCATTAAGTTGCTATAGATTTAAGTAAAGAGAGAGCCCATTCAACAATATTATTAATCTTTAACCAAAAAAAAAAACAATATTATTGATCAAGCTTCATATGTGTTACCAACACTGACTTACTGTACCTTTGTAATGACTTACCAAACCCAACTAATGAACAACAGGTGACAATAACTCCTAAAGAACCAGCTAAGTCCAGAGATCCACTACAAGGAATTAGAGGCCCAATGACAAGAGCACGAACTAAGTGGGTGAATGAAGCTTTGCAAGGATTAATCATAGAGATTTAAGAGAAGGAAGGTAGCAAACAAGACTCCAACACAAGTAACAAGCTCATCAAAGTAC
Organism: Combretum micranthum; assembly: GCA_024138025.1. Taxonomy (NCBI): domain Eukaryota; kingdom Viridiplantae; phylum Streptophyta; class Magnoliopsida; order Myrtales; family Combretaceae; genus Combretum; species Combretum micranthum. The sequence goes on from JAMXBD010000828.1 coordinate 379,321, forward strand.
TGGAAACAAGTATAGAAGATGAAGGCTGTAAGCTCTCTTTAGAAATTCACCAAACTTCATTGCATACCTATGCGCTGGCCATGTACACCGTTAGCCTTTAAGGCCTACACCGTTGGCGTAGGAGCTTACACAGCCAGCTTTCAACCATCGTTCAACGTGTACATAATAAAAAACTTTAAAGCCGTTGAGTAAGCTGCCGACCTTTTTGACTTAAGCCATCGGCCTTTAATTTTATACCACCAACCTTCTTGCCGGCCTTCCCTGTTACGAAGTTTGATTAGTTTATAGTTTTATTGTTTTCTTTTTCAAGTATGCCAACATTGTTTTAAGGCCACCGGCTTATATGATACGACATTGGTAATTTTTGTTGTGTCCTTTAGGTTTCCTATGAGCTTATATATATTGCTTGTTGTTTTGTAAGGAACATATCAGTTTAATGAAAATCTATTGAGAGCTTCCCTAATTCGTGAAGACTTTCTCTTAGTTCTTGAAAAAGAACTTTAATCTGATTTCTTCATAAGAGCTTGAGGAGATCAATTAGATAGCTTAGGTTCCAATCAATAAGTTTGATTAGGTTTTAGGTTCCATTCTTGATAACATTGGTTTTAATCGACGAGTTTCATTAGGGTCGCATTCTTGATTGCTAGTTCAAGGGTTCCTTGGGGTTCTAATCCACCGTTTATTGCAGGGTCTTAGGTATCTATACCTAGGGTTCTCATCACCAATAGTAGAACATGTGCTAACCACAGAGCAACAAGCTAATGCTTTACCAAGTTGGTCTCCAACACCAACCTCTCGAGCTACTTAAAGCACTTTAAACATGAGCAAGCAATAGACCAAAATTGCTATAGTTATGGCTCCATGTAGCACCAATTGTGTAGATATGTAGTTCATTTTGTGCTAGTAAGACCAACCAACAATTATCCATTCATTTATCGGAGCTAACTTAACTAAACTGCTAAAGTTAAGCTCTTGTTGACCGAATGACGTCCAACCTAAGACATGTTGACCGACTACTCTCAATAACAACTTTTGCTTTATTTTTATTTCATTTTTTGGGGGCTAAATTACTAATGCCCATTTTTTGTAACCATTCAAAAGATTTATGTTGTACTTTTTACAGGATTTAGGGATAAACTCCACTAGAATATTCCTACTCTATAATGACCACCTCTCACACAAGTCACATCACTCTCCTCAAACTCAATAAACTTACATCAACCTCCACATACCAATTGACCATTCACAGACCATAAATTCCATTTTTCATCTTCATTTTCCCTTGTCTTGTCTTTCACCCCTAGGATAGACCATATTTTGGTCTAGTCTTTAACAGACCACTCATCTACATTTCCATTCATCTACCTCACTCACTAACCTCATTCTCATTCCATCGACCTTACCTCACTTCACTTCATCTCTAACACTATTCATTCAACCATCACCACGTAGTTGGACCCTATAATTACTAGAAGACATTCTACGAGTTCTATCTCTGCCCTTTATCCTTTTTAATAGATTGTGTTCATATTGTTTTCATTAATGAAATTATACTTTTTAGTGTGAGTTAAATTTACTTAGTGAGATTAAGTGATGGGTTTATGGATTTCCTAAGTAGTTGATTAGTATTTTATAATAGGTCTTGTTAATTTAGAATTTTAATTATTTCTATTTCAATATTTACAAGGTAAAAAATTTTCTATGAATTTCTCATAAATTAGAGCTCAAGATACTCAAGAGGGATTAAGAACTCAATTGAAATAGAAAAAAAATTTTGAAACCAACATGGACATGTGCGGTTTCAGCTTAAGTTGTAGAACTCACGTTCTTAATGCGATTAAAATTGTGGTTTATTGACAGGGACACGTGTTTGAACCATAAATTCAATTAGAATAACATGGCTTTTGAGAGAAATGTGTTATTTATCTGATAATTTTAAATGGTTACTTGATATGGATATCCACGTTATAATTGGAATCTTGCAACCCAAAAGGAAGCAAATTCTCTGATTTTAATTCAGAATCCAAATGAACAAACCTGTTATAACTACAATGCAATGAATGGAAATCCTAGCCAAGCCATTACATAATCCCACATCAATTTACTGAAGAAGTTTCAAAGAGTAACTTTAGTGTTAGTATAGTTTCTAGTGTTAGATTAATTATAACTTATAATGGCAAATTGTTGAAGTAGTTTAATTAGTTTAGAAATCTCCAAACTCCAATTCGATTGCCTACCTTAGAGTAAAAGTACTATAATCTAGTAGTTCGTCGATTAGCCCCTGTGGATCATGATCTTGAATACTTCCACTTCACTATACATGCATGATCGGTCCACTTATTGGTAGCTTTCACACTTAAATTGATTTTTATTAAAAACATGCATTTATAATTGTCTAACAAATGTAAAATAACAAGAACAAAACATACATACAAGAATTTATTCTTTCAAGTTTATATTGATTGCTTTTATTCTGCCAATGTACATTTCTTTAACTATTTGTTTCAAACTATGTGTATGGATATATACGTTTGCATATAACATAATGTCTCATTTTGAATCTATTTATGAAGCAACTTTTGGTACATAAATCACTTTCAGATTTTGATTAAGTCTAATATGTCTCAAAGATTACTCTTTTGCATAATTTTAGGGAGCAACAACTAAAGTGAAAAGAAAATAACAACAATTTAATGTAACGTATAAGATTATAAATGGTAACATAATAACATAAGCAATATATATACACACATATATAGAGAGAGAGAGAAGAGAGAGAGAGAGTTTAAAGTAAAACAATAGTATTTAATCATGAGTTGGAAAGTAAAGTCAGGAATCATTAAAGAGAACAACCATGACAATTACTTAACTACTAATGACCCTATGATCTACCCACTCTCATCATCTCACCTAGGATTATAAATGAGTCGAGTTGAGTCGAGTCGAGATAATATCGCTGTTGAACTTGGCTCAAACGTAAAACTTAAAGCTCAAAACTCGACTAGAACTCAATCGAGATTTGATTTTTAAGCTCTTTAGGCTCAATTTGACACGATTTGATACTCGATAAGCTTGAGTTCAACTCAACTAAGCTCAATTATTCTTATAAATATCAATTGGCCTAAAAAATAAGTTAGGATTTGGAAATATTATTGAGTTTTTAATTGATTTTTTCTTAGTTTAGACCATTGGCTATGAAAGAAAAACAAGGTATGGAAATAAGCTTTAAAAATAGGAAAAAACATAAAATTTATAATTTTTTTATAAAAAAATATAAATAGCTTGATTGGACTTGCGAATTGCTTGAATAAGATATTTTGAAACTCAAACTCGAGCTCGATAGCTACTCGAGTAGCTTGAACTTGAGCTTAACTCAATTGTAGTTGAGTTAAATTCGAGTTATCATCGAGTCAAACTCCAATAGTTAGCAAGTAGTCTCAACTAGTTTACAACTTAATCTCACCCCTTACAAATCATCTTCTTAAATTCCCTAAAGATCTTAAACTTAAGATCTAATATCACTTTAGTTGTAACGCCCTACGCTTAGGGTTATTTACGACCTACCACGTTTCCATATTAAATATTAGATAAACAAAAACTTAGAACCTTCTAACCATCTCTAAAAACATCAATAACACCAAAAACACTTTAATTACATCCACACTGAATCCATTACTGTAACAAATCCACGTGTAAGGAAACATAAAACACTGATGACTACAGAGTCCTCCAACAATTTTGAAAGTCAAAACAATCGTAACTAACTAAAGGGAAAAACTCAAACAAGAAGACATTAAATAATATACAACTAAGGTCATTAATCATCTATGTCACATACTAACACATTACAATTTATTGGTCTTTTGAGATATACCAACTATAGCGTTACCTAAAATCGACTAATGGGTCGTAACGTTTACTTTGTAAACTACAACATATTAGATATACCTAAATAAGATAAAGGAACGAACTAACCCTAGTATAATATATCACAAACACACACGCATGATCAAGCAAACACATATCACATGTAGACATGTCACTAAATCCAACACCTGACAATTTATTATTTTTATTTTAAACCGAGTAGGCAACATAGGGATAATTCAATATCCTGCCAGATATAAATATGATAACATATATACGATGTTGGGTACTCTCCAACATACATGAGTTTATAAATTGAATATTAAGCACTCTCTAATATCCATGAAACCAAAGTACCTAAATCATTTTCATCCATGACCCACTCTAGCACAATGTCACACATGGATCATTAAGTTGTCACAATAGTAGCATGGATACTCTCCATATGCTACTAACAGCCAAGCATGAGGAACAAATAAATTCTTAGGCCAAATATTTAGTTAGTCCATCTAAGTTTCTATCTTAAACAAACACAAACAACATACCAGGTAGATGCAAACCTGGACACTTAATTTTTCTTGAACTAAAGTCCACTAATATGGTTGCTTCAAGATCTTAGAATATACTTCAACCATAGAATAAGAATCACACTAGATTTATCTTCTTTTAAAGAAATAAAACAAAGAATTAAGCAAAGTTACAAAGAAACACGAGCAGTACATGAGATTATACACAGGTTGGTGTATTATGGTGTACTTTCCAGGTTTAACTTTTTAAGCTAAAGTCTATAGTTTATGTACGTAGAGTATAAATTTTCTTCTATTTATAGAGAGTTACACGATGTGATACAACTCATGCACTGATCGCATGTACTTCTACATGTTACATAATTAAACTTAGAGAGGTACATGACCTCATGCACAAACTCGTGTGCTTCGAGGAATTACCTTTTTGCCAAGTTTTTCATTGTTTTTATTCTAAAACTTGTTTTAATCTTTTAACACATTTTTTATCACTCCTTAAACATTTTTATACCCTTTTAACACTAGTTTTGACCACTCTAACATCAATTGTACAATAACTACTCAATCTTATCAAACCTACTACCTAATAGTTCAAGATTTACATGAATTGACATTACCTTCATGAAATACTTCGTTCTTTCCTTCTTCTCAATGTCCTAATTCTTTCCTTTTCAAGATTTCCCACTAACCCTCTCAAAAAAGTGTTATTGTACGTTGATCCCCATTGACGATATTCACAAGTCAATTTGTCATTATCTTTACATTTAACTTATCGGAACAATCAAAATCAAAGGAAAGCCTCACTCTCAATAAATTCGCATTTGGATATCCTCAGGAAGTCTTCAAGGGTTATCACTATGGTTTGAGAATTAGGGAAGAGTATCATGTCCTATATGTTGAAGAAAATGGCAAAAAGTGAAGCAGTTATTCACTCTAAATGTTTTATACATAAATCAACAAACACTTCTTTTTAATTTTCCAATTAGATGGACAATTCTACCCTATTAAATATTTCGAAATTACTTCATTACCCTTGATTATATTTATTTTATTTCCAGGTATTTCAAAAGTCTTGGGAATCAATTTTTCAGAGATATAAAAAGTTGTCTCCACTTGTTTGATAAATTACCATATATATATATAATAAATATTTTCTTTCTCATTAACATAAAATAAATCAAAAGTATTTGCAATTTGAAACCTACATATGAACAACGAACACCAAGAAGCTACTATCTTTAGCTAAATATTCATATATATGTGAATAATTTTGGCTTAGCTAGACTCCAATTTGTTTTATTGATTGAGTCTAATATGTGAATAATTTGCTATTTATTTATTGAATCTCTTTTGATTTAGAATTTGAACTTAGATAACTTCCATAAAATTAAATAAATTAAGCTATAAATTATTAGATAGACAAACATAAGTAAGTTAATAAATGAATTTCTTGGAATTGAGATTGCAAATATTCTTTTCCATTTATCCAATTGTTTCCATTACCTATTTTATGAATCAAATTCTTTAATTTAAAATCCTATTTCCTCTCTAGTTGTCTACATTCCTTAATTATCTTTTCAACAAACCAATTTGCCTCATCATATTTATTAATTCTTAACTTGAACTCCTTTTCTTTCAATTTTATATTAAACCAAATTTCTAAACTTCAATCACCAAAAATTTTACGAAAAGACTTTATTTAGTTCTTTGCAAACTAAGAACTATTTTCTTAATGTCTATAAATTTTGAAATCAATTTCTTGTTTAAAAATATTAGTTGTATGTTCTAATTTTTTTTCAAATCTAAATTACCTAACTAATTTGATTTAAATAGTTTCTCATTAATTAAAGTAAATTATATAATATGATTAGATAATTGATATAAATTAATAAATAGTTTCAAATTGAAAATTAAGACTTTAAATGTTCTCTTAAATCATATATTTGTCATAGTAATGTCTTTCAAAGAACCAAATCATTCAATCTTTTTCATCTATTTAATTAAACTTCTTTTGCCCCAATTTTATTTCTTTAAACACCTAAACATATGATTTAAGTATTTTGCAAAGTTCAAAACCTTAGAGCTTTAGTTTAAATTCCATTTCCTAAATCCCAAAAATTTTGAATTCATTTGCTTGTTTAAAAATATCAGTTTTAATCCCAAACTCAAACTAAACATCAAGCTTTTATAAAAAGTTAAATTCCCAAAACTAGATTTTCATTGCTAGCTAATAATTTTTATACTATAAATTCTAAAATCAAGTTCTAATTTTTTTTTTTTTTTTTGCTTGAGAAAATGATCTAACAGGTTTAAAAACCAATCCTTTACCCATAAAAATCTTTTAATCCTTATCCTTATATACTTTTATTTTCCTTTGACTTTTAGGGGTTGCTTTTTTTTTTTTTCCCTTCATTTTCTCTTTCCTTTGTTTCCACTGATGCTTTATTCTTCTCCTTCTTCTTTCTCTCTTCACTTTCTTTCTTTTCTCAAATTTCCTCTCCAAAGTCTCAAGTTTTAAGAGAAGATTAAAAGAGAAATGGAAGATAGAAACAAGATGATAGAAGTGTACAAGCATGAAGGAGTTTTATTAACTAGAAGAAATAGTGGAAATGAAGTTTTGATGCTTAAGTTCTTCTTAAAACAAGTAAGTTCTTCTTTTTATTTGTTTGATGATTGTTTGTACATGTATATAGTGAATTAGAGCTAGGGATAAGTTGAGTTTATGATAAAATTTGTGATGGAGGAAGATTTGAGCATGAAAGTTGAAAACCTAAGTAGTGTTTGAAGGAGTGAAGTAGGATTAGAAGTGTTGAAAGTTGTGATTATGTGTTGTATGTTGCTTGTATGGTGTTATAGTTGATGTAAGATGTGAGAAAAATATGTTAAAGGTGTAAAAGAGAAGAAGGATTTTTGTGACAGGGGTTGTAGGGGTAGCACGAGCCGTGCTCTTGCCTGTGCTGGTTCATACGGGACGTAGCATGACCTATGGTAGCTACTGGTCATCTTTGTTCCAGTTTGCACCGGCCGTGCTTATGCTTGTGTAGGCCAATACGGCCTTCAACATGGTCGTGTAGGAGCTTAGGTACCCTATTTCTGACTAGTTTAAAAAAAATAGATAGATATTAAATAATTGATATATTAGTATTGTATAAATATAAATGAGTTAATTGATTTAATAGGATTAATAACTAATTAGATTTAATATATTTAAGGTTTAAAATAACTTAGTTAATAACTTAAATTCAATTTAAGCTAATGAAACTTAAGGAACTCAAATGAAATAAGTTAATTAGAATTCTATAAGGCATATGAGAATGATTTAATAAGATAATTTGAATATGACTTAGTAAATGAAATAAATGTTTAACTTTAATTCAATTTAGTTAAGTTAAAGTTAGAATAGCCTTAACTAATAAATCTATGTTCACTTTGACTTAATGAACTATAGTAAACTAAAATAAATCAGAATAACTAAGTTTAACCAACTTGGCTAAGTTAAGTTAATATAAATTTAACTTGTAAATGGCTTAGATGTAATCATTGTATATTAGTTCTTAGATATTAAAGGAAACAAGTTGTTTTAAATATGAGTTTCTAGAAAATGAATATGATGCATTATGTTATGGAATTTGTTTTAATTGTAATGCTTATGGTTATAGGAAGCACGAAGCATGTGAGTATGAAGTATTCTATTGTTGAATGTATTTTGATAGATATATGTATGTTTGCGTATAGCCTTAAACATAAATGTTAATGCATGTATTATATAAAATTTAGACTAATAACTAGTAAATAAGATTAAGCTAATGAAATAGATGTAAATACATCTTAAGTAAATAGACTTAGTGAATACTAAGTTAATAAAGAAGTTAAGTGTAGATTAAAATAGAATATGAAATTACAAATGTTTATTCTTTTATTTATTAGGAGAAATAAACATGAGTCAATATTTGGATTCAATACAATATTTCTACACCTTAACCCATATATCAGTTGAGTGACTCTGGTCTTCTCACATTGTTTGTGTTTGTAAAGTAGTGGCATGGATTTAACTATAACAATAATTGATTGTGTATGGGGATGGGTACAATGCATGTTGTATGATAATTGAATGATCGTTAAACTTCAATAACAAAAGTGAAAATGATTAATTTGTTTTGACTGAGGAATGTGTATTATGGATTATATGGAAAATTTGATTGATTGCCAAGTAACCTAATATAAACCTTAACCGACCACTAAATTACACCGAACATGCATTGCATGATAGCATACCTTGAATTAGCATTTATGAAGCATGCACGTCACATATTATCATTGCTATTCCATGGTAATGCTTAAGGAATTCTAGTAAATTTGGTGCGGGTTACCATAGGGTCACCAGTTCTATAAGAACTAAGTAGACTTGAAGGATGTCGCTTGATGAGCGCTAGTATAGAATGATAGTGCTTAAGGAGTTTATAAGGTTCTAAAGTGAAGGGATCGATATGTTTTTGACACAAACATATATATATATATATATATATATGAGAACAATTCAGTTTTTCAAAATAAATCCTCCCTCCTTAGTTATATATAAGGAGAAGTTTGAGGTTATGTTGATAATAATTATGTAAATGACAATGAATTTAGGAAAAGAAAACCCCCTTTCTTAGTTCTTAGATTTTCCTGGGCGTGATACTTGAGCTAGTCCTTCAACCCTTAAGAGAGGATGTACATCTCCATTGGTTTGGATTCCGATCATCTAAATATGTATTTCCATATGGTTGAGTGTAATATTATATATTTGATAATTAAACTGCTTGTATGGTTTGAAAGCGTTAAGATCGTGTTACTCACTAAGCTAGTTGAGCTCACACTCTTTTGGTTGTTGATTTCAAGATTCAAAGGAATGTGAAGTGCAATTATGGGATGAAGAGAGATTTGAAGTTATAATGTAAAGAAGCTTTGAGATTAGTGATAGAAAAAAAATGATGTAATAATTAAGACTTAATGTAAGTTCGATAAAGTGTAATTCTTGCTTATATCTTATATGTATTTAGTTTTGTTATTCTAAACAACTTTCGATTCTATACAACTGTCTATGCCACAGAGTATTCTACAAGTCTGATGTCCATGCATCTCTCTGGAAGCCTTAGACGGTTAAATACCCATGTCTATGAATTTGGTTTGATACATGATGCATCATACGTCTAGGGTACCTTGTGGAGGTGTGATAAAAAAAACCTGGGCCTAGAATCATCTCAGATTAGCACGAGATGGACCTAGGCCTGTGGAGCCATTAGTTAGGGGTAGGTCAAGACGAGTCTAATCCATCCAATTTAAAAAAAAAAGTTAAAGAAACTAAAATTCGTTATTTAAAATAAAAATTTATAGCTTAAATATAAAATAAGCCTAGGAATATACTACTTTTTAACTCATATTCATTTAATACTATTAAAGATGTGTAATTATTTATACACAAGAGTAGAGTTTACAAAAGAAAAAGAAACCACACATTATTTAGAAGTGAGATTCTTCTCAGTAGATTTCTATATAAAGCATGAGACATGGTTTTGATTTGTATATATTATAAGTGTTATTATCAATAATACATTAAATATTGTTAATAGATAATTAATAATTTATATTCAGATGAAAAATAATCTAAGCATTAGTTTTTATTTTTTTTTTTACTTTTTCTACTATTTATATTCTTTATTTCTTATTTTGATAATTGATATATATATATATTTTAGTGGGATCTGGTCGAACCCATCGGTTCCAAAAGCCCGGTCAAACCCAATCCATTGGGACGATCTAAAAGTATAGCTAGACATGACTAGGTCGGGATCCTCTTTGGTAGGATCCCGACCCTTTAATGTCTATTCATAAGGACGTAGAATTAACTATCGGAATAAAAATCGTTTCGATATTTTTCCCTCCTACAATAATTATGATCATTGGACTTTGTAAGAAGAATCCAAAATGGCGAAAATTTTTCACATCAAATTTTTCGGTTGGCGGATGCTAGCAATTTATGTGGTCCAGCTAACGGATTTAGTGCCTCCCACTATTCCCTAAAGCCAGATAATTTTGGAGCTTTCCTTCTTTAAAATTAAAAGAGGGAAAAAAAAAAAAAAAGATTCAACAGTACATATGGAGAATTTGCTTTACCAGGTGTTTCGCTAAAAAATAGTCTAAAATAATATCACCTATCTAGACGGAAAATAGAATGGAATAATATCCAGTTAGGGTGAGAATTGTTTTAGCTGTTAATGCATTAATTTGTTTAGTTTAAATAATTTAAGTTCAATGCTAATATTAAACGGGACAATGACAACCTTCACTTAATATATAACTTTTGGGTAAATATAGATTTGTAGCGTGATTTATAAAATATATATAAGAAAAAATGGATAACAAATCACTGGGACCATAGTAAGAAACTAAATCAAACGACAAAATAGAATTTGACACCACTGCACGTGATTTTGTTCCGTGATTTATTGAAAGAGGACAACGGAATGTGAAGTCAGATGAAAACCTATTCACTAGATAAATGAATACGATTGAGTGAATTTCTGTGAATGATTCCGAGGAATATCAGAAAGACGCGGAATAGGCTATTCAGAAGGAGAATTTCATTGAAGAAACACATGGGGTTGGCATATTATTGGATAATGAATAGGTGAATCTTTAAAAGAAACATTAGAAAGTAATTAAGGTTGTTAGGGGGCATCCCGAGGGAAACTAAAATAGAAATGTTAGTAAAAGATAAAAGAACAAAAACTGTGGAAAAGGGGACATATGTTCTATCCAACTGACGATTGGTCAAAATGCCCCGGAAGTGCAATAGACTTATTATTGATTAATCTAATGTCAAGTTTGATATACCATAATCATATAGAGTGGAATGGATTAAAATTGAAGAAATGAAATGATTAAAAAAAATGATAAATCTATTTTTATGTTTGAATACATTTTTTAGTAGAATGGAACATAATGAGTATATAATGTGCTTTATAAAAAATATCCTTATAAAAAACTTAGATAGTGAAAAAGTGCAAGACAGAAAGTAATCAAAGTTAAAAAGAAATTATTGTTTTTTTCTAGAAAGTAAAAAGTATTAATTAAGGGAGAATAAAATGTTATTTTGCATTTAACCAGACGGAATTGAATTTTCTCTTAAAGCATGAATTGCTGATTCACCTTCTAATAATACTTTCAAATATGAGAAAAAAAATGAAACTCTTAATCGCAATTCCATTACAATTCATTTTGCATACCCCATATGCCATAAAGGAATTCTTGAGCATATATTTTTTAAAATAGGAAATGGATCCTTTCCATCCACTTTTATTAATAATATAAATTTTAAAAGTTTTTCTATTTTTTCATACCTTTTCTTATCAATACCTTTTTGTTCCAATTCGTATTCTTACCTTTACAACACTCTTGTCATGTTAAATTTCATGCAATATTATAATATGTGATTTCAAAATCTTTTTCTTGTTTTATACCTCTTCATATCAATACTTTTTTGTTCCAATTCGTTTTCGAACCTTTACAATATTCTTATCATGTTAGATTTCATGAAATACTATATCTTTTTATATTAATATCTTTTAGTACTATAACGTTATATTTTCGAAAGTATTTTCTTTTACATACCTTTTTATATTGATACCTTTTCTTTTTTTTTTTTTCCAAATTCATATTAGTACCTTTTCAATATTATTGTAATGTTATATTTTTATGAAATATCATATCTTTTCATTTTCATACATTTTAGTACTGTAACATTTCATTAAAAAAATCTTATATTGAAACGAAAATTTAAGTATACAAATAATTGAAAGCATATCTTCATTTTCTAAATTATCACTATAATACTATGCATAAGTACAAATATAAAACAAATCTATTGCCTAAGTTTGTTTTAAGTAAATTTATTTTATAATTATAATTCTAACTAGTAGTCATGCATTATGCGAGTTTTTAACTAGTTTCGATAATTTTTTTTCTTAATTTATACCTTTATTGTAATGTTATATGTGTAATCAGTGGTTGAGATTCATATATAAGGCCTTAATTTCCTTTACCCTATTTTAACGATTTTAGCATAAAAAAATAATGATATCCACATTGGTAACTTTCAGGTTACATGATGTAGTTAATCTTACTATATATCATCTTTATTTATGTTAAGGACAACAAAATAATTATTAATTCAGGCCTTTTGTTGTATTGGGGGTGAGCGGTATATGGTGAGGGTATAAAATATTGCTCATACCTTATCCGATAAGGTACATGGTATTTAAATTTGTACCTACAACATACCTGTGATACCTTGTACCTACTGTACTCTATAAAACTTGCCGAGTAGGGTACCTGTGAAATCTATAGATTTTCTATAAAATCTCTATATTTTTTCTTTCTTTCATAAACTTAAGTTTATAGTATTAGATAGTTTTATATATAATAAAAACTATTTATCTTCATATATTCACTATAAATAACATGTGGAAAGGAATTTTGAAAGTAATTTGTTAATATCACAAGCTCTCCAACATATGGAAGTTGTTTATGCACATAATTTTAAACTTTTAACGATACACGTAAAACCTATTTATGTGCTATTAAACAAACTTGTAGAACTTATAGCAAATTCAAAATTAATTTTTTTTGGAACCATTTCTATATTAATGGGTTTTAGAAGATAAACAACATACTTATGTAATTTAAGAGTTTAAGTACATATATACAATAATTTTTTCTAAGATAAAAAGAGTTAATTTAAAGAATAATACTGAATTTTGAGCAAAGGATTTATAATTTTAATTTGTTGTACATTTTATCAATAGTTTTATTGAGAGCATTTAAAATTTTTGAACTCTTCACATAAGAGATTTATTTTAGTATTTCTCTAACTCGATGTTCTTCATATGTCTTTTCAAGCTCATCCCAAATTTCTTTTGTGGAAGATCATGCACAAATTCTATTAAAATCACTTTCGTTTAATCCACAATGTAAAATATTCATTGCAGTTTCGTTTAAATCAAGCTTTTTCCAATCATCTTCTGTAAAATTAGCTTATGATTTTCCTTCAATTTTAAAATGCCAATTTTCAATAATATTCTATATCAATATATTTTCGGCTTTTAAAAAAATTTTCATTTTACACTTCTAGTAAGGTAATTATCCCCACATAAAAGTGAAGGTCTATTTATTGTTTGCCTCTCGAGAAATCCTAGTATATTTGCAGTCATGAGCTTTATTTTATTTGGCGGTCAAGCACTAAAATAATAGAGACAGCTATAATACCAATTGAAAATATACTATGAATACTAAGTGGGAGGTGAATTGAGTATTTTCCAAAATTTCAAAATAATTAATTTTGAAATCAGTAGATTATAATAAATGGATTTGTAGTGGATAAATAAACAATAAATAGAATGTATAAAATAAAAGAGAGGGATAGAGAAAATCAAACCACAAATATAACGTGGAGTTTAGCCCTTTACTTACTCTCTACGGTCCACAAATGCTCTTTTGAGGTCTTCACCACCACTTTAATTAATTTCAAAAGTTTGCTCGAGACCAGCAATATTATACCCACAAGAAATAAAATATTTCCTCTCTCAGTGTTCTAAAAGGAATAACAAGTAATATTAACAAGCACTAAGTGTTTTTCTCTCTTAATAATTTACAAATATTATGTACAAGTGAACAAAAGAAAAGGAATTTGTTTGATGTAGTTAATGGGCTCGTAAAATAATTTGCACTTTGTTATGCTTTTTCATCTCAGGACTTTGTATATTAATAGCATTTGAAATTCAAAAGTCCGTTAGACACAACATCTATAACTACCAAACATTACATGCACACAACAGTTCTTTTTCTTTTTGTATCACCCTCTAACTTTAAGTCGTCTCGTCTCAAATACCTTGTGCCTCACTTCGTCGTGCCCAGATTTTGCCCTTGACATCTTTTTATATGTGTGCTTTGTCAAGCTTCAAAATGAATTGTCGAGCCCTAATTCTTGATATGTCGAGGCCTAAATTTGACTTTGACAATCACTCTAACATTTGTCTTTGTTGAATCTTTGGTTTTGGGCAAGTGACCCCTAAACTTGACCTTCGACTTGACTCTTGACATGTTTAAAAGCTTCTTTGCCTTGTTGCACATTTAAATACTGTTTAGTTTTGCCCTCGACATGCTCCGTTCTGCCCTCGATATGCTCTGTTCTGCTCTCAACATGCTCTGTTCTGCTAAAAATCTATAGAAAAACTCCACAACATGCATAAAACACACACACACACACACACACACACACACACACACATTCATGACTAATTAAGTGTACTTTACAACAAATAAATGGTTATTTTGTGCATTACATTATCTCATTAACATTCATATTAAACACTCAAGTTCAACTATCTTCCTTTTTTTGATGAGAACAATTTATGCATAATTAACTCATTTCACTACAGTATACTCCCCCTCAATTAAGCATCCAGGTTTTAAGAAAATTTTCAAAACAAATTTTTGACACTTAATTTTGGGAAAATACAAACTACACTTAATATGTTAAATTCTTCCACCATCAAAACGGACTTCATTCATATTTTTAATTGTACACCCGATATATCTCCCCCTTTGTACTCATAAAAAAAAAAAAAAAGAATGATGGGAAATCCAAAATAAGATAGAACATAAGAAGCAAGGAGAGATCATATCAGATCAGCACAACCATTTGCCTCATCAACAGAGGACTTCACCTTTGCCTCAATAGAGGACATCACATTTGCCTATATCCATGTAAAACTTCACCACACTTGCCTATGCTGACATAAGACTTTACCACACTTGCCTATGCTTACATGACACTTCACCACAGTTGCCTACATCCATGTTGCACTTCATCACATTTGCCGATACATAGATAAGGCTCTACCATAAATGCCTATACCACCGATAAGAGTTCACAACATTTGCCTCATCACATGAGGACTTCACAAAAAAACAAGCTTATACATAGCAAATACGCCAACATATCAAAGCAGTTATCTTCACAAATATGCAACAATCAAACTAGATTATCACAAATTAGCATATAAATAGATCCAATACAAGCATAGACCAGATTTTTAGGCATAAATCATATTTAACAACTTATTTAGCCCAAAATTCTATTCTATGTTAACTTGGTTCAATAATACTTAGCATTCATCTTGCTCGATCATTCTCAACTCTCTTCTTAAAGTGCAAAAATGATCTTCACTCATGGGTTTAGCAAAAATATTAGCGATCTAATTGTTTGTATCAATAAATTCCAAGCTAATATTTGTTTAGAACATGATCTCTAATGAAATGATGTCTAATTTCAATATGCTTGGTCCGTAAGTGTTGGATCAAATTTTTAGTCAAATTTATAGTTGTATTATCACAAAGAATTGAACATTTTCAAAAATTAAACCATAATCAAGTAAAGTTTGTTTCATCCATAAAATTTATGCACAACAACTACCGACTGTAATATATTAAGCTTTACCAATTGAAAGTACAACCAAGTTTTGGTTTTTAGAGTGCCAAGAGAATTTCCAAGAAAATAGCATGTGCTGCTTGTGCTTTTTCTATCTACTTTGCACTAGCAAAGTTAGAATTAGGGTATCCAAGTAGATTGAAAAAAGTAAATTTCGGATACCACAAGCCAATTTTAATCGTGCTTGCAAGATACTTGAAAATACCTCTTACTGCATTTAAGTATGATTCTTTTTGGCAAGATTGAAATCGTGTACATACACATGGAGGACATGATGTCAGGTCTAGAAGCTATTAAATATAATAAACTATCTATCATGCCTCTAAACATCTTTTCACAAACATTTTTACCTTTTTCATCTTTATCAAGCTTAGTACTTGTGCTCATAGGTGATGGTTTTGATTTGCAATTACCCATTTTGAACCTTTTAAACAAATCTCTCATAAATTTAGTTTGATTGATAAAAGTTCCATTTTCAGCTTGTTTGATTTAGAGACCAAGAAAATAATTGAGTTTTACCATCATACTCATTTCAAATTCATTTTTCATGGACTTAACAAAATCTTTGTAAGACTCATATTTATAGCTCCAAACACCATGCCATCAACGTAGATTTGCACAATCAATGTATCAGACTTATGAATTTTAATAAATAAAGTTGTATCAACTCTTTCTCTTGAAAAACTGTCGTTTAATAGGAAGTTACTGAGTCTTTCATACCAAGCTCTAGGAGCTTGCTTCAGTCCATAAAGAGCTTTATTTATCTTAAAAACATGATTGGGAACTTCATTATTTTTAAAGTCCGGTGGTTGTTCTATATAGACTTTTTTCATTATAAAACCATTTAAGAATGCATTTTTGACATCCATTTGAAAAAGAGTGAAGTCTTTAAAAGCTGCAAATGTCAAAAACATTCAAATAGATTCTAGTCGAGCAATCGGAGCAAAGGTCTCATCAAAATTAATTCCTCCTTCTTGATTGTAACCTTTAGCAACCAATCTAGCCTTATTTATTGTTATTAAACCGGATTCATCAAGTTTGTTTCTATAAATCCATTTGATTCCTATAATAGGTCTACTTTCAGGTATAGGAACTAAAAACCATTCATCATTTCTTGTGAACTGGTTTAATTCATCTTGCATAGCATTTATCCAAATTCATTTTTTAAAGCTTCATCAACATTTTTAGGTTCAAAATGTGATAGGAAAACCAAATTACTCAAATTTCTTAAAGAAGATCTTATTTGAACATGATTTAAAGGTTCTCCAGTTATTAATTCTTTAGGATGTGATTTAGCATACTTCCATTCTTTAGGCAAATCAGCAATGTCAAATTTATGCATATCAACATCTAATCTTTGTTAATTAACTTCTTGTTACTGTTTTCAAGTGAAATTCTATTAATTACACATACACCATCGACATCATCATATGAGCATACATTTGGAAAGAAACATCAAATACGACATGAATAGATTCTTCAAAACTAAAGTTCTTTTGTTAAAAACTCTATAAGCTTTGCTTGTTAAATAATATCTAAGAAAATCCCATCATCACTTTTTGAGTCGAATTTAGCCAATTGTTCCTTGCCATTGTTTAAGATATAACATTTTATGCTAAAGGGATGAAAATATGATATGTTAGGTTTTTTGCCTTTCCAAAGTTCATAGGGGGTTTTCTTTAAAATTGGTCTTATGAAAACACTATTTGAAATGTCATATGTTGTATTCATAGTTTTAACCCAAAAATGTTTTGGCAAATTATTTTCACATAACATGGTTCTATCCATTTCAATTAATGTTCTATTTTTCCTTTGGGCTACACTATTTTGTTGTTGAGTTCTAGGAGCTGAAAAAGTGTGTTCAATGCCATAATTACTACAAAAAATTTCCATTTCATGATTTTCAAGCTCTCACCTATGATCACTTCGAATTTTAACAATGTTAAGACCTTTTTCTTCTTAGACTTTCTTGTAATATCTAAAAAAGACATGATTTGTTTCATCTTTAGATGCAAGGAAAAAAGTCCATGTATATTTAGTAAAATCATCAACAATAACTAACGTGTATTCCTTTCCTCCCAAATAAGACCAAATGAATCCATGTGCAATAGTTCTAATAGTCTAGATGTAGAAATAACATCCTTAGCCTTAAAAAAAGTCTTAGTTTGCTTTCCTTTTTGACATGCATGGTAAATCTTATCCTTTTCAAATATTAACTTTGGTAAACATTTGACAAGATTCTTTTTAACAAGTTTTGAAATAATATCCATGCTAGCATGTCCTAGCTTTCTATGCCACAGCCAACTATTATTATTTTCAGAATATAGACAAGTTTCATTTGAAGATTTGAAAACATCTAAATTGATTTTGTAAACATTTCCTTGTCTATATCCTTCAAAACATGCTTGGTTATTGTCAATTCTTTAATAGAACACTTTTTGGCAGAAAAATGTTACTTTAGAACCATTGTTGCCCAATTGGCTAACACTCAACAAATTATGTTTCAGATTATAAAAAAATATTTTTAATAAATAAATCTTGATTAATGAGAATGTTACCTTCATCTAGAACCGTTGATTTTCTTTTACCTCCAAAGGTAACGCTCCCATGATCCTTCAAGTTTAGATATGTAAACTTGGACGTGTCTCGGTTATGTGCTTAGAGCATCCGCTGTCTAAGTACCACTTATTGCTTCTACTTGAGGATCCCTAAAAAATAAATTATTATTTCTTTGGCATCCATTTTAGTTTGGGTGCTTTTTAGTTAGATGGAATAAGAACCTTTCTTTTAGGAACCCAAACCAGCTTGCTTCGATGATTTAAATGTATTGATTTTCTTATTACACAATTATGTGCAAGATGGCTAGATTTGCCACAATAATGACATGCCTTATATGTGGCTTTTACAAAACATGTTTTGTGGGACTTGCAATTATTTTCTCTATAGCCAATTCTATGTTTATTTGAATCACACTTTTGATTCCCAAGAAGTGTTTCAAATTCTTTTTACCATTAGCGAATTTAACTATAGTGGCTTTTGAATCATCGAGGCTAGTTTTTAACATTATATTTTCATTTTTTAAAGATTCTAGCTCTTTTATGATCTTATCACAACTACTATCAGCACATAAAACAATATCATTTTTATTTAATGTTTTAACTTCAATATCTAGTAAAAATTTTCAATTTCTAATTTTTCATTAATTTCGTTTAACTCAATATTTTTTTTTTCAACTTCTCATTTTCTAATTTCAGAACATTTATTTCATCAAGCATCTTTTCATTTTCAATTTTGATTTCTTCATGCTCAATCTGAAAATTTTCTAACTTTTCTCCAACTTCAATCATTAAAGATTTTAACATGATATTCTTTTTCTTAGCTTTAATTAATTTGTAGTAGACTTTCTCATACATAGCATGTAATTCATCATAAGAGGGAGAAGAAGGAGATGTTACCTTATTATCCAAGGCCATGAAGCACACGTTTTCATCATCTAAATTTAATGAGTCCTTGTCACTTTATGTTGCCATATAAGCTTTCTTCCTTCCTTCTTTATTCTCTTTTGAAGCAGTAGGCAATACTGCTTGTATGTCCTAGTTTTTGATAATTATAGCATGTGATCACATCATTTCTCTTATGCTTGGATGAGCTGCTATCATCTTCCATCCTCTTTGATTTTATCTTCATAAATTTTTGAATTTCTTAGCTATCAAGACAATATCTTCTTATTCATCTTCTTCTTCTTATCACTTGATTTGTGTCTTGTGGCCTTCAGAGCGAAGGCCTTTTTGTTGCCTTCTTTATCTTGTTTTTTGATGAGTTCATGGGTTTTAGGCATACCAAGAAGTTCTTCTTTGATTAAGGAGCTGAGATCTTGTGCTTCCTCTATTGCTGTCCTCTTTGCTTCCTAATCCTTTGGAAGTACCTAAGAAGCTTAGAATTAATTTCTAAGTTATTGAAATTCTTCCCAAGCACACTTGAAGGATTTATAATGTTAATAAATCTATTGTGCATTCATCAATAGTTTCATTTGTGAAAACTTTTAAATTTTCGAACTCTCCACATAAGAGACTCGTTTTAGTGTCTCTAACTCTGAATGTTCCTTCATATGTCTTTTCAAGCTTAACCCAAATTTCTTTTGTGGAAGAACATGTATAAATTCTATTAAAATCACTTTCATTTAATCTGCAATGTAAAATATTCGTTGCAATTTCGTTTAAATTAAGCTTTTTTCAATCATCTTCTGTAAAATTAGCTTATGATTTTCCTTCAATTTTAAAAGGCCCATTTTAAATAGTCTTTCATATCAATCTCTTTTGGGCTTTTAAAAAAATTTTCATCCTACACTTCTAGTAGAGGTAATTACCCTCACATAGATGCGGAGATCTATTAGCTTGCCCTGTAGAAATCCTACTATATTTGCAGCCATGATCTTCACTCATTTTGTGGTTAAGCATTGAAATAAGAAAGATAGTCTCTGATACCAATTGAAAATATAGTAGGAATACTCAAGAGGCGGGGAATGGGACTGAATTGAGTATTTGACCAAAATTTTGAAATCAATAGATTATAAATAAATGGATTTGTAGTTGATAAATAAACAAAAAATAGAATATATAAAATAAAAGAGAGGGATAGAGAAAATCAAACCACAATTATAACATGGAGTTCGCTCTTTGCTACCTCCATGGTCCACCAAATGCCTCTTCGAGGTATTCACCACAACTTCAATTAATTTCAAAGTTGGCTTGAGATGAGCAATATTACACCTACAGGAAATAAAATATTTCCTCTCTCTCTAAGTGCTATAAAAGAAACAACAATTAATATAAATTGAGCATTAGAGTGTATTTTCTCTCTTTCTTAATAATTTGCAAATATTATGTACAAGAGAACAAAAAAAAAAGGATTTTTTTTATCGCAGTTAATGAGCTCGTAAAATATTTTGGCACTTCATTCTGCTCTTTTTATCTACAAGAATTGTATATAGATAGTTTTTGAAATTCAAACGTCCGTTACACATAACGTCTATAACCTGCTAAACATTAAATGCACTATAGTGGCTTTTTTTCTTTCCATATCACCCTATGATTTTAAGCCATCTTGCCTTAAATACCCTTCGTGCCTCACTTCGTCACGCATAGTTTTTGCCTTCGATAGCTTCTTATATGCGCGCTTTGTCAAGCTTTAAAAAGTGAATTGTCAATCCCTAACTTTTGATATGTCAAGGCCTAATTTGACCATCGATAATTACTTTGACATTTGCCTTTGTTGAGTCTTTAGATTTGGGCGTGTCAAGCCCTAAATTCTAATGTGTTGAGCCCTAAACTTGACCCTCGACTTGGCCCTTGGCAGGTAAAAAAGCTTCTTTACCTTGTCACGCATTTAAATATTTATTTAGATTTACCTTTGACATGCTCCTATTTTGCCCTCGGCATGCTCTTGTTCTGCCCTTAACATGCTCTTATTCTACTAAAAATCTGTAGAAAACTCTACAGGCATGCACAAAACACACACACACACATCTTCATGAATTGTCTCATCAAAATTCATATCGAGCACTCAAGTTCAACATATGTTATATCTTACTTTAAGTTATATGTAAATATTGTATATTACATGTATTTTTCAAGACCCATCGTCTTAGAAAAAAGTTATCAGGGTGTTGATGATTCAAGAGGAACAAATCAAAATGTATTTAATACGATTCAATTCAAAACCTTAATGAACTAGATGTATTTTTGACGCGTTAGAATTTTAGAGCAAACCACTTTTCAAATCTTTAATGTTGTTCTATTTGACTTGAATTTCTTTCAAGAACATCTTAGGTGATACTAATAGTGATCTGGGTTGTTAATCAAACATTAGTATTCAAATTGAGGAACATTGTGTAAAGATCTAATCCACCTAATACATTATATCATGGTAGTATTTTTTGCTATAGTTTAAGGTGATTTTCTATTTATGTTTTCCATATCATAATTTTTTTTTAAACATAGAAATAATAGATAAGAGTTATAAACTATTGATTACCACATATATATTAAGTACAAGATTAGTTTTTATTTTAAATATATATTTTTATAATATATCTTACATATAAAACTTATGAGCCTTTTAATGAATTTTATTGTGATTTTAAAATAGACCTTGAGCTCAACTCATTTAATTAAATGAACCCTATTTTGACCTTAAGATTGGTTCGTTTAATTAGATGAGATTTGTTTTGAGCTTGAGTTGGACTTATTTATTGACTGAGCTTGAGCAGCTTTTAAGGAGTTTGACTCATTTATAGCCCTAGAAATATTGTCATAATGAATATGACCCGAGCCATGGAAAGTCACTATTGACTAGAGGTTTGAAGAGTAGGAGTAGGAAATAAAACCACAAAGAGAGTGGGAAAGGATAAAAAAAAAAACGTAGTCATGACTTATGTATTGTTATCAACACCTTTTATTAACAAAGTTATATATATATATATATATATATATATAAGGTTCCACGACTCCCATAAGTAGTCCCACATGTTGATACAATTTTTTTTTTTTTTTTCATATATCATACCTTAAAATGAAAGATATTATTAAAAATAAGCATGCTAAGAGTTTATCCATGTCTTACTTAAGAGGCAAAAGGGTCTTAAAAGGGGATTTTTGTAAGAGGCTTTTAACAAAACCGGTAAGCAATTTTGAAAAGTTTTTGAAAATGGTATAATTTGAAAAGATATTGTTAATATAGGCATTGAATATGCATTTTGAAAATGTGCCTTCTAATTTATACTAAGGGTGCGTACTAAGTATGTGTTAGGGTATGCAAAAGTAAATCATGGCCAGTTAGTTCACTCATTATGTTGGTTTGTCCATAAAGTGCTGTGATAAGTAAGAGTTATTTTTATGAATGTTAGTGATGGTTCAGTTCATAAATAGTTGTTTTGTATCAATTGTCATATTTTTACTTTTAGATTTTTTTAAAAGTGTTTTGAGTCATAAAAAATCATTATAGTTCAATGAAAGTCTTCCCCCTAACCACCCATGCATTTGTACAGCTTCAGCTAACAATCATGACTTTTCAATTTAAATTCACACTTTTTCGGTCTATGAAGCAACATAAATTGAATTCTTTTCTTAATAAGTCATTTTAAATCATTAAGTATAAAAAAAGACAAGAAAATTAAAAGAAAACCTCTTCAAGCATAGATATGTGGTATATAATTTATAAGAAATCAAGTTGCATAGTTCTGGTTCAAATGGTGACTGCTTGTGTAATGAAGAATTGTTTAGTTTAATTGTTTGTAATATTCTTCAATTATTTGGTGTAATTTTTATATCTTTTAATCTTTAAGAGTCATTTAATTTAGGAAAGTTATGCTATTTCAATTTTCTGTAATTTTATATACAAATATGATGTACAAAAGTAAGAGATTATCATGGTGAATGAAAGTCTAGCACTTGAGTATTTATACAGCTTTTCATCTTATCATCTTTAACGAGTTGTGGTAACTTTTTCTAATCTTTTTGGAGACTCCAAATGAAGATGAGTAAATTTATCTAAATTCATATGTGATCCACAGAAGTTTGAAATGAGACAAAGTCATATTATTAAAGTGAAAAACAAATCAAAACTATTTTGAAAAATATAAAGAAAATAGTTTTGATGACCTTGCTAACAAAGTCAATAATTTATTTGAGTACGATAATGAGTTAATAGTCGAACTCATTGATCAATGTTCAACATAGGGGTTAAGATCAATTCAACATTGACCAATTGCATGGTTTGGCGCATACAAAAATGAATCATGGTCAGTTAGTCCAATCACCATGTTGGTTTATCCATAAAGTAATATAATAAGTTGAAGTTAGTTATATTTGTGAATGTTGATGATGGTTAAATTTATGAATGAGTGTTTTGTGTCAAGTGTCATATTTTCTCTTTAAGGAAAATGCAAAAACATCTCCTAAACTTTAGAAGTGGCATGAATTAACCCCTAGAACTTTAAAAGTGTGACTTTTAACCCCCAAAACTATAAACAATTAGCAAAACAAGTCAAGCTATCATTTTTTTCTATCCTTGTCCATATAAGTTTGTACAATTTTCGTCTAAAATCAATCCAAAAAAGTACACTAAACAGTAAATTTTATACTTTTTTGATGGAAAAAGTACAAATTTGACTTATTTTCTAATTGTTTATAGTTTTAGGGGTCAAAAGTCATGCTTTTAAACTTCACAAGGTCAATCTATGCCACCCCTAAGGTTTAGGAGGTGTTTTTCCATTTTACCCTTTTTCTTTTTCAAATTTTTGTGATATGTTTTGAGTCTTAAAAGGTCGTCATGGTCCTTCCTTTAACTACCAAGGAGTTTGTAGTCATTCAATTAACAATTGTGACTCTTCATTTTAAATTCCCACATTTTCGGTCCCTGAAGCAATATGATTTGAATTATTTTTCATAATAAGCTATTTTAAATCATTAAGTATTAGTAAAGAGAAGAAGATTTCGAACTTTTTTCAAGTGTATGAGTGTTGCACAAATTAAGAGGGCAAAAGAAGAAATTGAGTTGCATTGGTTGGTTTAAATGGTGGCTATTTGTGCAATGAAGAGTAAGGTTGTTCATTATACTAAATTAAACCAAATCGAATACTGAAATGAATCGCAAAATGTGGTTCTTTTATATTTTAGTTCAGTTTGCAATTCAGTTCGGTTCGAGAGATTGAATTAAGCCAAACTATTTGAACCCAAACCAAATCACTCACATTAAAAGAAATAAAAAAATAAGAATAATTTTATTTGTTTATAACTCTTAAACATAATATATTAGGGCCACATGTGACATTTCACTTTAATATTACATATGTATAGTATGCTAAAGTAAACTTGAAATGAAATCGCAATTTTGAATTCTAATATTTATTCTTGCATTTAGATGCATTGTTGTAAAGGCATGAGTAAGATTTCAATTTGTAAATTTATTAGGATAAATTATGATTCTGTTCTAACTTGTGAAATGTGAATTTATATTCTTAACTACATTAATTTTATCTATAAATATAAATGTTATATATATGTTTTATATTGTATATTTACATGATACACCATTAAATATATTATATCTCTAATATTTTAAACAATAATCTTTTACTTGTTTCAAAAACCATACAATAAACTTTTACTTCCTCAACATAAAATATAAGTTTTTAATACTTTGCACATCTCTTTGACATATACAATATATAAATATGAAATTATTGAATATATAACCTTATATAATGATAAACGACTTTAATTTTTGCACAACTTTCCTCAATCTAAACATCTTTTTTTTTCCTTGGAAACTCATATGCTATTAATATTGTTTATCAGAACTAAGCATTTTTAAAGGCAGTTTGGGTCGAATCAAACCTAACCAAACTGCCTTTGAAGCAATTTAATTCAAAAGCTCGAATTGTTAAAAGCTTCGATTTATTAAGGGTTTTAAACCGAAGTTTCAAATGCGTTTTAGTTCGATTTAACCCCTAAACTAAACCAAACTAAACCATGAGCACCCCTAATGAAGAGCTGTCAAGCTAAATTATTTGTACATTTTTTAAAATTTATTTATTGTACTTTATGTACTTTTTAGTCATTAAAGGTTATGCAAGTTAGGATAGTCATGTTAGTTCAATTTTAGAACCCTATATATATATTATATATATATATATCATGTACAAACATAGAGATTAATGTGATGAACGAAATTCTAGTACTTATGTATTTACACAACTAACTTTGACGAGTTGTGATAATTCCTTCTAATTTTTGTGTGCATAATATCACTTAAATTAGAGATAGTTCAAGAGATTTAGGTGTGTCATATTCTAAATATCTTGTTCAAATCCTTAATTTTTTTTAATAAAAATACAAACAAAACTTACTTTGTAATTGATTTATATCAAACAAATTAAGGGAGGTATACGACAAGATTGCAAGAATGGTATAGAGAAGATCCTTTAAGGATAGTTGATTAGGAAATTTGGTATAAGCAACCATCTTTAGAGTACTAAATGAAGTAGAAGGTTCTACTATAAAGAGAAGCAACCTCAAAAGTTGTGGTAGATTATATACCGTTTGAGCATTTATTAAACAAGTTTTATAGGGAGTATAAGGTGATGGAAGTATCATTGATTTAGGTGGGGAAGAATGTCATGGGCTTTTCCTCGATCCATTTCTTTAAATGTTTAGAAATTTTCCTAATATAAGCATAATTGTATGTTAGTTGTTAGATTGGAATAATATTGACTATGCATTTATAGTAGCCTTTCACCTATAAATGGGTTCTATTCTGATTCATAAAATCATTCGATATACTTGAAATATTCATATTCTTGTATTATAATTTCACTCGCTCGCTTTCTTTCTCTAGTGTGTATAGTAAGTGTTTTATAGAAAGGCTTATTTAACCTCTTTACAAAGGGCCTAGAGTGTCTCATAGTATGGCATGTGTTTAGCTTTGGCTTGAGAGCTTTTCTCATGTGACATAAATACCCTTTATAGAGGCCTTAGTTCATAGGTTTACCATTTCTTTATTTGTTATATAATGCTACATGTTGTGTTAATGTGATTACCTAATTAATGACCGTAATCCCATTCATAATTATCTTAAATATTTTAGTCTCCTCATTTAGCCCATAACTGAATTACAAACCACATATAGGTTGAAAATGTACTAGAATATACTCAAGAAAGAGGGAAGTTGTGTTAAATTGAGTATTTAACCTGAAACATCCAATTAATGAAGTTTTGATGAAGTTGATCAAATTAATCTATAATAACCACAAATATAACAATAATATTGAACAAAAAGGAATATAAAAGAGATAGGGAAAGAAGATTCAAGTCTGGATATAACATGGAGTTCGGCCCGTTTCTAATCTCCATGATCACACAAATTATCTCCAATCAATGACTCATATACTTTATTAATCTCAAACATAAAAGCTTAAATAGAGCTATACACCAATTACAACACTCAAGAAATAAATAATATCCTCTCTTTTACAAAAAGCAGATATAATGTTAGAACACTAATTTGATTTTTCTTTCTTTATAAATTTTGCAAAATAAAGAACAAGAGTACGAGAGTTATTAGAGGATCTAATGGCTTGTTTGTTTGCAAATAAAGGTGCTTAAAACTTGCTTAAATATGTCAATGAGCGTGTATTTATAGGCATTCAAAAATTCAAACATCTATTAGAGATAACATTTGAAAATCATCAAGCATTTAATGTGCATAATAGCTATTTTTGCTCTATCGGCTCACTAATGTAACTCTTTACTAGCTCACTAGTTTAGTGTTGGTGCCCTTAGAAGATCAAAATGTATCCTTAGATGAGAACAGGTGCTGACTTTAAAAGGACCGCTATACAAACTATGGAATCGTAATTTGTACTAACTCAATGGTGCAAGCCTTACAAGCACAAACTCAAAGCACACATGTACATATTCCTTGAACTTTTAAAGATAAAAGATTCTTTTGATTACTTGACCTTCTTTTAATCAATTGGAAATAATCTATTAGTCACAACCAAATAAAGTGCATTAAGTATATGATTTTCTTAACTTTTGTTCTCATCAAAACCATATGTAGAAGTAATTAGTTTAACAATTTCCCCATTTGATGAGGGGAAAAGTTATGTAAAAGATGCTTGCTTCCTCTCAGCAAGTACTCCCCCATGATTTATGGAAAATATTTTAATTGTGGTGCAAGAAGATTTCTTAAAAAAATATAGTTGACCATATTTCTCCCCCTTTGACCTCATAAAAAAAATTCATACAAGAGAGTATGAAGAAAAATCGTAAAACATAGCAAGATCAACAAACAAGTTCATTACAACCAAGAGGTCCAGCCATAATAATCAGCTATGGAAGTTAAACAGCTAACAAAGAGATCTTCATAAAAGGTCATTACAAGAAGATTAAAGAACACTGTGTTCAAAAACAAACAAAAAGAAAAAGACAGCCAGTACAAGCAAGGGAAAAGGAAAATCAAGCTGAAGGATGATCCGCTAAAGGTGGGCGAGGATGAGTGTTAAAGAAATGGCCCATGAACACACGAATGTCGAAGTAAAAGGATCGAAACTCAGAGCGGAGGCTAGAGATCTTGGTTTGCTTGGAAACAAATTGAGAATCTATATGATCATGAAGCTCCTAAAGGGAAGAAGTAGATGAACTAGAAATAATGGAACCGGAAGCAGAAACAGGAGGCTCATCTTCATTAAAATCTATGCCCATACCTGAATTAGGAACCAATGGTTCTAAAGGCTTTTTGCGCACCCATCTACCATCTTACCTTTTCCAGGTCCCTGAACTAATAGTATTGAAAGAGAATGTGGGAACTTGAATAAGGTGAGCCTTAGTACGAAACTCTACTCCTTTTTGCGCCTTAGCAGATGAGTGATCAACCTACTTCCACAAAGAATAGCTTGAGCAAGATTGTTGGTTACATGCTTAAAGGTCCTATACATTAGATTAAGAAATGTATCTTATCCCCTTTTAAGATACGAACCATAAGCCATAAGTCTTGTTTGGTCACGGTAGTCTGTTGTCCCTTATGAGAAACATAATTATCAGTTAAGAACTGATGGAGAACCTAAT
Organism: Combretum micranthum; assembly: GCA_024138025.1. Lineage (NCBI taxonomy): Eukaryota > Viridiplantae > Streptophyta > Magnoliopsida > Myrtales > Combretaceae > Combretum > Combretum micranthum. Next base: position 407,868 of record JAMXBD010000828.1, read on the forward strand.
ACCTAAAGGAAAGACAAGAGGAATGAAAATTGCATGGTTTACGCTAGTCAACACCTATATTAGAGACTATAAACAATTCCTCATAAAATTGAGCTCCATCAAAAGTATTTAGCATTCTAACCCCAGAAATATCAATATCTATCAAACTATAAATATCATGATGTGAGATATAAAGTTTCCTTCCATATAGATATGAGTAAAGTTGATGTCTCACAAAACTTGAACTATTAAAACCAATCTCCATTCCAACAACCAAACAGTCATCATCCTTCAGATAATTAATCAAATTACAATAAAACAATCTAATTGCCTCTTCATTATCCTCAGCCAAAAACAACATAGTATTCAAAATATTATTCAGTGCTACATCATATAACTAAGGAAAACGAAAGTACTGTAACATATCTATATTATAATTCCTACCCACATCTATAGGAAGGTCATAGAATAAGGCATTCCTATTCGAATGCTTCTTAGAGGGAAGAGGAATCTATCAAAGGTAGGTGGTGGATGTGAAGCACGTGCACGGGTTATCCTTAGAGGCATTATGGAGAAGAAATGGTAGGGAGAGAGAGAGAAGTTGGGTAATGAGAGAAAGGGGAGAGAGATAGGGAATGGGGCTATTAGAGATGGTGGGGAGGTAGTAGGGAGAGTGGTGGAGGATGTGTGTGAGTGTTTGGAAGAATATTGAGAAGTAGAAAGAGATGGATTTTAGGGTTTGAGAGAGAAAAGGGGTAGGGGAGAACGCAGGAGAAAGAAAAGAAAAAAAGAAACGAGCAAAGAGAGAGAAGAAGAGAGTTATATATGTGTCTTAAAAGATGCAAGCCAGTGAAAAATATTTAAACCAACAGAGGCTATCGAGCCTCTTGATCGACCCTCGCAAGCATACTAGTGAGCCGGTGAGTAACATATTGGTGATCCAATTACTTCTGTAGATTTTAGCAGACAAAACTTAAAACACTTTCACATGGCTTTTTCAAAACATATCATGTTTAAGCTCATTAACTTAGCTCCATAGTATTTAACACTCATCTTGCATGAGCATGCCCAAAACTCTACGCAAAGAACAAAACCGATCCTCACTTAAAGGTTTGGTAAAAATATAAGCAATTTGATTTTTGTGTTAACAAATTCCAAGCTAATATCATTATTTAGAATATGATATCTAATTTCGATATGCTTGGTTCTTGGGTGTAGGATTGGATTTTTTGTCAAATTGATAGCACTAGTGTTATCACATCGAATTGGGACATTATTATATTTGAGTCCATAGTCCTGTAAAGTTTGTTTCTTCCATAAAAATTATAACCAACAACTAGCTACCACATATTAGTCTTCAAGGGTTAAGTGCAACTGAATTTTGCTTCTTTGAATGCCAGATATTAGGGAGTTTCTAAGGAAATGACATGTGCCATTTGTGCTTTTTCGATCGAATTTACACCCAACAAAGTCACCATCGGAGTATCCAATTAGATGAAAAGTGTTAGTGATTGTTCCCTAAGCTAATTACTAGATATTGTCATTTTATATGGATATAAAGGCATTTCTATTATGTTGTTGGCATGTTTACTTTATAAAGGATCCATGAATAATTTAATTATTCTAAGAAGTCCCTAGATGCTCATTATTGTAGGAATGATAATGATTTAACTCTAGTATGAGTTTTTGCTTGATAGTCATGAGATGTCTATTTGTATAAGGATACAAATCAAACTCATAAGCACATATTAGAAGACTATATACTGAACTAACCCGCTATGAGATCACTATATGGATTAGTGTCATAAGTGGTTCTTACAACAACAATGTCAGCATATTCTTAGACTTGAAACCACCATAGGATCCAACATGAGGAACATTATGATTCGACTCAATCAAACATTGTATTTAACCAGATAATTATAAAGGTTCAGATTGAGCGTAATGTGAGTCATGTAGAGGAAGTTCAGTGATTAAGATATGATTTGTCCCTTTCATTATGGGAGAGATATCTTTGGATCCCTTGATAAGTGAAACTGAGAAATGCATGACCATAATCAAATGAATTTATACTGTGATCAATTTCATTTGTTTTGTGAGCTCACTTGAAGATTGACAAATGATAAAATTGAATGATATAAGTATGACACTATTTATGTCTTATTTCAATCTAGATATAATGTGATAAAAGGATAACGGCATAAGTTATGGGTCAAGTAGAAATCGAATCACCGATCTTCACTTAATTAGGTAAACATAATGTTTGCTAGAGGTCGCTTATGTTTTGTTCATAAAAATGGTTTTAGGTCAATGCCAACATTAAGTAAACTTATAGGGTCACACATAAAGAATGAACAAAAATGATCATAGACTAAATTTAAATAAGTCTAGCATGAATAATAAATTTATTATTAATCTTAACTTGTTAAGAATACTAAATAAATATAATTTGTTAAGAATAAAAAAATTCCTAATTAGAATAGGAATTCTTATGTTGAAAATAATTATAAATTTATTTATCCCTAATAAGATTAAGAGCATTGATGTCATTCATATTAACATTATTATAAATAAGACAAAAGAGATTTCTTTTAGGGTGAACGACATGTGTTGTCGACATTAGACCTGCAGAGAAATAAAAGAGAGAAATACGAGAGTTGTGAGTAAAATTTTCTCGATCAAATCTAGAAGTGTTCTAGATAATGTTAGCATGTGAATGATCCTTTTGAAGGAGTGTTCATTCTTATGGATACCGTAGAGGGATTGTGAATTTACAATACCTATAATCCGATCTGCCAATTGATTCAAGGTTAAGGTATAAATTCAAACTATTTGTTTTATTTTGATCTAACCAAAACACATGCATACTGAATTAGGGTTTTCTTTTTGAATTCCGCTGCAAAGGATTTGATCTTTATAAATACTAAAACTCTATAGAAACCCAATAAAAAGAAGTAAAGTTTAGATATCACAAACCAAGTTCAATAGTACCTGCAAGATACTTGAAGATGCGTTTTATTACACTCAAGTGTGATTCTTTTGAGCATGATTGAAATCGTGTACATAAGCATACTGAGAACATGGTGTCAAGTCTAAAAGTTAATAAATATAGCAAACTACCTATCATACCTCTATATAGTTTTTCACATACTTTTTTTCCATTTTCATCTTTATCAAGCCTTACACTAGTGCTCATAAGTATAGGCCTAGTTTTGTAATTGTCTATTTTAAATATTTCAAAATTCTTTGAAATATTTAGACTAATTGATGAATGTTCCATTTTTAATTTGCTTCACTTAGAGACTTAGAAAATAATTGAATTCTCCTATCATTCTCATTTCAAATTCATTCTTCATGGGCTCAATAAATTCATTTATAAACTCATGCTAGTAGTCCAAACACAATGTCATCCACATAGATTTATATAATCGATATGTTTGATTTGTGATTTTTGATAAATAATGTTGTACTAATTTTTCCTCTACAAAAACCTTTGTTTAATAAGAATTACTAAGCCTTTCACACCAAGCTAGGACTTGCTTAAGTCCATAAAGAGCTTTATTCAATTTATAAACATGATTGGGAATTCATTATTTTCAAAACCCGATGATTGCTCTACATAAACTTCTTCTTTGATGAACCATTCAAGAAAGCACTTTTGACATCTATTTAAAAAAGTGTAAAATTTTTGAAAGTGGCAAATGTCAAAATATCCCAACGACTTCTAGTCTAGCAACTAAGGTAAAGATCTCACAAAAATTTATGCCTTGTTCTTAATTATATACTTTAGCTATTAACCGAGATTTGTTCTTAGTTACTATTCCAGCTTCATTAAGTTTATTTCTATAAAGCTATTTGGTTCCAATAATCAGTCTACTACTGAGTTTGGGAACTAAGTTTTAAACTTCATTCATTGTGAATTGATTTAATTTTTCTTGCATTGTTTGTATAAAAAAACCAACTTTCAAAGCTTCTTCTACATTTTTATGCTCGGTTTGGGATAGGAAGATTAGATTACTCATATTTCTTAGGGATATCTTGTTTTATCCTATTTGAAGGTTCACCTATTATTAGATCCTTTGGTGTGGTCTTGTATATTCCATTCCTTAGAAGGTCATGACTAACTGATTCATTAAAAACATCTATTCTATTTCATTTCTTACTTCCATTTCTTTAACATAATCATTGTTTTCAAGTGAAAATTTAGAGATTACACATATATTATTCAATGATCACTTGAATAAACATGAGGCACAGTATCATCAAAAGCAACATGAATTGATTCTTCCACATCCAAGGTTCTTTTATTAAAAATTCTATAAGCTTACTAGTTAGTGAATAACCAAAGAAAACACCTTCATCACATTTAGCATCAAATTTTGCTAGTGGATCTTTTCCATTGTTCAAGATTAACATCTAGTGCCAAAAGATGAAAAGAATGTTAGGTCTTCTTCCTTTCCAAAACTCATAGGGGGTTTTCTTAAGAATCATCTAATGAAAACACCATTACATATTAGCATACGATATTAACGACTACGCCCAAAAATTTTGGTAGGCTATTTTCACACAACATTGTTCTAGCCATTTCAATAAAAGTTTTCTTTCCTTTTAGCTACTCCATTTTATTGTGGTGTTCTAGGCACTAAAAAAGTATCAATTCCAAGTTTTCTACAAAAATCATCCATTTTATAATTGTCAAATTCTCCCCCATGATCGCTTTAGATAGTTGCTATGTTAAGATCTTTTTCATCTTAGACTTTCTTACAACATCTAAAAAAGACATTATTTGATTCATCTTTAGATACTAAGAAGAAAGTCCATGTATATCTAGTGAAGACATCGAAAATAACCAAGGTATATTTTTTACACCCAAATTTAAGGTTTATGTAGGTCTAATAAGTTCATATGCAATAGTTCTAATGGCCTAAAAATGGAAACTACATCCTTAGACTTAAAGAAAGTCTTAGTTTGCCTTTTTATTTTTTTTTACATGCTTGACAAATCTTATTTTTTTGAAAATTTATTTTTGGTAAGCCTTTGACGAGGTTCTTTTTAATAAGTTTTGAAATTGCATTCATGTTTGCATGCCCCAATTTTCTACTGATAAGTCGGTACGCTTCTTTTGTACACACTACGCCAAAACACAAAAACTCAAACATATATGCACACATAGCTTAAAATATTAAAAACAAGTTTTGCTTATTAAATGTAACTTAACTAAGTTATGGAACATTTATGCAATGTATTTTCTCATCAAAACAAGATCGTAACCTTCATTGATTCAACATATAAATGGCTCTCAAAATCGAGTTTTATGAGGCTTGCAACAATTATCTCTATCATAGCCGATTCCATATTTTTTTGAATTATACTTTTAACTTCTAAGAAGTTTGTTCAAGTTCTTTTTTCCTTCGGTGAACTTCCGATAATGATAGTTTTCTTCATTTAAAAGTGGAGGCCTATTGATGGCTTATCCTTCTAGAAATTTTAGTGTATTTGACGCCATAATCTTTACTCTAAATGCGGTTAAGCACAAGAAAAATGGACTTGTTTTGATACCAAATGAAGACGCACTAGAATATACTCGAAGATTTTTTTTTTTTTTTTTGGAGAGGGTGAGTTGAATTGAGTATTTAACCTAAAACAGCCAATTAATGGATTTTGATGCAATTGATCAAATTAATCTTTGATGAACACAAATATAACAATAATATTCAATAAAAGGAATATAAAAGATATAAGAAAAGAAGATTCAAGCTCGAATATAATATGGAGTTTGGCTCGCTTCTTAATCTCCATGATCATATAAATCACACTCCAATTGAGGACTTCACACACTTTATTAATCTCAAAGATAAAAGCTCAAATAGAGCTATAAAGCAATTACAACGCTCAAGAAATAAATAATATGCTCTCTTTTGTAGTGCTCTTTCACAAATAGCAGGTACAATATTAGAGTGGTAATTTGATTTTTTCTCTTTTGATAAATTTTATAAAATAATGAACAAGAGTACAAGAGTTGAGAGAGAATCTAATGGCTCGTTTGTTTGCAAATGAAGGCACTTAAAATTTGTTTAAATCTATTGAGGAGCATATACTTATTAGCCTTTAGGAATTCAAACATCTGTTGGAGATAATGTCTAAACAAGGTCAAGCATTAAAGGAGTGTAATGGCTAGTTTTGCTCCATTGGCTTATGGATCAGTGTTGGTGCCCTTATAAGATAAAAACACATCCTTCGATGAGAAAAGGTGCGGCCTCGAAAAGGACCGCAATACAAACTGTGGAATCTTAATTTGTATTGGCTCGCCAGTGCAAGCCCCGCAAGCACAAACTCAAAGGACACATGTGTAGATTCATATTCTCTTGAGTAGATGGACTTTTTTTAATCAATTGGATATAATCTATTAGTCTTAAACAAATAAAGTGCATTAAGTATATGATTCACGTAACTTTTGTTCTCATCAAAATCATATGTAAAACTAATTAGTTTAACGTAGGTATCTACACATAATATTGCACATACTTCATTAGATTCCTAACCCCTAAAATTATATTTCACATTTGATCGCTTTAATTTGGACTTTACCTTATGATAGCTTATGATATTTACAATTATTTTATGACATATAGGTTCTAAATATAACTAAAAATCATATTCAACACATTATTGAAAATCACCATCAAAATATCTTATTTTAGTTGTGGTCTAGGAAGAAAAATTACTTTATTTGAAAGTCTTGAGGGTGAAAAGGCATTTGAGTGACACAATATGGTAGGAAATAAACTATATCAATTAATAGTTAATTCTCAATGAGTAATTTTCAAGAAATAGTAATTTCTAATGAATGGAGACTTATAAGGTTAATATCAAGAATGATACTTGAAATTTGACAAAATATGCAATTAGGTACCTAAACTCTAAAATTGATCAATTAGATTCTTGATCTCTGAAATTGTTCAATTCAGTATATAAACTTTGAAAATTGATTAATTTATACTTAAAAAAACTTTTCATAAAAGCTAATAGTACTCCGGTTAATTTTTTTTAGGTACTAAATTTATCAATTTTAAAATTTAAGTACCTAATTACATATTTTACCAAAATTTAGATATATCATTCTTGACATTATCCCAAGACTTAAATGTCTAAATGCTAGTTTAGTTCATTAAATAAATTAGGCTGTAAAGATATTATTATTATTGAAGAATGAATAAAGTTATACTAGGACTTTCATTTATCAAATTTATGTTTAAATGAGAGTATTTGGGAAAAGAATCAACTCTAATATTGATTTGCTATTCATATATTTGAGTTTAACTCATAAACGACTATTTAATATTTTTTAATAAGAAATCCTTAAAAAATCACTATCATGATGAATTAAACATTTTAGTAACTTTTTTATAATGAATTAGGCTGTATTAGAAGAAAGTTTAAAAAAAAAAAAAAAACTACATAGTATCATCGAGAAAGAAGGAATTGGTTTAATCTTTGACATAATCCGTAAAATCACTATCTGTGGGGCCAATTGGCACTTCAAATTCTTATACCTTGGCTATGTCAATTATATTATAGTTGAAACCAGTTTCAACTCAGAAGTATAAATGAAACATGTGGATCTACTAATAAGGTACTAAAAAAAAAAAAGGCAAAAATGGAATTTCGAAAACGATGTGCAACCCCACCAAATGGCCATGCTACATGCTTGATTACTTTTCATCTACTCATACGCCGGTGATCCTGGAGCATACCACTACCATATAAAAGTACAAAATCCGGCTACGCTTATCATCAGAAGTTCGTTAAATTAAGAGTCGTGAATTGATAAATTTTGAATAGAACACATTTACAGTTTTTCATGGTTTTAACATTTCTTAATTATGGTAATTGCCTTATAGCTTATTGATATCTGGTCCAACTCTTAATCTTTGGGTGCCGGGTTCCATTCTTGACGTTGTAATGACTCTAATTACCGTATTAATGTAACCACTGAATAAAAAAAAATATTTCTCAATTATTTTTGGGCTGGAGATAATTAAGTTACTTTTCCTTTTCTCAATAGACATTTATGATTTTTTTTTCTTCGTCTCTCTCTTTGTCAACTTTTTTCTTTCACAAAAATTCATTTATCATAAATTATATTTAAATAAATAAATTATTATAAACAACTATTTTTTATTTAGTACACCACAAATGATAATCATAATGTTCATATTATAAATGTTTTGATTTTATCACATAAAGCATTATTTCACAATAACTAATGAAATTAAATTAATTTATCGTAAAATTATATTTAACTAAATAAATTCTTATCAAATTTTTTTTTTTTTTGTGTTTGTGTACGCTAATAATAATAACTATATTATTCATATTATAAATATCCTTATTTTTTCACATAAAACATTTTTAAATAACACTAATTATATCATGCATTAACTTGACTTTTTTACAATTAATTTTCAAATAATATATATACAATATTTTACCAAATACGGTAAATATCCTTAGTTATTTCTTAGATGATTTTTTCATACTTATTAATTCAGAAAATATGACAATAAAATCATTAATGAAATTCTTATATGTGTGTGTGTGTGTATATAAGATGTGATATGATTATAACAGTAAGCAAATATATATAGATAATTCCAATATTAACTTAATTAACATCTAGACCCTCAATCTTATCATCATGTGTCTACCCCTATAAGTAACATTCTTATTAAATCAAGCAATACCATTAATAACAAAAGTGTTTATTTATTTATCTTTTCTTTTTAATCTTTTAACCAAGATGAAATATAGCAAATCAAAAGTGGAGATTTAACAAATAAAGAGGGAAGAATAGAATCCTAATTCAAGAAAAAATTCACTTTAGTAACCACCATTGTCGCCATCATATGTACCTAAATGTAGTGTGTATCACATGAAATAATTTATTGGGTTTAAGTATAACTTATTATGCATGTGAATATATAACACGCACATAGTAATAAAATCTCAACACATGGTAATGGAATAAGTAATTTAAAAAAGATATTTATGGTCAGTAATTAAAAAAAAAAAAAGATATTTATGGTTTGCACAATCAATTATTTTATAATTTTATTATTATTTACATATCCCATATATATAATATATATATTTATAAAGCACATGATAAATAATATCCTCTAACTAATCGGATCTTTCTCCAAAGGACATATCGTCACTATAGCATAAACTGCTAACCCGACCACCTTTTTAATTGTATCTCGAGCTACATACCATATTAAAATAATTTAACGCAGTGTTTGGATGCGATGAAAAGGTAAGGAAACTCACGGAAAGAAAGGAAAAGTAGTGGAAACGGACAGAAAATATGTGTTTGGATGCAGCGGACATTGGTGGAAATGAAATGAAATTTCACCACTTTTGTTTCCTTCGTTTTCTCTCAAAAAAGGGGTGGAATCCAGTGAAAAATATCAACGGCGTGTTAAATTTTCCTTTATCTCCTAAGTAAAGAAATGATTAAAATCAAATACGGATGTAATTTTATGAATCACTAACTCTATCTCTCTTCTTTTTCTTCCATCTCCTTTATAATTTACCAAATATAAATAAACTTTCTATTCATTTTTATTTCTAGTTATTTCCACTTTCAGTCTTTTTTCTGCCCATTTTTGTCCCTTTCTATTGTTAATAAAGTTCCCCAACGCTGTATAAAGAGAATTGCTCTTTCAACTCCACCAATACTCTTAAAATGGGATTGAGAAGCAAAAACCTCCGTCGGAACAGAAATGGTAAATGTTTGAAACATCTAACTAAGTCTGACCACCACCAAGATATAGCTTTATACGTTTCGCAATTTTGAGATTCAAGAGGCCATTTTGATACTTTTCATGGAGTAATTATGATTTTTCCAACTTCAATAAGTTATATATTTTTTATTATGATTTTTCCTTCTAGATAAGTTATATAATCTTTTACTTGATAATAAGAAAAACAAGTAATCATTATGAAAATATGAACTATACAAGAAAGACACTTTAGAAGGCAATAATATGAAAGTTCTTGTAAAAAGTTTGGAGGTTAAATGATACATACAATAAAATCTCAACATATTTAGGGGACATATTTTGCTCATATAAATATACATTGTATGTGAGAATAAATATTGTTTCATTTATCATTTGTAGATGGGTGGATCCAGTTGCAATGATTACGTGTGTGTAATGTTTAGCTTATGCTACATGCGACTTCAAAGGAGTGACTTGGCAATGATAGGTAATGATAACTTAGGAAGATATGAAAAGGAGAAGAAGTAAGTAATCTCAGGGGACTCAAATGTACATATGGCAGTGGAGGGGGTCTGTAGCATCAACCCCATAGTTCTTAGAGAAAGGCAATATACATTCTTTGTCCAATCTCATTTGATCTCCAAGATCTCTATTTGACAATATGACAACGTTTCTTTGAATTTTCTAAATCTCCCAAATGAAGAGGACCCCTGGGGTAATTACAATGTCTTGCTATTGACAACATACATCAGATCGCATGGTGTGTTAATTGCTTTGATGAGTATTTCTTCTAATGGATCCTTCCATATGCTTATATTGAGTTTAAGCCCATAGAGAGTTTCTTGTAAGTGCATGAGCTTCTCTGAAAAAGGCTTAGAACGGGTGGACCAATTCAATAATTTTTACTTCAAGTCTATCATACCAAATCTCTCATAAGTTATCCCAAAATATGGACTGCACTCTTCAGACCCTATCACTTAGCCCAAGAGTCAAATTTAGATATTTTATATAATTAAACTAGCCCTCTACATCATTCAACTGAACCAATGAAAAATAGTAGTGAAGTGTTGCAAATTATAATAATTTAGAAGTATGGTCTTTATACATTTGATGTGAAAACCATTTTTCATTTCATTTTATATATTTATTTATTTTATAGATACATTGTATGAAACAACTTTTTGAGTGGTATTACATTTTCAACTAGTATATTATTCTGAAACTAAAATTAAAAACCGTCTGATCCATGTTTTATTTAAGAATTGTGTTGGCAGATAAACTATAACTATAAGCGTTTCCATAAACTAAATGTGAATCCTGAAACGAATTGATGGAGTTGACCAAACAGAAACAATATTAATCTATCTGCCTTTTACCCTCCCTCAACCAATATCTCAAGCTAACTTTCCCCCTAGATCAGCCGGCTAGGGCCTTGTTTGCTTCTGATGATTCTAATTACTCATTCCACTAAAAATTGTCTCTTTCAAATTGATCTATTTGAAGTGACAAAACTTCGTCTGGGTCGATATAAGTCAATAAAAACGACAAAGACAAGCTGAAAATTTGTGCTTCTAGATAATCGCATTAGCCATCAATAATATATATTTATCATAGTCACGTGGGACATGAAATTTGAATTTCCAACTCTTTGTGTCATGGTAGTCCAAAGTCCATATACGTAACATCTCAGTTCATTGTCTTTTGCAAGCCTACCTGTGACAATAGTCAGAATCACATTAGTTAGCTCAAGCTTCTTTTTTTTTTTTTTTTTTTTCTGTTAATTACAATAGGGGAAAGAGGGGATTCAAACGTGAAACATTTTATTTGAAAGACCAGTAGTAATATCATTAAACTATAAGTTCATCGGTTTAGGCAATATTCTTTTACTAAGCTCAAACATATCTTTTCAAGTATTATTTTATATATCTAGATAAATGTTTTGTGAGATTGCATAATAAGGACAAGATTGATTAGAAACAACCATCAATAATTAATAAAAGCTTAATTATACTAATATCTTATTGAAGAACATTGAATGCTGGTAGTTTTTATCTTGATGCTCATAAAGTAAAGTCTGCTCTTTTCTTTATCCGCATCCAAAAAGTATACCGACCGCGGTGAACCACTAGAGTCCTCTTGTTTTTCCTATTCCAATCATTTTCTGTAGAGTAGAAGAAACTAACACAAGTAAATACATCTTTCTCCCTTCTCTTTACCTATTTCTTTTCCTAATGGAATTCCATCAATTTTTCTGTTAAAATCAAGTTGAATTCTCCTTACATTTAACCTCTCAATGTCTATAAATTCCTATGGTCCTATCAAGCTCTAACATAGGCAATTGACGAATTTGAGGAAAGGTTAGTACATGGAAGTGGAAGATCGTTTCTAAAGCATTGTCAGTGAGTACGATTGCTACTCCAAGTTTGAAAAATATGTAAAATTTTCTGATATTTGTGATGTTGGCAATTGTTAATATGACACGATAACACAAGATATAACACGGCAATTAAAAACATAATTATAGAGAAAAAATCCAAGACACAACACAAGATACAATACAAAAATAAAATTATGATTCAAACAAACACTTATATCTTATAACTTAATTATTTGTAATTTATAATCAATTTCATATAATTTTAGCATTTACACAAATTGGACACAAAATAAAGGTCCGAACTTGATCCATCAACACAAATTGCCAGGGCTAAATATTTATGTCTTTGAAGGAGACGGTGTGAATGGGAGAATTGTGAATCTGTGGTGTATGTGTGTGTGGAAGTGCCATGAAAGGGTATACTGACATATTTCTCTCTTGTTTTCTTACCATGGGTTTGAGATTATTATATAATTTAGGGTTGACTCAATTGATTTAAAGAGTTAAATTAGGGATTGATGGATGATGGAATCGAAGTTGTATAAATTGGCAATTTAATGCCCTTGGAAATTGAGATTATCTAAAATTTGCATTTTCTTTTAAATTAAAAGAAAAAAAAATACCATCATGATAGATAATTGAGGTTGTGAAGGTAGAAGATGACATTATAAGATGAATTTAGGAGAAGAGTTAAAAGGGTTAGTTTAGGTAGTTTCTGATTTGGGGTCAATTAGGGGGACCGAGGTTGATTGTATTACAGCCCTGCTTAATTGAGGTTTTTGTCCCCCACACCCAAAACAGTCAACGCGTCCTTTCAATTAACCTTATTTTCTTCAAAGTCGACCAACTTATCTCATAGTAGGTCATAAATGATCCTATTCAAGTCTTAAACATCTAATGAAGCAAAAACCAATCTTGAAATATGTTGCTATTAATTTACAATACAATCAAGTAGTTCACAATTTGTGATATTATATACATGTGGGTGTATGTGTGGGTAGCTCACGGTTTTATTAACTTGGTGGATTCTGGGTTCCTAAATCACTACCAATAATCTAGCCAATTTTTCAAAAAGATTACATTTGCACGCAGGAAAGGAAAATATAAAAAATTAACCCTTACATCAAGTGTGTGGTGAAATATAGTTGCTAATGGCACTATTATGGATAATTTTGCCATATCTTTTAGCACATTGTTTTAAAAAACTTTAGTTATTTGAATTAGCCTCTGCCTTTTTGCTACACCACTAAAATTCAATGACCCTATGATGAATTTCAATTGTCCTTCACTTGTATGTGCTGTTGTAGAGGTTAATATATATGTGCATTTGGATTAGTAGTGATATAGAATTTTATATTTTTTTTTATTACCCAGTTGAATTTGAGTATAACAAAATACTATTCTTTTTACATTAAAATCAGTCATGGTGTGGATGAATACTTCATTTAAAGCAGTACAGGTAAAGCTTTGTTGTTAATCATACTTCTTTTGTTGGATTCCCTCCATCTAAGAATGTTATGGGACTGGTGTAACGGGATTAAAAAAATTTTATAACTTCAAAGTGGGTAAATCGTATTCAACTCCCTCTTATTTTTTATGCTTTCTTTCACATAAATTTTGTGCTATATTATTTTCGTTACTTGTTCATTTCCATATAATTGTTTTTCTCTATGATCTGTAATCTAAAACTTACATTTGATCTTCATATAGAAGGTTTAGCTCAATCAACACAATAAATTTTATAACTTCATCAATTATTATATATAGTTTTAGAGTGCACTAGTGCGACTACCTGCATCACATGCAATCAATGTAAAAATTTACAAATGTTTAAAAGGTATTCGACAAATTTAAAATGATGTTGAGGGAAACCTAGGATGGGTAACATGAAATCAATGTAAAGATTTACAGTTGTTTTAAAGGTCTTCGACAAGTTTGAAATGACGTTGAGAGAAACATGTGATGGGTAAAAACTAGATCGGTAACAAAATATAATTTGATATTTCTACCATCATATTAACAAAATCATTAAAAATGGTCACAAATACTCTTACATGTTAAAAATTCCACAACACCACACACCCCACACCCACCCCCCCCCCCCCCCCCCCCCCCCAAAAAAAAAAAAAAAAAAAAAACAATCACACACACACAAAACCAAACCCAAAAAAAGTAAAAAAAAAACAAGAAACTTCATTCATTGATAAAACAAAATAAGTGCAAAATAACCAAATGAACAACAAGAAATGGGAGTAACAAACTCTAACCAATAAGATAACATCTCTTGCATTAAAAGACTATAAAAAAACCTTTGAACACAAAAATTTCTACCATGAGAACAAAGATCCAATACTCTAACTGAAGAAAATACCCACATAGGATAAAGCACTAAAAAGAACAAAATAAAAAAATACAAAGACCGAAATTAAGGAAACTTCTGATGGAAAAAGATAGCTCCTTTTTCACTTTAAGAACTCTCTTAGTTCGATACCTTAAAGTGCTACACTGAAATTTTGAATCCTTTGACACTCTTGTTAGTACTAACTTCAAAATCTTCTAAAAAGAAGCTCACTGCAATTTCTGTAGTGATATCTCAATTTTCTCTATTCCTTTATTCATAAAGTACATTAGGTATATAAAAATGACTATAACAAAGTTTCATTATCCGCATTAATAGCTACTCTAGCATGAATGTTTTTATGCTGTTCTAACGATTTAATAATTATCTAGAGCTGAATAATAAATAGACCATAAACTTAGACTAAACTACTCAAAACATGAGAAGAGAATGTTCCTTAAAATGTGTTAAGGGCAAACCAAATGCCTATACGTTTAATTTTTGGCAATTTAATGTTTCATCTTTAAATTTTGGAATATTAGTACTTGTACTTTCAAAGTATGTGCGATTCATTATCTTTATTAAATAATAGTTAACAGACATTTATTTTAATTATAACATAATGGTAGACACTTAGACAAAAATTGTCAAAATCTAAATATGTAGTATTACACTAGCACAAATTGATAAAAATTGAAAGTATAGATACTTGACTTGCTATTATTCTATAAAAAAAATAATTTATAAAATATTATTTGATGGAGACAATGAATTGCACATATTTTCAAAGTACAAGTACTAGTACTAATACTAGTACTAATTATCAAAATTTAAAAATGAGATACCTAAATACCAAAAATTAAATGTATAAACACCTGGTCTGCCATTATCCCTCTTTAAAACCAAAACCTTGGAATATGGTAATCCCTTCATAAGAAGTATGAATTAGCTTTATGAGAAACCAAAGGGATGTTGCAATCATGCCATAGATATATACATATATTCTTTAGTGAACGAAGATAAGCATATGCATTTATATAATCATTATAAATTGAGTTTGTATGCAGTTATATATCCTTTGTTTTATTATTACATTAGGTATGAATTTTTGGAGAGAGAAATGAGTTTTGTGTTTAGGTTTTTAGAGATAGATAGGTAACTTATAGAGGAAGATTACATGAGAAACTTAAGTCTTGAAAGAGTGACTTGTGGAAGAAGATAAAGAGAGTGGCAAAGGTTTAGGAAACTTGTTGATGAAGAAATGAGAGATAAAAAAAAAAATCAAGATTTATGTAAAATTAGCTAATGAGTTAAGTTAATTACTAGATTACTCTTAGTTTGTCATGTAGACTTTAGCTTCTTATTTAATTAAATTTACTTATAATTCTGTTCAATTACATGTAGTTGTTATGCTTAACACTTTAAGTATTTATTCACTTATAATTATATAAATTGATATTTATTATTAAATTAATTCTTGTTAAATTAATATTTATATTTAACTTGTTATTTAACATAAACTACTTAACTAAAAATTAAAATTCCATGTTAATTATTATTATTATTCTGATTTAATCTTAGTTAAATTTTAGAGATATTTCATCATTCCTTCCTTAAAAGAAATTTTGTCCTTGAAGTTTACTTAGAAGTCAACATTTCATATTAAATTTTAAATGTTATTATTATTATTCATCTTTATATCTCTCTATCCCATGTTTTGCGAATTTTAGTATTTCTTTAACTTTATAAAGTCGATATATCATACAATTTAGCAAATCTATAACATTAGGAACTAGTCTAGCAATTTCAAAACTTTTCACTTACTTAACTTGACAGGACTCACACTTGACAAAGATGACTCGACTCGACTCGACTCGACTCGACTTAAGATGACACATTTTGACATGACATCAAACTAACAAGACATAATAACTTAACAAAAGAAAGTTGTGGATTCATCACTCCATTCTTTTTTATATACATATGCCAACGTGCGTATGAAACATGTCAACATTTAAATTGCATGTTAAAATTGAGTTTGATATAATTCTACAAATAAATACATAACTTTTTAGTTGATTTGTTAATTACATGCAATGATTATATAGATTTGGTTATATAATTTTATCAGATATTGTTATTTCCAAAACTTTAATAAGGTTTTCTTCAGGGATAGATGCAGGATGATGCGCCGGAGGAACCAAACCTTAATCAAGTTAATATTATAATTATCAATACATGTTTACTTGCTATTAAAATTATATTATATCTTATATATATGTGTGTATATATATAATTTTCATTAATGATTTCACGATGACATTTTCTAAAATTTCATAAGTATAAAAAATACATTTAATAAATAATTAAAGGTAATTAATGTATTTTGTAAGAGATATGCTAATGATGTGCCATAAGCCATCAAGATATTGTTGTCATTTATACTTTTATCCTTATTTATGAAAAGAGCCATTTAGTTTATCACGTTATTATTGGTCTTTTAACGTGATAAAAGGATTCCTTAAATAGTTTGTTTTCTTTATGTCATTATAGTGCATAGATTAATAATAAAATCATAAGGTGATAAAAATACTATTTTAAATTATCCCTAGTCACTCATTATATCGAACGGTAATGAATTAAGACTAGTATGTTGGCTTATTAATGATCGTGTTTTACTAATCATGGATATGAGATATCGAGTAAGCACATGGATGCATGTAGGAGTATATTGCATTAATTCAACCCACAATGAGTTCCATATGAATCTATGTTATGAGTATTTTGCCTCATAGTGTTATTCTGGTCTTTTGACTTGATGATACCATGGATCTCTACATAGTGATTTCCATGTTTTGACTTAGTTCATCATCATCTTTAGCTAGATAATTATAAGGTTGTGATTGAATATGGAACAAATTACGTGGAGGGATATAAGTGCTCATGGAGGAATTTGTCTCTCTCATTAATTTGAGAGAGATATCTTATAGGCCCTCTTGAAGAATGAGACTAAGAAAAATATATGGCCGTACTCAAACGAATTAATAATAAGTTATCAATGACATTTGGTTAAGTCGGTCAAACTTTAGGATCAAGAAATTAAACAATATATGAGTGACATGATCCATGCCTCATGTTTAATCATCAGATATCATGTGACAAACATACTAAATAATTAATTGTTTAATAAGTAAAGTTGGATCATTTACTTTATTTAATTTGGATTGGCATAATGTTTTGTTAGAGGCCACTTATGTCTTGTGACTGAAAAAGAGTTTTGGGCCTATTGCCAACATTAAGTGAACCTACAAGGTCGCGTACAAAAAATGAACCAAATGGGCTATTGGCTTAATTTAAGGGGAAAATGCAAAACACCCCATAAACTTTAGAGATGGTATGAATCAACCTCTTGAAGTTTAAAAAAGTGTGCCTTTTTACCCCTTGAACTTTAAAATGTGTCATTTTTTTCCTATCATTTTTGTTCGTACATTTTCCATACATTTTTTTGTACAAAAGTACACCTAGAATAGTAAAATTTTTGTATTTTTTGGTAGAAAAATACAAAATTTCCTTATTTACAAATTATTTATATTTTAAGGGCTCAAAAGTCATACTTTTGAAGTTCATGGGGTCAATCCGCGCCGTACCTAAAGTTTAAGGGGGTGTTTTTGCATTTTACCCTCAATTTAAATAAGTCTAATAGAATTATCTAATTATTTATTACTCTTCATCTGCATTATTTTGAAGAGGATGATAAAAATGGAAAGTATCTTTTAAAATAGGAAACCCTTATTAGATTAGGAATCCTTATAGTGTCAATATCCTTTTTTAGAAATGATATTATTATCACTATATAAAGAGGCTTATAAATTCGTGTTTTAAGGTTATCTAACATAGGCCGTCAACATTAGATTTGCAGAGAAATTCTACTCACCCAAAATTAGAGAGAAAGCACAAGAGATCATGTGAGAAAATTCATACACTGATTTATAACGATTTTAGAGATTGCTAGCACACTAGCTCCCATTTCTAGTGTGTTCATTTGAATTGATGCCTTAGAGGGTATTCATGATATCATAGCACTTGTCGATCTGCCTCATTGACGTACTTGAAAACCATAAGAGGTAAATTCTCATCCTTTTTGATTTAATAGAACCTCATGGATCCTACGAGACTTTAGGGTATTTTTTTTAATTCCATTGCAAATTTTATGATACAAATCCCTAAAACTCAACAATATATACATTACTTAAAAATTACTTATTAATTAAAAATTGTAGAGTTGATACATGAAATCTCAAATTACATAAAGTCAAAATATTTATAATATGGACAATATAATTATTTATGATACACAAAAAATAAAAAATAATTGTTCACAAGAATTCAGTTAGTTAAATATAACTTCATGATAAATGAATTTAATTATATTAGTTATTATGAAAGAGAAAAGTTATAAAGAAAAAGAAAGAGAGAGAGAGTAATAAGTAATAGATGCATGTTGAAAAAATAAAACTACATCAATGTGATCTAAACCCATAACCTCATGGACACAAAGCCATTCACTTAACTACTGGATTATAGTTATTTTCATATCATTGTTTGCTCTTTATAATATATAAATAATATATTGAATTTTTTCTTTTTTTACAAAATTTCAAAAAACTATTTTTTTTCAATGTCTTGGGTGGATTAAAGCCCCCATCATCTCCCTGGTTTTCTTAATCTAAAATTGGTTAGGAACTCCCTTTGTCAAATATAGCCTATGTGTATAACCTTATGTATTATGCATGGTAGAATTGTTGATACTTTAAACCCTATTTGGGGCATGACAATGATTAGCCTTTCAAATGTTTGCTTGTAGTTGGAGAATTTTGAGGAAATTTTAAAGGAAAAAGATTTATAAAATAAGAAAGCAAAGGAATTGACAGATTTGTAATAAGGTAACACGATTTCCATATTCAATATTCAATCTTTATGCAAAATTTGTTAAGATGGGTGTTTAGGTTTTGAAGAAGGATTGGATCTGGATCATTTGTTGTGTTTTTAACATTGCGAACGAAGCAAATTGGCGCTTTATAAAAATACGTGAAAACCCTGTGTTTGGTCCTATACGACTTTGTACACGGCCTATGTAGCAGGTCATGTATGATGGTGCTTACGTTTTACTCTCTTTTAACAATTTGCACAACCTTCCTACACACCCCGTATAGAAGGTTGTATACGATAAGTTCTTCTAAAACTTGATACATCGTTCTCAAAAATACTTGAAACTTATTCAATTAATTTCTTTAAGGTTTGTCATTACCCTAAAAACTCGAGGCTTTGTTTCCATCAAATAATTACTATTTTTTCTTTTTTTGTTACAATTTAATATGCAAATATCTTATATAAATACTTACTTTAACATTAGAGTAAGAGAGAGGAGTCTAGAGAATGTTATTTTAGAATAAGTGGAGAAATGTAAAAGAGTCTAAATACCTTTATATGTTGCAAATCCAAGTTAGAGTTTTCTAGCAATTGGACTATGTTAATTCAACTATCCAAGTATGTGTATACTATGTATGTGCTTGTGTTTATCTAGGATAGAAATTAAAACTGACTTAAGAACTATTTGATATTAATTATGCGTGTATTGTTTATACGTGGTTTCTGATAATAAGGGGAGAGTATCGATGCTATTTTCGAGGCATCTCGATGATCCATGTGTAACGGTGTCTTGAGTGAAGTTGTACATGGAAATGATCTAGGTAGATCTATGGTGTATTAGTGTCGTAGTTATACGGGAGTACCCACTAACCAATATATACATATATATATATAATTAAATATTTACGTGTGTCTCGAGATATTGAGTTATCCTTTTGTTGGATGTTGGACTTAAAGTTACAATAATTAAATAGTGTGCGTTCCATTTATGTGATGATGATGCATGTGAGTTTGCCATTGTTTGTACATGTGCATGTGTTTGTTGGTATATCGTACTAGACTCCGACTCATCCTTTTATCTTTTGCAGGTACAAATGGAACCCTTATGACCTTTGAATTATCTTGATATGATTTATCATGGACTATAAGGAGGATATTAGTGGTGAGGAATACTCAGCAGACATTTAGACATGATTTGTTCGATTACAGGAGATAGAAACTCCTATTATGTTAGGTGGTTATTATTCATGTATTCTTGTATCAAGTTAGTGTGTTAAGGCATGGACCCACCTATTAGTTTATATGTATGTGTATATTTAGATGGACTCTATGAGCCATCCTTTTATATCTATGTGTAGGAAGTATGAATTTCTGCAGTAGTTGTAATGAAGTACTTATATTGTGACTGTAGATTTGAAGAATTAATTTGTGTGTTGAAAGTGTAAGTGGTATATATTGTGATTGTTAGCAAGTTCTAAACCTTTGCATATCTATACATTATATGGACACGTGATGGGTTGTAAGTGCTCTTAAGTTCAGGACATTACAATATTAATATCCATTCTCTACTTATATGGATGTGTAGTGTATCATATTCATTGAATCTTTTTTTCTTAGTTGTGCTCCGTTGATAAACTATCATTGCGAATAAAGCATGAGAAATTATTATGAAATGTTGTCATGCTTTTGTTATCTAGTTCCTAGGTCTATAATCAATCGCAATAGGGAGGTTAAGGGTCAAACTATTAAAAAGAATCCCTGGGTTCAGCATTAGACTGAATCCGCTTTTGGTTTGATGATATTGATTATTAAATTTATACCTTTAAATTGTGACTTGCTATATCCTAATATGTTGCATAATCATTAAGTCGTATGTAAATTGTCTACATACTGTTCTTATTGGATAGCAAATATATTTAGCTAGACATCATCGCCTACCCGTCAATGGCACTTGGTTGAAACCATTTTGCTTGTTAATAATTTATATTAAAGAAGAGAAGAACAGTGTACATGATCTTGTATATGTCACTGTTTGTCCATATGTGGATATAACGTTAAATATAGCAACGATCATTCATATATCCTGCCAATTAATACTGATTAGGACGAGAAACAGCAAGGAGCATGTACGCTTGTACCAAGTATTTTTGAGGGTATACTCACTAATCAGTTTTCGTGTCGACATGTATATATTCAATTACTAGGTTTCAGGTTTCGACGATCCTCTATTTTGCAAACTTTGAAGCCGTTCTTATGTAAGATTAATTACAGAATGTCTATTTCCAAGTTAAAGTTTTCTTGTCATCACGTGATGTTTGATGAAGCCATGGATGTGCTACTTGTGGGGTTGCAAACATGTCGAGTCGAGCTGAGATGAGCCGAGCCGAGCCGAGCCAAGCTAAGCTTTTAAAGGCTCGGGCTCGAGCATGGTTTATTTAAAATTTAGCGAGCTCGAACTTGAATCGAGCTACAAGTTCGAGCTTTTTATCGAGCTTGAAATTAAGGGTCGGACTTAGCTCATTTAGTTAAATGAGTCTAAGTTTGAGCTTGAGCTCGGCTTGTTTATCAAACGAGCTTAAGTTGAGCCAAGTTTTTTATCAAGTCTAATGAGCTTTTATCGAGTTTGAAATTTAAGTTTAAGCTCAACTTATTTAGATTGCTCGTTTTCTATTTTTAAAACCTAAAATATAATATATAATTGTTTTTATAATATCTATATATAATTATTAAATAGAAATTAGTTTTTATTATTTTTATTATGTAGTAATAAATAATATATCAATCATAAAAAATTTTACAAATCTGTTAACGAGCTTATTAATGAGCCTGTTAGCGAGCCTACTCACGAGCTTGTTCATTAGCTTGAACGAGCTTGTTTACGAGCTAGTTGAGAGCCTAAATCAAAACTCGGGCTCGACTCTTTTACTAATCAAGCTCGAATCAAGTCGAACCTGAAATGAGCCGAGCTCGAATAGCTCACAAATAATTCTGCTTGTTTGTAGTCCCAGCTGTTTAAATATAATTGCGAGAGGTTGTTTGATTATAATTTGATGTCATTTTTTGCTAGCTAATTGTCATATTTGATATATAATTTTTATTTATATTTATAATTGACCATAAGAAATTTAAAAGTTAATTTGACACATAAACTTGAATTTTTTTAATTAATTCGGAACTCTTTTTTAAAATTATTCACCAAAGTAAGCTTTAATTGAAATTAATTACTAAAATAATCTACATAATTGGCATGCTGTTTGCAAATAAACTTGCATGTTCCCAACATGAGCTGTATTTAACACTAAACTCATTTTTTCAAGATGCAATTTTAGTGATTTAGTTTAATAATTAATTTCTTACCAATCCTATTTTAGTAATTTTTTCTAAGAAAAATCAAATTGACCTTTCCTTCCCTAAACTTTACCTATTTTGTAATTAACTATCTCAATTTTACATAAATTTAAAATTTAATTACTTGAGCTTTATACATACTTGCAATTAATTATCCATTTAGTTATTGTAAATAAACTCAAAAAATTTATAAGTAATAAATTAATACTATTATTTTTATATAATTAGTTATACAAATTAATAAAATTTAGATACCAAATATAACATTTATCTATTTTTTTTTTTTTTAATCTTGAAACCTATATTCGAGTTTGGCATTAACAAGTGATAGTCAAACATCAGAAGCAAATTTACGAGTTGCGATCATAGGATCAAGTTTGACGGAAAGATTATATAAAGACAGGAAAATAATGGAGAAGAGAGGAAGTGTCGCGGTCCATATACGTAATCTTCTAAAAACCCAGTCCCCATTCCTACAATTATTTGACAACGAAACCATTACACGCGTAAACCCAAACGTCTGTTTCGGTGATTAGAACATCAATCTGATTTGCTTCAACAACGTCAGATTCCAATTTCATGAAAAGCTTTCAAATTTCTCGATGAACTGTCCAAACGGTACACCTATGTGAAAGAAAAGAGAAGAAAAATTATTATAGGCGTAGGCATGATATTATACTATGAAAATTACGTGTTCCTGCAGGCTACAAAACCGGCTATAAAGGGGATCTTTTTGTCCACCCACCACACCAACTCATCAAACGTACTGCTTTTTCAACGATGTTCTGTCTACCTACTCGTCAAACCACACTCGGCGGCGGCCTATCAGCCTTAGATCTTTTAAAATATATTCATACTATGATCGCGTCCCCCTTGTATGGATCTGGGATTCTGTGGCACGGGCGTCTAATGGAATCCTGACTGCCTGAGCATGGTTTTGGACAAAAGGTTAAACTTCAAATGTTTAGCTAGGACATGAAATTATTTAAGTTACAACACTGGATCGTTTTTGTATTTTCTTTTTTCGTTTTTATAAAGATTGTTTATCAAAAAACAGATTTAAATGAAAACAGATATTTTTACTTATAAATAGATAAAATACAGATAAATTATAAATGAAAATAAGATAATTCAACACTTGTTGGAACTATAACGAGAGGTTCACTTTTATTATTCTCTTTTATTCCCATACGCTTACATTTGTGGATATGTGATAGCTATTCCATTATATTATTACTGAAAATGAAAAATAGGGATTCATATCAAAGTGTCGTGATCAGCTTTAATTTGGTTGTTGGTCTTACTTTAACCTCCTTTCGAATGACAACCAAACTAAACTACCACCATAACCTAGCTCACAGTTATTGTCGGCAACACCAAGCTTACCACTTCCATAGTGATAGTAATAATATTATAAATTATAGTGAGATATAAATAGTGATTTTAATAGATATTAATGAATATACAAAAATTAAAATATTATGATATTGTAATACTGCATGAATAAATAACAATGTCATGATAAATAAAATAATTTTACAGTGCAATTAAAAAAAATGTTATATATCTTAATAAACCTAAATTGTAATGTATTAATAACTTTTAATTACATATAATGCATATTTATTTAAAATTGTAATATTTATTTCATATAGACATATATTTATGTATAAATTCATAGCGAAAACATGCTATCATTCATTTATATTATATTATAACAAAACAAACTAATAATGTTATGCAGTTTCAAAGTGTGAAACTAAATTAGAGCTTACAGAATTGACTAGTTATTAAGTGCAACATTCAGCCAAACTATGTTATGATAATATAATCATAAAATGATGAACACCTAAAAAATCCATATAAAAGCATTAGTTTTCAATTCAATACATAGCAAATGAAAAATATATGTAACATGTCTTTGCCAGAGTCGAATAAAGGAATTGAAAGGAAGGAGTCGAGAGAGAGGAACCGAGATATTGCATAGAGGAAGAGAAGAATATAGCACACAGAATAAATTTAGGGGTATACACAGATGTATTATAAAATATAACACATTTAGTAAATATCACACATATTATATTATATTATGCTTGACTTATAATTTTTATAATTATTCACTAATAATAATGTGCAATTTTTTTTTGGTACATGAAACTGAATTTTTATTTTAATTTTAGGTCTTTAGTATTCTTTGCTATGACATTTAATATATATATATATAGTATGTATTTATGTATGTATGTATATAGTCTACATCTAGATTTATGAAATATGAAAAATTCAATTGCAGTAACATGAAAATTACAAAACAATCCATCTATACAAACCAGAAACATAAACTGAGTCCTTACAATCTAGATTAACTACAGCCAAATATCAAAGTCAAGAAAAAACATAAATGAAAAACCCAAATATCAGAAGCAAAGAAACAAATCTCAACATGCCTAATGTCTTTGAGACTAACATTGTTGGGCACGGGCCAATTCAGTAGATGAGGTCATTTGAGATGCTATGGCCAAAGAAGTGGAAGACAATGTCAAAATAGTAAACGAAAGGCCCGGTGAGGTACTAATATATGCGATGCAAAAGCAAACTGGGATGAACTCTGTCCAAGCGGTAGAGGAGGAAACTAGGATAAATCCGGACCTGGCAATGGAATTGCACCTGGAAATAGGTACATGCCAAAGAGGGGTGGCTGCAATGAGTACTAACTAGAAGGTGTCCCTCATGCCCATGATGCGAAACTTGATGTATGGGGTTGGCCTTGCAGTTGCCGCTATGTGGAGCTGCATGAGGACCCGGCTAACGGATCGACTGGTGCCTCATAAAATCGAATGGCTAGCTCGTCATCCCCTTGATAAATGTATATTTTATACACATTTATCTTACATTTATCTCACAGTTGAATATTTGTGTGCTTTTAAAGTAAAATTCTATTATAATTAGATAAATTTATGGTCTTAGATCAATTGTACTAAAAAGTCCAAAAAGCTGTCATAAAAGAATAAAAAAAGGGCTTTAATTGGCATTAATGTGTTACTAGTTTTTATTTTTGATTTTATGCCATCCAAAACATGAACTTTCTGCTTCTGTGATAAGAGAAACATAGTTCTTATAGCAGAATGTTGTTCATATGTCAGACTGAGCTACTATTCATTCACCAATCCCTATAACCAGCGATAAAGTAGCAAGCATTGAGTGCCCCTAGAGCTTTACTGGAGCGCCACCAGCCTGCATCTGATCTGTCATCACGAGCGCCCAGCTAGTGCACATTGAGCGCCCCAATACGAGATCTAATCATCGACCTGCACCTCGTCGAGACACAAACCGAACTACCACCACTGGGCCTGAGCTTTTCAAACGAGACTATAACTTATCAGAATTAGCAAATCAAGCCGTAGAAGAAGCTGTGATAGATCGAACTGCTAGCACATGTAGACTGAGCTGCTATTCCAGCACAATGCCGAACTACAATACCAAGCTTCACTTTACTGCAACGGCAAAACAGCCAACCTGAGCTATTGTCCAGAGCGCCATAATGCCAACTTGCAACAGAAGAGCTGTCATCACACCAAGATCGAGCAAGTGTAGTAGCACATGATTCCATCAAGTTGCTGCAAACTCCCAAAGCAAAAGGCAGCCGAACTAATCGTCTCAATCCAAGCATCAGCACCTGCACTGAGCAAATCAGAGTTGCACACCCAAGCAACTTCTAGATGTGGAATTTATGAAAGCCATCGAGAAGCCCATGCTCCATAACTATAGCATGAACGACCTAATCTACCAAGCCACTGCCTTAAGACACTTCTTTGACTAGACAAACGCTACAACGACCAAGCTTCCTATGCCTACCTGCTGTTGAGTACCTAACCGAGCGCATGATAGGGCACCATCACAAGGACCAAACATGGTGCATCCTGCAATTTTGAAATACGAGCAATTGTTTGACTGTTGACAAATCAAACTTGTGAGGAGCAAAAAAAGACCCGAGCTGTACAGACCACGTATCGAGCCATCCTTGATAGAGCACTACACCAAGCTGCTTTACTATCTTGCAGAACTTGATAGAAGCAACCTGTTCCGGATCATCACCAATAGCTCTATCAAGTCAATTGGAGCGCTCACTATCCTTCATGGAGCGTCAATCAAGCTTGTAAGTGTCAAGTGAGCTAACACAATAGTAGTTGGGCGTAACATTTCTAAGCAGACTAGGCAAAAGATGACCAGCCATGTGGCGACCTTGGACACACCTACTCCTGACACACATTAACATCATAAAGTACCTAATATATACGGCTTGCACTCCATATATAAGACAGAAACTTTTGCACATAGCTTAGCTTTTCATTTTTCTTTAGCTTTTTGTTTGGATTCCACACCAAGATCAAATGGACAACAAAATTTGTACATGGACTTAAGCATGGGACATACAAGATTAGGTGATTCCGTTCTTTTTTATGAATTTCATGTTATGGATATTGTTCAAAATTTGTTCCTTATGCAATTGCTGAGGTTTTAGGTTGATGATTCATATTGTTTAGTTGGTTTTACTCACTGTTAGTTGATCCCATACTTGCATCCAAGTTGTTAATGTTCATTCACCAAGCATGCATTTTGAATTAATCTTGGAACACTTGCTAGATTAGGATTATGTTTGAAAAAACCTTTTCTCATCATTTCCGCAAGTTGCTAATTTGGATTAAGAATCACATAGAGATGTGGACTTTAATTCAATTATGGTTTAGCGAATTAAAGAACATTAGTCAATTAATCACTCTTTTAGAAATAGAAAAAATTAAACGATTAATCTAGGATAATCATTCACTTTGAGAAAAGGGTTTTTGCCTAATGCTTGATTGTTGAAATCTAAACCCATTACCAATTTGGAAATTTCCAGTGTAGGATCAATTGATAGCATGTTCATCAATTAATCTTTTGATCTTTTGGCTCTAAACCAAATTCATCTTAGGTGCTAGAAATACGAAAATCTTTATTTAGTGGCTTTACTTTTCCTTTTTTTTTTTTTTCATAAACTCAAATATCAAACTTATTGCATTGCTTATCTATAATTAGGAGTAATATAGCTGAAAGCTAGCCCTCATTTCTTATGGATTCAACCTGATACTCACAAGTTTTTATGACTGCATATGCACCTGGTACACTGGCCAATAGGTTTACACTATAAAAATAGTCTTTAACAAAAATGCATATCAGTTTTTGACACTGTTGCTAGAGAATGAATGGTGTTAATTTTAGTTTTTGGGACTATTGTAGATGAGACATTTAAATTGAAAAATCTAAAAATTTGCATATCCTGAAAAACACAAATATTTTATTTATTCTTTGTAAATATTAGTTCTTTATTATTTGTGCATATGCACCTGGTACACTAGCCGATAGGTTTACACTATAAAAATAGTCTTTAACAAAAATGCATATCAGTTTTTGGCACTGTTGCTAGAGAATGAATGGTGTTAATTTTAGTTTTTGGGACTATTGTAGATGAGACATTTAAATTGAAAAATCTAAAAATTTGCATATCCTGAAAAACACAAATATTTTATTTATTCTTTGTAAATATTAGTTCTTTATTATTTGTGCATATCTACTCTCTTCTTTTTCCTTTTAGCAGGTGCTTGAAGGCTTTTGGAATCCCCAAGTCGCATAGGTGAGTTTTGAGCATCCTCTAAATGGACGCGAGTTTCTATAATACAAGATATAAGAAAATAACAATAAATGTAAAACATAAATTCACAAACCATATGGATATCATCCCCCTCGTATGTGTCACAAACATGTGTTATTGCATGGTACAGCATGAATTTCATCCCCCTCGTATGTGTTGATTTTTTGTTCTTCCTGTTGGGAATTTAGAGGTCGAATCGATGGATTTCACAGCGGAATTATAATTTTTTTAAAACTTAAATTCCCAAAACGGATCCATGCATTTCAATTAAATAGAAATCAAAAGGTGATTCAAAATTTTACATTTTATATGAGTTTCGAAATTATCTCTTGATGCGGATCTGTAGATGTTGCAATGTCGCGAATGTCCTCTACGGTATCCACACGCAAATGAATATGATTCAGATCCTCCCTCTTGCGTGCTAGCGCAATCTGGAACGTTTCTAGATGAGATTTAGAATGGGTCTTCAAGAGTCACGATTTTTCTCTCTCTTTCTAGGGTTTCAGACATTGACAACACATGTCATCTGTCCTTTAAGAAGACCATCATGTTCTATTTATAGGGTGTCATCCTTTACCCTAATCTTATTAGGGTTTAATTAATTAATTAATTTTATTCAACAAGGACATGCACCATATAAAAATACAATTTTTATTTTAATTATTATTTATTAATCTTAATCTAATTTAGATTAATAAATACTTAAATTATTCCCAATATGGTTATTCAAAATAACCCATGATCCGATTTATTCATTCTTTGTGTCTGACCCTGTAGGTTCACTTAATGTTAGCAGCAGCCTTTAAACACATTTTAAGACCTATAAGACATAATTGGTCTCTAGTAAGACATTATGCCTACCCAAATCAAGTGAAGGTCGATGATCCGACTCTACCTATTAACAGTCAATTATTTAGTCCCTTTGTCACGTGATATCTTATGATCAAACATAATGCATGGATCAACACACACTTATATTATTTAATCATCTGTTTCTTGAATCTAGAGTTTGACTGACTTAAACAAATGACATTGATAACTCTTTATCAATTCATTTGAGTATGGCCATGCATCTCCCAGTCTTACTCAACAAAGGGCCTAAAAGATATTTCTCTCAATTTAATGAAAGGGACAAATTCCTTCACGAACACTCATATTCCTCTGCATAACTTATTCCATATCCAAGAATAGTCTTATAATCACCCAATTAAAGATGATAAAGAACTGAATTGAAACATGGACCTTGCTATATAGAAATCCATGGTGTCATCAGGTCAAAGGACTTAAATAATCACTGTATTGAGAAATACTTATCATATTGATCTATATAGTATTCTCATAATTAGTCATTCCAATACAATTTACTCTTACATGTATCTATGTGTTGGAACGATATCTTATATCTATGATCAGTAAAACATGACCATCATCCAACCCACATACTAATCTTAATTCATTATTATTCCATATAATGAACAATTAGGGATAATTTAGAATAAAGTTATTTTTTCCTTTTATGGTTGTACTATTAAAGTCATATACTTCAACGACATAAGAAATAACAAATTTACTCATGGAATTATTTTATCAAGGTAATAAATATCTAAATAACATAAAATCCATATGGCCTAGGGCACATTACTAGCGCTTCTTATTACCTGTGTTCACCTTAAATCGATGCTACAAGCAAAGTACAAGCAACTAACTAGTTAGGTAGATAGTTACAAGTAGACTTATGTCTACTAATGTTTATATACCTGGTAACCCTAATATGTCTCAAAAAGTGGACGAACTCCATCTACTCCTCCTCACGATGCTTGTAACTCGGGAGTGGCTTGTTAGGAACCGCGTCGCCTCCTCCTCTTAACCTTGTTGTACTGCTGCAACTTGTAGTGGTTCCAGGTGTAAGATTTTCTTGCGAGAAAGTTCAACGTAATCCACCACTTTGGCACATTTTGTCAATTCTCTAGCAATTCAAAATTTTGTTACATATTGAAGATAAAATGTATGTGTTAGTGAATAGTTAAAGTTAATATAATTGTCATAAGGATGTGTTTAACAGAAAATTAACTTACCATAACCCTTCGGATATTGTCATGGCAATAGGCCTTCGGAAATGCTAACCACACCTTACCTCACGCACTTAGAACAAATAACTTTGTTAATGCCTCATGATGGAGCAAAAACTCCAACCTAACCATCCCTAGGTAGGAGCACATAGGGCCTATATATCTCTTTGTTATGGTAAGGGTCGGTCTGTGGCCGGTCCTCCTGAGCTCCCCCTCTATCCTGATCTTCCTGTACATGCCCCAGCGCCCCTCCTACACCATGATATTGGCCTCCTCTTGTTCGATGACTCAAGTAATCTCCTCTTGCTCTACAGATAAAGCCGTCGAGTCATCAAGGTTCACCTGAGCACCTATATCGTTAGGAAGGTCTATGAGGACATTCTCCCCTAGGCATAACTCGTTCACTCACCTCTACTGTGTAAGCTAGGCCAAGTGGTCATCGAGCCTTCCATGCTGTGGATCGGTGATTAATGCAGTAAACAATCCTCCTACAGAAACAAGTATATATATGTTAGTACATCCATCATGTCTAGACATGGAAAAAAGTAGACCAGTCAAGATGAAAACTTCACTAGCATACTATTTAAGGTGTGCCTTAGCATCTTGCATATTCTAATCGAAGAAATCATCATCCATCCTACACAATCAAACAAGTATTTGTCAGTGGTAAATTACATCCAGGTTACTAAAAACAAACAAATGTAACAAACAAACAAAATCATGCATGCATGCTATTCATTAGATTCATCAACATCCATCCCACTATAACCTTCACTCGAGTTGGTTAAGCATGCTAGGTTTCTTAACTCAACAGAAGATGCGATCAATTGGAATTGTCCAAGGCCTTTCAACTATCTATTGCAAAGGCTCTTTAGCAGAAGGTGGCTCCTTAGTAGAAGGTAGCTCCTTTAAGTCACCATCTTCAAGGGATTAGGCTTGGAAAATACCATATGTGAATATATGTCGATGATGAACTTTCTTGAAAACCCTCCAATCACCAAATTGTTTGCTCAGGTCCTTCAGGCAAAATACTTGTTGCACATATTCCGCAAAAATGTAAAGGTCATCATGGTACCATATCCTTACTGTGTTGATTAAGATGAGGTCTCCATCAATGCTTTCTAATTTGCCTCAGTTGGGGTCAAACCACCTAAACCTGACAAAAACACACATTTAAACCCCCTGTAATTTGACTAAATAACATCAGTGAGAATGCTATAGAAGGTTATCCTCTATCTGTTATCTGCACCCATTATGCATATACCACTGTTCTATGATCTTAAGCATGATTCCCTAGATTCAACATTGTACCAGATTTCATTTACAACACAAACTTTATAGCTATAGTAGTGAACATCCAGGCCCCATGCCAAGGCTTCTAGATCTTTCGATACCTATTACCTATGGGCAAACCTAAGTTGCATAATTTGCAAAAGATATGAGTGAGAAAGTTAGTGAGTAGGCTATTAAAAACTTGTTTCCAACAATCAGGGTAACTTTCAACCCTATTTCTAAACCACTAAATGAAATGTCTAGTCTCTATTGCTCCCGTGTTGTGTTCCCCTCGAGCATTCAATTCTTGCTTGAACTCCTAGACATAAATGCATGAACAATACATGTTCTGAAAAACTAAAAGGTAAGGTAAATAGTTCATAGAGGAATGAAAGTGACACCACCTACTCTACATGCAGTTGCACCTCCTTGAAATTATTTAGCACGGTCCAATGAATTTGTTGATTTCAACATTTAAGCCCGAAATGGTGCATGCACTTAAAGGTTAAATGGGTTGTGAAAAATCCAAAATGATGAGGATGAACCTTCATCTAGTGGTTCATCTTGTTGCCTATGAAGCCTATTTATTCTTAAATCCATGTTCTTGAAGTATAGTGAGCCAAAATTGAAAGCTCTCCCATATAGCATATAACTCAGTAATGGAACTTTCCAATCTTGCCCTATTCCTTAAATGCCCCTTAAGTACTCCTATGTATCTCTCAATTGGATATATCCTACAATACTGGATAGGGCCACATATGTGTTCTTCCATTGGAAAATGCACAGCTAAGTAGACCATGATGGCAAAAAAGGCAGGAGGGAATATGATCTTAAGCTTGCAAAGTGTTAGGACTATTCTCTTCTCTAAAGAATCCAATAAATTCACATGAAGTTCTTTAGTTGTCAACTCCCTAAAATAACAAGCTACATCACAAACCATGTCATAGATTCAATTATTAAGAAAACCGTAAATAACTATAGGGAGGACCGTTAAAGCAAGATAAGTTAGTCGTGGCTCTTTAGTCTCCTCAAACTTAGTTCATTTGCACCTAGGCAGGACAATGCGTTGGAAGCATATCCATTTGGAAACTTCACATCTCTAATTAAGTTACATACCTCTCTCATTTGTCGAGTTGAAAGTGCATATGCAGCTGATGGCTTGAAAGTCCAACTGCCACATGCTTGCAACTGCAGCTCCTGGCAAATACCCATTTCCTAGAGGGTAAATCATGTCTTTTTTGTGTCCATGGACTTACCCTTTCGATTGAAAATAGTCCCAACTATATTGTCACATATATTCTTTTCAATGTGCATCACATCAAGGTTGTATCGTATATGCAATTTCTTTCAATTTGGAAATCTAAAAGGCACACTTTTTTTACACCAGTTTATATTGTCTTCATTTCTTCGCCAACCAAGCTGCTCTTACACCTTTCTTAACATGACATGCTCATATCGACTCAATGGAACCATAATATCCTCATCGATGAAATCCCTGGTCAAGGCTTTGTTTTGACGATGCCACCAAAACTTGCACTATCATGGCGCCATTGATGTCTTAGTGGAAAAAACCAATGTGACCCATATATGGAACTTACTGTTTGTATCCTCACTTGTGCAATCAATATTATATATAGGGCATACCTCGTATCCATTGGTTGTGCAATTGAACTGTCACTATATACAAGAAAATCCTTGATTGTCCCTAACAATGTAGCATGCATTCAAAATGTTCAACATTCTACCACATCTAGTGTCTTTATATCACTTGCCTACAATTCTTCCAATTATTCCATAAAGGACTATAAGTACACATCAATGTCGCTACTTGAAGATTTAGGCCCTAGTATTAAAAGTGACATCATCAGATATGGCTTCTTCATACATCTACATGGTGGAACATTGTATACAAACAAAATAACCAGCCACATGTTGTATGTTGTGCTTATGTTTACATAAGAATTGAACCCTTCGATAACAAGTCCTAGTCGCACACTTCGAAGATCTAAAGCAAACCACAAGTATTTGGCATCTAATCCCTTCCAATGTTCAAAGTTTATAGGGTGCCTCAACTTACCCTCGTCTAATACATAATTTTCTTTATGGCATCTCATCTCTAGAGTTATCTTTTGGCACATCAAAAGCTATTGCAATCTCGGAATTAGTGGAAAATGTCGTAAACCTTAACTAGCACAATCTTTTGCTTCTTAGAATAAAGTTTCCACCTTACTTCACCATACACTAGGCAACTATCGAGATTCTTGAATTCTTTCCAGAATAGCACACAATTGTTTTTACAAGTATGGATCGTGTTTGCATTCATGCCCAACTACTTCAGCATCTTGTGTGCTTCATAGCATGAGGAGGGCAGCAAATTGTTATCTAGTAACAAACTTTTTATTAAAGTGAGCCAATTATTGAAGAATTTCATTAATTGTATGTTGTTAGGGAAAGATTCGATCTTTCCCTTTCTGAAAGTATTAAAACAAATCACAGATTATAAATATAAATGCGGAAATTAAAAATCAACACTAGGATTTACATGAAAAACCCAAATTAAGGAAAAACCAAGGGATCGCCTCATACAATTCTTCCACTATTTCAATAATGGGCATACAACAGAGTTTTACAAATAGGAACAAGAATTTCCTTCTTCTAGAGTTTCTCTCTCTAGAAACTCCCTCACTTTCTCACTCTAGATCTCTCCTATCTAGTCTTAAGCAGAGGCCACTTGTTCTCCTTATTACACTCTGTACTCACAGCACACAACACACTGTGTCTCTTGCTTCTAAAAGACATACAAGGAGACTTTATAAAGAAAAACAAGGAATGCTTACATTAGCTAGAATTCAAGGCCGTATTAAGGATCGAATTAACTAGCATTAATTCCTTTTGACTAGCATTTATCCCTTCCATGTCTCCTCATTTTCTCATATATTCTGGATCTGCTTGTTGTAGACCCATATGAGCTAGATCTACAACCCAACAATCTCCCCCTTCAGCTCATATGGGGAGTTCCATCACACCCACCTTCTTCCTGCAATCGATATGCTTGTCCTTGGGTAGAGCTTTAGTCATCATATCTGATGGATTATCATCAGTATGAATCTTTTCAAGCTTTACTTGTTTTGACAACAGAACATCCTTAATCCAATGATATCTCACATCAATGTGTATAGATCTAGAAAGGAACATTGGATTTCTACTCAAATGAATAGCCCTCTGGCTATCACAAAACAACTTCAACTCCTCTTGCTCCTGACCCAATTCTTCAAAGAATTTCTTCATTCACAAAATCTCTTTGCAGGCTTCTGTCACAGCTATATATTCAGTTTCAGTGGTAGATAAGACAATACATTTTTGCAATCTTGATTTCCATGAAACCGCTCCCCCTGCATAAGTAATCAGGTACCGTAATGTGGACTTCTTAGAGTCTAAATCCCCTCCTATATCAGCATCTAAAAACCCCTCTAATGAAGATCTACTACCAACCCCAAACTGCAGAGAAAATCTGGAAGTGCCCCTGAGATATCTAAGAATCCATTTAACAACGATCTAATGCTCTTTACCTGGATTCGAGAGAAAACGGCTTACAACGCTAACTGCATGAGCAATATCTGGTCTTGTACACACCATGGCATATATCATATTCCCAACTACTGAAGCATATGGGATCTTCTTCATGTCCTCCTTCTCTACCTCACTTTTAGGACACTGATGAGAACTCAATTTAAAGTGACCTACAAGTGGAGAAGAAACTGGTTTGGCTATTGAATCTCTCCAACACTTTCTTTAGATATCTCTTCTATGATAACCACAGTTTCTGGCTTTTTTATCTCTTTCAATCTTCATTCCAAGGATTTGGCTTACGGGTCCTAAGTCTTTTATTGAGAAAGACTTACTCAATGATGATTTCAATTCTTTTATCTTCTTGACATCCCTGCTGACAATCAACATGTCATCAACATATAACAGAAGTATCAGAAACTTACCATCTGGAAACTTCTTCAAGAAAAACACAATAATCTGTAGTAGTCCAAGTATAACCATGATCAAACATGAAGGAATCAAACTTTTTGTACCATTGTCTTGGAGCCTGCTTCAGCCCATACAGACTTTTGTTCAATCTACAGACAATATTTTCCTTTCCCTTAACCTTGAACCCTTCATGATGCTCCATGTAAATCTCTTCCTCCAAGTCCACATGAAGGAAAGCAGTCTTCACATCCATTTGTTCAATCTCTAGATCTAGACCGGCTGCTATAATCAAAACAACCCTGATGGAAGACATCTTCACCACTAGTGAAAAAATTTCTTCAAAATCTACCCCTTTCCACTGACTGAATCCCTTCACAACCAGTCTTGCTTTGTGCCTAAGCTGTGAACTTTTCTCTTCAGTCTTCAACCTAAAAACCCATTTGTTTTACAGGAGTCTTTTGCTCTTAGGCAATTTCACAAGATCATAAATCTTGTTCTCATGCAAGAATATGATTTCTTCTTGCATGGCTTTCAACCACTCCTTCTTCTTCTCATGAGAGACTGCTTCATGATATGACTCAGGTTCTCTCCCATCAGTCAACATCACAAATTCCTCATAATTATACCTTACTGATGGTCTTCTTTCCCTTGAAGATCTCCTTAACTCAACTTGCTCTTGAGGCTCTTGGATCTCTTCATGTGTATCTTCTATATCTTTCCCATTAGTAAAAGTTTTAGGAAAAGGCACTATATCAATATCTGTAGGGATTTGAGCTGAGGATTTTGCCTTTTCAGGCTTCTCAATATCTTCTATTGTCTGATCTTCTAGAAAAACCACATCTTTGCTCCTAATCACCTTCTTTTCTAATGGATCCCACAATCTATAACCATATTGATCATGTGCATATCCAAGAAAAATACACTGTTTGGATTTGGCATCAAGCTTTCCTCTCTCATCCTTTGGAATATGCATAAATTCCCTGTGGCCAAAAACTCTCAAATGATCATAAGAAATTTGCTTACTTGACCACACCTTCTCAAGAATATCTTTATTCAGAGTATATGATGGAGATAGATTAATCAAATCTACAGCTGTCATCATGGCTTCACCCCAAAATGATTTGGGCAGCTTGGCGTACGATAACATACACGTCACTCTCTCAGTGATAGTGCGATTCATCTTCCTAGCAACACCATTCTGTTGTAGAGTCTTTGGAACTGTATTTTCCAATCCAATCCCTTGAGTATTAGAATACTCCTTAAACGGTCCTCTATATTCCCCTCCATTGTCTGCCCTCACAAAGATCAATTTTCTCCCAAATTCTCTTTTCACTCTAGAGTGAAACTGCTTGAACACATTCAGCACTTGATCCTTGGACTTTAAAGCATAAGTCCAAAGTTTCCTAGAGTAATCATCTATAAAAATAACAAAATATAAAGCACTACCAACTAACCTATCTTTCATATAACAAACATCAGTACGAATCAGATCCAATACATCTGCTTTCATAGAAGAAGAATTTCTCTAAAATGCAAACCTGTGTTGCTTACCAGCTAGACAATCAGTATAGGTATTCAGGGAAATACCTTTCACATCCGGTAGCAGATGCTTCTTCATAAGCATCCGGAGCCCCTTTTCACTCATATGACCAAGCCTCTTATGCCATAAATCCAGTGAGGATTCACTTGCCAAATTAACATCTCCTTTAGCTAATTTAGTTGTCATTAGATAGAGTGTATTTCATTTCTTACCTTTGGCAACAATCAGAGAGCCATTGGTGAGCTTTCATCTTCCCTCACAAAAATGACTATAAAAATCATCATCATCTAGTTTTCCTACAGAAATCAGGTTCGGAAAGATATCCAGTACATGGCTCACATCTCTAAGTAAGATTCTACACCTA
Source organism: Combretum micranthum (assembly GCA_024138025.1). Taxonomy (NCBI): domain Eukaryota; kingdom Viridiplantae; phylum Streptophyta; class Magnoliopsida; order Myrtales; family Combretaceae; genus Combretum; species Combretum micranthum. The sequence goes on from JAMXBD010000828.1 coordinate 445,536, forward strand.
GTGTTTGTTTCTAAAATTACATTTCCAATGCTAAAAATCGTTGAAGTCTCATTATTTTCCATCTTAACATTACCAAAAATTCCAGTAGTGTACGATGAGAAAAATTCCTCATGTCCAGTCACATGAAAAGAGGTACCAAAATCTATCACCCAGTCATTATCATGATCGACCAAACTAACACAATTTTCATCCCAAGCTACCACAACTTCATCTCCTATTATTGCAGCAGTAGACTCCTCAACCTTATCATCACCTTTACCCTTTTCCTGCTTTTCCTTCCACAGTCTATAATCTCTTTTGTAATGGCTCGGTTTGTCACAATAGAAACATTTAACATTCCTTTTCCTTGACTTAGATCTACATTTGGATTTGTCAGACCTATTAGATTTATCATTTGAGCTTCTATTTCTGCTTCTATCAATTCTTTCAAATTTATCAACCACAAGTGCCCTCGAATAAGAATTTATCCCCAAATCTTTCCTCCTGGCTTCCTCATTCATCAAACTGTCCTTTACCATTTCAAGCGTGAGTGTTCCATGTGGAGCTAAATTGCTTACTGACACCACCAATGTCTCCCAGCTCTCTGGCAGTGAACTTAGCAACAAAAGTGCCTATATTTCATCATCAAGAACAAGTTTTATAGATGTTGGTTGATTCACAAGCCCTTGAAATTCACTCAAATGCTCAGACATATTGGAGCCTTCCTTGTATTTCAAATTTACAACCCTCCTAATCAAGGAGGTTTTGTTCAAGGTTCTTTTCCTTTCAAACATTGACCCAATTTCCTCCAAAAGACATCTGCCCTGGTCTCCTGAGCAACGTGATGGTAGATGCTTTGATCAACCTACTGTCGGATGTATCCAATAGTCTTCCTATGCATGATCACCCAATCTTGATTAGTCTTGTCCTCAGGCTTTGCTATATCACTACCCAATGGTAAATAGATATCTTTACAATATAACAGATCCTCCATCATCGATTTATAAATCGAATAATTTGATGCAGTAAATTTGATCATTGACCCTGAGGATTCAGCCACAGCTTGCACTTTTTCTGATAGAAGAAGAAAGGAACCCTAAAAAAAATCTTACCTTTTTTTTTATTGAACCTAGCGCTCTGATACCACTTGTTAGGAAAAGATTCAATCTTTCCCTTTGCAAAAGCATTAAAACAAATCACATATTATAAATATGAATGCGGAAATTAAATATCAACACCAGGATTTACATGGAAAATCCAAATTAGAGAAAAACCAAGGGATCGCCTCACACAATTCTTCCACTATTTCAATAATGGGTATACAACAGAGTTTTATAGATAGGAACAAGAATTTCTTTCTTCTAAAGTTTCTCTCTCTAGGAACTCCCTCACTTTCTTACTCTAGATCTAACCTGTCTAGTCTTAAGCAGGGGCCGCTTGTTCTCCCTATTACACTCTGTATTCACAGCACACAACACACTATGTCTCTTGCTTCTAAAAGACATACAAGGAGACTTTAAAAAGAAAAACAAGGAAGGCTCGCATTAACTGAATTCAAGGTCGCATTAAGGCTAGAATTAACTGGCATTAATTCCTTTTGACTAGCATTTATCTCTTTCATGTCTTCTCATTTTCCCATATATTCGGGATCCGCTTGTTATAGACCCATATGAGCTGGATCTACAACCCAATAGTTGTTACCCTTTAGATTCATCATTTGAAGCGCCACAAACAATACTAGAAACTTGGTATAGCCAGGATACACTGAGCTCTTTACATTTTCAAACATTCTTGCCATTGCTTCCCATCAATTGTATTGCCTTCATCTTCGTTATCAATGTCTTCTCCTTCAAGGTCACTTATATTAGCGGTAAGATCCTCCAAAAGTTGATGATCTGCTTCATCTTCAAAGTATGTGTATTCGTGTGGTATAATCCCTTCATCTCCATAAACATTATCATTTACTTCATCTTCATTGTCCATTACATCATTGGACTCCTCACTATGGTAAATTCTAAACAAATAAATATTATTAAACTACTAACAAAGAACATATTCAAACATATTGCACATATGTTAAATAACTAATATCTAAATATTAACTTCGAAATAAATATGTATTTAAATTACTAAAAATATTTTACCAACCTTCAAATGCAATCAGAACTTCAAATGCCTGCAAGTGATCTTTCTATAAAATGGCAATAAAAAAGGATAAAAAAATACAAATTAATTTATTAATATTAATTTAACAATATAAATGAAATACAACTAGCAATTCCCACGTAATATGAAAGAGAGATACCTAAGAGATGTGACAGCATTGTGCGGAATGGTGGAGTATGCCCTTACTCATAATGAAACATTGAGGTAAGTGATGCCTCTTTGCCCAATGAGAGGCAAAACTCGCCTCTAATCTAGACTTGTTAAACCAATTAATTCTAAAAGTTGATTTTGATGAGAACAAATTGTGTAAACCAATTACTAAACACATGATACTTGATTGAATTAAATGAATCACACTTGTTTGATTAAAAGAAGGTAAACAAAACAAAGAAAAACAAGGATCGATTAAATCAAGCACATGTTTTTGGAGTTTACAAGCGCAGGCTGGTATACTTTGAAACGGAACAACAACATTCTGTGCATTTTTGAAGGGGTGATCATCTTAAGAACTAGCTCACTGGTTCAATTCAAGCACACATTTCATGTGTGGTCTGGTGAGCTGGTGTGCCAAAAACTAATCATTAAACATTTATTACTGGTCAAGTTTTGCTAATTTTCACCCAACAACCATTTGACTTCTTGAAGACCAATTTATACACAAAATTTGGTAGATTGAAGGAAGTTTTTGAGAGCCTTTATTTGCAATCAAACAAGTCCATTAATCATTTTCATTGTTCTTGTATTCTAGCTCATTAATTTGGAAAATCTATTAGGATATTTAATGCTCTTGTTTTTGTACTTGTCATTTGTAAAAGAACACCATAAGAGTAAGAATATTATTATCTTGAATGTTGTAACACTTGTGTAGCTCCTAGTAAGAATTTGAGTTTGTGATTAATAAAAGTATGTGAAGTCCTCGATTGGAGGTGCATTTTGTGACCGTAGAGACTTCGAGGCGAATTGAACTCCATGCTATATTTAGGCTTGAATCTTCTTTCCCTATCTCTTTTACTTTTTCAGTACATTGTTGTTACTATTGTTATTGTTATTAGCTCTTAATTTGATCTTTTACATTAAAAGTTCATTAATTTGATAAAATAGTTGACATACTTAATTCACCCCACCCCCCTCTCATGTATATTCTAGTGCACTTTCATTTGGTACCAGAGCAAAGTCTCCAATTTCCTTATGCTTAATCGCATTTTAGAGTAAAGATCATGGCATCTAATGCAATAGGATCTCTAGAATAACAAGCTATCAATAGGTTACTGCTTCTAAGTAGGGGAAACTACCCCTATTGGTAGTGTAGAATGACAATCTTTCCAAAAGCATAAAATAAGCTAATATGGAATGTTATAGAAGATGGTCCTTTTAAAATTAAAGGAAAAGAAGAAAGGGACTTTAGTGAAAAGATTAGCAAAGATTAGATTTGAATGAAATAGTTTGAAAATATCGCATTGTGGTTTAAATGAAAGTGACTTTAACAGAATTTGTACATGTAAAACAACTAAAGATCTATGGGATGAATTGGAGAAAGCCTATGAAGGAACATCAATAGTTACAGATGCTAAAATAAGTCTTCTATGTGGACAATTTGAAAATTTCAAAATATAACCTAATGAAACCATAGATGAAATGCATGATAGGTTTGTCAATATCATAAATCCTTTTAGTGTGCTTGAAAATAATTTTACTAATGTTGAAATCAACTCTAAACTTCTTAAGTCCTTGCCTAAGGATTGGGAGGCCAAGAGAACCATCATTAAAGAAGCATGAGATCTAAGTGCAATGAGCAAACATGAACTTCTTGGAGCTCTCAAAACACTTGAGTTGATCAAGAAGTAAGAGGGAATCAAGTAAAAAAGCTATTGCATTAAAAGCCACAAGTCATGACTCTAGTAATGAAGATGATAATGATGATGACGATGAACCTAGCTTGGTGGTCAAGAAATTCAAAAGTTCATGAAATTGAACAATAAGATAAAGAGGAAGGATGATGATCGTAGCTCTTGAAGATACAAAAAAGAAAAAAAGGATGATAACTTACTTTAAATATCACAGACTCGGATACATCCAATAATATTGTCCCACGCTTAAGAAAGCATCTAGAAGATCTAAAAAGGAGGTTCTCATTGCCACTTAGAGTGATCATGATTCAAGTAACTCAAATGACAATGTGTACTTCATGGCATTGGATGATGATGTAGGCTCTTCATCATCTCCTTCTTATGATGAACTTATAGCTATATATAATGATCTATGCAAAGAAACGACGAAACTGCAAAAGAAAAATCAAGTTTTCATGGAGATGATGTTAAATGTAGAAAAAGAGCTAGATGTGCTTAGAAGGGAATACAACAAATTAAAGTATGAAAATGAAAACTTGAGTGAAGACTGAGTACTTAAAACTTGAAAATGATAAGCTAAATAAAGAAAATTAAAAACTAAAAATTGAAGCTGACTTGTTAGAAATAGAAAATAAGACCTCAAAAGGTGATGACCATGCCAATGATTGTGATAGTGTTTGCATAAAACGGCTAGATCAGAAATGAAAATGTCATGTTGAAAGCTAGCTTAGATGATTGAAAAGTAACCATAGCCAAGTTCACTAAAGGAGAAACGAACTTGAACACATTTCTTGGAAGCCAAAAGTGTGACTCAAACAAGTATAGAATTAGCTATGATAGACACAATAGTTGCAAGCCTAAAAAAACTTGGTTTGTGAGAGCTACTTATGGAACTTGCAACTATTATGGAAAAGTTGGTTATATTGCACACAATTGTGCAATAAGGAAGACCATGCATTTAAATCACAAAAGCAAGCTAGTTTGGGTTCTTAAGAAAGAAATTCTTGTTGCTCCTAACCAAAAAGGACCAAAACTTAAGTGTGTACCAAAACAATAATCCTTTTTTGTAGGAATCTTCAAGAGGAAACAACAAGTAGTACTTAGATAGTGGTTGCTCAAGATACATAACCGAAGATGCATCCAAGTTCACATCATTAATCTTGAAGGATCAAAGGAGTGTCACCTTTAGAGATAATCGTAAATCAACCATACTTGGTGAAGGTAGCATTCCAGTAAATAAAGACTTAATTATTAAGAATGTGCTATTATTTGATAATGTAAAGAATACCTTACTTAGAGTTAGCCAATTGTGCGATAATAGCTTCAAGGTAACATTTCTTGCCAATAAATGCTCTATTGAAAGAATTGGCAATAATTATGCTTGTTTTGAAGGAAATAGACAAAGAAATATTTATAAAATCAATCTAGATGGTTTGAAATCTTCAAATGAAACATGTCTATACTCTTAAAATGATGATAGTTGGTTGTAGCATAGAAAATTGGGGCATGTTAGTATGGATATGATTTCAAAACTTGTTAAAAATGACCTTGTCAAAGGCTTAACAAAAATAATTTTCAAAAAGACAAGATTTGTTAAGCATGCCAACAAGGAAAGCAAACTAAGACTCCTTTTAAGTCTAAGGATGTCATTTCCACTTTTAGGCCATTGAAACTATTGCATATGGACTTATTTGGACCTACTCAAACCTTAAGTTTAGGTGGCCAAAAATACACCTTAGTTATTATTGATGACTTCAGTAGATACACATGGACTTTCTTTCTTACATCTAAAGGTGAATCAAACAATTTCTTTTTTAGATATGGCAAGAAAGTTCAAAATGAAAAAGGTCTGAACATTGTAACTATCCAAAGCAATCATAGGGGAGAACTTAAAAATTACGAAATTGATGACTTTTGTAGTAAATATGGAATTGAACACGCCTTTTTGGCACCTAAGACACCACAACAAAGTGGAGTAGTGGGAAAAAAATAGAATTTTAATTGAGATGGCTAAAACAATGTTGTGTGAAAAAAACCTACCTAAATATTTTTAGGCTAAAGCCATTAATACTGCATGCTACATATCTAATAGAGTGTTCATTAGACCTATACTTAAGAAAAACCCCTATGAGCTTCAAAAAGGTAAAAGACCTAACATCTCATGCTTTCATTTGCTTGGCATTAAATGTTATATCTTGAATAACGAAAAAGACCCACTAGCTAAATTTGATGTGAAAAGTGATGAAGTGTTTTTCTTGGTTATTCCCATACTTGCAAGGCTTATAGAGTATTTAATAAAAGAACTTTGGTTGTGGAAGAATCTATTCATATTGTTTTTTATGATGATTTGCCTCATGTATGTTCCATTAATGATATGAATGATGCATTTGCTAATTTAGAAAAAAAATTCCTTTGAAAATAGTGATCACATTAAAGAGACCTCAAAAGGAATGAAAATAAGAGATGAATGCAAAAAGGATGACTTAAATGAACCAACTGGCCATGAACTTCCTAAGGAATGGAAATATGCTAAATCATACCGTAAGGATTGAATCATAGGCGAGACATCAAACAGGGCATAAACAAGATCATCCCTAAGAAATATAAGTAATCTAGTTTTCTTACTCCAAACCAAGCCTAAAAATATAGATGAAGCTTTGAAAGATGAATTTTGGATACAAATGGTGCAAGAAGAATTAAATCAATTCACCAGGAATGAAGTTTGTGACTTAGTACCTAAAGGGATAAAGGCATGGGCGGTGCCTAGACTTTTGGATTTTGGCAATTTAGGGCCCCATGTTTGATTTTAGATAAAAAAAAAAATGCTCGTACTTTCAAAAATAAGGAATTTTAGTGCCTCCATACACTTAAAATGGGCACCTAAAATGCCATCATTTTGAAAGTAGGAGCACCTTTTTACTCAAAATCAAACATTGGGTACCAAATTACCAAAATTCAAAAGTATAGGCACCACCCATGCCTTTATCTCATACCTAAACCTGGTGATAGATAGGTAATTAGAATCAAATGGGTTTACAGAAATAAACTTGATGAAACCAATATAGTTATTAGGAATAAAGCTTGATTAGTGGCTAAAAGTTATAATCAAGAAGAAGGCATAGTTAATAAAACTTTACCCCTGATTGCTAAACTAGAAGCCATCAGGATGCTTTTGGCATTTGTTGCCTTCAAAGATTTTACACTTTTGCAAATTGATGTCAAAAGTGCTTTCTTAAATGGATTCATCAAAGAAAAGTTTATGTAAAGCAACACGAGATTTGAAGACAATGAGTTCCCCGATCATGTTTGCAAACTAAGCAATGTTCTTTATGGACTCAAGCAAGCTCTTAGAGCTTGGTATGAAGGGCTTAGTAGCTTCTTAATAAACAAAGGATTTTCTACACGAAAAATTGATACAATATTATTTATCAATAATCATAAGTCAAACACATTAATTATGTAAATCTATGTAGATGATATTTTGTTTCGAGCTAGTTACATCAGTCTTGTAAATGAATTTGTTTAAATCCATGAAGAGTGAGTTTGAAATGAGTTTGATAGGGGAACTCAATCACTTCCTAGGTATCCAAGTAAAGTAAACCAAAAATGGCACTTTCATAAATCAATATAAATATACCCTATGAGTACAAGTGTAAAACTTGATAAGGATGAAGATGGTAAAAACATATATGAAAAGTTATATATAGGCATGATAGGTAATTTGTTGTATCTAACCGCCTCTAGACTCGATATCATGTTCTCTGTGTACTTATGTGTACAATTTCAATCTTGCTCGAAGGAATCTCACTTAAGTGTAGTAAGATGCATCTTTAAGTATCTTGCTGGCACCACTGAAATTGGCTTGTGGTATCTAAAGTTTACTTTTTTTGACCTTGTTGTGTACTCCGATGCCATCTTTGCTAGGTTTAATGTTGATCACAAAAGCACAAGTGGCACATGTCACTATCTTAGAAACTCTTTAATATCTTGGCACTCAAAGAAACAAAGCATGGTTGCACTCTCAACTGCCGAAGTTGAATATGTGACTGTCGGTAGTTGTTATGCATAAGTTTTGTGGATGAAACAAACTTTACAAGATTATGGACTTAAGATGATAATGTCTCAATTCGATGTGATAATACTAGTACTATAAGTTTGACAAAAAACCTCTTCCAACACTCAAGGACCAAGCATATTGATATTATACATCATTTCATTAGAGATCATATTCTAAATAACGATATTAGTATAGAATTTGTTGACACAAACAATCAAATTGCTAATATTTTTACAAAACGCTTAAGCGAAGATCAGTTTTGCACATTGCAAAGAATTGTGTAGGGTTTTATTGATACAAAAATTTCTAAAATTTTGTAAAAACACAGTGGAAAAACGAAAACCCTATACCGGTATCCATATTTCTTGATTAGATCTGAACAAAAAAAAAAAAAGTTTCTTGAATATACCTTATATTGATGCTTTCAAAACTATCAGCAGATCGGATTTGTAGGAACCGCAGTGTCGCAATCCCCTCTACGATATCCACACACGAACGATTGTGTGCTAGCACTCAAGAACACAAATCCAATTCGTGTCAGAATTATTTTTCTTCTTTTCTCTCTTTTAAGTTTGTAGAATTTCTCTGCCGTCTAATGTGACGTCAAAGAGTCTAACCTAAAGGGCTGTCTATAGATCTATATATATAGAATGTAGGAAACTCTAAAGGAAACCCTAAAAAATAAATATAATGAGATATTTATTTAATATTTAATAAAATACATTATTTCATTAAATATTAATTATATGTCATAATCATTTATTATTCTTAAACTATTTAAGAATAATAAATTATAATAATTCCTATAGGTTTAAATATAAATCCATAATATATTTCATTCGTTCTTTTGTCTGTGACCCTGTAGGTATACCTAATGTTGGCAGTAGGTCCTAAACACTTTTTAGACCTACAAGACATCATTGATCTCTAGCAAGACATTATGTCTACCCAAATTAGGTGAATATCAATAATCCGATTTTTATCTGATCTATAATTTATGTCATTATCCTTTTGTCACATGATATCTAGATTGAACATAAGATATGGAAAATGTCATTCTTATATTGTTCAATCTTATCATTTCTTGATTTCTAAGTGATCTGATAATACAAATGAAATTGATCACACTATCAATTCATTTGAGCATGGCCATGTATTTCTCAGTCTCACTTATCGAGAGGCCCAAAGATATCTCTCTCATAACGAGAGGGACAAATCCCATCTTAATCACTCAACTTCCTGACTTAACCTTTATAATTATCCGATTAAAGATAACGTTTGATTAAGTTGAAACATATCGTTTCTCATGTTGGAACCTATGGTGATTTCAGGTCTAAGGATACGCTGACATAATTATTATGAAAATCACTTATGACAATATTCCATGTAGTGATCTCATAGTAGGTCAGTTCAGCACACAATCATCTAATATGTGCCTATGAGTTTAATTTATATCACTATACAAATAGACATCCCATGTTTACCAAATAAAAACTCATACTAGATTTAATTCATTATTATTCCCATAATAATGAGCATCTAGGAACATTAGAATAATAAATTATTCATGGATTTCTATTATAAAATAAATATGCAAACAATACAAAAGAAATGCCTCTATTTATTTATATATATAAATATCAAATGACAATATCCAGTAATTGGCCTAGGGCACAATCACACACAAAAATTGGGCATGATAATACAAGATGAGTGATAAATATCATGGAACCAAGTTAGTTTCTTTAAGCAAAATGAGCTATCTTTTCAAAACATGTAATCTAGAACATGTTTTCGAGCCAAAAAAATATGTTAGATACAAAGTTGTACTTAAATGGGACCATTGGCCATGAATTGCAACTTAATGAATGTTTAATGATGTGCTTAGGTCACGAGTGTCGACTTAATGCTCTTTGAGTGTTTTTTCCTTCAACTTGCACTTTACCATGACCTCATTAGCCCATGAGAATTTTTGAACATACAACTTTTGCATTCTTAGTCTTATATGTAATTTGGTGCGCATGAGTGGAAGTTGGCTAAAATCTAGGTTTGCTTTTACACTGGGTATACGCTATTTTGCTATTTCTACAAAAAAATCTCCTTGAACAAGTGTATCACATCATAACTATGTGTCTGAAGCGTACTTACCCCTTACAAGTCAGTATATGCATCATTGAGCCTACAATATTGCACAAACACATTCAAAATGGCTAAATCCTTTATCAATTATAGGATATATTATACTGGAAGGTCACAACTTTTAGGTATATGTTTATTTTAAGTCACAATGTTTCGAAAAGTTTAAAAGAGGTTACAACGTTTGGAAAAGTATCTTATGAAATTTAATTAAATATTTTTCTATTGATGCATGTTTATGGGACCTTAAAAAAGGGATTTTCTAAGTTTAAATTAAATATTTCTCCTATTAACACTTGTTAATGGTGATCTTAATTGACCCACTTCTCTAAACCTTGTGACCTTTTTTAGACCACTCAAATGTTGTGACCTAAAATGAACTTACTCACTAAATATTGTAACATCTTTTGAACTTTTCAAAACGTTATCACCTAATATGAACTTACCCCTAAACATTGTGATCTTTCGATATAATTTACCCATTAATCATTACGTACTTATACCATGTGTTTATGATCAAGCCATAAGAACAAAAAAACTTTGTCACATATAGTTCACATCACCTACCCTAGGATGAACTTTTCATGAGCTTTATCTAATATTTTTCAACCTTAAACTTTCTCCATCATTTTGGCTTAAGTCTTCAAAAATCCATTGAAAACTTGGCTCGTTGGTATAATTCCCACTAGCTCGTTAATATGCCAAGTGCTATCAAACCACACCTCTTAATATCTAAGCGTGAGCGTGAGTAAAATGTGTATCGGTTTGCTAATATGCCTGACACTAATGCATATTTAAACCATTATTTTCTTTCCTACTTCATTTTCCCTCTCTCCTTTTCTATCTGTGACCTTGCCTTCCTAGACCCTTAAATCTACCTTCCTCTCTTTTCCATTCCCTCACTCACCCCTTCCAAACCCACACACCAATCAACCACCACTCTTCCTACCACCTCCCTACCATATCTAGATAACCCATTCCCTTTCTCTCTCTATCCATATATTCCTTTCTCTCCATTGCTCCATCTTCAACATGCCATTCAAGACTGCCCATGGCTATGATCAGCCTCCTCCACCTGAATTTGATGCCATCCTATTCCCGAATAAGAAATATTGGGATAGATATGCTCAATTTTGTGATCCCCCAATAGCTATAGGTAGAAATTATGCCTCTCTAGAATATTTCTACATTCCTCAATTTCCTAAAGTAGATAATAGTAATATTTTGAATACTGTGTTGTTTCTAGCTAAGGTTAATGAAGAAGCTATCAAATTGTTTTTATTGTAATTTGATGGATTATTTAGAAGATGATGGGAGCTTACGCATAGGAATGGAGACCAGAATTACCAGTATTGAGTTTGTTAGAAGCAAATTGTATTCACATCTTCATGGAAGGAGAATTGAGATCACTTATCATGATGTCTATAGCCCTATAGGTGTGGATGACAATGGTCTTAAAATGAGAATCAATTTTGATGAAGCTAAGTGCTATGAGGAACTTTTCACCATATCTGATATAGGTCCCAATTGGTGTGAACCATGCAATTTGTATGCCCCCGCCTCTTCCTGAGGCAATGAGTCCTTCACCGGTTTCTGACCGATAATTTTGTTCTGCATAAAAAGCGACAAACCCAAGTGACCCAACAAGATCTGTGGCTCATGGTGCACATCCTGAGGGAGGATAGAATAAATTTCTTTGATCTCATGTTTAGATGTTTCAAGAATGTCACTAACAAGCATACTTAAGATGTCTTTTGTGGAAGTAGGACGATTACTCTCTTATTAAGATGTAAGGGGCATTGAGTTTCATATCGAGAGTCGTCGATTCCACATTCCTAATTTTACTATGAATTCTATCACCTTAGCCACCTGGAAGAAGCAGAATGGTTAGTGGGTGCGCAAGAAACCCCTTAAACCAATGTTTGGTGTTCCTAGTTCCAGTATGGACTCACATACTGATGATGATGAGCCTCCTATTCAAGCTTTTAGATCATTTAGTTCTTCAATTTAGGAGCTTCGCAATTATATGGACTCTATATTTACCTCTTTGCATACTCATATTTATGGCCTCCAATCTGAGCTTAGGTCCTTTAGTTCCAACATTCGTAGGTTCATGGATCATTTTATAGTATTCATCCTCGCCCACCTCTTGTTGAGGTCCAAATACTTGATCTTGTTCTATTTCTGCTTTTCCTCTTCCTTGTTATCTAAATTTGATCTTAGACTCTTTTTTTGGTTACTTTTTTAATTAACTTAATGAAGGTCTCTTGTTAGATGTTATTAACTCATATGGCTTATTACTATGGTTTCCCTTGACTATTGTTACCACATATGTCTTGGTTGCCTTGTTAATCTTCTTATAGTGTTCAAAAGTTCATGGCTTTTACCATTACCTATTGTCAATACTATATCCCTTAATGTCTCTTCCCTCCAATTCGTTTATGGCTTTTGATGAGGTCAAAGAGAGAAATCTAGCAATTATGATTTATGATCTAAACATTCACTTTAGTATGTTAGATCACATCATCTAAATGAGCATGGGTATTTGTTTCGCTCTTAAGCACTTGTTGTCGTTCTGTTTGCCAAATCTTTTAACACCAAATGTTATATTGCAGGGGAGTACTAAATTGAGGGGAACAAGCAACTTTTACATAATTTGTCCTCATCAAATAGAGGAGATTATTAAACTAATTAATACTAAAAGTTGATTTTGATGATAACAAAATTATTTAAACCAATATACTAAACACACCATACTTGACTGAATTAAATGAATCACAATATTTTTTTTTATTAAAAAGGAAAACAAACAAAAAGAAAAACAAAAATTAATTAACATGTGTTTTGGAGTTTACAAGCGTAGGAATTGTAGCGACTCACCGATATGCTTTGAAATAGAACAACAAACATAATATACAAGCAAATAAGTTATAATGAAGAATAAAAAGTGTAAATTGATAATAAAAATAAGAAAATTTTAAGAAAAAAAACTAAATATTTTGTATGTGATCACATGGAAGAGACATGATTGAAAATGGATTTTGGTAGACTGCATACCGCCTTCAACACCGCCGACATAGGATCAAGTACCACCGGTGTACATGTCCATGGCTTTGGTAGCGTAGAGCCAGTATTAGATAGAAGAAAAATCAATTAAGTCTAAGTACGCTGCCAGTATTGGGATGTACACGGCCAACATACATGCCAACGTATGTGTTAAACAAAAATGACCTGAGACGAATAACAAATCGATACGCCGTCAACTTTAACGTATACACCACCGGTCTTCAAGTTATGCCACCGGCATACATTATAAAACTGCCAGCATACGAAGGAGGTGAAAAGTTGCACGAATTCTTTTATATACATCCTATCTATCCTATGTTGTTCATGCCAACACATATTCCTAAACCTATGTTTTCTCTCTATGAGTGTTCCTAGCAATCTAAGGGGATTCAAAAGTACAAATCAAGTAATCATATCTCTATTTCTTCTCTAGAATTTCATAGGTCTATTAGTTTTCTTAGTTTTTTCTTTTTATTTGAAGGAAAAGTTGGAGAAAACCCTAGTTTTCTTGGAGATCTAGATATTCGTTGTTTAAGAAGGATTTTGAATCAAATGTTTTTTATGTTTATAATTTCATAAAAGTAGTTTTGTTGATTTCTAGTATATTTAGCATTGGCTAGAGTTCTAGGGTTTGGAGAATCTATGGAGGAGATTGGTACTTTTGGAGGAATTATGTATTTCAATCAAGGAAAAGGTGTAGATTTATGTTTATTTTGAGATTAGGGCTTTAGATGATATACAAGATTAAGATTATTTGATGATGTATATTATTAAAGTTGTTTCTATCGTATTATCATATTTTGGTGAATTAGGGTTGTGATATAAAGGAGATTTGGTGATTTAGAGTCCTGTTCCTTGGAAATTGATACAGGTATGACCATTCCTTATTTGATGTATGCGCTTGTAGGATTAGAATTGTCCAATGAGTCTAATTATATTGGACTTTTAATTATATTGTTTGCTATTTGTGCTTGGCTGCTATTAATAAAGACCATGCAGAGTGTGGTACTAACTTAGCAACTGATGATCTATGTGTGAGGATGTCCAGAGTAGACTCGTGCATAGAAATGATTATGGTAGATTAGGATTCGTGCCAACATAATTATGGTGTGTGACGATGTGTGGAGAGTACCCAACATCACCATATATATTATATATATATAAGTATTTTATATAAAGATTTGTTTTCTTTGGGGTCATGAGTTACTCCAGGTTTAGGACTATTGGCAATTGGTTCTAAATTGTGTTGTTTGCTTCACTAATTAAAGATAATAACCTATGTGTGCTGCATTAGTTTAGGTTTTATGTAAGATTTGTATGATGCATATTCATGCGCTTTTGTTTGTAGTTCGGCGTACTGGGCGATTTCGCTCATTCTTTTATCTTTTTCAGGAACACGTGAAGATCAAGTCTATTACAACTTATCAGGATCTAATATTTATGTGGACTATAGAGAGGACAATATTGGATCAGATTTCCCTACTAATGTCTAGATTATATGCATTGAGTTGAAGACTTAATGAAGTTTCCCTGTTTTATGATTTAAGGATGTTTATGAGACTTCCCTTTTTAATATGTTTTAAGTTTTTAAGTTGGTTTTAGTTTATACCAACAAGACTATGTAGAATTTTTATTTCTATGAACAATTTCAAACAAGAACCCTTTACATGTGAGAATTGGTGATATATGATTTTGATTATATGTGGATTAGAGATTCATATCCTTAGCGTGTCAACTTATGTTATAGACACGTGGCGGGTTGTAATGCCTTCAAGTTAGGGTGTTACAACAACATTCTAGCCATTTTTTAAGGGTGACCATCTTAGGCACTAGTTCGCTAGTTCAATGCAAGCACACATGAAATGTGCATACCAGCAGGTTGTTAGGGTTTCACACCAGTGTGTCAATGCACCAAAAACTAGCCGTTACGCATTTATTGCAAGTCAATTTTTGCTTATTTACAACAACGAGCATTTGACTTCTTAAAGACCTATTTATACATGAAATTTGGTAGATTGAAGGAAGTTTTTGAGAGCCTTTATTTGCAATTAAACAAGTCCACTAATCCTTTTCATTGCTCTTATATTCTAGCTCATTAATTTGCAAAATCTATTGAGAGAAAAATCAAATTAATACTCTTATATTTATATTTTCCATTTGTAAAACAACACTATAAGAGTGAGGATATTATTATCTTGAGTGTTGTAACTTTTGTGTAGCTCCCAATGAGAATTTGAGTTTGTGATTAATAAAAGTGTGTGAATTCCTGGCTAGAGGCGTATTGTGTGATTGTAGAGACTAAGGGCAAATCGAACTTCACATTATATCATAACTTAATCTTTTTCCCTATCTCTTTTACTTTTTCAATACATTATTGTTGCTATTGTTATTGTTATCGGTTCTTAATATGATCTTTTACATCAAAAGTTCATTAATTGGATAAAATAGTTGGGATACTTTCATTACCCATACAAATATGCAGTTATAATATTGAATTAAGCTTTTTTTAAAGGATGCACAATGATAAATAATTCGACCATTTGTGGTCCATTTTTGAGAGTAGAACAACCAAACAAATATTTTTAACTCTGTTAGCCTGAAGGTCACTTGCACTTGGTACATTAGAAGGAGTGGACCATCAAGTACTCTTAAACATTTTAATAAAAAAACATAATCTTTATCATCATCTATATAATGCAATCATCCCCTTGGCTAAATAGTTCATTTCGCATTATGGCACCATATGGACTTTCTAAAAACGAATCATGTTTCAATTTGATATGATGAGGCATATTCAATAATATGCTTAGCTGGGTTGATTGTTGCATCCACAACCTGTTGTGGCCATCTTGCTTTATATTATCATACTTGATTTGCATAACCAAAGTACCTCTTTACAAATAAGAAAAATTCAATAGAAGATAAAAGACTAGATAGTGGAAATGATGGCAGATAGGTGGATATGTTCTACTTTATATTTTGGTTGATATATACAAAGACAATGAAGAGAAATGTTTCATTAATTTTGTTTGGTCAGTAAGAAAAGAAGTTAGTGTTTGATAATTACTACTATTTTCTTTTGAATATGTTGTTATATGGAGTTTTGTTATTGTCATCTCAATTGCATCAATTGATATTCATTTTTATCTAATTCTCTCTTATTTTATATAAAGAAATTATTAAAAAAACTCCATAATTATAATATTTTTAATTATTTACAACCATTGCTCCACATGTCACTTATCAAACATGATATTTTCTTTCGTGTCCACCTTTTTCTTTTTCTTTTCAGTCATTCACGCCTTACAAATTATCTTAAGGGTTGGGTATTTATTAATTATCTAGAAAAATATAATAAGTAATCACAAAAGTATTGCAAGAGGAGAAATGTGAGTTAGTCATTATGAACACGTCATGTTGATAGACAATTAAGAAAATCATTCAACTGATAAGATAATTATAGTAATGATATATTATGTATTTCAATGATTATGGTTACGTATAAATCTATGTTATTTAATAATTGACATATCCAACCCGTTAAAAGACATCACAAGTGACTATAAAATTTTCCTAGACATTATATATAAGTTAGGCAAATGACTTTATAGTTTTCATTTGGATCATTGACCCAAATTATTTAAAAAAAAAAAAGTTCTATTCTCAAATATTTTGATGATAACAACTCAGAAGGAATGTCATGTTCTTGAGTCTGAAGGTTTTAGTCCAAAAATAGATGGTTGGTTAGAACTTAATGCTAATATAAAATCTTGGATAGAAGGTAGATTAAAACCTTTGGTCAATACAAAAGAAATTGAGCTTAAAGCCTCTAAGGTCTAGATATATAAAGCACACCCTCCCAACAAATTTAACAATAGAGATATTCAAGGATGTGCAAAATTAGATCAAATTTGCTAAACATATCTAAAGTCGTTTTACTTTCTAAAATCAAACATAACTTAGTAAAAAAAAGTTTAAAGGATTCAAAATGGATTCAATCGATTCAAGAAGAACTAGTTCAATTTCAAAGAATTTAAGTTTAGAACTATGTACTTAGCATAAATATTTAATTAGTAGTACACCTCATATATGTTTACGTGATGGGTAATTACGAATTATACTTTAACACATAGATGGGATAGTTGGTAATTTCTAAAATAACCACCACCAATACGTGGTGTATACTATCCACTAAAGCCTTTCTCACTTTGGGCCTAAAGACAAATTTATCTTAGACATTAAATGAATCGTTAAGAATAAGCTTGATGAAAAAATGGTAAGTATATATTGAAATAAGAATAGACAAATAGCTAAAAGCTATTCACAAGAAAAAGGAATTAACTATGACAAAACCTTTGCTCCTGTTAACTATGTCCTTGTTGTAGATACATTTGGAAAGTATAAGCATGTTTCTTGTCTATGCTTTTGGAAAGTATAAGCTTGTTTCTTGTCTATGCTTGTTGAAAGAACTTTAAGTTGTTTCAAATAGATGCTAAAATCTATTGCTTAAATAGGTACATTAAAGAGGAAACTTTTAAACTCACAGTATTATAGAAGTTTGCTTTAATTAGAAATGTGCATTGATTTTTTATATAAACTCATAGCATTATAGAAATTAGGAAAAAGATGAAAGACTGAAAATAAATAAAAAGGTTTAGGGTCCAGGTTTTTTTTTTTTTTTTTGCCAATAGGGTTTAATTAGTTGAATCATTCCTTTATTACCTCATGCTTTCACAAGCTCCTCAATGATATATTATCCATAAGACGAAAAAGAAAACACAAAAATAATTAAAAAAGACAAATAGGTGAAAATGATATTAAAACAATAGGCATGTGATTGAAGAATTGGGAGAAAGCTAGCTTTGAAGAGATGGGACAAAGAGGAGACGGAAAAGAATTGGGATCCACAAAAAAAAGGAAAACGCATGGAGGAAAAATAGTATATCAGCTTGCAAACAAAAAAGATTATTGGAGATGTGCTATTGTTTTTCATAAGAGATGAGCCTTTGTAGTCATTTTCTCACTACAAAGTTATATGCATCATAAGTCATGTGTAGAGCAAGACGAAACTGCATATTATAAAGAGCTCACTCATAATATAAATGCTTTTTCTTTAAAAAAAATATTATAAATTATTTTCCTAAACTTTTAATTGAGTACAAATTCACGTTCTGAACTTTTAAAGTAAGCACTTTAAACTTTTAAATTTTTAAAAATTGACATAGTCATGAACTCTTATCATTTACCACTAAAACAAAACAACGGGAGTGGTAACATACCTCCTCAAACTTTTACTTATATACAGATTCTTTCTCTAAACTTTTATTTATGCAAGGATTTATCCTTTTCCCGCTCTCAATTCATTAAAAATATTAAATATTTTAACTGTGCCAATTTTAAAAGGTTTAAGATATTAAAAAACATATTTTGAAATTTGAGAAGGTGAATCTGGCACCTTGGCAAAAGTTTAAAGGGGTTAATTTGCAAATTTTTTTTTTCCCCCTTTATTCTACTGTATCTGGGATGACCATTATCATCGAAAAAATTCTCCATATTCATCATTTAATCCATGGAAGTTTACCATGCACAATTAGATAAAGATGTTTAACATATGACTATAAAACAGATTTTATCACAAATATATAATGGAAATTGCTAATTGTCAATCATGATGGCTCTGATATCTATGTTGATCGACTAGAGTACAAGAACGGGGGAAAACGGGAAAAAAATAGGAATTAGTAATAATAAACCATCATAGCAACATTACCTTTAGTCGAAGTGTATGCTTTATGGTGTGATGACATGACACAACACTCGGATTTGCTATCTTCATGATTGCAGCATGTATCACGATCATAAACAAAGCATTGGTCATAAGAAAAGAAAAGGAAAAAATGATTAATTGGAATGGGAGTGTGGGAAATAGAATTTTAGTTGGAAAGGCCGACAATGTCGGAATCTTGTGTCTGAATGGCTGTAAACCACACCGTGGCCTTAAAACATAAAATTACACGATCAAGGACAGAGTTTGTCGCAATCATCTCTTCACTTACTTATGAGGACCATGACGTCATAATAATATCATTACATATCTTATAAATAAACCAATTCTTAATTTACAAATTAAGGGAATTTGATGAAAAATATGTTTGAATAAAGATATCCGGATGCACACAGCATCTTATCTTCCACCTATGTATAATAGTGGCTTCTGTGTTTTTATTCTGATTCCGACAATGGGCGGAGAGAATAATTTTCAAGAGAGAATAAATGCGTCTTGTTTTTATGTTAGGTTACAGGACATCTTTCCATATATGGTCCATATTAAGTTCACATAGGTGGAAGTAGAACCATCCATTCAATTTATTATCAACAATATTATGTAGTGGACTATTGTATTTCGTATTTCAGGGTTATCAGAGGCCATTCTCGAATTTAGATGCTAAATTTGCAAATGCATTATGAGAATATCCATTGGTCGCACGATACTTTCAACCGAAAGAGTTTACCCTATACACTAGCTTCATAGTAAATGTCGAGCAACCAATAATTACAGATACACAAACTTAACATTCATAGTGGCCATGGCCCCCACGCATCATGATAATACTAACAACAGCAGTTTGAGTGCAGAAAAGGTTCAAGTGGAACCAAGTAGTTAGGGTATTAGTTAAATTTCACTAGTACGTCGATAGAGTTTGAATTGAGTGCATGATTGAATTGAAATGTAGAATTAGATCATATGTTATTTGAAATTATTGATGTTAAAGTTGGTTAGGATAATTAGTAAGGTAGATTCTTAGTTTTGATATCTCTTAGTATGATCATTTATGATTTTGGAAATGTCTTTCTAGAAATCTTTAGTCGACAGCTTAAAATTACACTAAAACTTTTAAGGGTTTACAATTGGATTATCGTATGGCTTTTGCATGAAATGGACAATCGAATATAAAATAAGTGATGTGTTATAAACCAGCCATGACTAAACAATGTTCTTGGCTTTTTATGGTTTCTTGTCTATTTAAATTTATTACTAATGTACAAGACTTTTTGATGAGAAAAGTATATTTTTAATCATGTATTCGACATATATTACATATTTAAAGGCATGTAAATATACTAGATTCTCTATAGACTATGTTTGTTGCCCCTATAGTTATAAGTTAAAAGAATAAACGAATAAAAATGTTGTCTAGTATATTAAAGCGAAGGCTTAATGTTTGGTGTCTTAGGTTTTTAAATTATAAATGTTGAAATGACCTAGATTTCAATTCTATTCAAATTTCATGTGTTTATTTATTTATTTTAAATTGTTGAATTGAATGCATGGTTACGTTGTTAGTAGTCTAAGATATATGATTTTGTATATGTATATGTTGACATTATATTTTGTTTTATATGCATTAATGTGTGAGTAATGAAATTACTAATTTTGCCTTTTGTGCATTAAGGTGTTAGTTAAGTTAGATTATAAAAATCAACTTTGGTTTTACAAGATTAGTGATGGAAATTTTGTTTCTTTAATTAAAACATTTATGTTCAAATATAAGGCCCAAATGAAGTTCAAATTCATGCCAAATGCATCCTAAGTTAATATGCATTAAGGGGTAAATTTGGAATGTGTTAAAGTCAAAATTAAGCTAATTTGACTACTTTTTTGGGGCAGCTCAAATTTTATCCGAATTTTCCTTTTCTTTCTTCCTTTTCTTTTCTTCTTCATTTCCCTTTCCATTTCCAATTCCAAGCCTAAACTAAGGGCTATAGCAAGCTTTGGAAATCAAGTTATCTTCAAGGCAAGCATTTAAATGTGAGTTGCTTTAAGTGTGGCTTATGCTTTGTTTTTATTTTTGTTGTAGTTTTGTAAAGTCTTGGATGAGATGATTTAATGTAATCCAAATTGTTTGTTTATGTTGGGATGAGTTATGAATGAGTTATATGAGTATGTGAGTTTGGCATGCATGGTTGAAGTAATATGAAGTGTTGGGAGAATGTGAAGAGGAATTGTGTAGAGAAATTTAGAATGAATGGAAGTAGGTTTTTGAAGTGTTTATTTGTGTTGATTTCTTGTTAGGAATTGCTAGGTTTGAGTAGTATAGAAATGAGTGAGTATGAGTTGGAAGTGTAGTTGAGAAAGATTTTGAAGTGTTTTAACATAGAATTTTACAAAGTGGAAAAACAGGGGATTTGAATTTTCGTTTTAAGCCTGTTTTAGAACGTACGCCGGCATCTGGGGATTCTACGCCGTTGGCGTAGAGGCGGGTGTCGAAAGCCCACAAAATCGATTTTCCTAACGCCGTTTTTACGCCGCCGGCTTTTATGCTAAGGATTTGCCAGGTCTGTTCTTCAGAACGTACGCCGGCAATTTGAGTTTCTACGCCACCGGCGTAGAGGCGGTGTTGTTTGTCCACAGAATTAAATTTCTTAAAGCCGACTGAACGCCGCCGGCTTTCGCTAGGAAGGTTAGCTGGCATTCTTTCTTCCATATTGTACGCTGGCTATTGGGAATCAAGGCCGCCGGCGTACATGTGAAGGCTGCCCGCGTACTTATGTAAGCGGCCGGCTTACACCTCTCTAGACGTTTTTCAAAACTTTGGTTTTGGATTCTACGTCGGCTCAAGGCCGCCGGCATAGGGTGCAAAGGCTGACGGCGTACCCTTGAACGCTGCCAGCGTTGGCAGTGTGTTTTTTTTTCTAGAACATTGAACACCGGCTCAACGCCGCCGGCGTTGAGTACCGGCGTATCTCCTGTGTTTTTGAAATTTAAAAACTTTTTCTAAAATTTTCTAGAGTTGTTATCCAAGCAATTAAGTATTTATTAAGCGATTTAGAATGTAATAGGATGTTTAAATGCTTATTTATGACCTTGCATTCAATTATTGGAATTTCTTTGATTAGTTGCAATATATGGATATAATATGTGTATAATTGTGATAATGAAATCTATACTTGTTGATTTATTGATTATTGTGATATTTCTATTACAGTTAAGGATTCTCTCGGTTAGTTCATCACCGAGAGATCCTAGTTCTATACTAACGGGTTCAGGTACGCGAAACTTGTTTGATGTTTGCTAGGACCATGCATTTCTAATTTGACTTAAATTGATTTGGCTTAACATTTGAATGAATTGGATGTCTATTACGCTGTTTAATCTGGTCCGAGGAGCAGCAAACCTGTCATGATGCAATGACATGTTAGCTAGGCGCTTAACCAAGTCATGATGCAATGACTTTACCATGATGCAATGGTACGCTATGATGCAATAGCGATTCTTTTTGGTTAAGTGGGTAGCCGATAGGGGGAATAGTATCTGAGTAACGTTTGCTTAAACTTAGGGGAAATACCATGATTTAGTTCAAAGTTTAGGAACTTGTGAACTAGGCTCATGTTATGGACTGAGTTTAAGTAGAGTCGGGCAACGGCTTTTAAACCCTAAATGAAGCTATTATTTTTCATGAAATAGATATAGGAGATATAAGTATTCGGACTGCTTATATCAACCCCCTGAGCAGCTGCTGTTACTCAGGATCCCTGGATTCCCGAAGTGTGACTGGGGTTTGAATACCCTCTTGTTGATTTGTGAAAGAAAGTGTAATAAAGATAACCACTTGTTCTATGATGCATTACATCAATTGGATGACTTGTTATGCATTGGTTACTGTGTACTGGGCCTCTAGCTCACTTTTGCTGCTTTGCAGGTATTGGAGACGAGTATTACGATGACTTGGGCTATGGGTCCGATTTCGAAAAGATTTCTGGACGAGTGGGATGAATAGGATCCGATTACCCGAGACTTTTAGAAGACTTTTTGCTAAGGATAAGCTATGTATAGAAGGCTTGTTAGTTAAGCTAATTTCTTTTGTAATGACCTTAAGATCCTTTAAGATTCTCATGTTTTGAGAAAACATGTAATTTTGTAGTGTCACGTATTGGCACTGAGCAATGTTTATATGATGTAAATGTATGTATAGATTGCTTTTGTTAGCAATCTTGTTTTGTGTAAAAGCTCTTTACAAATTTAGTGATTTTGATCAAACAATTTCATAAAACTGTTAGTTTTAGGACAACCTTACATATAATGTGCAAACGTTATATGTGGTTGGGGATTCGGTACTCTAAGTCTCGGGATTTAGAGGATCGGGTCCTTACAAATGTAGTCAAAATAAAATTTGGCCATGATTCCCTACATTTCTTTATCATCTTCCCACTCTCTAAAACTTTTTTTCCTTGAGAAAAAAGAAAAGAAAAGGGGTAAAAATTCTTGTAAAACATATTAGCATCTAGGATAAAATTTAAGGGGGAAATTGAGTTTTAAAACTATTTTATTCCTTTTTGAAATTCTAATAACTAAATAATGCAGTTCAACAAGTAAAAAACAACAATAAGCAAAGTGCAATAAAGTAAAAGATGAGAGAGAGAGAGAGTACACAACCCAACTTAACATGAAGCTCGATCCATCCGTAGTCTCCTCGGGTCCACAAATGTGTGCTAATAAGAATTTCACATGCACTTTATAAATCACAACAAGTTTGCTCCCAAGGAGCTACACCCCAACACAATCACTAAATCACATGCATATGAATCTCACAAAAGTTGTGTCTTTACTATAAATTTCCTAACATCCTAGGCACAACTCAAACTCTCATCAATTCACATGATATCCTAGTGTAATATCTTACAAAGATTTGCCAATGAAATAATAAATAGCACTACTCAAAACACTAACGCACAAAGATAAAGCAAATGATGTATAAATAAGGATGTTAGCAAAAAAAAAAAAAAAAAAAAAGGTTAATTGCAACTTTAATAGCTCATATACTCTATTTATAGCTTCTACAAATGATGGTCGTTGAACATTTTCACTAAAATTTCTTTTGCATCAAATGATCCAACTACTATTTTATGTTAACTAGCGTTCGGACCATTGCGCCATGATCATAATGTTTGTGATCATATGAAAAATAATTAGTGTATGGATGCTAGTTGCAATTCATATGATCAATCCTCTAATTATGCTAGCATCTAGACGTCAATACTCTAAAGCATGTCTGGTGTCCCAACACTAACTACAATGCAGCTAGGTCCTATAACATTATCAACAAACACAAATATAACATATAAGTTATACAAACACAAACTTAACATATCATAAACACATTGTGTCAAGTAAGTGCAACTTAACTCTATCAAGTGAGTAATTATACAATCTATTTTCCCATCAAAATTCCTTTGAACCAACCTATTCAACAGTATCCCCTTTTTTTATGAGAACAACAATTGGACAATTAACTTTCTTCAACAAAACACTCCCCCTTAGTTAAGTATCTAAGTTAAGTAAAATTTGTCAAATAAGTTCAAAAATTAAAACTTAACTAGGAGGAATACAAGTTACACTTAATAGATAAGTACAACACACTTAACACACATATATGTTAGGTGTGCTTGTAACATTTCTCCTCTTATGTGTCACACCTTAAAGGGTATCCTAAACATGGTAGTCCACTATTCACAATATTAAAACCTAAGAATGACTACCTTAGTCACTCAAAGGCTTCCATATCATGAATAAGGCGTACATCACAATAAATGGAACATATCAAAGTAGTGTAATTTATATTGATAACGATTATGTAGCAAAGCAAGAGAAATAGAAACCATTAATCATAAATAAGATCAATTACAATTCTTAGGAGCATACCTTCACTAAAGTCTTCAAATCTACATATATACATTTCCAAGGAATCTCCAAAATATAAACATATCATATATTACTCATAAATTAATTTTCAAGAATGTAAATTCTTTCTATGCTCCCACTTCTTCCCTAAAGGCTTAAAGATCTACCGATGATTTCCTTAATGTCTCATTTCTTGAATGGAGTCTTAAGCATACATGTTTTAATAGAATTTATGTAGAGTAAGTTTACAATGTGCTTAGTGAGATATTCTCTTTATTTATACCGTATTTCAAACAAGTTTATTAATTTTCACGTATATGCTCTGCATGCCATGCAACAAACAAATGCTACAAATAATTATGTATGAGTATCCGGAAACCATACATAGAACGGATTTACGTCCTCCGTATTGAGGGTTAGGGAAATGGGAATTGAAGGTCTATGCAATCTTCATTGCTAGTCCCCAAGCATTCTGCTCATAGCAATCGATCGACGTGACTCATCCTTGGGTTGTATCCTAGATACGCCTTAGTTCCTGAAGAATGAGTATGGCCACGAGCCTTTCTAATGGTACCAAATAAGCTTGGCCTCGGACCCTTCCGATGCTTCGCACAGGAGTAGCTATCTTTGACATGTGACTCGATGAATGCATGCATGCACATTTAGTTTATATTAAAGTCAAGTAAAATTAAAGTATACTTAACGATGCTCAAACAATTATCATGCACACATAACTAACATGTAATATTGATGATATACTTAAACAATCAATTGTCAGCTTCGATATGGTTAGCATCCCTTGACATACATTAATAAAAGCACATACATAAGTACCTATAAGCCCATACATGCTCATTTTATCTTGTAGTTATAAATCTAGTGCAACTGTCTACAAGTACAAGCAAGGCAATGAAATCATGAGGGAAAACTTACATCTCCATATCGCAATCTACTTAGTCGAAATAATCCTCGAGTAAGGGATTCTCATATTCCTCATCGCCTAGACAAAAAAAAATACCTATAATAAGTATTTCATAGAGGTTTTGCTTAAATTTCTAACCTGATTTATTTTATTCACGTCATTTTTCCTAATTACGAAAATTCTAACTTAAAACGGTCATAACTTGCTCATTTTAACTCAAAATTTCATATATTAGCAGTCGTTTATAGTTACTAGAAAAATATATTTATTTTTAAGGTTATTTTTAACATTTAAAGCCATTATGGTCTCGAAAAAGGATAGTACAGATTCTTCCTACAATTCTCAACCCTTAATTCTTGCATTTTCCAAAGTTTCACTTTACTCAGATATTTATATCAAATATATAAATATTTCTACCTTTGAAAATCATTTAGTATTGAAAATAACTCATATAATATGCATGACCCTAGTGATGTTGTCTTAAAAGTAAAATTTTGCTAAACAATCTTTGTGAAATGTTGATTTTTATGAAAAATCATCCTTTGACTTGTGATTAAATTTGCCATTTTGTAAACATGTGACTTAACAAAAATCATAGTTCAATATATATATATTTTGAAATCTTAAAGATCTTATATTTGTTCCAAATTTTTTTATTTAACAATTTATTTTACAAGAGTAATTTTACTTATTTGTGACATAAAACTCTAAGTGTATTTCCTCTTAAAATTTTTTCTAAGTTTAGTTCTTAAATAAAATTTTAATTCTTAGATTGTGAAACTTAATTGAAGAAAATCATGATTTTATATTTATTTTAAGTCCATGAATATTTCATTTTTATATTAAGATTCTTATAACTAATTATTCTCTAAAACATGAATCTTTATGTGGTTGTGAAGAAAAATCATTTCAAGTGGTATCATCTTCAAAATGTTTCAAGTTTTACCCTATGAGAAAATTTAGGCAATTGACTTATTCTTAAATTCTTATTTTTAATAAGAAGATTTATTCATGTATTGTAAATAAAACTTTTAGAAGATTTTATATAATAAATAATTATCAACATTTATATTGAGAAATTCATTTTGGCAATTTAAAAGGAAATATACTTGGGTATTTCTTTTTAAATTCTTAATGAAAGGATTTCCTTAGTATTAGAAATAAGATTTTTATAAAACATTTTACATAAAAAAGATTTATCAATAATTAAATTTTTGGAAATCCTTTGTATAATAAAGAATTATCAATATCCAATGATAGAAAATCAAATAAGAAAATATAAAGAAAATAAAGATATGGAAATCTTAGCTTAATATCAAGATTTCTCGGGACTTGAATAAATTTCAGTCACCATGGAAAATAAGAAAAACATACGAAAAGAAAACATGGAAGTCTTAGATTTATTTCAAGGCTTCCCAGGAATTAGCAATGGATAAGTCCCACATATAAAATAAGAAAAGCAAGAAAAATAATTATGAGAGTCTTAGATTTTAGCAAGGCTCCTCGAGGCTTGAATATAGTCAGCCTCATAAATAAAGCAAAACAAATAAGTAAGAAAATCATAAGAGTCTTAGGTTAATTTTCAAGGCTCCTCAAAACTTAGATTATGGACAAGTTCCATTTTGCTTTTACTTGATTTAGGACAAGTCTAAGACTAAAAGTTGACTAGTCTTATTTACTTGCAAGAAAATAGATAATAAACAAAGCATTAAA
This sequence comes from Combretum micranthum, assembly GCA_024138025.1. Lineage (NCBI taxonomy): Eukaryota > Viridiplantae > Streptophyta > Magnoliopsida > Myrtales > Combretaceae > Combretum > Combretum micranthum. The sequence continues at coordinate 473,102 of JAMXBD010000828.1, forward strand.
TAAAGTTAAACTAATGAGCATTAGGTTCTAAAAATATATACATATTTATACATACTAGCATATAGAAGTTAAGTTAGAGATATGAACATAACATAAACATAAATTTAACACGAAGTTAAATAATACATGAACAAGATGTTGTTTTTATTATCTCATTCCCTAGCATAAACTCATGGGGATTTTTGAAACCATAATATACATGTTGTTCATGTTATGCTAACATAAACTAAAGAAGAGGTTTAAGTGTTTACCTAAGATAGAAGATAGGAGTTGGATGAAGAGCAAAATTTGTGAAAATCACAAAGAGGGGGAGGGGTATGTTGCTCACAATTTTGAGAAGGAAAAGAAAGGAGAGTGTTTTTGAGTTTTCAATTTACAAGAGTTAATGTGTAAGAATGAATGTATAAAAAATGAAGGAGAGAGGGGATATTTATAGAGTTTTGAGATGGAATTTAGAAGGAATTAAAATAAATGAAAAAGAAATTAAATTGAAGGGAAGAGAGAGGCAAGTGGCTCGTCATTGAGGAGAGAAGAGAGAAGAGAGAAGGAGAGATTAAAAATTAATTTTAGTAAAGAAAAGTAAGTAAAGTGTAAGAGAATTTGTGTGAAAAGATTGGAAAAAAAATGTGAGAAATAGATATATAGGTTGTAAGAGATAGATGGTAAGAAAAAGTAGAGATGATAAATAGTAATGAATAGTAGTCAATAGTAATTGAATATTAAATAAGACAAATAAATTACCGATAGTAATGAAAATACGCATAAATGAGCTATATCTTATATTTTTAAAAGGCGAAGAATTTTGCAACTGATATTTTACAATTCTTATCTCATTACAAGTCTAGATTGATTTTCAAAATATTATTTTACATGTCAAGACCCTGATTTCAAAAATTAATCCCGTTCAGGTTTGAAACAAGCGAATTTTTAGTGAATTTAATCTTTTTAAGTTATAAGACATTATTTCGAATTATAATCTAAGGTTATCTTATTTTTATTGTTTTAGGTTTCTAGCATGGTCTTGCTAGATCTAAATCCTTTAGATCTTATTGTGGACCCAAGTTAGCTTTTAGAGTTTAGGTCTTAATCCCGGCTTTAAGATTTACTTATAAGATTATAAAATCTAGGGGTTTATGGTTATACTATATTTTCAGTTCAAAAATTAAGTTTACTCTATTTTTATGATTTATTTACTATTTTACAATTCTCGGGATTGTCTAATTGAGTCTAAGGCTTTTAATGTGATAAATTGACTCGGTTTGACTTTTGGTATAAATTTTAAAATTCAACAAAAGGTGTATAATTTCATTATTAAATATTATTTGGACATACTATCTCGATTTACGTGCTAGAAATCAAATAGATGAATTGTTCAGCTTAAGAATTTTGAGTCGAATAATTATTAGATTTTCGTTTTGTTTTTTAAAGTACTCTTGTTCTTAAGGTTATGAAATTTCATATTTGATCTTGTTTTAGGGTTTCTAGAGTTCGCTTTTAACTTGGGCTAGTTTTAGGATTTTGGTTTTTGTATTTAGCTCTAGGATTATATTCTGAGAGCTCTAAAAAAAAATTCGGGGGTTTACACTATGGAATCATAAAAAAAAAATTTAAATCCAAGTTTTATGAAGGAGAAGCACAAGAAGAGCATGTTTTTCACCTACCTCCAAACGATGCATGTGAGGCATTCTAACACCACATAATAGTAGTAACCATTTTTCCAAATAATAAACTTATGCTTAATGTTGCAGAAACATGTTATCCAAATCTTAAAGCATGTTCATATAGTCATTTTAAACATGTAAGATTATGTTAAACTCATACATTTCAACATATAACAAATATGAGCAAGTGATGATCAAACAAGACTTAAAATTCAATATATCATGCACAAAATTGCTTAAAAGTCTATCATGCATGTTTATCAATTTACACAAGCCTAATACTTATTATTAAGCATGAAAGATCATTGTTTATGGCCTCTATTCAAGTAAATACAATTTTATGCATTTGATACCTAATTTTAGCATGTATAAGTTCTATTCATTCACATATGTCACAAAATCATAACAAATTGTCCACCAAGCATATTAAGACATATCAGCAAGCTTTACAACATAAATAAGCATAAAAATATAACGGTATATCTTAAGGAAAGCTCATATCACAATTTTTGCACTTGCAATGCCTTGAGGATTCCTACAAAACCAAATTTAATCTCTTGGCAACCATTTGTGCTTAGGTCAATTTTTGTTAGTAGCAATAAGAATTTGTTCCTTAAGGACCCTAATATACTTGATCTTATGATTGATTGTATATTGTTCATTGTTACTCAATTATGTGTAATATGACCAACTCTACCATAGTAGTTACGACTTCCATTGTGTAAGTCTCACAAAGCAAGACTTATGGGACTTGCAATTGTTGCTTCTATTATAGTCAATTGCACACATATTTGAATCAAACTTTGATTCTTTAAGAAGTGTATTCAAATTCTTTTCATCCTCAGTGAATCTAGCTATAACTGATTTTGAATCATTCAAGCTAGTTTTCCAATTAGCATTCTAAAGTTTAACCTATTCTAGCTCTTTTACAAGTTTTTCATCATAAGTATTAGCAGTGTCATCTCCTTTTAAATTTTCATTATCACCATTCTCAATGCTCAACTTTTCATTAATCTTACTCAAATTTTCATTTTGCAATTTCAATAACACAGTCTTCAACTACTTTAACATTTTCAACTTTGAGTTCATTTTACTCATTCTTAAGATCATCTAATTCATCTCTAATCATTTTCATTATAGATTTTAGCATCTTCCTTGATTTAATCATTTCATCATATAATTTGCCATACATGTGATGTATGCTCGAAGAAGTGCAACATACCATATCATTGAAGCTATGAGACACACATCTTCATCTGAGTCAGTGGAGTCATCATCCCTACATGTGGCCACCAATACTTCCCTCTTTGCTCCTTTGTCGGCTTTTTTTGTGTTGGGATGATATTATTGAACATAGCCCAGCTTGTTGCATTTGTAGCATGTTATAATCTTTTCCTGTCATTCCTTGATCTTGAAGTACTTTCATCTTTCCTTTTTTCTTACCTTCCTTTTAAACTGTGGAACTTTACGAACTTCATGGCCATTTCATCCAATTCTTCATCATTATTTTCTTCACTTTCCTCATCCTTGCTAGAGCTTGAGTATGTTGCTTTGAGAGTCATCTACTTACTTAGGGATATCTCTCCTTATCTCTTGATCATCTCATGCATTTGAGTGTGTCAAGGAGTTGATCCTTTTGTAATTGACTCAAATATGAGCCTTCTCTATTTCATTCTTTTTGGCCTCCCATTTTCTTGCTAACAACCTATGAATTTTAGATTTAATTTCAACATTAGTAAATTTTTGTTAAGTATTGTTAATTTATTTATGACATTAATATACTAGCATGCATTTCATCAATTGACTCATTTAGCTTCATTTTGAAATTGTCAAATTCACCACATAATAAACTAACTTTAGTGCCCTAACTCTTGTCGTTCCTTCATAAATTTTTTAAAATTCATGCCAAATTTGCTTAGCATTTTCAAGTATAAAAATTTTACTAAAATCATTCTCATTCAAATCACAATCCAAAATATTCATAGCAATTTTGTTTATTTGAATTTTTTCTTTTTCCACTTTAGTGTAATTTCTTTATTCTTTACCTTCTATCACAATAGGCCAGTTTTCAACAATATTCATAGCATTATATCTTGAGCTCTTAGAAAGACTTTCATTTTACATTTATAATTAGTATAGTTATTATGGGTTAACAAAGGTGGCCTATTTATTACTATTTCATCTAAGAAGCCTAGTGTTTTTTGTGTTCATAATCTTTACTCCAGTATGTGGTTGAGCACTTGATTCCTAAATAATAGCTTTACTTCCAATTGTAAATCCAATTAACACCTAGGCTATTAATGATACAAATTATCATCCTAGCCTAATTCTCTTAGGCAAATTAATCATAGTAAAAATTTTCAACCAAAAGAAGTAGTTTTTTGTTTTCAGGTAGATTTGGTTAAGGTTTGAGTGATGTGGATTTCTCTCTCAATATAACCTTTTGATGGGTTCTTTTAAGAAACACTATCACACCTCCCACAAGGTATCCTAGTACCATCAATACAACATGTAACAAATTAAAGTCACAAACATTCTAGTTAATCTATCTAAGGTTTCTAGAAAGGTACATGAACATTACACTACCAGAATACTTTGTGGCATGGATAGTTATAATAGAATCGAAGGTTTATTAGAATAAGAAAAATATTACATTCATATAAGTCACATATAAGAATAACATTACAAAATGTCCTTGGTTTTACATCACAACTTTATAACTATTGATCTTCAAAATCTTCATTAATACAACTTTATAACTAGCACTCTCCAAAAAACTTCATTACATATACAAAATACTCTCTTCAAGTCATATCCAAGCTTCTTTCTTATCATACATTGGCTTCCACTCCTTAAACTTGATCCTTTCCCTTAAGTCTTGTAAATAAACAATTTATAACAGCATGAGCACAACAAGATCAGCAAATAATCAAATCATAACACAATTCCTCAAGAAATGTTTAATTAACACACATGTGCACTGCAACAAGTATAGTTTGGATGACTGAAATCCAAACCGATGGAGATTTATGTCTTTGTTGAGGGTTGAAGGACCAGCACAAGTAATTCACACCCAAAAGAAACAAAGAACTAAGGAATGAGAAATTCTTTCCAAACTCATTTATTATTTATAAATAATATAAATACTATAATATCAACTTTACATAGAACTTAGAAACTCCATTAAGTATTAAAATCTCAAAGCCAACTCCAACTCAAGCAACGTCCTTCAGTGCCTACTTAGGTCCTATAAGGCAAATGGCCTAATGGTAACCTTTACCCAATTCGCTGGACATAACAAAACATTACCATAGAATTAAGGTACTAATACATGATGTGAACACCATGCGAATGAAATTTATGATGTTGCGCCATGCATGTCCATTTAACTTAAGGGTCAATTGAGAATTACACCGTGTTATTTAGTGACCGCATCAATTTCAAACAATTCTCAATTCATATTATACAATCATTATCATGTAAATAGTTATCACTTTTGGCACTAAAGGTTGTCATTCACTCAAACAACATATAGCTTGCATTATTCCCCAATCCCTATGCATATAATCAATTTCAATTATATTTAGGAACTTATGCTACTACATTACATTCACAAACAATGTGAGAAGATTCGAATTCACCTATGCATCTTGGCTTAATCGTTGTAATAGTCTATCAAAAAATCTAGCTCTTGATTTATAGTCTTTATAAGACAACAAACATATATTACTAAGTATATAACTAAATAAGAACTCGTATTAGTCCTAGGTATCCTATACTCATGTCTTAGCTTCCTTACTTTCATTGTCTTTAGGGAATTATAGGCGATGACATGTACAACGGTTCTGCTAGCCGGTTAGTGAATAGGAATCAAGGGGATAACGTCCGTTGCAAGGTCAGTTAGAAGATTTTGGTTCAACAAATCCTAAGAAAAAGTTACATTTTTAAATCTCAAAGTGAATAGCCGGTGCTACAGTTACTGCGGCTAGACAGGCTGACAAATCGAGGTCACCTGCATAACTCACAGGCTCAATCGCAGGGTCAACTACAAGTGTGATCTAGACCAAGCTAAGTAAGGTGGAAATCAAGGTCATTCATATTTTCTCATAACTTAAATCACGAGGCCAACTGAAGGAGTGATTCAGGTTGCAGTTGCAGTTGTGGCCAAAAACATTATCCTTCGATTTTACTCTGTTTCTACTGTGGTTCCAAATTGCAAGCGCGATTTCCATCATGCACAGAAGAGCAACTTAGTTTATTCTACTTTACAAACTGACTTTTCTTCAACTGATTCATATATTAAAACGCGGCTAAAGATATACTTAACATAACTACTTCAAACATACTATATCTACCAAATTTACTAATTAAGTTTAAATCTACATTCTTTCCTTTAACTAAAAGTTCAAATATGAATTTTTGTGTAGTTTTGCCTTGTTTTATCTTGTGAACTATTATGTTTGTATTTGTTAAATAAAGTTATTCTATAACTCCTATACATAGACAAATTCGTAAAAGAAGTTCATTGGCATTTTTAGTTTTAGCTCCTTAAATTATTACATCTATTAAACTTAGTGTTTTATCCCTAAGTAGTAAAATACGTAAGTGTACTACTCTGTTTGATTGGATAAATCTTTTGAAACTTTAAAAATAAAACTTACCTTACTTTGGTGAATGTGTTCTACATGAATACTTTATTTCTTCTTCAAAAAATACTAGAAGTAGTGTTTGTGGAAGGTGATTTCTTACAAGTTTTCTAATGTTGAAATGAAGATTTGAAGAAATGGTTTGTTTTTCAACTATAAACATAGGTAAAAAAGAAATGAGGGTCTCACAGAAAAGTTACAGCAAAAGAAACTTATGTTTATCTAGTTTTATGTTTGATAAAAAATATTTTGATTTCATATTCATTATACTAAGTAATAATAGTATAGTAGATTTTAAAAAACTTTTGTATTTATCTTATGGTGATAATAATGTTGAACTGTTGTAAATTTCTCAAATCTTAATTGTTTTTTCTGCAAATAAGAGAAATGAGATAAGCTTAGTTTGAAAACATCATTTCAACAATTAATGCAGAAAACTCCATGGAGATTGTCAAGTTTACCCTTTCTATTTGTTTTACAGTAAAATAGATTTGCAAAGCATTTTAGGCTTTTGAAAATAATTTGGTTGTAATTGTTGAAATTTAAAGTCTCTAATGTATATAAAACGAACAAATTATGATATCTAACAAATATTAACTAATATACAAACAAATTAATAATTATTTCAAAACAAAAATGTTAAAGACGAGCTTAGATCCTAAAACTCATAAGAATAGATTTTTCGTTATTATTTAGTGTTTTATATTTATATAGTTTACTTCTAAACTATTATTAACTACACAAAATACACTAAAGATCTAGTGATTCCTAAGGCATATAAGCTAAGAAAAACTCAAGTATTACAAACACTAGTCATGAAAACAATTTTAAATTATTACTCATAGACTATAAATGATGCTTATGCAAATTTCTAACTATAAAATGGTGAGAGGGTAGTGAATATTATATTGAGTTTTCACTTATGAAATTATGGGTACCATTAGAGCATATGACCAAAAAAAAAGTAAACAAGAATTACAAGCGAAAAATTAGACAATGTGATGGAATTAGATGATCCTTCAGGAATAATCAATAGTACTTGAGAGTGAGAATTAAGCAAATGGAGAAAGTTCATTATGAGAAAGAATATCAGTTAGTAGGTGAATAAGAAGATTAATGAGAAATATGATATGGGTTGGTAGTAGGTCAAGTCGCATCTTGAGCAAATACATTAACCTAGCACTTTTCTAATCTTAACATAAATACACTAACCTAGTATAAATATATGAACCTAGTACTTTTTTAAACCTAGCACAAAAATACACTAACTCTAGCATAAAAAACACTAACCTAGCACTTTATGACTTGTGTACAAGTCGTTTGTACACGACCATACGCAATTTGACTTAATAATTTCTGATATGATATCCTTTAAGTTTGACTTAGTAAACTATTGTTGCTTTTGTAGTCTCATATTGGCCATTTAGGATATATTTGTCTGTTTGCCCAATCTACCGCAAGTTTAGGGTTAATATCACAAATAGTATCTGGACTTTGACAAAATATTAAATTAGGTATCTAAACTTTGAAATTGGACGATTTAATACATGAAAGAACATTTCATGCAAAATAATAATACTTCTGTCAAGTTCTTTTCAATATTAAATTGATCAATTTCAAAGTTTAAGTACCAAATTGATCAATTTTAAATTTCAGGTACCTAATTACATATTTTGTCAAAATTTAGATACTATCCGTGACATTAACCCACAAATTTATTTACACAAATACCAATCATATAAAAATAATTACATAAATACCATTGCAAAATTGCATGTTTAACATATGATTTTTTTTTCTATATATATACATATATATATATATATCATGTTCAACATATGATTTTGCAATATAATGAAATTCTTGAATCACATATGAAACACTCCTCTTCTTCAATATTAAGTAGGCATTTTTTAGATGCAATCTTGAGATTATATTTAGATAACTAAAATCGTGTGATTTCTATTGAAATATATATATATATATATATATATATTGTAGCATGTGTTATACCGGGTCATTTGGAGGTAACCTGTCAAATAATAAAGGAATTTTTGTCGCATAAAACGTGGCACTGAAACATTAAGCAAAATAATAGAAATTTTCTCCATTTCAACTCAAAACTAGAAATGGTTACCCCTGAAAATTAAATGAGAGCGGAGAATCTTCTTTCTGGTCCAAAAATAATAAGTTGATGATAAATGGTGGAGCAAAGCTGCCTTCACAAAAGAATGAGAAACAAATGACAACTCTAGCCACTTCTTCAACAATATATCTTAAATCTTGAGCCAACCCATCCTTCTAAATCCCTAGATACAAGAACTTCCTCCAGTGTATCCACAAGCATACCAAATTCAATTGCAACACCCAAGCCTACCCCCTCTCCAAGTTCCCCCTTTTCCCTCAAGATTGGCCGAATTCTTTTGTATAATGTCTTGGTTATTTCCTGTTGTTTTAGTGTGTGTATATATATATATATATATAATTATACTATTCATTTAAATAAATTATTTGAACAAATCAAACGCCACCAGGTTTAAAATGTGATGGTAAAAAATAACAGCATTAGTCATAGTCTTAATCCTAGTTTGTAATCTTTAGAAAATATTGAGTCTCAATCATTGCAGAAAAAAAAAAAATAAAAAGCAAAACCTTAAACGAAAAATAGTCAAACATTGAGAACTAAAAGTTATTTTTTAATATTAGAAATATATTACACAACATTTTCAATTTCACTACATTTATATTGTGATTTAGGACTATTTCTATCAAACTGATCGATATATATGTATGTCAAATCATTGATTTCTATCTAGTTGGGTTTTCAAATGAGATAGTGTGAGATCATTAGGCTTATTGGGTGACATGATGACATATAATGGCATTAGGCACTAGTAGATGAGGGACCGTTTTGAGCTAATTCTAGGGTTGTGCGTACTGCACAAAGGTCAACATTAACATAACGGGCAGCACAATTATTTATAATGGAAAATTGACTTGTTTGGTCTTGTAGTGGTGCGCCATTTGCTCTTTGTCCGACTCAGGACAAATGTTAAAAGAGTCATGCAACACCTAAATTATACACCTTTCATTATTTGATCTATAATGTATGGATATCATATCAGTGTCAAAAGTTTCAAGATGATAAAAAGTATTTGTTAATTGCTCCATAACATGATGAGATCTTTCATAGTTTTTCAAGTGAAAGATATCAGGTTTGAATTTTCTCTCTCCCATCGCAATAGCGAAAAAATTAAAAAAAAATAAAATGTATTTGATATGATATATCATATTTAAGATATGTTACGCATTATTCAATTTTAATTACCTTATTTTTCTATCCAAAATGCACAATAAATCCCATATATTTCTATCCAAAATGCCCGCTCTGATAGATGTATAGAACATAAATGTCCACAACTAGGCCAAGTTTAATATGAATACAGATCATGTTATAGAAATGGAACTAAAGGTGTTAGGATTAATCAATTTAAGCAGAGATTGTAGATAAGGCATGGAAAAGCATGATAGAGTTAATTGAATAAAATATGATAGAGTTAATTGAATAAAATATGATTTATGTATATAATTATTTCGCTGTTCAAGACAACGGCTTGTATTTTTGTACATTATTTATTCAAAAACTTAGCTAAAGGTTCTACTACTAGCATTGCATGGAAGAAAAGCAGTAATATTGCATTGGATATTGCCATAAATACTACTTAAATTTTGATAAAATATGTAATTATATACTTAAATTTTGAAATTAATCAATTTAGTAACTAAACCTTGAAATCGATCAATTTAGTACTTAAAAAAACTTTAAAATTGATCAATTTAATATATGAAATACTTTAAAATTGATCGATTTAGTATCGAAAAGAACTTGACAGAGGTATTGTTATTGTGTAAAAAAGTTCTTTCAAGTACTGAATTAATTTTAAAGTTTAAATACTAAATTGATCAATTTTGATAAGTTCAGGTACTTTATTACATATATTATTAAAGTTTAAGTATAATTCGTAATATTAAGCCTATTGTATTTGATACATAAAATTTGGTCAATTTTTAGTAAATTATATCTACTTTTAAATCGTCAATTTCAGTATTTAATTAGATTTTTTTGAGATGATTTTCACTACCTATGTTAAAACTATATTAAATTATCTGTCCCATTAACTTTTCTAATTAATTACGGACTATTATGTATGTCAGGTAATTATTTTAAAAGAAATATTCGCCTTAAAATATATAAAATTTTTTGAGAATTCCAAATTGCCACAGATATTAAGTCTATCACATAGTACTCTATAATTTATCAAAAATAAATTCACTCGGTAGACGATTTTAGATGAAACTAACACCAATAGCACTGTTGACATTAAAACGTTTGTTTGGGTATTGAATTTAGTAATCCCAAATTTTATTTAGTGATGAAAAATCAATCAAAGTTCAAGGCTTAAATATCAAATTATCAAAAAAGAAAAAGATAATTGTTAAATTAGTTACCTAAACTTTGTATGAAAATTCAATTTATTAGCTAAACTTTATAGTGGTCAATTTAATGCTCAATAAAATTTTTTATAGCAATTTATACTATATATTTTAACATTGTTTGCTTTGTTTATGGATGTAAAAGTGGTTGCATATCATTGAATTTTAACTAACATCCCTTGCACCATTTAGCACTGATAGATTACTTCTTCTATAAAAGGAAATAAAGCAAATGGTGTTACTAATCGTGAAAATTTTGATTGAGTATTAAATTAATCACTTTGAAATTCATGTACTAAATTTTTTTTGTAAAGTTCAATACCAAATTTGACATTTTACCCCAAAAAAATACACATGATGTCAATAAAAGTCATGGAATTTTTTTTTTTTTTTGAGTTTTTTCAATTGACAGAAAGCCTATTTAAACATGTACTTAAATTCCAAATCATTTTGGGTTTCATCAATGGAGTCTTAAACCTTAATAGATATACTCCTCCAGTATCTTTTTAGCAATGTTTGGAATTATGTGTTTGTTTGGAAAAATTATGTATTCTTATAACAAATTTAAAAGGTCTAGAACTTGAGTATTTTTTTTTAATGGAAGTTTAAGATTCAATTGATTAAAAAAAATTATAATGACATCTTTAAGCAAAGGCAAGGAAAAAAAATTAAAAATGAGTATATAGAAACAGGTAATGCTCATTTTTGCCACATTTCTATAGTGAACTAAAATATTTTTTAGCCTTAGATTTCCATTTCCTTGTTCCTTAGCTCCCTCCATGGGCCACTATTTTAGCACCAATTACTCCAAATGATCTATGGTACATAAATTTCCCTTTGGTTTAACTACAAACTACTGCATTCTTAATTTTTTTTTATTTTTTAGTAATATTTGATTATATTGATAAGCTATCTCGGACATGGGTTCCTAAGCTTAGACCGACTTATTTAAGTTATGGCTAATCTATTTAGGCCTTATCCTAACTTAGTGGCCTTGATGAAGCTACATAAAGTCAAAACAAGCTACCCTAATCAATAACAACTCAATCACTTCTTGAATGAAACCCTTTAACAACCCTTCAAAACCCTGACCTATCAAGCCATCATTCTATCACCTAAGCAGCTAGCAAAAGAGGCCAAATGGCCCCATCACACCCCTATGATCTCAGTAAATAACATAGGAAGATACACTTTTCATATATATTGGGAAGCACTTTCCTCTTATTGTGATCCTTTTTCTAAATGCATCACAATCCTCTTCGATCTTCCTATTAATAGGCCTTCAATGTCAATAGTAAAACCATTTAATCATAAACACCATTGACATTACTTTGTCAATTTTTATTCCCACTTTCATATCAATGGCTTAAGTATTGGAATGGTTCTACACCCCCAACTATTCTACACAAGAACCTCTCTTTAAGGATTTGCAAGATCAACATTGTATAAGTAAACTTGTAAGGCACACCAGTTATAAAATGAGTATATTGACTACGAAATTGGCTTAATTTTCATTCTCTCAATTTTTTCATTAATTTATAGATCAATTATTAAGCTCGTCATGATCTCTTTGTCTTATATGCCCAGCAACCTCTCTTTAAGGCTTTGCAAGCCCAACACTCTACAATAAAATCCTAAGACAAACAACTTAAAAAATGAGTATTTCAACCACGAAATTGGCTTAATTGAAAGGCCATTTTTCAACTATCTTCGGAAAGGGACTAGGTTTATACTTATACTTATATTTTACATAAGTAATATATATATATATATAAATTTTAGTGATTAATTTTTCAATTTTGTGTAGCTCCTTTTTTTTCCCCTTAGCTAAAGATTTTATTAATAGATGGAAAACGTTAATAAGGACCTAGTGGATTAGAGATTCCAATCCACTTATAACAAAAAGCATAAAGAAGATGAAGGAAACAAAATCCTATAACTATAGCTTATTCCTAATTTACCTTGATTAGCAGACTAACCGCATATGAATTAGTTGTTCTTTTAAGAAAACTCTACGATCCCATTATGTTTTTTAATGAGACCGATCCTGTTGACTACTTAAGGGCTTAAATTTATAATAATTCATGATCACACCATTAAAGTGCAACAGTGCAAGCGCGTTGAGCAAGCTAATCTGCCCTACCCTACTTTAACCTGCAAGTTGGTCTACTTTCACCCTCATTATAAAGTGGGCCAAACATTCATTCCCACCTCCCTCGAAGATTAGAGGTTTACGTGGGCTAACCACCAACATGCGGAGATTTTAAAAAAAAAAAATTAATATTACAGTTTAATCATATTAAAATATAAATGTTATTTTGAATCAAAATTTAAAAAATAAAATTATTTACAAAGGAGATAAAAAAATGGATAAAGATCAAAAGATACATATAATATTAAGATAAAAAGAATTCTTATTTAATATTAATGTTTCATTTTCTTATTCTTTTTATTTGGTTAATTTTTTCAATGCATACTTACATATGGTTATTTATTATTACTAGTTTTTCCTTAAACTTTCATGGGTTTGCTCATCAGGGAAAAAAAAAGAAAAAAAAAAAAAGACTTATGCGAGTTCATAGGCAAACCTGGCCCATAAGCACTTAGCCTGCTTTAGCCCACAGGTTATGCAAGTAGACCAAAATGACTTGTATAGTAAAATTGGTTGAAATATTTATCCTAATCTACTTTCTTTTTTTTTTCCATGTTAAACAGATTGGTCCACAGAACCTACACTACATGCACAGCTTAAGTGAAAATAGTTAATGTACTAATTAACATGATTCTTTTAATGATTTCATTGATATGATTGTAGAGGTTCTCATTCTTTAAACAAAAGACAAGTAAAAATAATCAAAAGAAGTTCTCATTAAATAGATGTTGTAAACCCTCAAATTTTTGGAATCAGTTTAGCTTAAAACCCTAATCCTAAAGTAAACTGAAACCGTAAAGTCAACAAAAACCTAGTTAGACGTAATAGCTTAAGTCCGACAATCCCAAATAAGCAATCCAGAGAAAGTAAGTAAGAGTTTAGTATGTAGAATAGTGTATAATTACCTAAGGAAGTTTAAAAAGATTATATTAGTAAAATCGCGAATCGTTTTGAACCCGATCGGACACAATTCTTGAAAAACGTGTCCCGGTGCTCGAAATAGTAAAAATATTCCGAATATACCGTTAGACTTATAAAAATATAAGGATTTCAAAAATATCAATTTTATAATTTTTCGATAAGTAAAAATAACAGATATCATAATTATACGCGTATTTTCTTACTACTGGTACTTTATTAGTCATATCTACTTTACATTACACTATTCATTACTATTCTACACTATTATTTTATCTCTACTTTTTCTTACACCTACTCTTATAAACATCATAACATATAACCTTTACTTTTTTTTTCTCGTAACTTTATTTCACATCTACCTTACTTAATATTACTTTTATTTAACAAAAATACAAAGTAAAACACACTCTCTCCCCCTCTCAAGGTATGGTCGCGCCCCCTCCCCCTTCAATTTGTTTTATTTTATCTTTATTTAAAACACATAAAAATTCACTCCTTATTTCCTATAAATACCTCCTTCTTCATTCACTTCTTTCACATAATTACTACTCACAAATTTTCTACAAATTCTCCTCTCAAAACTCTCTCCAAATATCTTCCTAAAACTCTCTTAAAATAATCCCAAAACTACTTTCTACCTACACAAAACTCATAACCACATAACACTTCAAAAACCTTCTTTAGGTAAACTTTTCTTTATAATTTCTTCTTCTCATGTCAAGTAACTTTACATTACCATGGTGTGAGTTTCCAAAAAACTAAATGGTATGGAAGCTACACTATGCTCATGTATTGTTCTTGTTCATGGAAATCTATTTATGTTTATGTTGTTATTTTGTTTATATTATTATTACTATATCTAAGTATTATGTATCTATATATATTATATATATATTCTTTACAGCATATAAGCTCACTTGCAATTTATTTATTTCCATGCAAGTAATTTATTTATTTATTTCATTGCAATTTATTTATTTCTTGCTATTTAGAGACTCATTGCAATTTATTTATTTCTTGCTATTTTAAGACTAGTCTCTAGTCTTAGACTTATCCTCATCAAGTCAAAACAAATTTTTCTTTCTTTCATTTTATTTTTCTTTTCGGACTAGTTTACTTCTTAGTCCCGGGAGCCTTAAAGAACCTAAGACTCCCAATACTTGACTTTATTTATTATTTATGTTATTTTTGCTTGCTAGTATATTCTCATAAATCATGCCATTAAGATTATTGTCTAAATTTTTCTAAGCTCTTAAAATACTTGATAAAAAGGAGATTTTGTCACTTAGGAATAAGTTTATATGGAATGAGTTTATATGAAATATAAAATCTATGGTTTAACAAAATTAAAAGTTATCCCTTTCCAAGTTTTAAGAAGAACTCACTACAATTTTTGAATCTATTGTTTTTGAAAAGCTTTTTAAATCTTTTCTGTATCACTTCGTTTTCAAAAAGGAAATGATTTTTATACAAGAAATGAGTTCTATAAAAACATAACATAAAGGAAACCTTATGAGAAAGGAATGAGAATTTTCAAATTTTGATCTTTTCAAACAAATAGTCAAGGAAAATTTTATAGGAAATAAATAAGAAAAGTACCACTAATATAGAGAATTTAGAAAGGAGAAAAATTTCTTTTGAAAAATCATCTAGGAAAATAATAAATCAAACATAAAGTAGTTCTTTGAAAACAAAAGAATCAAAATAATCATTTCAAAAGATTTACAAAATGAATTTCTTGTAAACCATAGTTTTCTAAAGTCCTAACCGACATTGTTTTACTCAAGAAACATGATTGGGCAACAAACACTTGAGCATGAATCAAATATGAGCTAAGTAACTATAAAAGAGAATTTTTCAACTATATAGATAACTAAGTATGTATCAAACAAATCTTGAATGAATTAAAGTTTGAAACAAAATTGTTTTTGAGATAGAAAATTCGTGGTGTATCTGATCACCACTGTTTCGGGGCCTAAATGGTTTAGTTTGATAAATGACCAAGTTATGGCCATTTTAAATTGGAATTCTCCTTTATACGAACTTTAACGTTCTCATGATATTGTTTTGTCAAAATTCAAGAAAATCATCAAGAAATACTCATTTTTGGGTATTTTCTTTGACTAGGTGATTCCGAGGAAGAATACCTATACCTCGAGGACTATTTCGATTAAGAGGATTGTGTGAGCGACTCATCCGTGTAGAAGATTTGTCGGCATAGCATCGTGAGTTTATTTTCTTAAAATGCTTTACTTGATTGTGCTCGTATTCTAGTTGCATTAAAATTAAGAAAAGAAAAGTGGATATGTATGTAAGATAATTTGTTGAAAGAATCCTAAGAATATCGAGACCGGAAATGATTTAATGTTTGTTTTAGTATGACACTTGATTTGTATGAGATTCTATGATCACCTTAAATTTGATAATAATGATGTTATGATATCATAAATAAATGGATTCATGCATCCTATGAAGTGAGTCACATTGCATTAGGTTATTATCCCTGGGTGAGAAGGATTGTAGCTCAAGTCGAAAGCAACACTTGGCGAAGCGACCGAAAGCGATTGCTTGGTGACATGAAGGAAATGCTTGGCGGAAAGTCCGAAAGCAAGGCTCAATTCAAGTAGATTTAACATGCTTGGCGATATTGATCGAAAGCATAAATCTTTTTAACTAAAACTACTTGTTTTGAGATTAAGTATCACCAAACCCCGAATGGAGGGCGTAAATCCATTCAACATATAGTTCCCGAAAAACTATATGCAATGTTTGCCCACGTATATATTGCATTTCATATGTTTGCTTAAATAACTTGTTTGAGTTTCATTATAAGAAGTTATTTATGGAAATAGGTCTCACTAAGCCTATTAGCTTATATTCCTATAGACATCTTTTATAGTTCACATATTTGTGGTTGAGGCCACGTAGACCCCGTAGTCAGGTATTTTCCCTTTTGGTTAAGGAATTTCAAGGTGAAGTTTAGTATTGGTTAAGATGTAGAAATACTCTTGTAATAGATTTGTGACTGGGGGATGCCCCTAAGTTTTGTAAGATTATTGATATGAACAAATGAATATTATGAATCTTTTCTTCTTAATATGTTATTATATCTTCTTAAGCTTCATAATTCCATGTATGGTCCTCTAAATTTGTGAGAGCACGCCTTACACATAATATCAAAACTTCTAGGAGTGGCTAAGGTTGTCATACTTAAGCTTTAATATTGAGTATAGCGGACTGTTATGTTTAGGGTACCCCTTGGGGCATGACAGATGGCTTCTATGATGCTTCTAATCCTTCATGATCTTGTTAGAGATGAGAAATAGCATCATTAACAACTAATAAATCGATGTCAAAACAACATTTCCCCTATCCTTTGAAACAAACTTGGATCATTCTTTCTTCAATCACCAAAACGTCAATTTCTTCACTGTCGTGTACTTTAACATAAAATTGATGTAGCTGTCAAAATATTCCCACTTCAGTATCTACTTATTACTCCTACCCCTCTTATTCATGTGCTTTAAAGTGAACAAACCATCACAATGCACTTTAAACCAAAGGATCCCATTAATCTCAATTCACTAGAGCATTGTTACCTTCCTTTCAGCCATACCACCATCATGATTGCGAATATTCTACAAAAAAAAAAGGGGTTTCTCTCCTAACAATGTACTTGAAGACATCTTCATTTTCTTACACAATTGCATGAATGACTCTAAAAGGATTGAGATTGGTCTTATTAAAAATGCATTCGTTCCTAATATGCCATAAAGAAGATCAAATTTTTATCACTATCTTGCTTCTTTTTTATTTTGAGACCATTGCATTGTCTATCAACTTAATTAGCTATGAATATATTATGCATATCATTAATTCTCAGACCTTATGAAGCAAACCATACCATTTTGACTCTATGACAATGAAAAGATAAATGCTCTACCATCACAAAATTCACATGATTGATGTTATTGTAACTTTCTACAAAACAAACTAATATTGGCTACTGATGCATTTGTACACAAACACCATAGTTAGTGCTTCTATTTAGAGGCACACTTTAAATTCCACATGAATATCCTCAATTTTGCATCTACTTGATGGAAAGATGAAGATTGGTCAAATCTGCTGAACAACTCTTTCTTCTTCGTTATGGTAGCTTATTCTAGCTTATAATTTTCCAATCCTCTCTCTAGGCCACACCATCTTGTCTTCCTGAGGACGTATTGCGAATATGATCTTAAGAATTGCTTTTTTCTCCTCTGCTCCAAATAATTAATTAACAAAAAGCAAATCCTATATTCCATTCTCCTTATCAATCACAATAGAAACTCTAATATATTGGATTGTATGAATTAACTTTCGATCATTCCAAAAATAAAATCTCTAATAGAAACCTGGCATAAAATTTCTTTAGAAATTTGTTTCTCTCTCAACTAAAATGCTCTACTAAATCCAAGAATAGCCACATTTCTTTGTAGCTTCTAGAAAACTAGATCCAAGAATATAGATATATAATCTTTAATAACTTTACCCAAAGAGCATTGAGGTTACTCAAAATTTTCCATCCTAATTTCCTCATGATAGCTTTGTTAAAAGCTTGTAAATCCCCAAAATTACAAGTCTCTATGTTGCTTTTCTTTGTTAAAATACCTAAAACTTCCAATAAACCTTCCGATTGCTACTTGAATCTCTCCACAAAAAGGTGGAAATGAGACTTGAAACTTCGTAGCATCATTTCTTAGGAAGAATTAACACACTCACAATGCATGTTAGTATCACATAAGCCACTACCTTTATTTAACATTCTGCTTTTCCATCTATCAAGTTTATGCAAAATCTTCTCCTTTATCTCTCTTAAAACTTCATACCTTGATAAACCTCATATAGTTAAGTAAGACTATTTTAAGGGATTATGTAATATGTAGAACCCAAAACGTTATAACCTATCATGTTTCCATAACAAATATGAACACACCAAGACTCAACGATTACTATTTTTACTATAAATCTAAACAATACACTTGATGATTAGTATCCACAACATATTATTTTAATGCATTTAATCCACGTATAAGAATATTACACAAAGGATAGATTATAGAGCTCATTAACAACAACAAATTGAGGTATAAGTTTAAATGATAAAACTAAACGATAAAACCATATATATCTTAAGTTCACTCATAGTCTACACTACATACCAACAACTAAGTCATTGGTCTCCTTAGAAATCATCAATACTAGCTTTGTCCTAATAATCCAATTACAAGTCACAACTACCAAATGAAATATTGTCATAACATCATCTATGCCTAAAAGTGATAAAAAAAAAAAAAAAAGCTAGTGGCTAGTACGAAATACTACACTACACACACATAAAAATAATTATATAGTACAAGTCACATGCATTCATAAAACTAAATCCAAAAGCCATTCGTTTATTTTCTTTGAATTAGGTGTCACAAACAATAAAAGGATAACTTGGTATCCTGCTACACATTTATATAATATATTCATATATGACATCAAGTACTCCCTAACATTCATAAATCAATACGTCAAGAATGACCTTAGTCTGCTTAAATCAGTTTCAGTTGCAACTCCATGCATAAACAACATCATGCAAGGATCATCAAGGCATTATATGAGTGCAATCAGTACTACTAGTCCACTAAGCATAGGCAAACACAAGCAATAGACAGTTTCCTAATAGCTGGATTTTAATTAAATCCATCTAATTATATATCCTAAACACGCACAAACAATAGACATGATACTCACGTACTTGGAACCAACATCTCGACTAAACTGAAATTCATTAAAGTTTAACTTGAAATCTTTCTTAGAATCTTCCAATTTTTATTTCAAACAACTAACAACATATTGAAGTTTTTGTAAAACTTCAAAAATTCATTGTCCCTTTTATTAACAGCTTAAAATCATCTTGTAATTGTAATGTAAAAGTAAAGACAAGGGATTAAAATGAGGTTATTGTTAGAGGAAGCTATAAAATACAAAGAAGAAAAATGGAAAGGGAAAGAAACCATGATTATATATTATAGGGTTGGTTTTTAACTTGAAAGTAAAAGACTATATTATTTATCCTATTGATAGATATTTACAAAAGGTTTACGCTTGAATAATGTTAAAAATTTTATAGTACTTTTCCTTTATAGTTGGTAGAGTAAATTTACTTAGGAAAAGAGACAACTTAAAAAAATTCATTAGACTCGGAGCTTCATAGTAGAATTTGATAGTATTCTTGAGAGCTTGCAAAGTGCAACTTGTAGCTCCACACATACAAAAGAAGAAGAAGAAGAAGAAGAAGAAGAAAGGAAAAGGAGCATCTTCGTCAAAACGAAGGTAATAAGGCTTAATTTATTCCTCCTTGCCTACACAGCTTGCTTTATAAATTATTTTAGTTAAAGATGATATTAGAAGGAAAACATATGGAAAAATTGGATACCTCGATCTATTCCTTTTATTAAGTTGACAAAGTTTAATTCTTTTTTTTCCAAAAAAAAATTAAGCTATAAGAAATAAAAATCTAACAATTCATCCTCCCATAAAACTTCTTGGTTTTCGAACATGTCTCACCCAAAATGTCATGAAATTCATAAGTATTTTCTACTAGCACTTCCTCTTTTTATAAAGTTGATTAGTAACCCGTAATGGCAAGTGTAGCGATCGTGCAAGTAGTATTAGGTGAGAAACCAAGGTCGTATTTTATTCTTAGGGAAAATTGAGCTAAGTACTAAATTGTAGTAGGGTATATTATACCGAAAGACCTTAACATTTGGGAGTAAGTTTATTTAAAGCCACAATATTTAGAGAAATAGGTTAATTGAGGTCACTATTAACACATGTCACAACATGGCAAATCTTTTGAATTTTAATTAATTTTCCCTTATTGACATGTCAATAATGACATCTGAAACACCCTAAACTTCCATCTAGATTAGAAATTAAGTTTAGATAGATTTAATTGAATCAATTCAATCATAAAATAATTAGACAAGTTGACAAAATAAGGTTAGTAATAATTTAGTTGAAATTGAGATTTTGGATTCCTAAATCTCTAAACATATCATTAAAATGTTTAGAGGATTCTTAAACCCTTAATTCTTAGCCAAAATATCAATTCCTAAATCTTTGTAAAATTTGAGTTCATTTGCTTGAGTAAAAATATCAATTCTTAAACTCAAACTCAAATTAAAATCTTTTATCTAAAATAAATTCCTAAATTAAGTTCTCATCTAGAGTTCGTAATTTCTAACTTATTAGTTCAGAAATTATCTTTTAAATATCTCTAAAACTATGGATATTAATCTGATAGTTCTAAACCTATACCTTAATTTCTAAATATCCTTATCTTTCATTTTTTGGCCTCAATTATCACTGCCTCTTCTTCTTTTCTTTCAATTTTTTCGTTTCCTTCTTTCTTCCTTCCTTCCTTCCTTCCTTTCTTTCTTTCTTTCTTTCTTTCTTCCTTTCTCTTTCCTTTGATCTCTCCCTCTCAATCTCAAATCCTAAACAAGATCAAGAAGAGAAACTAAAGTTAAGGAAGAAGATAGGAAAAAGGAATCAAAGCTAGAAGTGTTGAAAGAGAACTCAAGTTTTCTTAAGAAGATAAGTTTCTAGTTCAATTCATATTTGTTTACTTGTTAATTACATTTGTAATTGATAAATTAATGTTGAATTGGATTGAGAGTGTTGTTTACATATGTATTTGTTGATATAATGTTTATTGGGGTTTGGTTTGAGGAAGGAGATGATAAATAGTGGGTTTGGAATTTGTTGAAGTAGTTTGGTTGCGTTTGATGTTGTTGAATGAATAGAAGTGTTAGAAACATGAAAACTACTTTATGTGATGTTTGGATGATGTTTTGATGGAGGTAAAATGTGTGAAAAGTGTTAAAAAAGAAGAAAGAAAACAGGACAAGTCATAAGGATCAAAACACCCTTTCAAATTGCCCGTTTATAGGGGTGTTCTAATTTTTTAGTAAAGATTTTAAGTTGAAATGGGCCGTGGTGGGTAGGGGGTAGGGAGTGTGGTATATGGAGTAAACAGCCTTGGAATGACCTGTTTGAAGGGGTGTTTCACTCTTGAATCATTTTTGAGTAAAATCCTTGGGTTGAAATGACCTTCCATACGACGCCATTTGGATTCCCGTACAACGATGATGTTTCGTATTTACTCATAACTTTTCATCTGACCTCGATTGAGGTGATTCAAATGCATTGGAAAGCTTAAAAGAGATATGACTTTTGTGTTTGAGTTTTTATAAATTAGAAAATTATCTATGCTTAAATTTTAGTTCTTTCCAACTGTTGGTTTTTCAAACTAAGTCTAAAACTTGTATTTTGCTTGTTAAATGTGTTTTTGCTTAGGAAATGGATCTTTTTAAGCTAAAATGAGATAGATAAGTGATATTTGATGTGTCATATGAGTTAACTGATATAAATCAATATGATTTTAGTAGATTTTTAGATTTAATAAATAATTTGGATTAAATATGGAAGTTAGCTATAAAAATGAACTTAGTTGATAATTCTAGGTTCAACTTAGTTAAATGAACTTGAATGAGTTAAAAAATTATTTTAATATAGTTTAATCACCTTGGCTTAGTTTTTGAGTTAAATGATTAACTCTAAACAATTTGGCCAAGGTTAAGCCAAAATGAGCTTAGTAGTTAATAATTTGATTAGAATGATATGTTATGATGACCTTAAATTAACATAGTGAATATGTTGTTTCAAATGTTTATTTACCTAGGAATTTTGTGTTTTCGAAATATGAATGTTTTGTTGATGTTTTTGCAAAAAGAAACTATAATCAAAATGAAAAGAAATACTTTGATAGATAAAGGAGAACTGTCCATATTTTGGCGAGGTGATATTCACAGCCATAGTAGGGTTTCTATTTAGTATCTGATCAAATAGGGTTTAATAAAATGAGTTGAGATGAATGGATAAATAGCTTAAGTTCTTATATGAGTTTAATGAATTATATGTTAATTTAAGTTCTTATAAGTGGTTAAATAGTTTAGATTCTTATAAGAGTTCTTTCTTAAACTAGTGGTAGATATGAGATAATCTTCAAAGATAGCTTCTGCCCTACCTTCTAAGGCTCTATTTGGATTTCATATTCAAGGTACAAAGTAACTTGCGTGTTGATTATGAGGATAAGCATCCCAAATGGACTAAGAACTTAAACTCAGCTTAATAATTGTTTGAATTGGTTGTCTATTCTGCATTTAAATCCGTTTCTGACCTGAGATGGCAGTTCGGTATCTGGTCCGGGGAGTGGCATTATCTTTTAATGTCATGATGCAATGACGTATTAGAATAGGTGCTTAGGCCACTTGTCATGATGCAATGACTTTCATTAGTGGCTCAGCAGGTAATCGATAGGTTATTTAGTAACGGCGTAACATTTACTTAAACTTGGACGGAAATCCCATGGTTTAGTTCAACGTTTATGGGAACGATGAGCTATATTTATGTCGTGGATTGAGTTTAAGTAGAGTTGAGCAATAGCTGGGAGCCCTAAATGAGAGTACTTTTTCTTTTAGAGTGTTTTCTAGGAGATATAAGTATCCAGGCTGCTTATATCAACTCCCTGAGCCTCATGATCGTTACTTAAGTTCCCGCAGTATCCCTATTGTCTGGAGTTTGAATATTCTCGTGCTATTTGTTTACCTTAAAGAAATGATAATAATCTATTATTAATGCATTGCATTTAGTTAAGCTCACGTGCCACTCTGTGTGTGACTGTGTTACTATGTAATAGGCTTCAGCTCATTATTATTATTGTTCTTTTTACAGTTGTTGCTTGTTGTTGATGTTGAGTTGATGATGATGAAGATTGGTGATGATATGATGATGATGTGGAGTATTGTTGCTGCTGCTGTTGTTGTTATTATTGTTGTTGACGATGAGATGTTGATATGGATGATGTGATGATGTTTGTTTCGGGTATTGGGTGCTTCAGTTAATCCAAGAAGGATGAGGAGGAGTTACGTGAGTTAGGGCTAATGAATTATTTGTACTTTGTTTTATTTTATTTTATTTTAGCTTCAAGAGATGATTTATTTTCCGAACTTATGATAATTCTTTAATGGGCTTGTTAATGCCCATATGTTTTGTAAATGATAATCTACCCTAAGAGTAGACTATAAAGTGTTTTTTTTTTTAAGTTTTGTTTTTAGAAAATTGGCCTGCTCTGTAGAGAGTAGTGTTTTATAAATGATTTTAATAAATTGCTTTTCGCTACTAAATCCAGTTATTTGAAAATCTAACTGAATGATTTCATAACCTAAAAATAAGTAGCAATGATCAACATAACAAAATCTTTTAAAAAAAGCCTTAGCATGTAATACTTTAGTGTATCATACGTGGCGGTAACGCCTTAATCGATTTAATTAATCGAATTAAATTTATGGGCGTTACAACATTAATTGACCTACTTGTCTAAATGTTATGACCTTAAATGAACCACTAGAAATGTTGTGACTTCAAATGAATTTATCCTCAAACGTTGTGATATTCCAGTGTTATTTGCCCAATTATAGTGTTTCAAAGCTAATCTAATTTTAATATACTAAAAACTACTCCTAAAACTACTACTACAAAGCATCATTAAATTAACAACTAAAACTACACTTACGTAGAAATTACTATGAAAAGCTCCTTGAATGCATAGGTATGGGATTATGAAATGGAATAAATTAAGTTTATGCTCATTGTGTCGTAGTTATTATTGGGTTTGTTTATATGGATTGTGATTAAACTCACGTTAATCTACTTCTATCTTAAGTTGCAAAATTTTAATGATAGCATAAATATCTCTTTTGAGAGATCTATCTATAATCACTAACTAAATGACATGTTCCTCTTAGAAATCATTTTACTCTAACTGAACTTATGGTTCAAGTATATGTCCGTCTCCAAAACCACAATTCCGATCACATTAAGAGCACGAGTCACATGTCCATGTGAGTTTTGGAATTCTATTTCATTTTCAATTAGGTTCTTGAATCCCTCTTGGATATCTCAAACCCTAATTCATAAGAGATTTATAGAAAAACTGATCTTATGAACATTGAGATAGGAACAATTAAAATTCCAATTAAACAAAACTCGTTATAAAAATACTCAACCAATTGTAAAATTCCTCAATCCATTATATAATCACAGTCAAACAAGTTAGGACATACTAATAGACATAATTTCATCAAGAATATAGTATTTAGCACAATCCATTTTACAAGATAAATTCACTACACCAAATCTATGCTATAAGGCCAGGCGGCAAAGCTTTTAAGGTGGGTAGCATCTCATAGGTGATCATTGCAATTACTTTTAGTAGCAACATTTAGTGTCTAAATTACTCTTCAATAACAAGTATTTAATAAGACAATAAAATTAATTGTTAAAAGATTTACAAGTTTGACACTATTAGCAGCCCAAAAAACTTAAAAAAGACAAACATTAAGATTTTAAGAGGCAACAATATCCCATTCCCAAAGGTATAAATAATGCTCTATAAGAACTTTGTTAGCCACCTTAAAAACATTAAAAGACTAAGATGAAACCCTTATAAGACATCATTTGTCGAGCATAAAAAGTCTACATAGTGACTTATAGGGACACCAATAGCAGACTTAAGAAGCTAAAAGAATGTTTTTATAAATTAAAATATTAATGTTATCCATCATAAAAAAAAAAAAGAAATTAACAGTATTATATTTGTTATAACTTTTAAGGATCATAAAAGTTGCCCTTAAGTTTAAGAATGCATACAAAAAAATAATTAATATATAATATTGATAACCACCTTAAACACATAATATACAACAATATCATTGTACACCATAAGTCAGAGTCACCTTTAAAAGTAAAAAATAACTATATATTCACAAATAATGATTTGGTAATAAAAATTTATGGCATTTTACAATTAATTTTTATATGTATATATATTATATTTTAATACCTATATGAGGCACTCTAATTTATTTAAAAAAAAAAAAAAGAAACACACATACACACATATGAATGAACAAAATAAAGAACAACCAATCATTCCACATCATAAAAGGAAAAAAAAAAAAGAACATTCACATGTAGTAGAAGGAGGGTTTATTTCCCAAACATCATAGATTTGCCATTAATAAAAGGACTAATAACCTAGCATATCATAAAAACAGTTCCCAAGTTTTGTATCCCAAAAATCCTTAAAAAAATAAAATGAGTAGTCAATTTATATGGTGATTTTTGTGTTGTTTGTCCTTCTTGTAACTCTTCCATTGTTAGTCAAAATCTTCATCTTCATCAATTTCATTCTACATAAAAACAATTATATATAGATCAAATAAACACTTTCAAATACTTTAACACAAATTATAGAATTAATAAGAGATGATACAAACAGAGATATTTTATATACCTAGAATCAAAAGACATATTCAATTCACAGTATGTTCAACAATATCTATGTTATACTGAATTATCTTCTATAAACAAAAAAGAAAAACACCAGATGCAGTAACCAAGATACTAATACCAATAGCAATGTTTATGGTCTTTAATGAACTATAAAGCTAAATCAAGGTTCATCATACTTGATAGGAACATAAACATGTACTTCACACCAATTATGACCTAATGTGTCTCCCCCAGCTTATGCTAATGGATCCATACTATGAATACTATCCCTTTGCAGCATATTCTCCAAAATAAGTTAGGCCTTTCAATACAACTAAATATCCTTGCTACCAATAAAAATAAACTAATGAAATATTATCATTCAATGTTTAAGTGTAGCTAAGAAATCCATATATATTGAAGAATCACCACTATGATAGTGTAAATGGAAACATCACTACAACAATTCAATGTTGCTTTCCATGATAACAATCTTATTTTATCAAAATAGTTTCAATTAAAAATATATTTTACTTTTATATTCACATGTACTTAATTACATAATAAAAGGTTACCCCACTTAACTGTATTGGTCTATGCCCGAGATACAAAGTTGTGAAGGTATGGTCAATGATGTGTTGATTAACCGTGATCACTCAAATTAAATTAAAATCCTATATACATTCTATGATTAATCCTAGGAAAGCATACTTATCAATTATAGTGTAGATTAGCACAAGGGTCATTCCACCAGGACCTGTTGTTACTAGTATTTATACTAAGTCTACTATCTAGCTAATATAGTTCGAATAATGGTATGTCTAAGAATTAATTTATCAACTAACCCTAGCAAGATAAGAGTCACGCGTCTAAAAATATCAATCACAAAACATACTCCTAATCTTGATCCACCACTAATCCTATATTTCGATCTTTATAAGATATTTATTAATGGATATTTAGATTCATGAACTGCAGGAACTCTATATTTAATTAAAATCTCTTCCAAGAATATTAATTATAATCCTAAGGACTAATAGAAATGTCTTTTATTATTAATTACATATAAGATTGCATTATAGTTTGAGATTTCTAACAAAGATTAAATTTTTATGCAGAAAGTTCATACAGTCCATGTCAGATCCACATTCAAACTTCTCTATTCATGCTAAATCTATCTTATCAATCAATCTTTCAACTTAATTAATGAAAACCATGCATTAATCTAACATTATGCACATATTAAATCAAAGAGCAATAAATACACATGTATGGACTCAAGAATACAACTTTCATTAACGAAACAACCAAATCTTTACATTAAGGTTAGGTTTCCTCAAGACCTAGTGTATAGAGATCTGTTTTTTTATAGATAAAGATTTACAATAATGATATATATATATATAAGAAGAATTCATGATGAAAATCACCTTGAATTGATGTTTTGTGATCTTGGGTGAGCTCTTGCATTTCTCCACTCTAAAGTACTTATTTTTCTCATTAGGGTTTGTAATAATAAAGATATGTAGGATGATGACAAGTAAAGGATCTATTTATAGATAAGGATGAAAATAGTTCTTCACAACCATTCTGCATGGTTGTGTAGGAAGGTCATGTAGGATGAAAACTCATGACTTTCGCCCAAAATGATGTTGCGCAGCTCCAATCACCGCTTGTGTAGGGATCCTCTGCAGACCCCTGTTAAGCTTCTGACCATTTTTCTCCTACACAAGCATCCACATAGCTTATGTAGCTCCTTGTGTATTTTAAAATCGTTTGCTTGTTGTATTTCACTTCCTATGCCAATATTTTGCATAGCTTGTGCAAAATGATCATGTATGTTATAAATCTTCAATTTGTTGAATTCTTCATCAAAATCTCCTTTAACTGATAAAAAATGTCTTCATCAAGCTCTTTATCTTCTTTTATTTCTGTAATTAAGATTTTAACCAAATAAGTGCCCTTCTATTTAACAAATCACATAAAATTCTTATAATATAATATCATATTAACACATATAATAAAGGTCTTCAGACACTTATCAACTAGCATTTGACATTAGGAGCCTATGCTCTTAGCTTAATGTTAGGGATATATCATAAAACTTGGCATTGGCAAACTGTTATCAAGACTTTGTATAGGAGTGCAATTTGAAAGGTTTATTGAGGTGTCATGTGATTTTTCCTTTTATTGTCGATTTTTCATGACAAGTGGTGTCAAAACTTTTATTTGCTTGTGCATTTCATCAAATTATGACCGGTATTCCAACCTCTTTCTATGTCTAGAGCATTACTAAGTATATCATCCCATATATTAGCAAGAGAGACACATAAACCATAAGCATGAATACGTCTAGATTTCTTTCCCATGACTTTTGAGTAGACATTATCCTTTCAAACCTTACTTCATCCCAAACCATTATCAGTTAACTTCTTCATCTCATCCTATTGCATGGTACATATATTAGAAGACAAAGAAATATATAAAATTAGCTTTCTTTCTTTTTTTTTTTTATTTGCAGGAGTACCATCTATGTTAGAATTGCAAACCCAAAACATATGATCATGTGTCGGTGATTGACCACCTAGTTTCTTTATTTGTATGATATGTAACAAGCATATATATGGACATAACATTAAGGATGGGAA
Organism: Combretum micranthum; assembly: GCA_024138025.1. Taxonomy (NCBI): domain Eukaryota; kingdom Viridiplantae; phylum Streptophyta; class Magnoliopsida; order Myrtales; family Combretaceae; genus Combretum; species Combretum micranthum. Next base: position 502,056 of record JAMXBD010000828.1, read on the forward strand.
ATGGAGGCCATGAGTATGCATCTTATTGTTAATTCGCAAGTCTATGATCATTGAACTTGCATAAACTATAAAAAAAAAAGTGACATCAACTAATACTATGATATCTCCAACTTTTAGGAGTAGCGCTACATCAACCAATTTATGCTATTAATTCTTACCTTGGGTTCCCTTATTACTACAAAGCCCTTTGTGTTAGTGTAATGAACCATTATTTGTTTTGAATGATCTTTCTTATTCCACTTACATGTTTCCTGATTTTAGATCAAGAAAAATGATAGATCATTTGTGACAAATGATAATTAACTACACAATAATAAAAAATATATAATTATTATAATTTGTAACATATAACGGTTTCTTCTTTTAACCAATATTGAATCAGACTTTTCCATTGGAGCACAAGCACTCAATTATCATTAGGTGGTTTATCTAATTCTTCAAGTGGTATATTTAAATCAAATAATATTGCTTTAAAATACTCTTCTAAGCTCTCCACTTCTTATTTATGGACATGTAGAGGAATCCATCTTTGTGAAGGGGTATTCCAAATCTCGATGATTGGATACATCAATAAAAGTAAATTATTATGTATTACTTGTAAAAAGGCTATAAGAAAAATTAATAGTTTGTAAATATAACTTGATAAGTTACCTTTACAAACTTTAGCATGTTTCACTTAACATCATTATGCATATGTTTCTAAGATGCAAATTTAATTGAAGCATAAACCCCATGTTATGCTAAAGTCCCAAAAAATAAATGAGTTAAAAGACTTGTAGTTTCTGGTTTTCCTTTAGAGTTCAATGATACTTTTATGTGCTTCTCTGGTGGTTGGCCCAAATTTTAGCCATGTAGGGCCTCGCATAGAAAAGTTGTTCTTGCAAGTTGTAACTTAGCAAATTAATTGGTCACAACAACTCAATTCCCGTCCATACTACAAATGACAATGGGTAATGTATAAAAGATATTTGTAGAAAATTCATCCCGATCAAGCATACCAGAAGACCAACCACTATATACAATTAGAACATGAAAAGTACTTGTAAAGTAAACATTTACCAATTAATGTCACATGATGAAGATCTTTTTTGCTACCAAACTTTATGAAAAGAAACCAATTAGGATGTGACTAGAATGATATAACAGTATCTAAAGTTTAAAATATCATATAATTATCAAAGATAATACTATCAAACATAATTTTTCTTTGAAAATTTTGAAAAACCAAGGATTATACCCTTAATCCTTTTTGTTGGAAAGGAAAAGCAATATATCTATCTATCTATCAATCTATCTATCTAACTATACATATATATATATATGACAATTATTTTGATGCTTTATGTAAAACCCTAATTTTTAAGGTAAATTTGAGCTTAAACCCTAAATCGGAAAGTCAACTAGAAACCCTAAGTCAACAAATCCCTAGGATACCTTAGCAGTTTAGATTCGGCAACCCCGTGTTCTTGAGCTAAGAAGTTGAAATACGAGTGAAGAGTGTAGTTTGGTTCGTAATAATATAAGGTGCTTAAAAATATCAAATTAGAGAATTTTCAACCTATTTCGAACCCGATCAGATATAGACTTTGAAAAGCATGTCTCAGGGCTCGAGATATTAAAAAGATGTTATTAGTACCTTAGACTCGTAATTTCATAACATTGCTAAACATATTAGTTATATAATTTTTTTAGGTTATAAAATTTACAGTTATAGTCTTTTTATCATATTTTCATTACTACTGGTACTTTAATTGTCAAATCTACTTTTTGATTTCTAATCAACTATTCATCAAGTATAACTACCCATAACCTACTCTTACATCCTTACAATCTATTCTTACAATTTCATCATTTTTCTTACATTTATTTTTCCAATACATTTCATTACATAATTACTTTAAAATTTTAATTTTATTACACAAATTATCACACACATCTCCCTCTCTCTCTATGGAACCGGTGCCCCCCTCCTTCTATCCTCTCTTTAATTGTTTTATTTATTCATTTTGTTTAACATACAAACCGTAATACACTTTTCTATAAATATCCCTTTATGTTTTTCACTTTTCACTCTCTCTCTTTTAACAAAACAAAGCTCTTGAAGAAATTTCTTTTTCTCTCCTCTCTCTCCCTCATTGTGCCGCGACCCTCCTCCCTCAATACACACACACTTTTGTTTTTCTTCAAGTTTCTTACTCTACACATTTAATAGGTAATAGATCTACACTTTACAATCTTAAAAACATGTAATGGCAAGATCATTCATATGTGATTCCACTCAAAAATCCCCATGGACTTTAAGCTAGGGATGTGGAAATACTTGAACATGAGATCCTTGCCATCACAATGTTGTAGATCTTATTATTTGTTGTTTTGTTATTATTTTGTTTTACTATTAAGTTATGTTGTTATTATTAATGTTTTGTGCATGTATTCATCATTTAACCATATCCACATAATGATCATAGTGTTCATGCATTTATGACTAGTATAATAAACTAGATCTAGTTGTTTTGAGTTCATAAACCTTAGGTTTTTGTTTTATGCACATAAATAACTTGTAATAGCATGATAATAGTGAGAAAATGTTAGAAAACTTAAGATCTATTCTAGTTTCAATAAAAATGGATTTTTGAAATTCGGATAAAAAAGGAACCCTATTTAGAAAAGCAATTTTTCAACTTCAAAATGATTATTTTACATTAAAACTAAAAAGCTTAGGGAATAGGTATCATAAATGAGTGATCTTGATGAGTAAATCTTAGATCTACTAAGGAATATTTTCAAAACGAGGAAAAGTTTACAAAAGTTATGTTTCAATCACATTAACAAACTTAAAATTCATAATAAGGGAAGCTTGATATATGAAAACCTATTTTTCAACCCCAAAACAAGATTTTTATTAAAGAAATGGAAGCCTTAAGAGTAGGTTTAATTAGGAGATAGTTTTTGAAAGATTAAATGAGTTTTACAAAAGAAACAATCTCAAATGAAAATTTCAAAATTCGGATTTGAAAATGACCACTATTTAAACACCTATTTCCAAATGCTAAAGTGATGATTTTTATGGAAAAATAGAAGTCCTAGGGAATACATGTAATAAAGACCTAATTTTGAGAAGGATAAATAAAATTTATCAAAGTATAATCCTAAAACTAGGAAATGTTTCAAGTATAGATTAAACAATGTTTTCATTCCTTAAAAATTTCGTAAATTCATAATTAGGTAGACCACATATTTAAACATCTAGTTTCAACTTCCAAAATGAAGGATTTTATTAAAATAATGAAGGTGTTAGGCAATATAGGTCATCAAGGTTGAGTTTGATAAAAGTAAGTGTGATTTTGCAAGAAATAAAACTAGTTTTCTTAAGTCTAGTAATTTCAAAAGTTTTTCAAAGAAAAAGTTTTCTAAAAAGAATTCTTAATATCATAACATTGAGGATATACATATAGATAGCTCATCTCATGACATTCATGATAATGACTTGTAGGTAATACATGTACATATAATGCACTTGGTAAAAACAAATTTAGGAATATAATGTCTTATATTTACCAACACCCATGAATCATGCATGATATTGAGTTATATATGTATATAATAGAGTCTTTCAAGATATAATGATAGCTAAGTATCTATCAAAGCTTTAGAATGATGCTTGATTTGAAATTAGAGTTGAATTATGGGATGAGAGTTTCATATAGCATTTTGTACCCTATTTTTCATGGATCAAACGACCTTATTTGATGAAATAACTCTAGAAATAGATAGCTCTTGTCGAATAAGTAGAAATCGTATATAATATGCGAAATTCTGAGTTAAAATGACTAAGTTATGGTCGTTTTAATTTGGAATTTCCTTTTAGACAAACTGACGAACTGTTAGAAAAATTTATAAGTTCATTCAAACTTCATAAAAATACTCATTGGAGTTATTGTCTTTTGATTAGGAGACTTGGGAGACAGACTAGACCTTCCCGAGGACTATTACAATAAGTGGATTTTTCGCACCATAGCAAAGTGAATTCACTATCTTTAAATTATATGCTTATGATTGTGATTGTAATGATAGTGCATTAGAATTAGGGCAAGATAAAATGGAATGTGCATGTGAATTCTATTTGGGTGAATCGATGATAAGAAATTGAAATGGGATTGTTGTAAATATTTGTATGATTTAGTATAGAATTGAAGTGTCTGCAATATCTATGATCGCCCATAAATTGTGAATTAATATGTCATAATCTTATAATCAAATTGACCATGCATACCATATGTTGAGTCACATTGCATTTGTTATTATACATTTGTAGGAAGAAGGCATAATAGTTGGGCAATGAGGGGCCTATAAACTTGAATGTTGGCGTAATGGCCGGAATTGAAATGGTAGTGGTGTAAGGCACTTGAATCAACCACAATGAAAATGAGAAAAATTGAAATCTATGTCGTATGGGCCGAAACACCTAACTCCAAATGGAGAGCGTAAATCCATTCAACATAAGACTCCCAGAAAGTCTTATGTCTTATATGCTTATGTGCTTGTGCATATCATATGGTTGTCTAATATAACTTGCTTACCTTATTGTATGATATAGTATTTAATTTGGAAGTGAAACTCACTAAGCTCATAAGCTTATACCCCTATAGTTTCCTATTGCAGTATGATTATTTATGGCTATCCCTGAGAGGCCACTTTCCTCAGATACAGCTTTTGGAATTTAAGGAGCTTTTTGAAGAAGTCGGGACCTAGATGTTAGGCATAGACTTCTAATTGAATCTCCTTAATCTATATATATATATATATTTGTTGTTGTAAGAGACTTTTGAGGATCTAAGGACTTTTAATATTTTAACGGGGGTATGCCCCTTAGATCTTGTAATAGATTAATCCAGGTATAATTGTTATGATTTACATTCTTATTGCTATATATGTCTTCTTAAGCTATTTCGATTCAAAGTATGGTTCCCTATATGTTGAGCATGAGCCTTACACTTGGTGTTTAAACTCATGGAGTGATACGATTGTTATACTTGAGTTTAGATATCAAGTGTGGCAGACAGTCGTGTTTAGGAAACGCTTTAGGACATGACACTTTATGTCTTGCAATTACATAGGCTTGGACCTATTCTTTCAAGTTATCACAGTATGCTGTGATTTTAATTATCAAGTTCAACAAGCAAATGCAAAATCTTCCTCTCAATATAGTTAGTCAAAATGATATGTAAGCATCCAAGCAAGTGACAAATCTTTTATTTTTTTTCTCCAAAAGCCAAACTAAGAACTACAATGATTTTCTTGTTTAATAACAAAACATAATGAAAGATCTTGAGCAAGCATACACTTATTTTTTACAATAAAACTTTTTTCTTTTATTTGTCTTCTTGGGAATGAACACAATGTGTAATAGTTCTAAACTCAGTTTCGCCAATCTAAATAACCACACTACATAAGGCTGAAGCAATTGATGAAAAAACTTAGCTTAACAAACTTAAAATGATTGGAACTAAGTGAAATAAAACAAAAGGTGTCAACGTTTAAGAGTTCATTTAAGATATCAACATTTTGATTGGTTAAAAAGAGGAATAAACAATTTCGCCAAGTAAATGAAATAAGGTATAATGTTTTACAAACTTGATTTAAGATATTAATATTTGGATTAATTTTCAACTAAGTTTCATTAATTTTCGTTAATGGCAAATTATTAATACATTATTTGACTAACTTTTTTTTAACCACTTGAAATGTTGATAGATTCAATAAATTTACCCTCAAACATTGATTCATTTTTTACCACTGAAAACATTAACCTCAAATGAGCTTACACTTACACACTGATGCCTTTGATGTTATTTACCTAATTGGAAATATATAATGACTCCAACACTTATTTTAATCTCCTCAACTTATTTAGTTTCTCTGCACTTTTTCAATGTTATTGCAAGATATAGTCTTACTCCTTCTCTAACCATTGTTTAAAATTTATAACTCAAAAAAGATGTTTGCAAACAAATGAGACTACTGAAACCAATCAAATTTTATAGGATAAGTCAAAAGAACACAATATGTGAGCATTGTTCCAGTAGAAATAATTAGTCTAGGACATGCTACTCTATTTTTTCAAATTCCAAGTTTTCAATATGAATTGCCACCTACAAAAAGGTTTGTTTGTTTGTTTGTGAGGGAAAAAATGGTTGATCTAAAATGATACCTAGATAAACCAGATAAAAAAAAACTTTTTTGTAGTTTGAAATTATGTTGGTTTCTCTCAAATGATTTTGATGATAACAAAAAGGAGTAAGTAACTACTAACATATTCATTAAGTGCAAGGATTCAATATAATCAAAGTGGTTTACAATGACTTAAGAGAATGATTTCAAAAGAGGCTCTATGCAAAGAATAATTTTTAGAAAGTGTTTGGAGAAATTTAAGAACAAATGAGCTATTAGAAGGTTAATCAAAAGGTACTCCACTGGCTTTTTAAACTATCAGAAGGTTCGTCAAAGGTGACCTGTAACTTTTTTAAAAAGTTACTAAAACGAACAGTGAGCTCTAGATTCGAATTTTTCTTTATGGATTTCATATTTTGAAGACCCATCTCCAATGTTGAGTATATTTGGGTAATATACTCAATGTGTTCCACAAAGTTGGTTCAATATCCATAGGGATTCAAATTTCGTTGGATTAAAGTTCATTTTTTTAGAAAATTTTGTTTTGACAACAAGGAAAAACTACATGACTTACAAGGTTCCATTTTCAATAGTTTATTCAAATTTTATTTGAGATATGGAAGACATGATCCAAATATGCAAGGAACTTGTCTGATGATTATTTGTCTATACAAGGAAGTCAAAATTTGTGGAAAACACGATCTTTTTGTTGCATGAACAGTACCAGATGAAGGAATATGTCAACAATGGTGATTTCAAATTCGAATTTCAAGTTCAAATAATTATACAAGTTGCTGGAGATTTAAACTTATCCATTGGAGCAAGAATTTTGAGATAATAACAACAAGATCTCAAGTATTCAAAATTTACAGTTTTTGAAGAAAAAGATGAGCTGATATTATGCACACAAAATAAGGAGCAAAGTTTATCCAATTGATTTTCTAGCCGTTGGAAGATACAAGGATAAGTATACCCACCCAAGATAGAGAAAAGCAAGCACAATCACATGAAAAACAAGAGAAAAAAAAGCCACGAATTTCCCTTAAATTTGAGCAAAGTTACTGCCATTCCATTTATCTTCTTTTATTTGAAAATTTTGAGGACCCATACTTTATTTCCTCTGATCTGGATTTATTCATTTGATGAGAGATTAAGAGTTACAAGTAGGCTCAATAGATTGATTGCTTAGGAGAATCAAGCTGAGTGAATTGTAGCCAAAGAGAATTGGCAAGAACATCTTGTAACTTTATTGATTTGATTGGATAGTGGAACACAACAGGTGTGGAATACCGGGACCCTGGCTTGGAGCTAGAAGAGAGACTGACGCTCAAGGCAAAACCTCTATAATTCAACTTTGCACTCTCTACTCCCTTATCTCTCTTTAAATTCATGCAATTTTATTTGTTGTTCATAACTTGATATATGCTCAGAAGGTTGATCAAGAGTAACTCACTTATATTTTCTTAATCAGAGAGTTAGTCAAAGGTTTCTGGAAGCAAAAAGTTTTGAATTGATATTTGATTTTTCGTGAGCTTAAGCAAATCATTTTGATCCAAATTATTGTTCAAAGTTTTATTTGTTCAGTTTATTGTTTTAAGAAAGTTTCAAAGCCATTTTAGTTGAATAACCAAGTGGTGTGAAATTTATTCAAAATTTTTACAAGTAAATTTTATAACCAATTCACCTCCCCTCTTGGTTATCTTTTCGGGACCAACAAATTGAAGTGCCAAAAATACAAATCCATCACTTAAATACATATAAAAATAAATGAACCTTAGATTTGGATGGAATTGCTTTTGCATAACAAGCCCCAATAATTTTCCAATTAATTACTTGAAAAGAAAAACAAATTTACTTTAACTCATTACATGGTATAAAGTATTGAATTTCAAAGCTATCTTTTTCAATTGACATAGTTCAAAGTTGTTATGATACATGAGACTAGATAAATCACAAAGAGGATTGAAGGTGCTAAAAATAGTCATACCATTCAACAAAAGCTTAATGTCAAAAATGGTACCTGAACCTTTTCAAAAGTTCAATTAGATACCTGAAGATTGGTTTTGAATAATTTGATATCTAAACTTTTACAAAAAGTTTAATTAGCTACTTAAAGTTTGGTTTTGAGCAATTCGATGCTTAGAGAAAGTTTTTAAATACATTTTTCCTATCTAATTAAACTTATTTCAGGTATCAAATTATTCAAAACCAAACATCATATAAGAAAAATATATGTGAAAACTTGCTTTAAGTACCAATTTGTTCAAAACCAGTCTTCAAATACCCAATTGAATTTTTTATAAAAGTTCAAGTATCATTTTTGACATTATCCCTCTACCCCATAAAAGATTAAAAAAAAAGAAAAAAGCCATAACGATTTCATAATTCCTAGCGTAGAAAACAAATTTCCTAAATACAATATAAAAACCAACTATTGATCCTTCTTAACCTAATTTTTTCAATTCCTATCTTATGAAATGTAAGCATACCAAGCAGTGCCATTCCTCTAAATCAAACACTTTCATCACTAAATTATATTTACTACAATAAAACTAGTCGAAATCACCTTTGATTCTCCAAACTATTCAAATAAGAATAATACCTATTCAACAAATAAATAATAAACAATTATTAGTTATATGCTAGCAGTAAATGAAATGCCCATGAATGACCTTACCAACACAAGCTTTGAGGGTAGAGAAATAAGTATGGGAGTCACTTTGAACATGAGTGACTATTTTCATTTAGGAGCAAAATAAGAGATCTTCTCCAAGCATGTTGCAAACAAAATTCATGATGATGATCTGCCAAGGATGGTTGTTGGATGAGGAATTATGTCAAACAGTCATTATCCAAGATGGGTTATTGGCCTTATTTTGATGATGCGGTAATAGGTTCAATAGATAGAGGTAAAAAAGGGATAAAAGGGTGGAGTTAGTGGAGATATGTAGTAATGAAGGAAGGAGAGTTTCGTTGTCACAATAATAGTGATGTTTAGTACATTGTATTCTTTATGAATGGATTAAGGGGAGTTTTCAAATAGATCTTGAACTAAGGGAATTTTTATATTCATCAACAACCAATTTTTCCAGTCATTGATCAATACACATGACATTCTGATGACGACTTACCTATGCTTAATATGCCACAACAAATTCAAGTATCCAGAGGCATGATCATGGGATCCTAATCTAAGAAACTTCAGGATGAGTTCAATTACTACTACAAGAACTTCATAGAGGATCAGGTGAAACATATTAGATTAACTATGGAGGGTGAAATGAATTTGTTCAACAATGTGGGACAAAATGGCAAAGATCAAAGCAACTTCATTATATCGGATGATGCCAAGGAGTATAAAATTAAAGCTAACCCATAGCTGTCAGTTTTGGTCCCAACACCGTCGACCTTTAAGCTTACACCACGGCTTATGGGTTTATGCCGCTAGCCTTTAGTCGGTGTACAGACTGTATAGATTCAATATTTCAAAGGCTGCCAGCTTTGATTGTGCATAGACATGTTTTATTTTGTGTCTTTAGATATCCATTTAGCTAATATATGTGGTCCTTTGTATTTGTTTAAAGAACGAATTACTTTGAAATTGAAATCGATTGAGAGAAATTCTTCTCTTTGAGTTCTTTTGAAAGCTTGTGAATTCTTCAGGAATTTGAAATTCTTATTGCGTTCTTCGTTATAGTAAGGTTCTTGATTAATATTTCCTATAGGGTCGAGATCTTTATATCGAGATTCTTAGGATTACTCAACCAATGTGTCAAGATCTTTCCATCAATTTATATACAGGTTCGTGGAATTCTCAGATCTAGAGTCAAGTTTAATTTATACCACTGATTCTATTCTAGATATTTCATCAGGTCAAGGTCTACTACGATTCTTAGAATATAGGAAATTATGAATCCATGGCTAGCATGCATCACATTCATAATCTGTCTAGAAAGAAAATGAATATATATATTAGAAACGTAAACAAATATTGAGATAACCCACAATAACAAACATTGGCATAAAAATCTTTTAATATTCCAATAACCTTCACCCGCCTGCCTCTCTCACCCTTTTTTTTTTTTTTTTGTGAATTAGATAAATTCATCATAATTGAATATCAAAAATAGGAGAGATGATGTAATAGTTTTAATGGAAATGAAGAAGAGGACTTACCATAGTGAAAAAGACCTAAAATTGATAATGAAAATTTTCATAGAGAGCAAAGAAAGAAATAGATTTTTTTACCAAAAAATAAAAATTAAATTAATATATTAATATAAGAGGTGGAAAGGTGCTTTAGAAAAATGAGTTTTGGCTCTTAATTTTAATATATTAAAACCAAATTGTATACCCACCTAGTAATGAGGTTTTTTTTTTTTTTTCTATTACCTTAATAAACCCCTTCCCACAACACACCCCCCCCCCCCCCCCCCCCCCCCCCCCCCCCCTAAAAAAACCCAAAAAAAAAAAACATAAAATAAATTTTGACTCTTAATTTAATATATTAAAATCAATTTATTCCCTCAAAAAAAATTATATACCACCTAATAGAGTGTTTTATTTTTCTATTGTCTTAATAAATACCTGCCCCTCCCCAAGTTTTCAATAACTGTTGTAATAACTATGACCTATTAAATTAATATTGGTGTATTGAGAAAAGATACACCTAAGAAAAGAAAGAATATCTTCTTAAATCTATAAGGTGCATCTCCACGAAGGAAAGTAGCAATAGATAGTACCAGTTATGATGCGAATGAAGGGAAGGGTGTATGGAAATGTGGTGTGTATGGTATGTAGAAGGTAAAGTGTACAATTGAAGTGGATTGAGTGAATATTCTATGGGAGTATTGTAGAGTGTGATGTGTAATGGAATGAGTTTCATGGAGTGTAAAAAGTTACAAGAAAAATAACCATCGAATGCTGGACATAGGGGGAGATGTATAAAGTGTTATGGGGAGCGGGAAATATAGGTAAGTGTTTTAGTGTATTGAAGTTTATGGTAATGTAGAGAGGACAAAATGAGTCTCCTAAAAATTTTAATAAAGGGCTTAAAAGAGTTGGTCCAATACATATAATGATAAAAGAAAATCAACTAAAGAAATACTTTGCTCAATCTTGTAGGGTTAGGGTAGGTTAGGAATCACCTTGGTCTTTAAAGGTGCTTGGTGTCCTAGCTATCTTACAACTAAGTCTGACTTTGGAAACAATTCAGCTCTCCTTTTGAAGTTTGATATCTTTACGCTCTTAGATGACTTATCTTGTATATTTCAACTTGCTCTGTTCTAGGTCTTTGAGAATTATTCAAATTGATTTGAAGTGCTACTATTGCAATACCCTTTTACAACTCGATCTATTGCAACCCATCATGATTAACCCAAGCCTTCATTAAGTGCTCTGCCACTTTCCTTTCAATTCAACTTAACAACTGATGCAGCAGAAGTGTTAGCCAATAGCGATATCTGTTATTTTTTCAATCTAAGCCATTGCGTACTTTGCTAGGCCACCGACCTACTATCTAGCTTTAGTTATTCAAATTATTTTATTTTTTTAACTTTTGAGTTTCCTTTTGTATTCTTTATATGAACCCTAGTGCATGAGAAACGATATTATCTTTTTTTGAATTGAATATTTGAGAGTATTTTACTCTTTTCTTTCCAAATATCATATTCCTTGTGTGGATTGTGTATTTGATGTCAAATTACCTAGTTATTCATTGAATCAATAGGTATTTGAAGATCACAGACGATATACTTGTGTGAATCAACGTCTTGAGATAAACCCTAGGTTGGATCTACATTATATGTTGCGACAACAACTCAATTGGGTTAAATGATGAATATTTAGTCTACTATATTGCAACTCTTTTAACTCTATTAGAGAAGATCAGCAACTTGATAAAGTTGAAATTTTTGCTCAAAAGTTCTACTTGAATATTGGTTTTTTCAAAGCTTGGTCACTTGCTATCTTGAAATGAATCATGCTCTATCCGTCACACCTATAACAAAACAACACATTTCGTACACCTTAATTAATTTTATAACATGACAAAAAAGATTGTAAGAAATCAAAAGTTGCATCTTGGTTTTGCTGTAGAAAAGCTTAGCTACAATTCTAGGCGCTTAGCTTCCGTATTACTCATCAGATGTGGGTTCTAGTTGGTACAGCATCTTAAAAGCTCTAAAATTGTGTATAAGTGCTCCTTATACATTGTTTGGGTAATTCATCTGAGGGAAGCTAAAGACTAGTTTTCTTCTACTAATTGACGTTTGAGAAATGTTATCTCAATCTCCAACACCTATGTTGGTTCAATTTTTTGGTAGTTCAAGGAGCTCGACTAGCTTTAGTAGGTCATCTTCTGATCTAGTCAACTTTTGATAGCCAAAGCTTGGATATTACTATAATCAACTCTTGTGTGAATTTTAGCTTAAAGTCTACTACATCTACTCAACTTGTAGTATCAAACCACCTTGGTCATTTGAGTGCACAAGAGTTCTTAAAAGCTCAAAATGATTGGCTTTGTAATTACCTTGAAATGCTTGTGTATTGCATTGGTGAGTTCACATTAGATTTTCTGTTATTTTATGTTAGACATGTGGACTACACTTTAGTCTGTTGGAGCTTGGTATGGACTCATACAAAAACTAACCTAAAGCTTCTGCTATCACTTGAGTACAAAGTTGTATATTAAAGTTCAAACTATCATGAACTCTCATCACCATAATTTAGACACTTCGAAATCAACTCGGCACTTGAATTGTTATAGTAGCCGCTTAGAACTTCAATTTTGAATGGACATACTTTGCTACAATGTTCACTCATCAATCTCCAAATCATTGTTGTGCCCACACATTTTAGCACTTTTGGAGCTCAACAATAGTTAATGTGAACTACAAAAGCCGACGCGGACCTATAATCTAAAACTCTTAAGTACTCCATTTTTTAACTCTATAAAGGCAAATGAAGGATATTTTGAAATTTACATTTTAGGCCTCTCTCAACCATGGTACTTTACTACAATTAGAGATCCATGCCATCCAAAGAAACTTGAGCACAATTTACTCTTTTCATAGAAGCTTACACTTCAATGATGATCAAAAGACATATAATCAAAGATAATTTTATGAGTGCATCAATGGAATAAATTTTAGAACCATGTATGTGTTGTTTTTTTTTTTTTTGATCCTAAATTAATTTTTTTGCAAGTTGAATACAAATGAACAATTCAAGATTTTTAATCAGTATATGCAACAAAAGTTCATTGAAGTTTTTTTTTTTCTTTTTTGGAATTCTTTTTTCATTCAATGAAAAGAAATTACATCAATTATCATAATCGATACAAGAAAAACGACAAACAAAGAGTTAGACATACAATTACTAACTATATAAACGGGCACATCTGTTCTACAATCAAAGTGTCCATTTAGAGGATAGAAATTCTCCAAAAGGATAAAACTCAATCAACTATTGAGTACACTAGATTCCATAAAAGGGATGATAAAATCCATTTATGGAATGAAAACAAAGTTAAAAAATATCAGTAACAAATACATAAAATAAAATCTACTTATTTTAAAAGCTACCAACAAAATAATGTATGTTTGATCTCCATGCTCTTCAAACCATCCAAATTATTAATGATAATCAAAATAATAAAATACAACTCGGATCTATTGTTAGAGGTAGTAGATATGTGGCTCTTTAGATCAGTAGTGATAGATCTAAAATTATTGCAATAATTAATGAAAAGAGATTTAGAAGAGAGGGGTAGCCACGTAACCGCTCCCCTTTACACTAAGGTTTGTGAAAAAAACTTAGAGAGAGAGAGAGAGTCATAAGCCGTGTTTATGAAAGACCATTTTACTCTATCATAAGCTTTAATCATATCAATTTTTAAAGCAAAATAATTAGTTATTCTTATTTTATAGATCTTTAAAAGGAAAACCTTCATGAGTCATTTTTTACATTGCCTTAAATTGATCAATTTGGTATAAAGACAATTCGGAATGGGGAAACTATTGAGTTTAGAAATCGTCTTAGCCTATTTGCTTAGACTTTAGATTTGATCTTATAAGAAAAACTATATAAACCAATGAAATGACATTGAGATACACTTCTTGGTTTATTAAGTATTAAAACAATGTATTGTCTTATTGAAATTGAAAAGAAGGATAACTGCTTAAAAAATTATTGATAGCCTCGACTCCATGACAAAAGATCCACTTATTTTCAAATTATTTGGTAGCATAATCCGTTAAAAACATATGGACCTATAACTTTTAGTCTTCCCAGTTAAAAAACATGCCTCCTTTACCTTGTCATCCTTTAAAAGTGTTATCATCCATGCATTTCAAGTATAATCATTCAATCTACAAAGTTTAAAATATTATTGCTAATTACATCACGTTTAGCTTTATAAATCTAGCCAAAATACTGCTATTAGTAGGGTTAAATTGATGTAGCAAAAGAATGCAGATGGCTTATAATTATTGAGAGAGTTAATTGAATAAGAGAAGATAACCCTTCAAATTTTAGGTTTTAAGATCTTATTACAATGAGAAGTGTACCTATAGAATGAGTAATTGGTGAATAGGTATATGGAGCGACATCATCTCTTTTTCCATTCATACACAGCAAACTTCTTTTTCCGCTCAACTTTACTCTATGATTCTTGGAGAATTTCAACAGAATACAAAGGTAAGTAACAATATTTATTCATGTTACTTCAATCGTTTTAATGAATTAAATGAGAAAACATTAAAAATCTTAACGTCCTATTGTTGATAGCGAATTATAATGAGAGAATGACAATTCAGAAGATTTTCTCAAAGGAGTTTCAAAATATAAAGATTAATAATGTTTTAGGAGTGGAAAGCATTAGGGAAATCCAAGAAGGTAATGTAATTATTGTGTGTGTGTGTGTGTATGTGTTTGTGTCAGTTTATGAACATTAAATGTTGATGATGGTATATTTTAGGTGTGGGATGTTTAATGTGGGTACAAAGCAATTTGAAAACATTTTGGGAGTGATAAAACATGTTAAAAGGATTAAAACAAGTTTTTAGATGAAAAAGGAGAGAAAATTGGCGAAAAAAGATGAATTCTAGAAGAATACACAACCAATACATGAGCACATGCATTAGGTTATATACCTCCTTGCAGTAAATTAGTGTTTTTTCTAGAAATACATAATCCTTCACGAGCTTGTGTATTAGGTCGTTTTCAACAAAAAAAGGAAGTTGGAAAGAACACGATATATACATGATCTTGTGTACATAGTCATGTTCCTCTATGTATCTTAAAACGTGTGCCTGGAGAAGAACATAAGGAAGTCACCCCCCCCCCCCCCCCAATGTTTTGCTTGTGGACCTCTTTATGACCTAATTTCTCCATCTAAGTGATGGCCAACCCTATACCCACTTAGCCCTAGTTTGTGCATGTTATAACACCTTAAAAATCATCTTTTTCTTGCCAAAAAAAATTACTAGGATCTAATTAACTCTTTCATGAGAGCGTATTAGTCGTATCAAATAATAAATAATAAAACCCAATAGAAATCCTATGACAAACTCTAAGGCAGCACAAATATTGATTGTAGAACAAAATCACTACAGGTGTCGTTATTAGGATCTAGATATCAATTACTAGTATTACTATTCCTCTACTATTTGACCTAATAATTGAGATGATATTATAACAAAAACTTATTTAACTAATAACCCTAATAGTTAATTATATGTCTTCCCAGGATAATAAAATCACGAAATGATATCTCTTATCTTAATCCACCTTAAACCCTAATTTCTTATAACAAAGGATTGATTCAAATCGTTTATATCTTAAACTGCAAGAATTCCTAAATTCATCAACTTCTCTTTCAAGATAATTGAATTCTAGCCCTACATAATTAATGGAAAGTCTTTCATCATTAATTATATGTAAAATTGCATTATTGTTCAAGATTACTAAAAGGTTCAATCCTTATGCAAAAAGTTCATATCCAAACTTCTCTATTCATGTAGATCTATTCTATTAGATGAAATATCTTTCTATCTAAAAGAAATCAAACATGTAATCAATTTTATCCACAAATTAATCACAAGAACAGTAAGGAATGCATAAATAGACTCAAGAACATAAACTTTCATTAATCAAATAAATTAAGCACATAGATCTAGGGTTTCACAAGACTTAGGGTAAAGAATTCTACTCCTCCATGAATTTTATGATTATAACATGAAATCTAGAATAATAGAAAGTAATCATGATGTAAAATAATTACCTTAAATAAAGTTTTGTGATTTCAATGATGCCCTAGCACTTCTCCTCTTGAAGTTCGTAATGCTCTCTCTAGGGTTCCGATGAATAATGATGTAGATCCTAAAAAACAAGTAAAGGTCAATATTTATAGGAGAAGGCAAAATATTTTCTATACGACCATCCTACACGATCGTGTAGGACAAAACTCATGATTTTTGCCTAAAATGACTCTACACGACCCCGATCACAATCTGTGTAAGGAACTCACATAGGTTCAAAAACGCCTCTATCATCTTCCAACTTCTACACATGCATGATACACAACTTTTGTAGCTCCTTATATACTCAAAAATCGCTAATGATTAATTTTTGCTTTTACACCAATGTTCTACACAACTTATGCAGAAATGTCATATATGTTATAAATCTTCAATTTGTCGATTTCTTCAGTAAAATCTCTCTTAACCATTCAAATATCTTCATAAGCTCACCATCTTCCTTTATTCGAAATTAACATTTTAACCATAAGAGTATCATTTTCTTTAATAATTCACATGAAATCTATATAATATCATATGAAAACAATGTGAATAATAAAGGTCTTTTGACACTTATCACTCTTCCATGTAAGATTAGAGTTTCTTTGATATCTTGAGAACCTAGATAATAGCAGGTAAGGATGAGTATAATAGGAATGTAGCAAGTTGAATTAGATGTGTAGAAGGTTCTAAGTAACTTATTTATGTGTGATTCAAGCGGTGGATATTAGAATTTAGAACGTAATGATTTCCAAGTACGTGTATACTTATTGCTTGTGCTTGTTTAAAATAGTGACATAAATTGATTAATTAAATAGTTAGCTATATTAGCTATTGGTAATAGGTAAAGAGTATCCATGCTATTATTATGGCAACTCAATAATCCATGTGTGACATTATCTAAGAGTGGAGTCATGCATGGAAATGATTTGGATAGATCTAAGTGTTTTAGTTTTTGGATTTTAGAGTACCTAATATTTAGTTTTGGATTCATCGATGTTAAAGAATACCCGACATTGTCTACATTTATATATTATTATAATCATGTATAGCGGGATACTGAGTTGTCCCTATATTGGTTGTCCAACTTAAAGTAAATATAATAAAATGTTGGTTGTTGTATTAATAATAGGTTTGCATGTGAATGTTTGCCTGCTTGATCGCATGTGAATGTTTGCCTGCTTTATCACATGTGAGTGTCTGTGGTATACCATACTAAGCTTTGGCTCACTCTTTTCCTTTTCAAGTATAAGTGACGAATGTGTAGACCATTGCATCACTAGGTGCTCATGGTTAATGGGTTAGGAATATCACTAGCATTGAAAACCCTCCAGATGATAAGTTGAGATCATGTGAACATTAATGAAAGATAGAGACTTTAATCAAGTATAATTGATCTGAAGGATTTTAGGTGCCTAGTTTTTACTATAGAGTAACTTTTAGTAATAAATTACAATCCTTATAGAGTTAGGAAAATTCTACAGTCCCATGGTGATTACAATAAGACTGATCCCGTCACATCAATGAACAAAGGTGGCCGACCCTCTCAAATGAGCCTGTATGAAGGACTGTATCATTTCAAGAGGAGAAATAGAATCCCAAACACCCCCTTCCATATGAATCATTTTTAGAATCTAATTAAAGATTTCAGGAATCTAAACTTTGGTTAGTAACAATCACAATAATCTGCAGTTTAGGTTAGCCCCCTAATCGAAATATATTTTAACACACTTTAGCTTTTAACCCGATTGTGTTTAAAAAAAAAGAAAAAAAAACTAAGACGAAGAGATCTTTTCATTGCCAATTTATTAAAATTATGATGAGAATCGCAATATTTGAAATTCTGGAATATACCAATATTGAAACAAAAGTCGAGGTTATTTGCACATAATAATAATAATAATAATAAGTGTTCCTTTTGTACCGCTTAATAATCAATTTAATGGGGAAATTTTATAAGCCTAACCTGCGGGTTCTGCACGCCCAATTATATTTATTGGGCCTTCAATACTCTACTTCGATTTACGATGCGTTCTCTAACGTTTGGGCCGTTAATGGGCTTTCCATCATTTTATGCATGTTTGTGCAGGACATGCAAAATTAGTCTTTGCTTCTAATCATTTTAATTCTCTCAATTTTTACTAAAGTAATATACTAGGACACTAATTTGCATATTCCATTTGACATTTTATAGGCAATTTTAGAAAAGATACAATTGTGATATAATTAAGGAAGTTTTCTTAAATGTTAAAATCTATGTCTGTTTGGGTTATGTATTTCAATTTTGTTGTGAGATAGTACACAAGTAAAATAACATATTTTCCCTTTTCTTCTCCCACTAACATGAATTTAGTTTCCAACAGTTGATATCCTTTTCTCTTTTTCCATGATTACGATAAATGATGAATCTCTATATAATTAATAAATTTAATCAATTTTTTAAAATGGGGATTTTAATTCGCATATGGTAAATGCTGGACAAATAATAAAATTCTCCTTGTTGGCATTGAGAGGGGAATTAAAGAACATGTGTAATTCAATCTGCTAATTTAGTTGGTAAAGTTAAAAAAAAAATACAAAAATTTTAATAAAAGCTTAAATATTGCATGTAATAAAGATTTTCCTATACATAGGATTTGTATTCAAATTTATGTTCTAGTACTTGTATTGCTTGTGTAATATAAAATTAATTTGCTTATAATGAGTGGTAGGGAATGTCATTTGCTGAAAAATAAGATGGTAATATGGTCTTTCCTTAAAATACCAAGGATAACTATTATGTATGGCCATCGCTCATTGTAATATATTTTATTTTCACAACTCCTTAAGCCTTCACAAACCCTAGAATTGTGATATGACTAAAAAAGTAAAACGTGCACCCAAATACTTGCAAGATTTTATTTAGTATAGAATACTAGTTTAATACATAAGAAGCAATGGATTGATTCTAGTGATGAGCTTAGAAGTATAATCAGCTCATTAATAGAATTCCAATATGATTAATGTAGTTGACAAATCATTTACTGGAATAACTAATATCAAAGACATATAAAAGGGAAAAACAGTTAGAAGAGGAGTCACCCTAGAAATGCATCTTCTTGACCTCTATCTTAAGTTCTTTTGGAGCTGCTAATCGCTCAAAGAACCATTGAGTACCTTTCCTTATCCTCACATACAAAAGCGAACAAAACACAGACCTACATCAATAACATTCCATATCATTGACTCGAATCCCAATATATCATTCTTCTTTCTGCAGAGAAACAAGTTCACAAAACTCAATAAGCTGAGATTGAAGAATTACATACCTTGCAATCATGGAGTAGTCGCATCCGTAGTTGTTGGATAATACGAGAGTAGTGAAGAAGATTTTGAAATTGTAAACAGGGGTTTTCTTGATTTGAGGATTGTGAGTGAATATTGTCAATAGGGTTTGTACGAAGGTTCTTATCTTTGTTTAGAAATCTTATACGTGGGCCTAATTCATTAAAAGTGTTGGATTTACTGTTAGAGTGGGTTGTATGGTCTTAGGTTTAATTCTTTATAACAGGCTTCTTAATTGGCTTATTATAATAAGCCTATAATTTGGTGCTTCTGTTGAGTTCTTGAATTTCATTATAATAGCTGATGCAACTAGAGGATTTCTTAGGTTGAATAAGGAAGTATCTTTGCATTCTAAACTGATTAAGGAATTAAATGACAAGTTAATGCAATGCAATCAAGATTAAACATAATGGATGAAAGAATCAATAGTGTAGATGATAATCTTTGTTCTACTGTACAATATGTACAAAAGCATCTGGAAAAGGATCAATGTGAGAATCAAGGAAAAAATGAAACACATGGTACTAATCTGCCTTCATCATATTCTTCAAGAATAACTAGAGAATCATTATCATACATGAAGGGAATTAAGTTAGAATTGCCAGGATTTTTTTGCCAAGATCCAAGAGGTTGTATCTTTAAAGCTACTCAATTTTTTGACTTCCATCAGATCCCAGTTTCATATAGAGTACAATTGGCTTCATTTGTAATGGAAGGTGATCTTTGAAATGGTTCCAATAGATGACCAGAAATGATTTAATTTCAACATGGTCTTCTTTTATTTCAGTAGTGAAAATAAGATTTGAACCATCTACATTTGAGGATTTTTAAGGTCAACTATCCGACTTAACGCAAGAAGGCAGTACACATGAATATCAATTGCAATTTGAGAAGCTCTATTGTCACACAACTACAAGATACCTTAGTTGTAATAATACACCATGTAACCAACTGAGGCCTCTAGAAAGTTACATAAGTACTATACAACTAACATTCCCTGCATTAGAGTGGATAGATAAACAAGATTGATGGTTGACTCGAGCAAGTAAGATATTGCATATATATATATATATATATATAAGTTGTAAGTAAAGATAACATGCAAATCTAGGTCATTACATACTTATTACATCCATGGTCTTCAAGGGCTTTAGGAGAACCCTATTACAATAAATCTTACAAGAAAAATAAAACATAACTTATGCTATTAAAAACATCATTTCTAAGTATCTATTACAACTAAGGTCTTCCCTTCAAAAATAGATACATAAGTCTATTCTCTGTCCTAGCTTCTACACCTGGTCTTAGTCTCGATCTTCTTGCTTATATTCCTATAAAACAACAGTCTAAAGGAAATAAGAAGTTCAATGAATAACAGAATCTTAACACATTTTATTAAGATCAAACAAGTTTAGTTAATGATCATATGCAATGCATTCACAAAACATATATAGCAAACATGGTTTGAATAAATAGAATTCAAGCCTATGGGGATTCACACCCTCCCTGGGGGTGGAAGGATCAATTCAGTAATCCATGCCCATGAAAATCTCAAAACTAAAGAAAGAGAACTCTTTCAATCTGATTTATTATTTTTAAATAAATTTTATATACACTCTCCACTTCTCTTAAAAGTTAAGGATTCCCACAAGTATTAATACTCTAAAGCCAACTCCAACACAAATAACCTCATTCGAAGCCTACTTAGTTCTTGTGAAGCTAACAGGCCGATGGTAACCTTAACTAGGTTCACTGGACTCAACAAGCATTATTATGGAATTGAAATGTTAACACATAACATGAATGCTATGTTAATACAATTATGATGTCATGAACTACATGTCATTTTAAGTTTAGAAGTCTAATAAGCTTTATATCAAATTATTTAGTTGTTACACCAATTTTCAACATTCATCATTGTAAACTACACACTTATTATCAGGTAAGTAGTTGTCACTTTGGAACATTAAGATTTGTAATTCATTCACACAACACATGGCATACAAGATTTCTCAACCCCATGCACTTGATTATTTGCAATTATGATTATACTATATTCCACTATTGCAAGCACAAACAAAGTGAAAAGATTCGAGTCACTAACCCTCGCGTGTCGCTTTAATCGTTGCAGTAATCAAATAGAAAATCCGAGTCTTGATCTAGGGCTCCTATAAGATAGAAAAACTTATATTGCTAACTACTTAACAAAGAAAAGAAGGATTAAACAAGATTTTAGAGCTAAAGGAGACAAAAACACATCTCAAAGGCCATACACCCATGGCTACACCATGTACCAAGGGGTGTATGGAGCAGGGCAATACACAAGATCCACCACGCCCCACACCACGCGTGGTCACAGATTCTACCATACCCTTTGCTATACCCCATGGATAGGGGCGTATCCACCCAGAAAATACAAACAGAGCTCACTACGTCCTTCACCACGCCTTGCAATCATCTAGTCGTGAAACACACTTTTGAACTTTATATTTTTACACACTCTTACCAACGTTAAATGTCTCATGTCTATCTAATACACTCTAGCATTATCATACAAGACTCGTATTCACCATTCCCATCTCTGTATAACCTTACAATAATCTAATTTCAGATCCACTCCACAACCAACCATCTATAAGCTATATCTTCCGTGACTTAAGACTTAATACTACAAATCCATAACTTTACTTCACAAATCCAACAACAAAACTCGTAACCATCCTACTTCAGCCATCAATTAACAATAACACTTATCTTACACATACATGAAAGCAAAAACAACAAAGGAAAAACAAGAGTTAACTTATTTACTTATATTTTGGCTTGAGTTTCTTGACAAATTGAGAAGGAAAATTGATGAAGAAAAATGGAGTATGTGAGTGTGAAAATGTCTATTTTTGGAAGAAGGAAAAGGAATGAAAATTTCTACCACTTAAGGATAATTACATATATGTAGATAAAGTAAACTTTTGACTTTTAAGGCTATTTGAATGTTATTGAGTGTGTGAGGTTCCATAATATTTATGGGCTAAAAGCCTTAAATTTTGCAGCAATTTAGCTTAAAATAAAATACACATTAGTCTATTATATTTCTAAAACATTAGAATTATCAATTACTCAAATTCAAAACAAAGTTTAGCAACAATTTAGTTTATAAATTATATTTAATTAAATAATTCCTTACAAGAATCTATATTAATATTTTTGACAGTTTAGAAGTTAAGTTTATGAAATTCAATTTCTAAAAGAATGTGAAAACATAATTTAATTGACAAATATCTTGAAATAATTCAATTGAAAATTTTGAATTTCTATTCCTACTGGATTTATTTTACAAAAGCTATTATACATTTGATTTATTCAACATTCATGCATTCTAACATTCATATTCAAAATATATTAAATTTTCATAAATTTTTAAATTCTATTTTCTAATTTTCATTATATAAATACTTCGGGGTTTACATCTATAATCGGATTTCTAGATTATCCAAGAGTTTTTTATAAGCTATTTCATCTTAGGATAAAAACCAGTTTTGCAACAAGAGGTATTGTCTTTCAAGTTTCAAACCCTCTTCTTTGCTAGAGGCAATTAGCTTAGCTAAATTGCAAGAACACAAATTAAGTTACTTAATGAATATAAACATAAAAGTTATTCTTTTGTATCGTCCAATAAATCAGTGGACCCATTAGCTAATAATTCTAAAGTACATTCACTTAGTCCTACTATGGCTGCATAAGCATCTGTGTTGAACAATGATTAAAACAGTAAGAAGACTTTGCTTGTTAAAAAGTTGACCCTAATTGAGTTAGCCACGAGATGTGAAAAGGGATTATGTAATAATTATGATGATAAATATCACAAGGGTCATGTTTGCAAATCAAAATTTCTACTTATGATTCATCCAGAAGAAGATGAGGATCATTTTCTTGATTTTGTTAAGTATGAGGTAGTCATGATGATTGCTATGGTATAGCCAATCAAATGAAAGTTGTTTAGATTTGTTACCATGCTTTGTCAAGAGCAATTGTTTCAAAAACTTTT
Source organism: Combretum micranthum (assembly GCA_024138025.1). Taxonomy (NCBI): domain Eukaryota; kingdom Viridiplantae; phylum Streptophyta; class Magnoliopsida; order Myrtales; family Combretaceae; genus Combretum; species Combretum micranthum. The sequence goes on from JAMXBD010000828.1 coordinate 525,894, forward strand.
ACGAATTCAAGGACAAGTGAAGGGAGTAGCATTAAATGTTCTGATTGATTCACGTAACACACACTACTTTATTCAAGAAAGTGTGGTGCATAAGTTGAACATTGCTATTGAAGTGGTATCTCGGTTTTTAGTATTGATTGGTAATGGAGATAAATTAGTTTGCACTGGACTATGTAGTAATCTTGCTTTATTATTGCAAGGATTCATTTTTTTCATTAGATTTCTATCTTGCCAATTCAAGGTGTTAAATTAGTGTTTGGTATTCAATGGCTGATCGCTTTAGAACCTGTTACTTTGGATTATAGCAAACTAACAATGCAATTTTACTGGAGAAACAAGGTTGTGTGTTTAACAAGTTCAACTAATATTGCATGCAAATAAATTTCTTTCAAGTAGCTGATGAAGATTGATGTTGTGGCTTATCATTTTAATATTGTGCCTTAAGTGGACATTTCACCATCTTGTACCACCAGCAATGGTGCCTTAGAAGCATTGTTATGTAGATTCAATGATGTACTTGTGTCTCCATCATCGTTGTCGCCACTTAGAAATGTTCGACATCATATTCATTCAAAGAATGAGGGCAAGCTATGAATGTGAGACCATATCGGTATCCATATTTTTAGAAAACCAAAATTGAAAAGTTGGTTCAAAAAATGCTAGAATCAGGAGTAAATAAACTAAGTGCAAGCCCTTTTTCTTCACCAGTACTATTAGTGAAGAAAAAAGATGGGTCTTAATAGTTTTGCATTGATTATTGAGCTTTGAATCAAGCTACTATTCAAGATAAATATCCAATTCACACAATAGCTAAGTTATTGATGAATTGGGTAAAGCTATTGATAAGTCATTTTTACTCTATATTTTTCATAGGATTTTGAGCTCATTTTGCTAAGAATTTTAGATAAAAATCCTATAAAATTGATGTTTTTGATAAATAATGTTGTTTTGAAGCTCTTAGAATCCAATGAAGAATAATCAAAGTGTTTTAAATCAGATTTAGAGCAAAAACAACAAGTAAAGTCAAGATTGTAGAAGTCGAGCCCTATAAAGTCACAGCAGAAGCCAAACAAAGGAAGAAAACAGTAAAAATTGATCTATTGAGCCTTAACTGTGAGATCTTAACATGACCCTTGACTTCAGTCGAAGTGATCAAGCATCATTCTAAAGAAAATACATTGTCGAGCCTCAAATCTCGACCCTCGACAATTGTTTTGACAAACTAATTCTTCATCAAAATTACCTCGAGCCTCAGCAATACGATTCTCGACTTTCTCAATTTTCCCTCGATAGAGCAATGGACAAAAACGCACAATTTACTTTGAAAATTCCTAAAGTCAAGCCTGATTTTGCTTAATATGAGCCTCGATCAACAGATCACACGCGACCTTTAATGAGTGTTTTCACATATCTTATGTGCACATGGAAAATATCACAAATTCTATTAATGAGAATCTGCCACGTGTCAATAAAGTAGGGCATGTTTTCTGTGCCTAGTAGCCTATAAATAAACATGCAAGTGTGCATTATAAAGTATGTACCAATAGTGTAAATCAGTATTAACGTAGAGTAGTTTTCTAAATGATTATTGGGTGAAAGAATTTTCATTTCTTCTTACTTGAGAATTTTTTCTATTTTCTAGATAAAATCAATTTAACCCGATATTTGTAATTTCTATGAATTTCTGAGCAATTAATTGATTAATCTTTCAAATATGTTTTATTTCTGCTAATTCGTGCTTATTTTGATAAATCCATGGAGAAATAAACTCTTATAGCTTAGGGATTATGAATTCAATTCCTAGTTCAGTTTGATTTCAAATGCGCTTTCAAGTTAATTTAATTGGGTGTTTGTAATTAGTGACTTGAACTTAAACTTGTGGTTTTTAAAGGAGTAGTGCACTCTCTAAGATCCACAATTGATTTCAATTGGATATATCAAGAGATCATTTAAGTGAATAGATCTATCATTGCTAATGGAGTTGATCCTAACTATGTCTTGTCGAGGAATAGGTGAAGACTTTCTGTCACTTGTTTTAAAAATTTATTGAGTTGATTTTTCAAAACAATAGATTCATATTCTTTATGCTGGTCTAATTGGAATTTTAGATTACTGGTTTCAACTAGATCTAGAACTATTGATTTCGAGAGAAGCTTTAGTTTAAATTAGAGAATCGGCAATATAAACACATAATTCAAACAACTTTTAAAAAGTTTATTGTTTTTAAGAAATCATTCTAATAAGGAATTGGTAAAGTAACCCTGAACTACTGTTTCATAGAAGTTACAGGCTTATTTCTTATTTTACCCATTAAAAGTTTGTGAATATTCCTAACTTAGCATAGTCCCCTTTTCTTTATGATTTTTTTAAAACCTTTCTTTGGTCAGACAATGGGTGAAGTTAGAAGTACACTAGCTATCAACCATTCCCTTGGGATCGTCCTAAATCACTATCTATGCTACATCTGATGGGTGTGCTTACCCTGTGAGATTGTAGTTATTGAAACTGATTTAGAAAGAATTTATAAATTTGAAAGACTCGATCAATGATCAGTATGAACTGAAATTCAATTAATATAAACACAAAACCAAGTTTTCTAGTGCCATTGCCGAGAAAATCGATGTTACATTCAATATTATTTTTTGAAGCCCAATAGGGCAATAGTGGAAATCAATTTTCATTTGCTGTTCTAGTTGCTTTAACATTGTAATATATCTTATATATTTTTGTTGAGCTAACCTTCTTTTTGTTTTGTATATATTTGTTTGTTTATTTTCTTTTCTGTACATTTGCTGTATATATTTTGTTGTTATTTCCTTTATCAGTTCTTTAATTATTTAATCTTTTAGTTCTTTTATTGCATATACTTGTTTCTTGTTTTTTTAATTCTTATTCTTTTATTCGTTATTCTTTAATATGTTCATTCTTTGTATATATTTTGTTTTCTTATTTTATTTTCAAATAAATGTAGGCATATGATTAAGAGTCAATCAAAATTCTTGTTTCTTTGATCCAAACCATAACGTATAGGTCAAAAAATCAAACAATAAAAAATGGTTGACCATGGAGAAATCTAAGAAGATAATGAATAGCCTAGGATGAACTAACCCGAACAATGATCGATTTTTGCTGACCCAACCTAGATGAAGCCAATACTAGCATCAATAGACCCAGGGTTGCTGCTAACAACTTTGAAATCAAACCCAATATCATGCAAATGGTCCAAAAGATGGTCCAGTTTGATGGCCTACAAAATGAAGATCCCAATAGCAATCTGCAGCAGTTTTTTGGAGATTTATGATACATTTAAGATAAATGGTGTGTCTGAGGAAAACATCAAGTTAAGATTATTCCCATTTTCCCTCAGAGGGAACACTAAAAAATGGCTGAATGGATTGCCAAGGAACTCCATCTCCACTTGGCAACAAATGGCTAAGAATTTTATGAGGAAATATTTCTCACCCTCTAGAACAGCCAAGTTAAGAGTTGGCATTGCTTCGTTCTACTAGATGGACTCTGAAACATTGTATGAAGCTTTTGAAAGATGGAAGGAGTTGCTGGAAAGATGCCCACACTATAGACTGGCTGAATGGTCCCAAATACGAACCTTTTATAATGGATTGAATTACGGGACAAGGCAATTAATAAGCAGCTCTGAGATAAGTATGAATTATAAATCCCCTAAGAAGTGTCAAATCTGTTTGAAGATATGCTAACAACCATTATCAATGGTCATCTGCGAGAGCTTAGAAGAGAGATCAGGAGGAGTTTTTGAGATTGATGCTATATCTAATTTGACTGCCAAGATTGAGGCTCCAAGTAGAAAAGTTGAACATTTATCTGTTAAGAGAAACCAAGCAAATATGATTGTTAATTTGTTTGACCAAAATGTTGAAGGAATGATCTCTGAGAGTTGTGAGTTTGTGAATAATTTTTCTAGCCAAAAGACTGGCCCTTACAATAATACTTACAATCCTAGTTCCAGGAACCATCCAAATTTTCGATGGAATAATAGTAATTTCAAAATCAATTGAACCCACCCAATTTTAAGAAACCACTAGTACAAGGCTTAGGAGCTTATCAAGGAAACAAACAATCTCTAGAAGATTTAGTTTCTTAGTTTATCAAAGCTTCTTAGAATAGGCATGGAAAGATGCTATCTTAAGAAATCATACTGCTGTCATTCATAACCTAGAGAACCAACTTGGCCAATCCGCATGATCAAACGAAGCAAGGATGATTTCTATAATGATTATCCTACATCTTTTTTCGTTTCTTGTTTGATAGATTATTTGGCTGTTTGGAAAGAGATAGGAGGGATGACAGAATGTTTGATAGACGGAAGTGGTCCTTGAACAATGTGTAAAACTCTTTATGAATGAAATGAATATTTGGTAATCATGTGTTGAATGGAATGTTGATGAATGAAGTTCTATATTACTTTGCGAAAATTTTTGTGCAGGTACAATTTCAGCCTCGACAATTTTGAGTAAAAGAATAAAAGTCAAGCCTCATCGTCGAATCCTCTCATTTGAGCCTCGACAATGTTAAATTTTTCTAAATAAAATAAGGAATTTTAACCTTCACATTCTTTAATTCTTTCATTTGATTAAATAAGTCGTGACTTTGTTTTTAAGTCGAGTCTCATTATTCTTTAATTCTTTAGTCTTTAATTTAAATAAAATAACATGTTTTGTCATTTTCTACTGGCTCTTAAAAACTTTTGAAGGAAAAGAAACTATTCATTCTGCACTCAATACAAACAAACATTGTTCTTACACTCAAAAAATTTTACTTGCATTCACGAACATTTCACCGAAAATCCCAAAACTTCCAGTATCAAAGCTTTAATCATCTCAGGTATGTTCTTTACTTTCTTTCTTTTCTATTTTTGTTGTTATTATAGAATGTGCTTTATATTTCAAATTTTATAGGGTTTTTCGAGATTTTGTATGAACTTGATAAAATTATGAACTTCTATTTTAAAGTAGTTTGTTAAGTAATGTTGTTCTTAAAGCTGTTTAAGCAGTTACAAACTTTGTTTTTTCTTGACCTGTTAGTTCTTCGAAACTCAGTTTTGTCTCTGATACTCAAAATGATGATAGCAAAATAAAATATGTGTTTGAAGTTAAGTAAGTCTGAACTAATGTGTGTAATCTTTTTGCAAAACCAATGGCACCAAAAAGAAAACAAACTCAATTCCAAGTAAGTACCCAAGCTCTCGAAATTTATCTGCTGAGGATAAGGATAGGTTTAATATGTTTTTATTCCGAAAAAGATAGTAGAGAATATTGCAGTTAATTGGAGTTGTTAAGGAATTTTGGGATAGAGGAAGGGCTGAAGTACTATGAAGATGCACTATGGACGAGTTTTTGAGATAAAGAGGATTTTATGCTAGCACCACCTTAGCCTTGATGGCTAGTTTGAGAATGGAAGGAGAAGTGCCTAGCTTAGATAGTGTAGTGAAGTTCTATGCTTTTGGAGAACATAGAGAAGTCCCGATGAGGACATTCATCTTTGCCATGGGGTTATATGATGATGAATGGTATCTAGCTACACCAGAATTTCAAGAACTACCTTTAGAGATACCTAAAGGAGGTTTCAAGAAGTTTGAGAAGAGGAGATTGAAGGCAGATTTACTCCTTCAAGGACCATAGGGTCCAAATTTAGAAACAAGAGTATGCGAATGCATCATTATATGCTGATTGAGAGCATATTTTCTAAATTGGAGGAGGGTCAACAGTCTTGAAACGAAGCTGCACCCTATAATCAGCACTGTATGGGGGATTAGAATAAATGTAGGATTATTGGCAGCCTGTAGGCTGAAGTATCGAGCCATACTGAATTGCAAGGGAATATTCCTTGGTGGTTTGATCACAAGGATTTTGAAAAATTTAGGAATGTAGCCAGAGCAAGGGCTAGCTGATTAACCTGCAGATATCAAGAGCTTCAAAGGAAAGCTTTTTGAGATTGGAGAATGGTGGAAGTGGGCACCATATCAGAACCAAGAATTGCCATTAACACACTAGCTAAGCCCCAACCTCTTCAAGAGTCAATTGCACCAACTGAGCAGCAAAACTATGACCCACAATTCCCCCCTCCATAAGAAAAACCCTCAATGGTACAAACTGAAGCTTCTACATCGGAAGCTACACAACAACCCTCTACAGCAAGCCTCCATAGATTAGAGAATAAAGTCACTGAAATGAAGGGAAAACTTGATAATTTAGAAAGAAGTACAAAGGAAGGTATGGACGATCTGAAGCAAATGATGTCCAACATCTTAGAAGTAGTCTTAAAGCTACTTCCACGACCTGCAACATCCAAATTACCCTCTCCATAACCTGTTTTGGCAGAGTCACATCCTGATGATAATGATGATGACAATAATACCAGACCACCATCTCCGCCTTCATTACCATACACATCACCACTAACAAAAACCCCAAACATTGAACCATTACAACAGTTGATTGAGTCACCTGCTCAAAACATTACTAAGGTCAATGAAGCCACTGTTCAAACACAACCAAATCTTTCACCTTGACCACAAAAAATGGAGGCTGTAGAATCAGCTCCAATTATACACACATCAATAAAGAAGAAGAAAATAAAGAAACCAGCCCAAAAGAGAAGAAGAATGATCCTTCCTGGGGATCTAGATTTGGATGAAGTTTCAACACATCTGGTTGTATCAGAGACAATAGTGGAGCCAGTTTTAGTAGATGCTCCAATTGTTCCTTCAACAGAAGACTCTAATAATGAGTACAACCTCAAGCTGTTAAGTAGTTTAGTATAGAAAGCTGTTCAAGAGGCTGGGCTGGAAGAAAGAATGGCTATAGAGGACAGGCCTCATGTTGAAGAGTCAATAAAGCTGCCATAACAAGGCAAGAAGGAGAAGAAGTAATAGAGGAAGTGTAAACCCTTGAAATTTTATTAGGTTATGCTTAAATCTTGGAATTAAATGTCAATTGGAAACCTAAAAGTCAACAAAAGACTATAACAAACCCTAGTGTTTAGATCTGGCAATTCTATGTTCTTAAACCCTAAATAACGAAATTGAAATAATTATGGATAATAGGTCGTAATAATATAAGAAAGTTTAAAAATACCAGATTCACTATTTTTTAGTGTATTTTGGATCCAAACGAGATCAGCTCTCGAAAAGTGTGTCCCAAGGCTTGGAATAGTAAAAATATTCCGATAACGCCGTTAGGTCCATCATAATACAAGGATTTCAAAATATCAGTTTCGTAATTTTTTGGTAGATAAAAATAACAGATATCTCATTTATACGCATATTTTCTTTACTACTGGTATATTATTAGTCTTATTTACTATTCATTATCCTATTCTACTATTCATTACTATTCATCTATCTTTACTTTATCTTACAACCTATTCTTACTACCTATATACCTATTTTCTACTTTTTACATTTCTAATACAACTTCACATCTACCATACCCCACATCTTAATTATCTTTATTACAAAACAAAAAATAAATAAATAAATCTCTCTTTTTCTCTCCCATGCATGGCCAACGCCTCCCCTTCTCTCTTCAACTCAATTATTTTTCTTTTTCAATTTATTTTATTACATATAATTTCCCTCCACAAAACTTTGTAAACACCCTCTCTCCCTCTACTTCTTTCACACACTCATTTTACATAACAAAACTCTTCCAAAATTTCTCCACAAATTCTCCCTACTCAAACTCTCTTCCAAAAATTCTTCCAAATATTCTCCTCTACACATATACCATTTACCATCCATTACTACCTATTACCACTCATCATCTTCCTCCTTCAACAAAAACACTCTTAGTAAAAACTTTCTACTACTATTATTTTCCATGTCATATAACTTAGCATGACCATGGTATTGTTTCTTGAAACTCACATGAGTTGTAGAAGCAACAACATGTTCATGTTTTGTTATTGCACATGTCAAGAATTCCAATTTTGTTATTTTTATATTATGATATCATATTGTTATTATTTTTATTATGCTTCTAATATAATCTTATATATATTACTAAGTATATGTATACCTATATATATTTTTTAGAGCCTAAATGCTCATTAACATCCTCTAACTTGCTCTTACTATTATCATTGCTTTTTCTTTTCTTTTTTTGTTTTCTTTTGGGACTAGTCTATTATTAGTCCTAGATTGACTTGATGAAGCTAAGGCTCCCAATACTTGATCTTAATATTATGCTCTTATTAATTTTTATATATACCTTATCTTATTATGATATATTGTTCTATTTCTCATGACTACATATTCATGTTCATGCATGAGCATATTGATATTTTCTCAACAACAAATAAAAAGAGGAGTTTCTTAAATGAAGGAAGATGAGAACTCTTTTAAAAAAAATATTTCACTTAAGAAATGATTTTTCCATAAAAACTTAGGAATCTATCTTAACAAATCTTTTCTAAAAATCTAGATAGGTTCATCACAAGTTTTTAGTAACAATAGAACATTAGAACTTCAACAAATGATGCATAAAGTAGATATATCACACATACTCTTTTCAAAACAACAAAATGGAAAAGTTTTCTTTAAAAACTTAATATTACAAATTCTTGATTAGCAAAGGTTTCATTAAACATCCTTGTGAAGGTTTCACCAATACTCTAAAATATTAAGGAATTTGTAAAATCATCAAGAAAGTTTTTTTTATAAATAAAATTTTCTTAGGAAATAAATTAGTAAACAACTTAGGAAATCATTGTTATTTATTGAAGTAAAATGAACTTTGGGAAAAATTAAGAATATGTAAACTTTAATGAATCTTAACTACTATCAAGTAGTACTCAGAGATACATTTTTAACCCCTAAAAATAAAGTTGTAAGAATCTTAAAAAAACCAAAATTATTTTAGGAGGAATTTAATTATTTCCAAAGGCTAAGAAATAAAATTAAAAGGAGGAAATACTCACTTATAATGATTCAAGGAATTTTTCCAACAAGCTAAAGTCGAAATTTTCAAAGTTTTGTATTTTCAACTTTTAGGACACATTGTTTTACAAAAATCATTGTTGAGACAACCTCACTAAATTTATGCATATGATATGAGTTAATAAATATATATATATATATATATATTCAAAGTATTTTTCCAACTATACCAATATCTACATTTTGGTACAAGTATTTTTTGATAAAGAAAAGTTTGCAAGCTTGTGTTTTGAAAACTGGAATTTTCATAATGAATCTATACCTCGTGGTTTTGGGACCTAAATGACTTTTTATAACAAAAATAACCTTAGAAATAGATAGATCTTTTCGAGTAGACAAAAAACGGTATATAATATGTAAAATTCCAAGTTAAAATAAGCAAGTTATAGCCATTTTAAGTTAGAATTTTCACATATACGAATTTTATCGCAACTAGAGAATGGAATTAGAAATTTTGACTAGAGATTCCATGGAATACTCATTTTGGGTATTTCCTTTGTTTAGGCAACGAAGATGAAGACGTGTAATACCCCGAGGATTATTATGATTAAGGGAGTATCGCCGAACCATGACCGAGTAAGTCTACTGTAAACCCCGGGAATTTTTTTTTCACATTAGTATCCGACTTCATAATAGATTATATAAACTAGATAATAGATTCAGATTCTGAGTGAAGTTTAATAATAGGCTAATATTTAGATTTTTGGATAAATGAAAGACTTAGGAATCAAATAAAGAGATTCTTTAACCCTAGTTAATACCGAAAACGAAATCTTGTGTCTTGAATAACTAATTCAAGATATGATCTATTATCTAGACCCGAAACCTAGTATACTAATAGATTTAAATAGAAAATGTGAATATAAAGATTAAATGATTGTTTTGATCTCGATAATGATACAGAACTAGAATAACAAGTAGTAATGAGTTTATATTTAGATTTAAACCCTAATTTTGAGATTCCTAGCTAAATTTAAAAGCAACTATTAAGAATTTATGTTTAGTATCAAAACTAAAGATATAAATATAGTTTAGTTTCAGTATTAAGCTCAATTTTGCATAAATGATCATATATGCTTATAACTAGAAAACGATGATCCAAAAAGGAACTATCAAGATTTTAAATACACAACGAAAATATAAACTGTTGAATAACTCAAAATCTAAACTTCAAATAAATAATTGGATCACGCTTTTGTTCTAAACCGAGTTTTCTTAAGCTATCGGAGCCTGAAACAAAAATTGACCCGATAAGCTTAAGAAATCCAAATCGTGGGAGATAAAAATATACGAATAATTAACTACGTATATATATAACCTAAATTTGTATTATTTGGAAATCTAAGTGTTTTGTATAAATCTATAAGCATATTTTTGTATGAAAACTTCCAAATATTAGCCGATATATACCCGTATAACCCGTTTAATTAACTCAAAATTTAATTGGAAAATTAAACTAATAGATATATATTGTTGGATTGCTACTTTTCGGTGGAGGATTCGGAGGAGAAAGGAAGCAGCCGAAAATCTAACAATAATTAACCCAAATTGTCAACAAAAGCAACCCAAGGACCAATCAGGAAATGCCACCTCAACTTGACAATAAATGCATGGAAAATAACAGCTGAAAGAGATCAAATTCGGAGGGAAACAAGGGAGAAACGGCTGCAGCTTCACCTTCTCTTTCTCTTCTATATATATGGAAACAAATGCATTAATGAGGAACAAACAAAACTCCTTCACTCTCAAGTTCCACAGCACGAAATAGACTCCCAAATATCCATCAAAACAAATCAAAAACAAAGAAAAACTAGATCTTAAACCCTAAGCTCGGATCAAAAGAAAAACAAGGCCAAAACCCTCAAAAAACGAGCTCAAAGGTAAGTTGACATAATTCAAAGGATTTTCGTTCGATTATATGAATTACATCTGACTTAAAATCATCCTAGGAACATAATAAACACAAACACAAGCTTCGGATTGCACTCAAAAAGCTCCAACGAGGTAAAACTTCAAAACCCTAGTTTACTTTCACAAAATCGAAATCTATATATTTATGTGTTTAAACGTGTTAAAAGTTGTTGTATATCTTTATATATGATGTATAAACTCTTAGAAGTAGTTTAAGTAAGTTTCTAACGTGTAAAAACTAAAGAAAAAGAATCGAACCGAGGAGGAAGATGATGAACAGTGCAACGCTGCCTCAAGGCCGACAGTGTAAACGATGTACGCCGGCGGCTTACACGGATAGGCCGGCGGCTTACAGGCGGCTTACACTTAAACAGAGGCTACGTAAAATAATTTTCACGTAAAATACGACGTAAGCCGGCTACCTGGAGATCTACGCCGGCGGCGTAGGGCCGGCGTACGTTGTAAGCTGGCAGCTTTCAACACCGGTGCTCGATATGAAATTTTCTTTAAAATAATTTACACCGGCACCTGGGGATTTAGGCCGGCGGCCTTGAGCCGGCTTACAGCTAAAATTTTGCAACGAAAGCTTTTCTGACCTAAACCGAATATATATATATATATATATAATATCTACTAAGTATGTATATATGTTTGTTATATAAATATGTATTAGATATGACTTTAATACAAGTATTTAAGTCTATTTAGATTAATATCTATTAACTTTTGAAACCCTAGAACTAAGAAAATATTTAGAGTATTATTAGTCTAATATTTGTTTTAACAAATAAAATATATAAGAATGGAAATTGAAATAAGTTAATTTCTTGAGCAATGTGACTTCTAAAAATAACAAACAATTATGTGAGATAAAAATAGGAAAAACCCGACGATACTAAGTATTAATATCGAGTCTAGGACACAAGGCACATGTAGGAATTTAGCTAGATGATATTGATGAATATTTTGTTTTAAATAGGTGAATTTGACTCATTAGAGATCTACCAGTGGACTACTACGACTGAGTCGGTATGAGCAGGTGAGTAATTCAGTCATATTGTGGTTGTGATTGTAAATAGTCGAATATGTAATGCAAGATAAACAAATGAGTGTTTGTTGAAAGTTTGATATGATATGATTGTATGATTGCTAAAATATCTTTATACAAGCGATAACGCAATGGTTGTGATGTGCAATAGTATAATGATGATTGTGTGTAATGTATGGTCACCTCGAAATTGATTAGACTTTTTGACTTAACAAATAATATGGACATGCATTGCACGAATTGCATTATTGCATATATGGTTGTGACAGCCTGCTACGTATTAATATTTCGGATCTCTGTTTTTGCTTGGTTGATCCAATGTGTGAGTCTTCCAAGGTTCTCTTTGGTCTGGCGGTCCTATGAGGAACTAAAAGGCACCGAAGAACGTCGCCCGTAGAATCGCTTTGAAATGATTAATACTTAGGGAGTTTCTAAGGGGATTGCAGGAGATGGTTTGTGGAAGCCACTATATTCAAAGTGATAACATTAAAACGAGAAATCGTTGATTCTCCTGTGTACTTAGTCTCTCCTGGGCAGGTGGGTCATTGAGTTTTGTTCTTCAACCCATTAAAAAGAGGGCGTAAATCTTTTTCCTGTTTGGATTCTAGATCATCCAAACTTGTATCTGTGCATATGGCTGAGTGATTGCATTGCATATGATTTGTTAATGACTTGTGTGATGTATGGTATGTCTGGTTATTCACTGAGCTGTGGTTTCGCTCATACTCCTACAGTCTTTTCAGGTTCATTACGTCCCTGGTTAGTTACATCCAGGAATATGGCTCCGGTAAGGGCTTTGAAGCTAGAAGTCTACAGATCTATTTTAGTTTGATGGTTATGTACTATTAGAGTAGATATTTAGTTGTATACTTCAACAGAGATATATGGTTTGTAATAGTTTGTAATGGTTATTCACTAAATCATTTCTCTCATATATTTGTTATTTCTTATCAAGCAACTTAAAAGATCCTGTTGTTTTGAAAACCTGTCATTCCTGAAGGTAATCTAGTGATAATATTCAAGTGTAACTTGTTTATTACTACTAGGGTACCCTCGGGGCGTGACAGAATTAAGTTGGTATCAGAGCATGGTTGCTAGAATAAGAAAGATGAATATGTGAAAGAATTACATTTAGTGAATGTAAATTAGATTTAGTTAGCATGCATTAGTAGTAGTTGGGTAGTCATGAGTAGAATTATACTGCACAACTAGGAATAAAGTATGTGTGATTATTATTAATCATGCAAATTTTATTGTGTGTGCAGACTAATCCTGCTACGTGTCACATTAGATGGGAGATCTTTAGTATGCAGGAGGAGGAGACTTTGACAGACTACAGGCGCAGACTACGAGTTCTGGTAGAGGACTTGTATCTGAGCGGGATTACTAAGACTTTGGATGAGATCCTCAGCACCTGGAAGAGAGGATTATTGCCTTTGTTTAAAGGCTGGTTATTCTTGATGGAGCGGGCTTTTCCAGATAATGGATCAGCTATAGAGACGCTCTACAGATTTGAGAGGCTGATAGTGCAGAAAGGAGGTGGTCTGGAGATCGATAACATAGCATTTATAGTTTCATCCAGATCAGAGAGACCAGAGCTCCCAGATTTTAGAGTCTGGGTAGAGATTGGCAGAGGAGCAGTCTATGCTCATGATGTGAGGCAGGATCATGCCCGGGTTAGAGGTGATGCGGCCTATGATGATGATTTGATGCTTGCTCGACTTAGCAGGTGCAGTCACTCTAGACGCATGTTGATGAGGAAACCGCCTATTATCCCCGAGATAGCAGGTGAGTTTCAGCGTCCTGCTGCAGTACAGGGTCGAGTAGTGCAGGAGACAGTTCAGACTACTGTCCACATGAGGAGTATCACCACAGAGCTGTTAGATGAGAGAGAGGGTAAGAAAAGAAGGATTGAGGCAGAGAAGTATGTCTCAGATTATAATTATGCCAGATGGATTGGATCAGCACAGGGAGGATGGATTGAGAGAGATATTCCATCTAGAGCTGAGGATGAGAGGAGGGCACCCAGAGGCATTAGGGTGATGGACACAGCCCTGACTTTGGCACCTCCAGGGGATGAGAGTGTGATGATTGAGATCGATGATAGTAGTTCTGAGGGAGAGGATGGTTATCCACGATTAGGCCCTCAGGAGAAGGGCAAGGGTCGTCTTCATCCCAGTCCCTGAGTTTGACTTGAGTATTATATGATGATGTGTTTATGTTATGATGACATTACATGACGATATTAGTAGACTTTTGATGACTTATATATGTATCTTTTGATGACTATGATAGGAAGCTAAGTTAGGGTAGTGCAATTTTTGGATATGTACATAATGCACTAACCATGAAAAGCTTTGATGTATTTTGGTTATGTATATATATGTGTTGCATATATACATATGAATGATCTTGATGACTTTTGATAAAGACGAGTTATGATCTGACTTAAGTAATATGTTTAATGTTAATAGAATGCCAAGGGGAAGAAATAAAAGTAGAAATGCCCGAATGTCTGGAGATCCACCAATAGATGCTCCTGCAGAACCTCAACACCGAATTGAGGATGTTTTACAAAGTCTTCAACAACAAAATGTTTTGATTTTACAAGCTTTGCAAAACATGCAAGCCACAAATGGAGCACCACCTGTTGGAGCACCAGCAATGACTCCACCAAATCCTAGAAGGAATGAAAGGCATACTCCACCGGTTCAATTTCAGGAAAATGGACCAGTGAATCCAAATGAGTCTGCTGCTGAGGTACAAGGACCCCCTCAATATGAACAGGAATTGCCACCACCACCACCTTTACGACCTCAGAGGAATTTGTTGCCGGAATTCATTAAGTGCAACAGATATTTTGAGGGAATACCGGGAAAGCCAGAGGAAGCTGAAGATTGGCTAGCTCAGATTGACGATCCCTTGATGTTTTTCAAGTGCCTGAAGCTTTGAAAGTATCTTATGGAACTTATTTGTTAAGATTAAGAGCAAGGATATGGTGGAATTCGAAACAAAGAAGTTTGTCCCAACCAATTACTTGGGAAGTATTCAAACGAGAATTTTTGAAGGAGTATTTTCCAAGCAGCCTAAAAGCAAAGTATAGCACTGACCTGATGAATTTGACCCAAGGAGCTAAAACCATTGATGTATGAGCATGAGTTTAATCGGTTGTTGCAATTTGCTCCAGATGCTTATCAGGACAGTGATGAACTTAAGAGACAGACTTTCATGGCTGGACTCGAACCACATTTCCAAAGAAGACTTGCTGAATTTGAGATTGATAACTTTGCAGCTATGTTGGAAAAAGCTCGTATTATTGAACGTGCAAGGAAGTATGAACTTGAGAGGTATAAAAAGAAAGGAACTATGTTCGGGAAAAGAATGTATGATGGTTCTACAGCAAGTCCTGTGCCTAAAAAGGTTAAATTCTTCAGACCTTTCAATGTGAACAAAGGAGGAGCAATGGGGAAGAATAATGTAACTTGTTGGAAATGTAAAGGTTCTCATTACCCAAGGTATTGTCCACAATTGCAGAACAAATGTTATTATTGTGGGGACAGTGGGCATATGATAAACGATTGTTCAAAGAGAAAAACTGCTACTTGTTTCATATGCAATAAAGTTGGGCACATATCACCCAATTGTCCACAAAAGGTGAGTGCAATAACTGGATCTGCACAATCTAAAGGAGTGATTGGAGCCTCAGGATCGAAAAATGGAAATGCCAACAAAGCCAATGCGACGGCCAGAGTTTTCGCCATGTATGGAAGTCCTGTAGAGAATGTGGAGATAGAGGAAGGAGATGAAGAAAATATTTGGGAGGAAGTTGATCCCGAAGAATATGGACTCATTGCAGGTATGTAAATATATATTGTTTATTTAAAGTTGTTAGACACAATCACAAGTAGATGAGTAGAAGAAGTCTTTATAAGTTGAAAATAACATGAACCTAATAATTGATACTTAGGATCAATTCAAGTAGGGGATCAGCCTGCGTATGCTTTGTTTGACACTGGAGCAACGCATTCTTTCATAAATGGATTAGCAAAGCGTATAAAAATACCAATTGGGAGCATAAATAAAGAATTGAGAGTTACTACGCCAACTGGAGATTTAGTGGTGACACGGGAAATGATCAAGAATTGTCCAATAAAGATCGGAGATCATGAATCAATTGCTGATTTAATTCTGATAGAGATGCAAAAATATGATATTATTTTGGGTATGGTTTGGTTAACTGCTGTAAAAGCAAAAGTTAATTGCCATCTCAAAATAGTATCTTTTGTCAATAATCAAGGAGAAAGAAAAGAATATAAAGGTGAGATACTCAGAGAAGTCAGAAGTAGGATAACAGCAATTGAAGTGGAAAATGAGGAAGATATGGAGATGAACGGTTGTATTCTTGGAGCAACTGAAGGTGAATCCAAGAAATTGGATATTCATACCATTCGAACAGTATGTGAATACTCAGATGTATTTCCAGACGAGTTACCGGGATTACCCCCACATAGAGAAGTGGAATTCTCAATTGATTTGATACCTGGAACCGAACCAGTATCAAAAGCTCCGTATCGAATGGCACCTGTGGAATTGAAAGAATTGAAGGTGCAGTTACAAGAATTGTTGGATAAAGGATTTATCAGACCCAGTGTTTCACCTTGGGGAGCACCTGTGCTGTTTGTGAAAAAGAAAGATGGATCAATGAGACTCTGTATGATTACAGGGAATTAAATAGGGTAACTATCAAGAACAAATATCCTCTACCCAGGATTGATGATCTTTTTGATCAACTGAGAGGGCAAAGGTATTTTCCCGAATTGATTTAAAGTCAGGATATCATCAAATTCGAATCAAAGCAGAAGATGTACCAAAGACTGCATTCCGAACTAGGTATGGTCATTATGAATTTTTGGTCATGCCATTTGGATTAACCAATGCACCAGCAGTTTTTATGGATTGATGAATCGTATTTTTAGACCTTTGCTGGATAATTGTGTGATTGTTTTCATAGATGATATACTTGTATATTCGTCTAATGAAGAACAACATGATGAGAATTTGAGAAGTGGTTACAGATATTGAGAGACAATAAGTTATATGCCAAACTGTCTAAGTGTGAATTTTGGCTTAGCAGTATATCATTCCTTGGACATATTGTTTCTGGAGAAGGGATATCAGTTGATCCTGCAAAAGTTAAAGCGATTGTAGAATGGAAAAGACCTGAAACTGTTACTGAAATTAGGAGTTTCTTGGGATTAGCAGGATATTATCGAAATTTGTGAAGGATTTCTCAAAGATTGCACGACCTTTAACTCAATTGACTCGAAAGAATGAGAAATTCGAGTGGAATGATGTACGTGAACAAAGTTTCCAAGAGTTGAAGAAAAGGTTAATATCAGCACCAATCTTGGTCTTGCCCAATGACAAAGATTTATATACTGTCTATAGTGATGCATCAGAAATGGATTGGGATGTGTGTTAATGCAAAATGAAAAGTAATAGCATATGCTTCTAGACAATTGAAACCACATGAGATGAATTACCCCACTCATGATCTAGAATTGGCGCTATTATTTTTGCACTCAAGATTTGGCGTCACTATTTGTATGGGCAGAAATGTGAAATATATACGGATCACAAGAGTTGAAGTATATATTTACACAAAAAGAGTTGAATATGAGACAAAGGCGATGGTTGGAATTAATTAAAGATTATGATCTTACCATTAATTACCATCCGGGTAAAGTGAATGCTGTGGCAGATGCATTGAGCGGAAAAGTTATGGAGAAGTGGCTTCAATTCTAACGGAACAAAAAGAACTTATCAAAGAATTTGAGAGATTAAACTTGGAATTCTCAATACAAGGTTTGGAAGCTGAGTTAGGAAATCTAATTTTGGAACCTACTTTGCTTCAAAGAATTAAAGAAGCCCAGAAGGAGGATATTGAAATTCAAGAAATTAAACAGGGAATATCCCAGGGAAAGTACAAAGATTTTCATGTGGATGGAGAAGAAAGTATTGAGAATGAATAAAAGATTGTGTGTGCCACATGATGAAAGCTTGAGGAAGGAATTAATGCATGAAGCACATTATTCTGGATATTCTGTACACCCAGGAGAACAAAGACATATCAAGAGCTGAAAAGCGCATATTGGTGGAATGGATGAAAAAGGATATTGCAAATTTGTTGCTAAATGTGATGTATGTCAAAGGATCAAAGTGAACATCAAAAACCAGGAGGATTGTTAAAACCGTTGCCAATACCTGAGTGGAAGTGGGATCAAATTTCTATGGATTTTGTGTGCTCATTACCCAAAACAAATGCAGGTCATGATGCTGTTTGGGTTATTGTGGATAGACTTACAAAATCAGCTCATTTCTTGCCAATTAACATGACATATCCATTGGAGAAATTGGCACGAATATATTTGAAGGAGATTGTGAGATTGCATGGTGTACCTGCTGGAATAGTATCAGATAGAGATCCACGGTTTGTATCCAGATTTTGGCAAGGATTACAAAAAGCTTTGGGAACCCGTTGAATTTCAGTACAGCTTATCATCCTCAAACTGATGGACAAACAGAAAGGACTATTCAGACATTGGAAGATATGTTGAGAGCATGTATTATGGAATTCAAAGGAAATTGGGACCAACATTTACCATTAGTGGAATTTGCGTACAATAACAGCTACCATTCAAGCATAGGAATGCCACCTTATGAAGCTTTATATGGTAGAAAGTGTCGGTCACCATTATTTGGGATAACTTGGAGAAAGTATTGGTTGGACCTGATTTGGTTCAAGAAACTAATGAAAAGATTTCGGTGATAAAGCAAAGAATGAAAGCAGCACAAGATAGACAAAAGAGCTGGGCAGACTTGAAAAGGAGAGAATTGGAATTTAATGAAGGAGAACATGTATACTTAAAAGTAAGTCCAATCAAGAGTCTTCATGGTAGACAAACCAAAGGCAAGTTGAGTCCTAGATATATTGGACCATTTGAATATTGGAACGAGTTGGGAATCTAGCATACCGCCTGCATTGCCACCTAATTTGTCTGGTATACATAATGTTTTCCATGTATCGGTTCTAAGAAAATATGTACCGGATCCAGATAAGATAGTGGAACTAGAACCAATTGATTTGAAGGAGAATTTGACTTATGAAAAGCATCCAGTTAAGATTTTGGACCGGAAAGTGCAAGTTCTCAGGAATAAAGAAATCCACTACGTCAAGTATTATGGGATCCACGACAGAAGAGATTACATGGGAATTAGAAGAGGGATCAAGAAAAGCTATCCTCATTTGTTTGAAAACTCAGGTACGCATTCAAGCTTTGAGGACAAAGCTTATTTTAAGGGGGGGAGAATGTAAACCCCGGGAATTTTTCACATTAGTATCCGACTTCATAATAGATTATATAAACTAGATAATAGATTAGATTCTGAGTGAAGTCTAATAATAGGCTAATATTTAGATTTTTGGATAAATGAAAGACTTAGGAATCGAATAAAGAGATTCTTTAACCCTAGTTAATACCGAAAACGAAATCTTGTGTCTTGAATAACTAATTCAAGATATGATCTATTATCTAGACCCGAAACCTAGTATACTAATAGATTTAAATAGAAAATGTGAATATAAAGATTAAATGATTGTTTTGATCTCGATAATGATTCAGAACTAGAATAACGAGTAGTAATGAGTTTATATTTAGATTTAAACCCTAATTTTGAGATTCCTAGTTAAATTTAAAAGCTACTAATAAGAATTTATGTTTAGTATCAAAACTAAAGATATAAATATAGTTTATTTCTGTATAAGCCAATTGTATAAATGATCATATACGCTTATAACTAGAAAACGATGATCCAAAAATGAACTATCAAGATTTTAAATACACAACGAAAATATAAACTGTTGAATAACTCAAAATCTAAACTTCAAATAAATAATGGATCACGCTTTGTTCTAAACCGAGTTTTCTTAAGCTATCGGAGCCTGAAACAAAAATTGACCCAAGCTTAAGAAATCCAAATCGCGGGAGATAAAATTATACGAATAATTAACTACGTATATATATAACCTAAATTTGTATTATTTGGAAATCTAAGTGTTTTGTATAAATCTTATAAGCATATTTTTGTATGAAAACTTCCAAATATTAGCGATATATACCCGTATAACCCGTATAATTAACTCAAAATTTAATTGGAAAATTAAACTAATAGATATATTTTTGGATTGCTACTTTTCGGTGGAGGATTCGGAGGAGAAAGGAAGCAGCCGAAAATCTAACAATAATTAACCCAAATTGTCAACAAAAGCAACCCAAGGACCAATCAGGAAATGCCACCTCAACTTGACAATAAATGCATGGAAAATAACAGCTGAAAGAGATCAAATTCGGAGGGAAACAAGGAGAAACGGCTGCAGCTTCACCTTCTCTTTCTCTTCTATATATATGGAAACAAATGCATTAATGAGGAACAAACAAAACTCCTTCACTCTCAGTTCCACAGCACGAAATAGACTCCCAAATATCCATCAAAACAAATCAAAAACAAAGAAAAACTAGATCTTAAACCCTAAGCTCGGATCAAAGAAAAACAAGGCCAAAACCCTCAAAAACGAGCTCAAAGGTAAGTTGACATAATTCAAAGGATTTTCGTTCGATTATATGAATTACATCTGACTTAAAATCATCCTAGGAACATAATAAACACAAACACAAGCTTCGGATTGCACTCAAAAGCTCCAACGAGGTAAAACTTCAAAACCCTAGTTTACTTTCACAAAATCGAAATCTATATATTTATGTGTTTAAACGTGTTAAAAGTTGTTGTATATCTTTATATATGATGTATAAACTCTTAGAAGTAGTTTAAGTAAGTTTCTAACGTGTAAAAACCAAAGAAAAAGAATCGAACCGAGGAGGAAGATGATGAACAGTGCAACGCTGCCTCAAGGCCGGCAGTGTAAACGATGTACGCCGGCGGCTTACACAGATAGGCCGGCGGCTTACAGGCGGCTTACACTTAAACAGAGGCTACGTAAAATAATTTTCACGTAAAATACGACGTAAGCCGGCTACCTGGAGATCTACGCCGGCGGCGTAGGGCCGGCGTACGTTGTAAGCTGGCAGCGTTCAACACCGGTGTACTCGATATGAAATTTTCTTTAAAAATAATTCTACACCGGCATCTGGGGATTTAGGCCGGCGGCCTTGAGCCGGCTTACAGCTAAAATTTTGTAACGAAAGCTTTTCTGACCTAAACCGAATATATATATATATATATAATATCTACTAAGTATGTATATATGTTTGTTATATAAATATGTATTAGATAGTGACTTTAATACAAGTATTTAAGTCTATTTAAGATTAATATCTATTAACTTTTGAAACCCTAGAACTAAGAAAATATTTAGAGTATTATTAGTCTAATACTTGTTTTAACAAAATAAAATATATAAGAATGGAAATTGAAATAAGTTAATTTCTTGAGCAATGTGACTTCTAAAAATAACTAAACAATTATGTGAGATAAAAATAGGAAAAACCCGACGATACTAAGTATTAATATCGAGTCTAGGACACAAGGCACATGTAGGAATTTAGCTAGATGATATTGATGAATATTTTGTTTTAAATAGGTGAATTTGACTCATTAGAGGATCTACCAGTGGACTACTACGACTGAGTCGGTATGAGCAGGTGAGTAATTCAGTCATATTGTGCTGATTGTGATTGTAAATAATCGAACATGTAATGCAAGATAAACAAACGAGTGTTTGTTGAAAGTTTGATATGATATGATTGTATGATTGCTAAAATATCTTTATACAAGCGATAACGCAATGGTTGATGATGTGCAATAGTATAATGATGATTGTGTGTAATGTATGGTCACCTCGAAATTGATTATGACTTTTTGACTTAACAAAATAATCTGGACATGCATGGCACGAATTGCATTATTGCATATATGGTTGTGACAGCCTGCTACGTATTAATATTTCGGATCTCTGTTTTTGCTTGGTTGATCCAATGTGTGAGTCTTCCAAGGTTCTCTTTGGTCTGGCGGTCCTATGAGGAACTAAAAGGCACCGAAGAACGTCGCCCGTAGAATCGCTTTGAAATGATTAATACTTAGGGAGTTTCTAAGGGGATTGCAGGAGATGGTTTGTGGAAGCCACTATATTCAAAGTGATAACATTAAAACGAGAAATCGTTGATTCTCCTGTGTACTTAGTCTCTCCTGGGCAGGTGGGTCATTAAGTTTTGTTCTTCAACCCATTAAAAAGAGGGCGCAAATCTTTTTCCTGTTTGGATTCTAGATCATCCAAACTTGTATCTGTACATATGGCTGAGTGATTGCATTGCATATGATTTGTTAATAACTTGTGTGATGTATGGTATGTCTGGTTATTCACTGAGCTGTGGTTTCGCTCATACTCCTACAGTCTTTTCAGGTTCACATTACGTCCCTGGTTAGTTACATCCAGGAATATGACTCCGGTAAGGGCTTTGAAGCTAGAAGTCTACAGATCTATTTTAGTTTGATGGTTATGTACTATTAGAATAGAATATTTAGTTATATACTTCAACAGAGATATATGGTTTGTAATAGTTTGTAATGGTTATTCACTAAATCATTTCTCTCATATATTTGTTATTTCTTATCAAGCAACTTAAAAGATCCTGTTGTTTTAAAAACCGGTCATTCCCTGAAGGTAATCTAGTGATAATATTCAAGTGTAACTTGTTTATTACTACTAGGGTACCCTCGGGGCGTGACATCTACTTTCCTTGTTTTTCATACTTATGATGTGCTTGTAGCATAGTAGCACTAGACTTAAGAAAAGATAAAATTTAAGGTGTATATGATTATAATATTGTTGGATGAAACTTTAGCATATCGAGTCACGAATTGCTTATAATGAGTTATATGTTCTATAGCATGTAAAGTGTTTGAAATTGGATGTTTACTTGTAAGAAGTGTAATTAAATGGCTAGACTTTAATAAAAGTTGATACATACACTTCATTTGTTGAGTCACATTACATTTGCTATTATACAATTGGTGGGATAGGTATGATAGTAGTGGTTAGCATAATCGGTAGTATGTATATGTGGCAGTAGGAGCTGAAGGTAAGATCTACAAATGATGGCGAGTAGGAGTCAGTAAGAACTACATTTTTTTATGGCGAATAGTAGCCTGCAAGATCTATAAAAATGGTTTTAAGAAGTGTTAGCTGTAATTAGTGGAATACCTAACCTGAATAAAGGCGTAAATTTCATTCAAATATATGATTCTTGAAAATCATTTGACTTGTATGCTTACATGTTTGTTGCATTCTACTTGCTTGTTTAATAAACTTGGTTGTTGTTTTGTTTAAGTATGATTATTTGGTATATTTTCACTAAGCTCGTAAAGCTTGCATCCTTATAGATATTTATATACGCAGGACCATATATTCTTATACCAAGGGTCGGACCATATCTATGTAAGTCTTCTTTTTGGGAAGCTTTGAGGGGAAATATACTTGAAGAATATAATAGACTTTCTTTAAAATCTATTGATGAATGTTTAAGTTAATTGTAAAGACTAGTAACTTTATTCGATCCTTGGAGTGCTAGCGAGGGTATGCCCCTAAGATTCATGTAATAAACTCTTAATTGTTATTATGAGTTATCTTTTTTCCTAGATTCTTGTATGAACTTTATTACTTGCTTAAACCACACTTTCCAAAAGCGTCTCCTATTACCGTATTGTACGCCTTACATATAATATCGAGATTTTAGCATGACTAAGGTATTCATTCTTAAGTATTAATACTCTATGTAGCGAACTGCCATGTTTAGGATACCCTTCGGGGCATGATAGGAAGTAGCATCTCCACAACAATCATCAGCCAAAAAAGATGCCATAGACTTAGTTTTAGTAGATGCTCTAATTGTTTCAAATGCTACACCTCTTCGACAGGCACCACCTAGGTATGCAATTTTAGAAGTTGAAGAAAGACTGGTTGCTACAAATGCTAGAAGAGAAGAAATAGATAAGTCATGCCAAGAGAGAATGCGTGCACTGGAGCAGTGGCAAAATGAATATAGGGAGAAGGAAAAACAGGCGGTTGGAGGATGAAAAATGGTCTAAAGGAATCCTTGAGGAATACACTCTAATATAGGATAATATTGAAACTTACTATCCTCCACGTCTCCAAATAGAAGCAGCCACAAATCATGAAGAGGGGAGTAATCAAACAGAAACCCTTGTGACTCATGATGCTCAATAACTATAGCAATAGCTCCTTCTTAATGCCCCTCAGCAAGACCAAGATGATTCTTTCACAATCAATCAATTGATGCAGGCTACAAGAAAAGAAAGAAAAAGAAAAATAAGGGATGATAATGAAATGAGATTTAATGAATCTCATCAAAGATCAGAGAAGCAAGGGAAAAGAATTTTGCAAATAAGGTCTGCTATCACTTGAGTAGAAGTCAGGAGATTACAAAAAGCCATAGAAGCTGAGAGGAAGAAAAGAGCAAAAGCCCAACTGCAAGCTCAATCATTGCCAATAAATGAGTCATCTTGGCCAGAAATAATAGAAGCTCTTCAAAGATTGGAAGAATTGGCTGAAGATGATGAGAGCTTGTATGATGACAACCTCCTGTACAGTGATGATGTAGAAGAAAGGAGGAGAGAGGAAGAAGCCAAGAAGGAGAGATTGGCATAATTGGAAAATGATGCTGCCTATGCTCAAAGAATCCAGGAAGAGCTGGATAGAGAAGAAAAGTTAACACAACACAAAAAAGGAGTTAGTCCTTCTTTAACAACAGTCCAACCCCATCAACCAACAGATCCTACCAGTGAAGCCCCTAGAAGTCAAGCCAGTAGAAGTAGAGGCAGGACTAACGAAAGAGGTAGAAGCAGGATTAATGCAAGGGGTACAAGACAAGGAAGAGGAAGAAGGGGAAGAGACCCCTATGAAGACCTTCCCAAGCAAAAAAGAGAAAGAGGAAATGAATTTAGCAAAAGTTTTATATATTGGCTGGGAATGGATCCTTAATTTTTTTTTTATTTTTTTTCATTCTTTATTTTTAATTTTTTTTATAATATATGTAACATATTTGATATTCTTTATTCTTTATTATGAATTACTTTTTGTCCATAACTCTATCAAGGCTCTAATAGAGCCCCAATAATAACATTTATTGTGTTAAGTTTTGTTTTAATAGACTTAAAAAGGTCTCGACAAGACAAGTTTGACCCTCGAGCTTATACAGAGAGAAGTTTACTTCACTTCTCCATTTCTTTTAAATCTTGCTTTTAAAAAGAAAATTGTTTTGATAATTAAAACCTCTATCTATTTATATTGTTTAAACATTGAAGACAATATTTGTTTTAAGTGCAGGGGAGGTTTAAGCAAGATGAATGGGTCTAATAAATAAATTGACTACGTATAAAGTATATACTGATATAGATCAATTTTCCCATACAAATTCATAAGAGCTCAATGAAATGATTAAAATTTGACAAAATTTTTTCAAAAAAAAAAATCATTTAGCTAAATGATTTATGAAGTTGTCTTGAAACTAAACAATTTTTATCTTGTTTAAACCAATTGATAGTATCTATGTGAAATAGTTTTACTTATTATTTAGTCTAGAATTTTAGAGCTGGAATTAGCTTAAGGTCTTTAGAAAGGTTACTCGATCTTCTTGTAAAAGCTTAAATGACTCATATCTTTTCCAAATTAGAGCCGTTTTAATCGCTGATGAATGTTCAAATGATGATCATAACTTGATAATTTTTCCTTATGCATTCTAATTAAAAACAAAACAAAAATTAAAAAATTAGACATATGCTTAGAATTGGAATGGGCTTGGGTTCGTCCCTTAGAAAAGCAACTTCTTACCCCCTTTTTCAATTTCAAAAGCCATAAAAAAAAAAAAGCGAAAAGATGTGGGCAACACCCCTCCAAAGGTAAAGAAAAGACGCAAGTAACACCCTATCCCTCTAAAGCCTTAAATAATCAATAAAATTAAGGAATGAAAAGCACAAACAAAGAAAAGGATTCAGGGGATGAATTGATATACATGCATTTACTTTAGATTACTCTTCTTAGAGAAACGATTAAAAAAGACTATATACTTTTATATATAAGGGCATAAAAGCCAATTGAGTTTCTTCTTACTCTAATTGAACTTCTAAATAATTTTTGCTTTAGAATTCTTTATTAAATAATAAGGGTAAAAGCTACTTTACATCTATAAGCCAATTGATTTCTACAAAAGTAATTTTATTTCAGTTAGTAAAGATAACTAAATTCTTCATGATACTAAGATCATTTGCGCTTAAAATAGTCAGTTCAAATAAACCATTCATGATTTATTTTCTAGATAAAGCCTTGTGATCTTTAAATTGTTTTATTTGCTTAAGGACAAGCAAAGGTTTAAGTGTGGGGGAATTTGATAATTTACTTTTACTCTATTTTTTTCATAAGATTTTGAGCTCATTTTGCTAAAAATTTCAGATAAAAATGCTATAAAATTGATGTTTTTGATAAATAATGTTGTTTTGAACCTCTTGGAATCCAATGATGAATAATCAAAGTGTTTTAAATTACATTTGGAGCAAAAACAACAAGTAAAGTCAAGATTGCAGAAGTCAAGCCCTGTGAAGTCACAACTGAGGCCAAATAAAGGAAGAAAACAGCAAAAATTGGCTATCGAGCCTTAACTACAAGCCCTCAACATGACCCTCAACTTCAATCAAAGTGATCGAGCATCATTCTAGAGAATATAAACTATCGATCCTTAAAGTCAAGCCTCAAATCTTGCCCTCGACAATTGTTTTGACAGACCAATTCTTCATCATAATTGCCTCAAGCCTCAACAATATGAGCCTTGACTTTATTGATTTTACCCTCGATAGAGCAATGGACCAAAACACACAATTTACTTTGGAAATTCCTAAAGTCGAGCCTGATTTTGCTTTATACGAGCCTCGACCAATAGATCACACGTGACCCTCAATGAGTATTTTCACAGATCCTATGCACACGAGGAAAATATCACAAATTCTATTAGAGATAATCTGCCACGTGTCAAACAGTAAAGTAGAATTGAAAACTGATCGGACTTTCAAGGTGAATGAGCATTTGTTGAAACACTATTACGAAGGGAAAAACCATGATAGTGTTACCACTGTCATGAATCTTAAGGAGCCATGAAAAGAATTAGGAAAGTCGGGCTAAGCGACTCTAAACTAAGTGCTTCTTGGGAGGCAACCCATGTCTAACATAAAGTAGTACTTTTGTTTTGTTTTTGCTAACTTAGTTTTTAGTATTTATAGATCAAGCAAAAGAGGAAAATCGTGCTTTTAACTTATAAGGAAGTTTCAACTTCAAAGAGAGAATGAGGAATAATTTGGTCAATTTGAGAAAGCTCTAAAGAATTGCAAAGTAAGTATTCTAATTTCTAGAGTACTAAATTTTTGCTATTAGAGCTATATTCTAATTATTTAGAGAGATTTTAAAAAAAGAGAGAGAGAAATGCTGAACGCTGGCAATTGGAGATTCAAAGCCATCGGCTTAAAGCCAGCACTTGCAATCGATGCCAAAATCATGAGAACACCGGCTTAATATCATTTACGTCAGTGTTTGGGGTGGTGTTGTATATATTTTTAAAGGTATTTAATCCCAACGAATGCTGGCATCTAGGTTTTTAACACCGCCAGCTAAAATCCAGTATAGACTGTACACCGCAGTGTAAAAGGAAAGTCACCGCCATTTGCTCTCAGCAAATAATTAAAATTTTAATACACCGGCACTTACGCTGCTGGCCTCGACAGATTTGCCAGTGTATGTCCTGCAATTTCTTTTTTAACAGGTATCTCTCTTCTTTCCCTCATTTCTCTCTAACTCACTCTCACTCTCTACTCTCCCTTACATTCCCTCAACACCCCCACTCACTTGGACATTATTTGGGCTCGATCAAGTAAGTAATTTTTTCTCAATCTCCTTCTTTATGCTTAATTGATTACAATTATTCTACTATAAATCTTTGTAATATGCTACGAATTGAGATTGAGTTGAAATTGTGTTTTGAATTGAGACAAAGGAGGATGGGATTACAAATTGGTTGGATTGATGAATTAGTGGATACCGATAGTTGTTTGACTGATATGGATTATTGTATGCATGTTGGATTACACTACAATTGCATTGCTTGTTCTTATTTCAAGAATGCGTGAATTAGGGTTCTAGAATGAAAAATTAGGTTTGAAAATTCGAAATTTGGGGCTTTTGTATTTTTACTGAAATTGGATCAACAAAATGGTTTTCTATGTTGTGATTTAGCTCCAATTAGTTTAATTACTCCAATTTGGACTTAGCAATTAAAAATTGTGCAAATTTTGAAGATTAAATAGGGTCTAGGAGCGTTTAAAAGAGTTTTTGATGCAATTGTTTTGAGAATCAAAACTTACACTTTTCCCACTAAATTTTGAATTCCTAACGTTCAATTCTAAGCTAGCTAGTCTAGGATGCCAGCTTGATTCCACTTTGCAAGTGTAGATTTGTCAACACCAATTCCATGCCACGTGTTTCATTGTTTGATATGTCTAGGATTCTAGATTTGTTTAAATTCATGTCATAACATGTACAAGGCATATATTATGAGTGCATTCAACCAAATTGCTTTAGGATTATTAGAATTAGAATTGTTCTAAGCTTTGTTCTTAAATGTTATTACATGATGTGTTAG
Organism: Combretum micranthum; assembly: GCA_024138025.1. Lineage (NCBI taxonomy): Eukaryota > Viridiplantae > Streptophyta > Magnoliopsida > Myrtales > Combretaceae > Combretum > Combretum micranthum. The sequence goes on from JAMXBD010000828.1 coordinate 554,602, forward strand.
ATTTAAGCTTTAGCTCAAACACAATTCTAATATTGATATTTTGTGAGTGGTGAATTCCTTTTATAATTATAATTAAGATTGATATTTTTGCAGGAATGGCACCTAAGCAAAAGAAGCAAAAGACAGTTGAAGCTTCTTCATCTGGTTCACATAATAGAAATATACTTTCTATTCAACAATATGCTAAGGATAGGAAGAAATGATTGATGAAGATGAACTTCCTAAATAGTCAATATTTGGATTGGAATTTATTGGAGGAATTTGGAATTCATGAAACAATTTAGAACTTGATCCAGGATGGAGCATGGAGCAGGCTTTTTGAGTTGAGAGAACCGGCTTACAAAAGTTTAACAATTGAGTTTCCCTCAACTCTAAAGATAGACCCAGAGAGGGAGAACTCCACTTTTACCTTCAAGTTTATGGGGAAGTTAAGGAGATAGAGCTGAAACGGATGGGTACAGTACTTAGCTTGTATGATGATATTCAAGAGAATTATGAGTTACCCAATTCATAGCCAAAAGGAGAAAATGAGATGGATCAAGAAACTTATTGAGCATAGATGATTCGACCTCTGTCAGATCTATTCATTCTGTTGAGATGAAAATTACTCTTAATTTTATGGGATTAAATTAGATTAATTTGTTATTAATTTTATAGAAATTATTTGGAATTGGTACTTATTTGTGTTTTATATGATTTTTAGGAATTTGAAGTCAATAGAAGCAAATAGTACAAGATTGGAGTAAATTAGAATTAAGAGGCAAAACCGCCGGCCATCCTGGGAATTTCGCCAGCCTTCTTGTAACGGCTGGGTAAATGAAAAGCTGTAACGGCCGGGTAAATGAAAAGTTGTAACGGTTGGGTAAATGAAAAGCCATGAAGCATTTAGGCCGGTCAATTCATGATCTAAACGGATCCAGCCTTTGTCCCTACGAATTCCATAACTTCCAAACTTGTATTTATATATTATTTAGGGTTTCTTTCAGAGGATTCATTCATTCCATATTTAGATACAATTTTGTAAGAAAACCCTAGAGAGAATTCTAAGGGTCATGAGTGGCTAAACTCCAAATCTAGCCAAAGGGATTATTGCAAATCAATTCAAGATGGATTGTGAGACCAAAGTGGTTTGATTTCATTGTTCTCTATTTTGAATATTTATATTTCATCAGATTTATTTGTGATTGTTTGTCTATTATTGATATAACTTTGGATCCGGTTGTATTAGATAACAAACAATAATCAATCAATTAGGACTCATATCCGTAATTGTATGAATCTCCTAATATAAAGTGATGAAACAACACGATAGTCGTAAATAGATGATTATTTGTTGTTGTTGATGAAATATAATCTATTCTAAATAATCCATGCTCTATGAGATTGTTGATTAGGGTTAGGTCTCTCTAACTTCTAATGCAATTGATAGATTAAACCTTAAGAGCGTGTTTAGGGTTGTCTATTCGATTAGGAATAATCAAAGATCTTATCTTGGTTATTTAATATATAAAAAGAGATTGATTTTCAGAGCTTGTTGAAAATTATAACTAACCTATTCAAAATAGGAATAATAATTATTGAGTCAAGGATCAATCCCGGGAATTGAATTGTAATAAGACCTAGGCTAGATAATCTTTTTAATATAGAAATTCTTGTTAATTAGATATAGGTTTATTTTAATCGTGTGATTTCAAAAACCCCTTATTTTATTTTCTTTTTCTCTTCTTAATCTCGATAGAAACTTGGGAATTTTACCAGTCCCTGTGGAGACGATCCTGCTCACTCTATTTACAAATATTTAAAGCAGGTTGATTATAAATTATTATTTTTGTTGGATTCGACAACCAAAATTTGGCGCCGTTGCCGGGGATTGGTGTCCAAAAAGTTCCTGTTTCTATTTCTTTTTATTTTTATTTTTTTTTTTGTTTATGACCGTGCTTCTCACAAAGGTATTTTAGAATTTGATACAGAAATTGAGAAGACAGAGAGGAAACTGCGCAAACAAGCAAAACTGCGTGCTCAAGACGTTACAACATCATCTTCATCTCCTGGATTGACTCAAGCTTTGGAATTAACCGAATCATCTAGTGAGTCTGAAAAACAGGAAACTGAAAGTTTGGAAATTGAACAAGATCAAGAAGAGGAAGAGATGGCAAATCAAGAGAGAACTTTGAGACAATTGGCCGCACCGGATGTGACTCAACAACCGTTATGCATTCAATACCCTGAATTGAATGTAGATTTTGAGTTAAAATCAGGTCTTATTCATCTGTTGCCAAGTTTTCATGGCCTGGAAAACGAGGATCCTCATAAACACTTGAAGGAATTCCACATTGTCTGTTCCAGCATGAGACCTCAAGGGATTCCTGAAGATCAAATCAAGTTAAGAGCTTTCCCATTCTCATTGAAAGACAAGGCAAAGGATTGGTTATTTTATCTACCTCCTGGATCCATTGCTACTTGGACTGATATGGTTAAAGCTTTTCTGGACAAATTCTTCCCTGCAACAAGAGCTGCAAATATTAGACGGGAAATTAGTGGGATAAGACAAAGGGACACAGAAAATCTTCACGAATATTGGGAGCGATTCAAGCAATTGGTTGCCAGTTGTCCACAACATGGTATTTCAGAACAGCTTTTGATCCAATATTTCTATGAAGGTCTGCTGCCAATAGAAAGGAAAATGATGGATGCAGCGAGCGGAGGAGCGATTGTAGACAAAACCCCTGCTCAGGCTCGGGATTTGATATCACTCACGGCTGAACTCACAGCAATTTGGCTTCCGTCACGATCCTTCAACAAGAAGAGTCAATGAGGTAAGTGTTTCTCATCTAGAAAATCAATTATCTAACCTGACTTCTCTAGTACAGCAAATTGCTCTTGGAAACCATCAACAAGCGAAAGCTTGTGGTATATGTGCTTCCAACCATCCCACAGACATGTGTCCAACATTACAAGAAGATTCATATGCGCATGCAAATGCGATTGGAGTATTTCCAGGACAACCACAACCACCTCAAAGAAAATATGATCCCTATGCCACTACATACAATCCTGGATGGAGGGATCATCCAAATTTCAGTTACCAACCAAGGCCACAGAACTTTCAGCAATATCAACCAAGGCCACAACAACCACCACCACAACAGTCTTCGTCTTCAAGTTCAGGTACATCACTTGAAGATATTGTTAAGTCTCTTGCAATCAACACTAAACAATTTCAGGATGAGACTAAGCAATTCCAACATGAGACGAAGCAAAGCATTCAACATTTGGAGGGTCAGATGAGTAAACTTGCCACTTCAGTAGGTAAGTTGGAACAGCAAGGTAAGTTACCTTCTAACACCATTAATCATAGAGAAAATGTGAGTGCAATTTCCTTGAGATCAGCAAGGAATTGCAAGACTCAAATGAGAAGGTAATTGAGACCGACTCCAATGAGAAAAGTGAAAAAGAGAACCCCCACATGGAGGAAAACAAGTAGAAAAACCCCCACCACAGATTTATAAGCCTATACCCCCATTCCCTTCTAGGTTGAATCAATCCAAGAAATTGGATGAAGAGAAGGAAATTTTGGAGACTTTTAGGAAAGTCGAGGTGAATATTCCTTTATTGGATGTGATTAAGAAAATACCTCGATATGCTAAGTTTCTGAAAGATCTTTGCACAAACAAGAAGAAGCTTAGAGGAAATGAGATGGTTTATATGGGTGAGAATATTTTGCTGTTCTTCAGAAGAAGCTACCACCAAAGTGCAAGGACCCTGGTACGTTTTCTATTCCTTGTACAATAGATCAAGTTAGGATTGAAAATTGTATGTGTGACCTAGGAGCTTCAGTTAATATCATGCCCTTATCTATATTTAAGAAGTTGAATATTGGATCTTTGAAAGAAACAAGAGTAATCTTGCAACTTGCAGATAGATCTAATATATATCCATCAGGTATTTTGGAAGATGTTTTGGTACAAGTCAATGGATTAGTGTTTCCCGCTGACTTTTATGTAATTGATATGGGTGAGGAGATGTATTCAAAATCACCTACACTTTTGCTTGGGAGACCATTTATGAAAACATCTAAAACCAAAATTGATGTTAATGAAGGGGTTATGACTATGGAATTTGATGGGGAGATCATTAGATTCTCGGTAGATAGTGAAAAGAAAATTAATTCAAATATTTCTAATATTTTTGCTATCTCTAAGAATGACAATCAGGTTGTGGAAGTGCAAGAAGAGAGCCTAGTTGATGAATCAAAAGTGGATGGACTTGGTGAAAATTTAGTTGACACTGGACAAATTATGGAGAAGATTGGAGATGATAAGTTGAATTCAAAGGAGGATGAGCATAAAAAAGACACTAGTGATATCTTCTATGATCAATTGTTAAAAGCTTTAGATGGAGAGATCGCTAGGGTGAATCATGAGAAGAATTTAACTGAAGGATATCCTATGTTTGAGAATTGGGAATTATATCTTTGAGCCTCCATATAAAGACTTGGAATAGTCCAGCTAAGGACTATAAAGAAGCGCTTCATGGGAGGCAACCATGGTTTTTGTTACTAATGCTTTTGTTTTTGTGTGTTTTGTTTTCTTTTATTTGTTTGGTTTTGTAGGTCTTAGATCTTGAATTGAAAAGAAAATCTCTTACATGTGCTTCAAAGGACAAGAACTTCAAAGGAGCTTCAAGAAATCAGGGAAGTACCGTTATTCCTATTTCTTTTATTTTTCTCTCACTTTGTGCTGATTAGAATTAGTGAGGACACTGTTTATTATAAGTGTGGGGAGGGATAATATGAATTGGAGTATTTCATCTTGTGCTTGATGTCTGATTTTTGGATTTATGATATATACAAGACATCTGGATATGAAAGTACCCACACTTTAAATTCTTGAATGTTTGTTCTTAAGTAATATAGGCATTTAAGGCCTAATTTTTTCAAAAATTTCATTGAAATCTGGAATTTGTGAAAATTAAAGATAGCATCTAAAAAGTGAAAAATTGACTTGTGAAAGTGCTTTACTCACCTATACTGTTGTGATTTGAATACTAGATTAAAATTGAGTAGTAAAATCTTTAAGGAACAGAATACTGTGTATTTGGCTTTAGATTTGGAAGTTTGAAAGTAAGTCGAGTCCTTATGAAAAATAAACAGGTTTACTTCTAGGAAAAAGCTAATTATATATACTTTTATAAGTTCTTATTAAAGAATTTTTCAACACTTAGTAAAAGAGATAAAGGAAGTCTTTTTCTTAGTGATCTTTGATAAAAAAGTCTTAAATTTGTTGTTGCATTCAAAAAGTAGAAACAAGCATAAGCCTATACTCCTCTAACTCAAACAATCGAGTTATGAGTATCCAAACTTGAATGTTAGAGTGAGGAAGAGTTCGTAGGGGTCCCTTTAAAACCTGGTCACTTGGGTGATGAGCCCGGGATGTACCGACTCAATGAACTCACTATAACGATAAGGGAGGAAAGGCTAAAAAGTGAAAAGTGCTTTGAAAGAAAAATTAGAAAAGAAAGAGCTGAAAAGAAACGGACTAAAACCCGTCCAGAGATTCATCTCTGAAGGCTCTAAATATGCTTGAATGAAAAATGAAAAATGAATGTTGAAGCAATCGAACGGAATAAGACTTATAATAAACAAAGAAAATCTAGGGAAAAACTGATATCAATGCTTTTATTCTGTGTTGGTAAGAGTATATGCCGGTTAGATGTCCAGTGAAGTCTAAATGGGTATTTTTCCTTATTGGATTGGGTATTTACTTTGAGTAGAAGGATCTTTGGTTAAATATGTGGTTCAAGTTTGTTTTGTTTAGATTAACTACTGAATTTTCATTTAGTACTCTAATTACAAGTCCTCGTTTGGTTTGAGCGGTAAGCACTGAAAATCACAAGTCTTGAAAGAAAAATAAAGAAAAGAGATGCTTGAATTTGAATTTTGAAAGAAGCACACTCCAACAAAAGATTTCATTTTGGTTATATGGTTTGCTTGAGGACAAGCAATGGTTTAAGTGTGGGGGAATTTGTTGAGATGAAAATTACTCTTAATTTTATGGATTAAATTAGATTAATTTGTTATTAATTTTATAGAAATTATTTGGAATTGGTACTTATTTGTGTTTTATATGATTTTTAGGAATTTGAAGTCAATAGAAGCAAATAGTACAAGATTGGAGTAAATTAGAATCAAAAGGCAAAACGCCGGCCATCCTAATTTCGCCAGCCTTCTTGTAACGGCTGGGTAAATGAAAAGCTGTAACGCCTAAATGAAAAGTTGTAACGGTGGGTAAATGAAAAGCCATGAAGCATTTAGGCCGGTCAATTCATGATCTAAACGGATCCCCTTTGTCCCTACGAATTCCATAACTTCCAAACTTGTATTTATATATTATTTAGGGTTTCTTTCAAGAGGATTCATTCATTCCATATTTAGATACAATTTTGTAAGAAAACCCTAGAGAGAATTCTAAGGGTCATGAGTGGCTAAACTCCAAATCTAGCCAAAGGGATTATTGCAAATCAATTCAAGATGGATTGTGAGACCAAAGTGGTTTGATTTCATTGTTCTCTATTTTGAATATTTATATTTCATCAGATTTATTTGTGATTGTTTGTCTATTATTGATATAACTTTGGATCCGGTTGTATTAGATAACAAACAATAATCAATCAATTAGGACTCATATCCGTAATTGTATGAATCTCCTAATATAAAGTGATGAAACAACACGATAGTCGTAAATAGATGATTATTTGTTGTTGTTGATGAAATATAATCTATTCTAAATAATCCATGCTCTATGAGATTGTTGATTAGGGTTAGGTCTCTCTAACTTCTAATGCAATTGATAGATTAAACCTTAAGAGCGTGTTTAGGGTTGTCTATTCGATTAGGAATAATCAAAGATCTTATCTTGGTTATTTAATATATAAAAAGAGATTGATTTTCAGAGCTTGTTGAAAATTATAACTAACCTATTCAAAATAGGAATAATAATTATTGAGTCAAGGATCAATCCCGGGAATTGAATTGTAATAAGACCTAGGCTAGATAATCTTTTTAATATAGAAATTCTTTGTTAATTAGATATAGGTTTATTTTAATCGTGTGATTTCAAAAACCCCTTATTTTATTTTCTTTTTCTCTTCTTAATTTCGATAGAAACTTGGGAATTTTACCAGTCCCTGTGGAGACGATCCTGCTCACTCTATTTACAAATATTTAAAGCAGGTTGATTATAAATTATTATTTTTGTTGGATTCGACACCCACCACATTCCATCCAAGTCACTTGCCTCCACTTTTCAGAAAATGGAACACAAATTGCTACACCATATTCTTGCTTACACCCTGAGTTGTAAGAAAACTTGTCACAGCAAGGTGACTAGTTTTGATATGTTTTATCTATATAGCTTGATTTCAGGCTATAGAATTGACTTGAGAGTAGAAGTAGCAAATTTTATCTTCAGGTAAGCTGATGATACCAAGACCAAGTTCCTATTTTGTGGAGACTACATCACCAAACTATTGAAAAGAATGGGAATTTTTGAAGAACCAGTTGGTGATGAGAGAATTGATTGCAAGAAAATCTCATCTGCACCATATAGAGGCTAAGGACTTCAAAGTCCCTAAGGAAGTCCACCATGAGATTCATGATCAGGGTATATTGCCTCCAGCAGCTCCTACTAACATTCCATCATCTTCTGCTCCTCCTCCTCCTCCTGGTACTACATCTGGATATGATATGGGCCAGCTCAGGCTGGATATTCAAGATTTAAAGAAGCAGAATCAAGAACTCCGAGATAGACAGGATAAGGAAATCAAGAAAACAAGAAACTCCGGAGCATGATCTTCAAAGCAATGAAATCTGCTATTTGTTGCATCAATCAAATAGTTGGCGATGAGTTGATCTATGAGACTCCTATTGAGTCTAGATCTAGCTCAAATCACACTCCTACAGCTAGCCCAAAGCATATCAGCCGATCCAGTCTAGGGCTAGAGAGCTAAAGACCCTAGCTTTCATTTGCTTTATTTGTTTTTATTTTTCATTTGGCATGTATATATTATGAGCATCCAATCCCTGTGGGTAGGCTTTTTCAATATGTACTTATCTTAGTAGATAGCTTCTTGTTTTTATTTTCCCCTTGCTTTTATTTTCTTTTTGTTTTTCTTTTGTAGTACACAGAAAACAAAGCAAACACTCTATTGAATGACATTTTGATGACTTCGAAACAAATGAAATCAGGAAAGTACCAATTTCTTTTTCTTGCACTTTTTATTACTTTCCTCTAGTTGAAATTGATGAGAAATAGTGAGGATACTGTTTGATTGAAGTATGGGGGAAGGGATAACTAATGGAGAAGTTAAATAAATGAAGTTGTAATATGATATGGATGTTTGAATTGTTGTTGTTATTTTAATATATATGACATCTGAAGGATTGATCTGAGTGAAATAACCACCTTGAATTTTTGGTCTTAAAGCAATTTATGGTGAAATTCTGCCAAAAATTTTCAAAAATTTCTTGAAATTTGGAGATAGTACAAAGTATTGATTGATAGCATTTGATTAAACCAAGAAACAATGAAAATAACTGGCTAAAGTATCTTACTCACCTGCTATTGTGATTGGTTTACTTAGTTGAAATTAAGTTGTGAAATCCTTAAGGAACAAGTTTACTTTGTTTTTAGTTTTAGAATCGGAAATTTGAGAGTCGGTCAAGTCCTTTTGTGAAAAATAAACAAGTTTACTTCTAGGAAATTTTAGTTTATATATACTCTTTGAGTTATTTAATAACTTTATAACATTTAGTGAAAGAGGTAGAGGAAACTTTTCACTTAGTAATCTTTTATAAAAATAAGTCTTAAATTTGTTATTGAATTCAAAGAAAAGAAAGAAACAAGCATAGCCTCTACTCCATTGACTTAAAAATTTGAGTCATGAGTATCTTAGGGGTATCTTGAAACCTGGTCACTTGGGTGATGAGCCTGGGATGTGCCGATTCAATGAACTCACTATAACGAAAAGGGAGGAAAGGCAAAGTTCAATTTTTGAACTTTGAAAAAACAAAAAGATGGAGGCAAAATCCTCCCAAACAAAAGGAAAAAAGAAATATTTATGAAAAAGAAAAGAAAAATAAATGCAAATATTCAAATGAAAGGATATATAATAAAGAAGGAAAAAATCAAAAGGAAAAGTAGATACCACATGCTTTTATTTTGCGTTACTAAGAGTATATTAAGTTAAAAGTCTAGAAGTCTAAATGAGTATTTTTCCTTAATGGATTGTGTATCTACTTTTGAATAGAATGTTTTTTGTTTGAAACTGAGATTAAAATTTGTTTTATCTGGATTAGCCCCTAAATTTTGATTAAAATACTCTAATTACAATAAACTAGTGTGGTTAGAGTTGTAGGTACAAAAAAAAAGTTAAAAGAAAAGAATTGATGTTTGAATTAAGAAAATTATACTATTTATGACAGATTACAAAAGTTTTGTTCTTAATTGTTTTGCTTGAGGACAAGCAAAAGTTCAAGTGTGGGGGAATTGATAAGATCATATTCTACACAACTTTTTAATACGTAATTAGTGATTAATTTGTCTTAAATTTTATGAAAATTGCTAAAACTGGTACTTGAATTATTAAAGTTAATGTTTCAGGTCTAAATTGAACAAAGGAAAGCAAAATAAGGAAGTTTGAACTAAAATTGAATAATCCCAGGGGATATGTCGGCTTTTCTAAAGCCTAAGCCGCCGACGTATAGTTGGCTTAGAGGTTAATACTGCCTCTACGCTGCCAATTTTCAACCCAGCTTTGAAGTGGACAGATTCAAGAATTCAAAGGCTGGAAAAATTGTCCTATACGCCGTCGATCGTGGGGCGATGTAGGTTGAAGATCAGAAACTAAGAATCAAGCGCTGGCTCAATACTGCTAGTGTAGAAGGGGGAAAAAGTCAGCTTCTGCAATTTCATCCTACGCCGGTTTTATGGGAATCAAAGCCGCCGGTGTTGAGATGGCTTTGAGCGTCCACAAAATTTGATTTTTAAAGGTTGTCACCTGCATGAACGACCTTGAAGTAGATCTGGCCAGCCTTTGATGTTTCCTTTTTACACCGGCATTTCAAACCCTATCTGCCGGCATTCAAGCTACATAGGTCATCCACAGAATTCAAACCATTAACACAGAAACCAAACTGCTAATGTTTAAGCGTTGTAGCAGTGTGCACCACTTATACGCCGCCACGTTGAAAGTGCAACTGCATATATTTTGTAACTGCAAAAATTAGATGAAATGCCTGGAATTTTTGCTTATATATTCTAAGGTTTCCTTAATTATAGAGACATGAAATATATAAAAAAATAAAAAATTAGAGTAGCTTTCATTCCTTTGTTAGAGAGAGAGTGATCATTTGGAGCTTTGTAGAGATTTGCAATTGAAGACCTTGTCAATTGAATTGGTGATATTTGATTTCATTCTTATGCAATTCAATTGTCTGATTTTTTTTCAAATATGAATTCAATTGCATTTTTATATCTTATTTGTGAATCATTATCTATGATAGCTAAATTTCTATTATGGGAAGTTGATGAAGCCTTAAGCATGCTAATATGATTTTTTTGAAATTATTGTTATATGGTTATTAGGGTTATGAAATATTCATATTGAATTCCTATTATTCATCTTATTTCTGTATGAAATTTGATTTGTAAGAATCTTAATAACTCGAAAGGGAAATTAGGGTTCATAGGAATTGATGAATTAATGTTAAACAAAATTGCGAAGAAGCGCAGAGTTTAATCTGATTAAATTTGTCTGTTGTGATTCATGCAATGTTTTATGTTGAATTTTCACTAAGGAATTAGGAGAAGTTAATTTAAATCATTAGTCAATTATAGAATCGGAAGATTTATAATTGTGAATTAGATTCCACTGATAATTTATTTAGTAAGCTATTAAGTTATTTTGTGGTTATGATTGAGTTTTAGATCTTGACAATTTCATATGAATATTCATAAGTAACTATTAATATAACATCATTTCAATTTGATTAGCAATGTTGAGTGGATTCTTTTCCTTCCACATCATTTATATAGATATCTCTCTAAAAAAACACTCTCATTGCATCTATAGATAAGTGTAGAGTAGATTAATAGTAGAGACTTAGTTAATTCTCAAAATTTGATTGCCTAAATATTAGTTGAAGCTAATACCGGTCTAGTAGTTAAATTGATCCTTGTGGGATCGATACTCTACTCACTTTTGTATTACTTAATCAACCTACTATACTTGCTGGTAGAATCTGTACTTTTATTATATACACTTTCAAGCAGATCATTGATCTTACCCAACTTATGCAGACTACAAAATACCCTCCTAGGGGTAGTTATGTAGCAGATGTGCAAATGTACAGGTGATTCAAGCTAATGAGACTTGGAGAAGAGAACACACCTGCAAAATAAAGACAATGGGGTAAGACGTCAGAATACCTTCAAGCCTAAATAAGTTTATGGATTTGGTTACAAGTTAAAGCCAAAACCTGGGAAGCAACAAGACGGCCCAGTTATGGATGAAGGTTAAAAAAACTTTGCAGCTCTAAAATTCTAGAGAATAAAAGGTTGATTATGCCTCTTATCTAATAATAAGACAGATAATAACTAGTAGATGAAACCAAGAGGCACATCACTGAGAGACAACTGGAAAGGTTAAAAGGTTTTCTATAAGAGATTTCCCATTAAACACCAAACAGAAGATTTTCAAGAGTACTTTCTTTATGGTTGGTTGAATGTTAGTCGAAGAGTATGAGGCTAAATTAAGCAAGTTAATGAGGTTTATACCCGAAGTCCAGGACAAGTGAGGATATTAAAATTGCTGGTTTTATAGTGGAGGCATAAATCCAACATCATGTATGTCGTGGTTGTTAACAAGACAAAATTAAAGAGGGATTAAAATGGAGGATAGGAGTTATAGAGGAACCAAATCTCTTGGGTAAAACCAGCCACCATGTCCTTATCCAAGACAAAGGAAAGAAACCCACCTTATACCGACCAACCTATATCCAAGTGCTGAGAAAAAATGTGGCAAATATTTTGAACCGCATAACTTGAAGGAATGCAAATTCTAACCATGTCTACTTCTCATGTGGTAAGACAAGGCGTAGTACAGGAACTATACAAAGAAGACCATCCCTCACACGTTTTGTTTTAGATTTAGATAGAGGGACATCAAGCTATAGCTTGCAAAGAGGTTGTGGAGCCAACTATTCAAGGGATCCAGATTGAGCACTCACAGAATAATGGCCAGAGCGAAGAGTGATAGCTCACTTGTTTGCCCTTAACAACAATAAGTGTGGACATTATTGCAAGCACGCTTCCTATATTCCTGCATAATGCCTATGTCTTTTTGACATGGTGCCCCTTTTTCTTGTATTACTAAATCTTTTGTGGTTGTGTGTGATGCACGTCCTGAACCTACGACTAAACATATGTTTGTGAGCATCCCCTTAGGAAGTGCATTAATGTTGAATCAAATCTCAAAAAATTGATATAGAAGTTAAAGGTATGAACCTACATAAACTTGTATATTAATATATGGATTTGATGTGATTCTAAAATAGATTGGTTGGTAAACTATCATCTATAGAAATTGTCGCAACATGGTGGTAAGGTTTACCTTGCCAATAGGACACTTTTATGTATAAGCCAGAAGTAAGAAGACCTCCAACATTACCTTCTTATGAGCTATAAGTAGATTATACTGTATAGGCAATTAATTGAAGGGAAGCCCAATGACAAATCTCACACAAGTACTAGTCGTGTGTGATTTCAAGATGTTTTTCTAAAAGATCCACCTAGGTTAACTAAAAAGGGAGATAGAATTCTATATAGACTTGGTGCTGAGCATAATACCCATATCTAAATCACCATATTGCATGGCGCCTATTGAACTTATAGAGTAAAACCTAACTAGAAAGGTGTTTTACAATGGGTTTATTAGACCCAGTGTGTCACCTTGGGGAGCCTCAGTTATGTTTGTGAAAAGAGGATGATAGCATAACACTATACATAGGCTACAGGAGCTAGCAATTAAAAAAAAAAGAATTGATGAATTGTTTAATCAATTAGAAAGAGCATATATGTTCCTAAGGATTGCCTAAGATCAGGTATCACCACTAAGAAATCAAAGCTGAAGATGTACACAAGATAACTTTCAAAATAGAAATGACTATGAATTCTTAGTGATGCTTTCGTCTTATAAATGCACCAGAAGCTTTCATGACCTCATGAATAGAGTCTTTTAGAGATTACTTGGATAAGCTTATTAGTTTTCATCGATGATGTCTTGGTTTATTCAAAGATAGAGAAGCGCACAAGGATCAATTAAGGCTAGTTTAAGTACACATGAGAAGAGAAGTTGTATGTCAAGTTTAAAAAAAGTGAGTTATGGCTAGAATAAGTGTCCTTCTTGGATATATCATTAGTGGAAATATGATAGTGGTAGATGTTGACAGGCAACGTAGTGGTAGAATACCACTCCTAAAAATGTGCCAAAAATTAGGAGTTTTCTAAGAATGCAAGCTTCTAATGGAAGGTTTGCAAAGGGCTTTTTCCATGACTTCAGGTCCTTTGATCAGACTTATATTGAAGGGAGTAAAGTATAATGGGATGAAAATTGTGAGAGCGCTTCCAATGGTTAAAGGAAAAGTTAATACTTGCTTTAGTACTAGCATTACCATTTAGTGAGAGGAATACACCATTATAGATACGCATCCATAGTTATCAAATCACGATCAAATATATGATCTATGATTTTATAGTTTTAATATTTTTTTTTATTAAAATGGATGCAAAATTGTTTAGGTGCAAACTTTGCATAAAAATATGAATTTAGGTATACAATTCTATACATAACATTTTACCAAATTTGAATGATTTTATACGATGATTAAGATGTCTATTAATACAGGGTAGTAAGATAATAGCCCATGCATCCATGCAGTTAAACCTTATGAAAGGAACTACACAATGCAAAATTTGGAACTAGCAGTAGTTGTGCTAACTTAAAGCTATGGAGACACTATCTGCATGGAAAAGGTGAGGTGTATACAGATCATAAAGCTTAAAATACATTTTTACACAAAAAGCTGAACATAAGATAGAAGAGATAGTTAAAACTAATCAAAAACTATGATGTTGACATCCAGTTTCACCTTGAGAAGGCAAACTTGCAAGTGCCTTGAGTAAGAAATAGAGTGAAAACTTAGCAACTTAATCACTTCACGAAGATGCTTCTTAGAGACATGAGAGTGGAGGCAAGATTAACTAACTTATAGATACAATCTACTATAATAGAAACAAGAAAGGATCAAAGCAACTTAAATAAGTGGTCCAGGTTTTCAAGAGGTAAAGAAGCAATGGAGATGGGCAGAGTAGTTATTCTACATGGATAACGAAGGTGTGTTAAGATACAAAAAGATTATATGTACTAAGTTAGGAAGAGCTTAAGAAGGATTGTTAAAAGATGCACACTATTCTAGCTATTCTATTTATCTTTGAGGAATAAAATTTATCATGATTTGAAGAAGCTGTATTGGTGGGATAATATATGAAAAAGGAGATTGTTTGAGTATGTTGCAAGTGTCTAACTTATCAACAAATAAATATTGAACACTAAAGACTAACGTAATGAAACGTCTATTGGAAATGGAACACATTACAATAGATTATGTAATGATTCTACCCAAACAAGAAAAATTTGATATGGTTTAAATGATTTTAGACCAACTCACTAAGACAGCGTACTTCATACCTATTGAAAATGGGTGTACATTTGAGGGTTAGCAAAGTTGTATATCAAGGAAATAGTGATCCTATTGCTTAAAATCTCACCAACAAAAGGTGATTAAATTCAAATTGAGGGTAAGCTAAACCCCAGTATATAGGGCCTTTTGAAATCCAGAACGGATTGGAGATGTAACATATAGACAGTGTTACTGCCAATTACATGACATATCTATGGTTGATGCTAAGGAAGTTTATGCGGAACCTAGATCAAGTGACGGCTTAAGAGCCTTTGGAGGTGCAACTTCATTCGAAACTCCTTATATCAAATTCTACCAACTTCATTCACAGCTTCTCATCTAGTCCATTCAACAAAGACTTGCCTCTTTAGCTCCTTGCTAGACTTGTACAAGTCAGGTGCATACTGAGTAGCTGACTGAACTCGGTCTCATATTGTTCACCGTTCTGCCTTTGCACAATATCAAGACTCTGAGCTATACTGAACTCGGAGTTGCCTAGGAAGTAGTTCTACACAAACTCATGTCGAAACATCTCCCAGGTGATTGGATGCATCAATTCTCTACTCTTGGATTCCCATCACACCACAGCATTTAGGCGAGGCATATAGGTTCCATAGGTTATCTTTAGGTGTTGCGGCAATTTGTACCATCGAAAGACCTTTCTATTTGCAAGCCAATCTTCCGCCTCGTTAGCCTTGCCAAAGGCTCCATCAAAGTATCTATTACTCTTGATGAATTCCGGCAAAATGCTTTGGTAGGTCTTGGTGGTGGCGGTGGCGGCAAGGGTACGGTATGGGTTTGCTTATCTATGGTAGACACTCCCACGGATGCTTGATGTTCACTTTGGGGTTTGGTGCAGCACGTGTGCATTCGCTGCTGCACAAGAATATTCAACAATTGTTATCTGTACAAGAGTGGCCTGGTTGTCAACCGGGATTCGGCGGTGGCATAGCTTACAAATTTGGAGGAGGAACTTCGGTAGATTTCCTTCCCTAACTAGTTGATTTGCAGACTGTTGCTCGCGGTTTTGTCCTCTTCGAGTACGCTGTTTCAATTTTTAATTACGTGAGTTCATTCTTTTCCTTAACTTATTAAGTTTTATCGTGATATTTAACGAAAATCTTGGAAATCTAGAACAACCATAATCACACAAAATACATAAATTTTATAAAAACAAAAGCATAACAAATAAAATTCAAATGACCATAAAAGAAAAATCTATTCAATAGGAACATAGAAAACTTAAACATAAAAATTAAAATTATATTGAAAATCAAATTCATAGAAATAAAACCACATAATGAACACTCAACAAAAATTGGTAAGCAAATCAAGAATTTTTTAAAATAGAATTTCATAAAACCACAAAATAGAACATCTTTTAAGAAATTTATTCGAGGAAAAGACATAGCATGGATATTATAAAACGATACAAGGAATTTCTAAGGAATCTTCAATTCACATTATCTTCAAAACTCTTAACTACTTTCTTTAATCAATCTTATTTAGTTAACTAAGGCGCTAAGCTTCGGGTAAATGCATGCTTTCTCCTTGACTCAACATCCTCTTCTTGTGCTCACAAACTCGTGCTTGGACAACTTCTCTTCTTGGAGCTCCTACTTCGTCTTTTGCAATATATGCAAGATCCCATCTTTTGGCACATTGACGGATGTACTTGCGTTAAACTAGATCATATAGTCTTTTATTGGTTTTCTTTATTAAAAAAAACGCAAGAAGTTTTCGAATTCTTACAAAGGTGATATTTCTCTTGATTAAAAACACTTTGGGAATTCATTCAAAGACAAAAACTAGTTCTACACTTATGTTTTGGTGAGATCGTAAAATGTGACCTTTCCCACTCGGTACCCACAATCCTACTTGCTACGATTTTTAGACTTCCTAAATTGTTTTTATCTTATTGGTCAGGATGGTCTCATAGATTCTAGGCTTTCCCTTCATTCCACTTACGTTCCTTTATCTTATGATGAAAAATCTGTCTATCTTTTCCTCTACTAATCTTTCATCTAAATACTAATAACTTCTCAAGATCTCTCTATCACTCTCACGATTTATTTCTAAGCTGACCATCTTTCTAGACTTCCAATCCTAAATTTATGGTTTTCTTCCTTGATCTTGATGCTCTGATACTACTTTAACTGTCATGCCCTAAAGGGTACCTTAGACGTGACAATCCGCCACATACAATATTAAAACTTAAGAGTGACTTCCCAAAGTCATGCGTAAGTTTCAGCACCATATGTAAGGCGTCCATCACAACAATAGGAAATACCAGTGGGATGTATAGTTCGAGATAGTGAATACAGCATACAAAAATTCTAGATAACCATCTCATTCCAACATTATAAGAATATAATCCTTTCATTATCTTAGGGGCTTTTCCTTATAAATCTCCAAACAATCATAATATCAACTTAGTCTTTCACATAAGGAAACAATACTAATACCAAAAGATATTAAAGGATATTTAGTCTAAGATCTTCAAAAGATTTCTAGAAGCTCTCCAAAACATAATCCCACTCGAGTACATGAAGTCCTATTACAACAAAAGTCTATCGGAGTATAAGCATAACTAGCTTAGTGAGAGTATTCCTGAATCAACGTACTTGTATAAATAATTTCAAACAAGTTATTAAACAAGCATATGAATGCATCAAGCAAGTGATCAAGCAATACATATGATCTATCGAAATCATATGTTTTGAATGGATTTGCCCTTCCATTCAGAGGTTAGGTGTTTCAGGCTCTTTAAAACCCATCTTTAAAATCCAACTTATGTAGTTTATTTCAGGCTCCTATTCGCCCATCTTGCAGATTTATGGCTCCTACAAACCCGATTACTATACTCTTGTCCCATCAAGTATAGTAGCTCATGAAATGAAACTAACTATGTGATATGCATGAATCAATTAATATAACTCGTAATATATGATTAAAGTAATTTAAAGGTGATAACAGAATTTGTACACACTCCAACATAATAATAGTAAAACACAATTTAATTAACAACGATTCATGTCTCGGTATGCTTAGCATTCTTTCAACAAATATTATCATACATAATTCATTTTCATCTTTTCCTACTTCTAATGCCTCTAGCTACAAACACAAACAAGTACGTAAAAGGTAGGAAATAAACTCACTCGGCTATGAGGACACTTTTTCTTGTGGATGAGTCGATCGGTAATTCCGCTAATCAAAATAATCCTCCGAGTATGAACATCCTCCTCGAAATCAATTAATCAAGAAGAATACCCATAATGAGTATTTCTTATTGATTCTATGGTAATTATCAAAAAATATGTCATAATAACATTAAAAATCGTATAGAGAGTAATTCCAATTTAAAATGGCCATAACTTGGTCATTTTAACTCGGAATTGTGCATATAATATACCTTTTTCTACCTACTCGAAAAGATCTATCCATTTCTAAGGTTATTTTTGTCATAAAAAGCCATTTGGGTTGGAAAATACTATGGTACATAATAGTTACAAATTTATAGTTCACAAATATGATTTTTTCCAAACTTCTTTTTACTCAAAAATCCTTAAGCAAAATATATGGATATATATATAGTTGAAAAATCCTTTGAATATATATATACACTCATATTTTATGCATGATTTTTTGTAGTGTTGTCTCAATATTGATATTTCATAAATAATTTATCTTTAAGGGTTTTAAAAGATAAAACTTTTGAAAATTTCTCCTTTTTAATTGTTAAAAGGAAAACTAAAAAATGTTGGCTTGTTTGATGAGCGTTTTCCTATTATGATTTCATTTTCTCTCAATTTTCAAAAGTAAATTCATTCCAAAAATTTGGTTCTTTAAATTATCTACTAATTTATTTCTAGTGATTGAAAAATAGTTTTCAAAATTTTCCTTAAGTTGTTGAGAGGTCAAATATTTGAATTGTGTTAAATGTATATTTCTCTCTCATTTTTATATCATTTTTCTTCTTTAGAAATAAGTGTACCTTTAAAACTTTACTTTCTTGGCAAATTTTATTTTTCTAAGTTGGCTTCCAAAATATGAGTTGATTTTACTTGGTTTAAAAAATTTGTTTTATTCTTAATATTTGTTATGTGATAGAATAATTTCTTTAGATAAGTTTATAAGAAAAGCTTTCTTAATAAAGAATTGTTAACATTAGAACTTAGCAAAAATTCCATTTTAATTTTGAAAAAAAAAATAACAATATAAAATTTAAGTTTTGAAGAAACTTTCTTATTATGTAATTTTCAAAGTCTATCGTGAACCTATTTAAGTCTTATAAAAGATATGATTGAGTTAAAATCTTTCAATGCTAAAAATTCTTCCTTTATGGAATATTTAGTTTTGACTGATAAACGAAATGAGTTCCTTTTATTATTTAAAGAAATTTTCATTACTATTACTTCTAAAATTTATAATTAGCTTATCTTTTGAAAAAAGTCTATTAACAACAAAACTTAGATCTTTAGTTGAAAATTCCTTTATTAAGAAATCTAGTTTACTCCTCTTTGTTGAGAAATTTAGTTCACCTTTCCTTGTTTAAGAAAGAACCCATTTTTATTTTTATTTATGACACAACATTCTAATCATGAATGGATATGATTATGTAGCAATGAAAAGGTAAGAATAATACAAATAAGATAAGAAAGAAATACTCATAAGCAAATAAACATAATAAATAATATGGTCAAGCATTGAGAATCTTAGCTTCATCAAGATATCCCGATCATGTATTGGAGCCTTAGCTTCATCAAGGCAACCCAGGACTAAGAATAGACTAGTCCCAAAAGAAAAGAAAAGGAAAGAAAGAAAAATCATTTTGACTTGATATGGATAAGTCTAAGACTAAAAACTAATCTTAATAAATTGCTGAAACAAGTAAATAAAAAATTACAAGGCATGAATAAATAAATAAATAACAAGTGAGCTTATATGCTCTAAAAATATATATACATAATATACAAATACTATAGAAGTTAGATTAGAGCAAAAATAATAATAGCATAATGTAAAGTATGAACATGAACAAAAAAAAAAAAAAAAAAACATGAACATATTGTTGCTTGTTTAACTCTCATAAGTCTAAGAAAATACACTAACTCATGCTAAGTTGTATGAACATGATAAAGAGATATAGGTAAGATTTTACCTAAGGTTTAATGGAGATTTGAAAGGAATGAATGGATAGTGTGTTGTTATTTTTCGTGAAGAGTAGTAGATGTAGAGAGTGTTTTGAAAGGGATTGTTGAGAGAGGTTTTGAGAGAGAATTTTTGTAGAGTTTGTTATGTAAAATGAATGTGAAAGAATGAAGAGGGAGGGGTATTTATAGAATTTTGGAGTGAAAATTAGGTGTAATAAATAATTAAAAAAGAAAATAAATGAGAGGGAGGGAGATTATTTGCTCCGCCATGGTTTTGTTTGTATTTTGTAAGAAAATAATTAATATGTAAGATATGATTTGATATAATATGTATTAGAAAGATAAAAAAATAAGAAAATAGGTATGTAGGTAGTAAGAAATAAGTGTAAGAAAAGTAGAGATAGTGAAATAGTAATAAATAGTAGGAATAGGACTATGAATAGTAAACTAGACAAATAAAATATCGGTAGTAATAAAAATACTTATAAACGAGCTATATCTGATATTTTTAGTTACCGAAAAATTATGAAATTGATATTTTTGAAATCCTTGTATTTTTATGAGTCTAATGGTATTGTCGAAATATTTTCACTATCTGATGCACCGAGGTACGGTTTTTGAAAATTGATCCCGTTTGGATCCAAAGTACGCTAGAAAATTACGAATTGATATTTTTATACTTTCTTATATTATTACGAACTATTATAAGCCATTAACTCCATTTCGTTTTCTAGGGCTTGAGAGCACGGGTATGCCGGAGTTGAAACTATTAGATTATCATCATCTTTGTTGACTTTTGAAACTCCGGTTTGACTAGGGTTAGGGTTTAATCCAACTTTTCCCTATAAATTGAAAGGTTTATATTGGGGATCGGATAAATGGATTGTCTCATGCTCGGATTTTTGAATCGAATGATTATTGAATTTTCTATTTTTGTTTTTGAAGATTCTCTTATGAAATCCCGTGATCGAATTTGTTTAAGGTTCGGTTTCAACTTAGGTCAATCTTTAGGGTTTCAATTTGGTATTCCAAAACCATTCTTGAAAAATTCGGGGACTTACATGTACAATGAAAAAACTTGTAAGAGAAATATGTTTCATAAGTTTTGATTAAGCTTTGATGTGTTGTTGACAATTAAAAATTTAAGACCTAGTTAGAGTATATATATAATATTATGTATGTATGTATGTATGTATGTATGTATGTATGTATATAATATATAATTAAGACACCAAAACTTTCATCCACGATATAATATTATAGTTTACAATACAGGAATTTGTAAATATGTATATATCTAACAAATGAAATAGAAAATGATAGCTAACATTTCGTTAGACTTAAATTAATATATATTCTACCACGAAAATCGGTTGTAAGAATACTCTATAAAATTGGTGGTGACTAAAATAACCTATAAACATATTTTTCAAAAAGTTTTAAGGATTAAATTATGGGCTTGTAAAAGATAAACATATTAAGCAAATTAAGTTATAAAGAACATAATGTACTTTGCTCGTATGGAATAAATTAACAAAAAAATGTCAAGTTTGACTTGACAAATTAATGAAAATTATCAAGATGACTTTCCTTTTCCTTTTTTTTTTTTTTTCGAATGCCCACAGATAAATTTAACTCTTCTCTTATATGAAAAATGAAATAATAAAATCATATAATATAGGTTTCCAAAACAGCAAATGTCTAATCCTATAACCATTTTTTAACAAATATAAAATGTTATTCAACGAATTGATACATAACATATAAAGTTAACATTTGAAATTTACCTCATCTCAATTTAAAGAATTTCTATAATCGGTGGAATTGATAATTATCATGGTTTAAATAATTTTAAATATATATATATTTAACATCAAACTTGATGTTGACAATAAGATGGAAAAAAATAGAAAAAGCAACATATTCAAATTCAAATATGTGCTAAATCTATTCCATCATACCTTCTTCACTTGCAATATGAAATCATAATCAAAATAGTGAAATATCAAAAGAAAATAAAAAGAGTGAATATATTTAAAATTAAACCTATTCTTAGTCTCAAATCACCATGATGTCCTTCTTTAGAGATATTGGTATTTTCTAGTATCATCAACTACATCATTTAACAGAAGATGAAAAGTGTAACGTGCTAACCTAAAGGTGTTATTAGCCCCCTAGTGTCCTTACTAGAATAGACACGCTAAGACTATAGATTTCTAAAACCACAAATATGTATTTCAAATATCACCAATGACTCACATAAAGGGTAACTTGTAAAAAAATTTTCATATCAAAATAATTGTTCTCATCCTTCTACTAGCATAACTTAAAAAAAAAATCCAATCTAAAATAGAAATGATAAATCCTTACATATAAATGGTTTCAAATGAAAATTAACAAATTCATAAATGTCTTTCTTCATCTCAAATCACTAATAGTTAACTCTCAATTGTCAGCAGGATAATCATAACCGCCATTTCTCTCCCCATCATCTACAAATATGCCATAGCCCGTCAAGTCATAAATCATAAAATCTTCACCTGTACCTGTTGGAAAAATAAGGATTGAGCGAAAAACGCCTAGTACGTCAAACCGAAAGCACATGCACATGAACACACATCATAATATCACATACAACTTGTATTCTAATGCAACAAGCACAATTTAATTATCTTTTCATTAGCCTGCAACCAACACATTTTAGGACTATTGATCACTAATCCTAAACCCGGACTAACTCATGACCTCGATGAAAACCATATTATCATAATATATACATATATGGAAGTGTTCCACAATTAAGCTAGTAACGACTCCTAATCTACCGGAATCATCTCCAAGTGCAACTCCACTCGGGCACTGCCACACAAGGATCATCAGGTTGCCAATGTTAGTATAACACTACTGTTGTGGTCTTTATCAACCGAGCCAGCGCAACCAACACTCATTTCAATTAAAGTCAAATATATGTTAAGTCAAATTTTGCAACTAATCCTACAAGCACAAACAAACAAACAAACATACATGGTAAGGTCGTACCTAGTATTGCTCCAACTCAAATCCACCAATAGAACTCCTTACAAGAACAAGATCTTAATCTCACACGTATCCTTCTATTCTTGGTTTACAATCCAATGGAACCCTTCAATACAACTATCTCCAAATCCCTTGATTTCTCCACAACTTCATTTAGTATATATAAAAAGTCTCCAATTAGAAATTCTATCACAATAACAAATAAAGTTCATTGATTATTAGCATGGTATAGATTCTTACGTACCTAGAACTTGTAGATCTCAATTAGGAAATCAGAACCCTAATTCTCAATTCTCCTGAATAATAAACTATAATTACAATTTCATAATTTACAGATCTCATAATCCATAAATCTAATAAAATTACCTTTCTCCTTGATTTGAAATCACAACTTCAGATCTAGATCTACCCCTGATCCTCAACAACCAATCTTGAATTCCCTTTGAAACCATACATAAACCTAGATTATAATCTAAAGGATATTTCTTCAAATCATAAGAATTATAAAAACCCTAATAAAAATATTACCTTTTTTTTTTAATCGAAGTCTTCCAAATCTCTAATCACACTAGGGTTTTGCCATAATTCTTGAATCTCCTTCAATCCATAAGATAACTTGCATAAGAAAAGATCTATCTAAAGGATTTGATTGAAAAGATTAGAGGAAGGTAACATATCTAGGGTTTTTTTTCTCTTTGAAAGCTCCTAGGGTTTCCAAAAGAATGGGAGGTTATATATAAGCTTTTAGGAGAAGTTGAAAAGGTTTGAAGATTAGGGAAATTCGTAAAACAAAACTCCACGTTTAAAAAAAAAAAAAGGCTAGTAGATACGTCGGCGGCCTTCCCATTTACGCCAATGGCCTTTAAATATAAGCCGGCAACTTTTATGCCGGCTTTCACTATTTGGCCAAATTTCTCAATTTTCTCCCGAGAACTCCAAGTCGTCTAAAGACCGATGGCTTTCCAATTAGGCTAGCGGCCTATATTAAAGGCTGGTGGCTTACTTGCCAGCTTTGATTGTCTTTATTCGATTCTTCACGTATGACTTCATCGAGTTCAAATTCGTCTGTCCAATAACAAAAATACCCACTTAACCACATTATATTACATTAATACCATTTAATGTGAATTATTTATTTGTACCTTACATCTCTTCCCTCCTAAAAGAAACTTTCGTCCTCGAAAGTTACCTGATTCATTGAATAACTCGGGGTATGTGGCTCGCATCTCCTCTTCTAGCTCCCAAGTTGCCTCCTGCTTTGTCTTATTTGTCCATTAGACCTCCACATATTTGATCGCGCGTCTCCTCAATATCTTTTCTTTCGAATCCAAAATTCTTACTAGCTTCTCTCGAGTAGAAAGATTAGCTTGAACTTTCAACGGTTCCAAAGCTACAATTTGATCAGGGTCTTGCACATATTTTCTCAAACAGATACGTGAAATACATTGTGCACTCCTTCCAGACTCGACGGCTGTGCTAGTCTGTATGCCATTACTCCCCAATTCATTCCAGAATCTCAAATGGTCCAACATAGCTGGGATTCAACTTCCTCTCATACCAAATCTAACAACACCTTTTGTCGGAGATATCTTAAGCAACATGTGTTCCCCTACCTGAAATTCTAATGGTCTTCTTCATTTATCAGCATAGCTATTTTGTCGGCTTTGTGCAGCTTACAACTTCAATCGGATTATTTTAACCTTGTCCACCACATCCTGAACCAATTCAGGTCCTAAAATCTATCTATCACCTATTTCATCCCAATGAATCGGTGATCGGCACTTTCTACCATACAGGGCTTCATACGGTGGCATCCCGATTGACACTTGATAACTGTTGTTGTAGGTGAATTCTACCATAGGTAAATATTCATCCCAACATCCTCTAAAGTCCAAGACACGAGCTCTTAGCATGTTCTCAAGAATCTGGATCGTCCGTTCATACTGCCCGTCCGTCTAAGGATGATAAACGTACTAAAGACCACTTTAGTACTTAAAGCTTTGTGCAAGCTCTTCCAAAATCTACCTACAAAACTAGTATTACGATCCGACACAATGGTCACTAAAATTCCATGCAATCTCATAGCCTCTTTGATATATAAGGGGCCAAATGTTCCAAAGTATACCCAGTTCCAATAGGTATAAATCGCCCTACCTTCGTAAGTCTATCCACTATCACCCATACTGAGTCCAACTTTTCTTTGGTCCTGGGTAATGCTGTAGATATGTTCCCACTTCTACTGGGGAATAGGCAAAGGCCTCAATTCACCGGTTAGTCGTCTATGCTCTATATTAATCATCTGGCACGTGTGACACTTCGATACATACTCAGCAATCTCCTTTTTCATATTATTCCACCAATATAGTTTCTTCAAATCTGGGTACATTTTGTTACCTTCCGGATGGATGGAGTAACTCGAGTAATGTGCTTCCTTCAATAACTCTCCTTTAAGTTCTCCTTGCTCAGGCACGCACAGTTTCCCTTTGTATCTCATGATACTCTCTTCATCAACATAAATTTCGGAACTCTGGTAATTTCAAATCTTCTCTTGATATCCAGTATACTCGGATCATCTACTTGACTTGATTTAATTCTATCAACCAATGTAGGTTGAATTTGAACCTTGCCAATCGTGCACTTACCTTTCGAGTCACTATTTCCAAGTCTAACTTTCTCATGTCATCTAGCAAGTGATGCTCAGTTGTGATTCATTCTAAGTTCTCACTTCTCTTCCTGCTCAAAGCATCAGCTACCACATTGGCCTTTCCGTGGTATGAATGTCTATATCATAGTCTTTTATTAATTCTAACCACCTCCTTTGCTCATATTCACATCTCTCTAGGTGAATATGTACTTCAAACTCTTGTGATCCGTCAATATCTTGCATTTCTCCCCATACAAGTAGTGTCTCCATAGCTTTAAAGCATGAACTACAGCTGCCAGTTCTAAATCATGAGTAGGATAATTCTTTTCATATGGCTTTAACTGTCTAGATGCATAGGCTATCACTCTACCATCTTGCATTAAGATGCAACCTAGAACTTGTATAGAAGCATCACTATAAATAGTGTACTCCTCTCCACTTACTGGCAAAGCTAATACTGGTGCCGATACTAATTTTTCTTTCAATAGTTGGAAGCTATTCTCATACTTCTCATCCCAAACAAATTTTACTCCCTTCTAAGTCAATTTAGTCAAAGGATTGGCAATCTTAGAGAAGTCCTCTACAAACCTCCGGTAATATCCTGCCATCCCTAGAAAACTTGCGATTTCAGTTACCGTCTTAGGAGTCGGCCATTCCACTATAGCTTTTACTTTCTCAGGATCTACTAAAAGTCCATTCCCATCCACAATATGCCCCAAGAATGATACTTGATCTAACCAAAACTCACACTTAGTGAACTTGGCGTATAACTTTTCTTCTCGTGAGACCGAAGGGCATAACTACAAACTCATAATGCCAGTATCTAGTTCTGAAAGTTGTCTTCGGAATATCTTCTGCTTTAATTTACAACTGATGATACCCCGACCTTAAATCAATCTTAGAGAATACCCTCACTCTTACCAATTGATCGAAAATGTCGTCTATTCTAGGCAATGGATACTTATTCTTAATCGTCACCTGATTCAATTCTCGTAGTCTATACATAATCACAGCCCCTGTCCTTCTTCTTCACAAATAATACTGGAGCTCCCCATGGCGACATACTTGGTCTAATGAATTTCTTCTTAAGCAAATCATCCAATGAACCTTTAGTTCTACAACTCCATCGGAGCCATTCGATATGGTGCTTTAGACTTAGGTATGGTACTAGGTACCAAATCAATAGTAAATTCTACTTCTCTCTTAGGCGGTAATCCAATAGATCTTTAGGAAACACATCTAGATATTCTCTCACCGACTGATATCTTCATATCTGTCTTGATGCATCTTTAGAGTCAAAGCTACCATCGCCAATGCTGACTTTTCCCACAACTCAAATGTGGGTAAAGTTGGAGGTCTTTGTACTTCAAGTTTATATACAAATTTATCTCCATCTAAACTAAACTCCACAACTAGATTTTTTACAATCAATTACAGCCTGGTGTTCCATTAACCAGTCTACTCTTAAGATTACATCAAAATCAATCATATCTATCACCATCAGATCTGCAGGTAAGAGTCTACCTTCTATCTCTATGTTTACATCCCTGCAAATTCTATTGAGAAAAGATCCACTCCTTAAAGGAGTATTTACAACAAAATCCAGACATGAACTCAATATCTAGTCTACATACAAATGTAAACAACTCAGATATACAAGAAAATCTCACACTCGTATCAAATAACACATATACACTATTTCCAAGTATAGTCAGCGTACCTGATATGGTGTCAATGCTGGAGGTATCTCTATGCTGTAAAGCATAAATCTTGGCAGGTGCTCTCTATCACTATCCTTGTTGTCTATTCATTGGTGCTCTATACACTATCTGCCTTCTTATCTCCTTGTAATCCACCGCCCTATGTCCCTTTTGTCCACACTTAAAACAAAAAATAGGTGGACCTACTAATCGCTGAGTACAGAATCTCTGATTATCCCCACCTTTCCACAACTGAAGCAAGCATTATCGGGCCACTTGTAGTCTTTCACATCATGGGGTCCCAGGCATTTAAAGCATTTCCTATCAAAATTGGGACCAAAGATCTTACTTGTTGAGAGAAAGGCCTTTTCCCCCTATCTTGAGCGATAACTGTAACATTGGCTTCTTGCTTAGGTAACTTAGTTTTTGGTTCATTCCTCTCCTTGATCTTGTTCAATCCTTGCTCAATCATCTTAGCTTTGTTGACTACAGCAGAGTAATTGTTCAAGTCCATCATATTGACCTGATACTGAATTTCAGGATCTAAACCTGTGATAAATCTGCTCACTTTTACCTCTTCATTATCCTTTAGGGGGTCTAGTAAAAACCTCATCAATCGTGTAGCTCTGATTCATACTCTTCTACAGTCATCTGCCCTGTTGTAAAGTATAATACTCCTTAAGCCTCTTCTGCTTCACACTATCGAGAAAGAACTCCTTGTAGAAGCCTGTTTGAACATATCCCATGTGATTGCTTCTACCATATGATGCTTGGTGCTCATCCCCCAGTTTTGCTCTCCCAATCATAAATAAGGTATATTGCACCTTTTTGTTATCTGGTATGTCCAAGGCAGCAAACGTCTTCTCTACCTCTTCAATCCATAACTGAGCCTCTAATGGCTTCCTAAGCTAGGGCTTAAACTTGTAGATCAAGTCTACAAACTTGTTTAGGCTTAACACATCAACGTGTCTTGCTCCATGGCCTCCATTTCTACCATTGCCACTGTTTCTCTGTGCCTCTTGTCTCCAGGCTTCAGCATTGGCTTGTATGAACCTGCATATTGTTCCTCTGTTTTGCTATTGTCGGATGACTACTCCTAGAAGGTATTCACCGCTTGCATCAACTGAACAGCATCTATGGGCATCTGTTTCCTCCAAAGTGCTAGTGGTGGCGGAAGTGGGGGTAAATCCTCTGCATAGAATTCAAAGTGTTGATTTTTTATGACTGTTCCTCTTGATCGTCTTGGAGAACCAGCATCAGGGCTCTTCTATGTTGGCATTCTACAAGAAAAAGAAAAGATATCTAAAGGTTAAAAATACTAAGAGATATATAGCACCACAAAATATTATAACTTATAAATAAACATTCTCAACTAATTTTTACCCCTCTTATCAAGCTCACACGTCCTAAGGAGTCATAACCTATCTCTATCAAGACAAAACCTATTGCTCTGATACCACTTAAGCTGTAACGCCCTAACCTAAAGGCGTTATCACGCCACCAGTGTCCTTAGTAGAATAGACACACTAAGACTATAGATTTTTAAAACC
Source organism: Combretum micranthum (assembly GCA_024138025.1). Taxonomy (NCBI): domain Eukaryota; kingdom Viridiplantae; phylum Streptophyta; class Magnoliopsida; order Myrtales; family Combretaceae; genus Combretum; species Combretum micranthum. Next base: position 583,485 of record JAMXBD010000828.1, read on the forward strand.
ACAAATATGTATTTCAAATATCACCAATGACTCACATAAAGGGTAACTTGTAAAAAACTTTTCATATCAAAAAATTGTTCTTATCCTTCTACTAGCATAACTTAAAAAAAATCCAATCTAAAACAGAAATGACAAATCCTTACATATCAAAGTCTTCAAATGAAAACTAACAAATTCAGAAATATGTTTCTTCATCTAGCTAGCTCTCAATTATCGGTAGGATAATCATAACCACTATCGCTCGCCCCATCATCAACAAATATGTCATAGCCCGTCAAGTCATAAATCATAAAATCTTCACCTGTACATATTGGAAAAATAAGGATTGAGTGAAAAATGCCTATTACGCCAAACCGAAAGCACATGCACATGAACATGAACACACATATCACAATATCACATACAACTTATATTCTAATGCAACAAGCACAATTTAATTATCTTTTCATTAGCCTGCAACCAACACAGTTTAGGACTATTGATCACTAACCCTAAACCCGGAGTAACTCATGACCCCGATGAAAACCATAATAACATAATATATACATATATAGATGTGTTCCACAATTACGCTGGTAACGACTCCTAATCTACTGGAATCATCTTCAAGTGCAACTTTACTCGGAATACCACCACACAAGGATCATCAGGTTACTAGTATTAGTATCATACTACTGTCGTGGTCTTTACTAACCGCAGCCAAGTACAACCAACACTCATTTCAATTAAAGTCAAATATATGTTAAGTCAAATTTTGCAACTAAACCTATAAGCACAAACAAACAAACATACATGGTAAGGTTGTACCGGGTATTGCTCTAATTCAAATCCACCAACAGAACTCCTTACAAGAACGGAGATCTTAATCTCACACGTATCCTTCTATTCTTGGTTTACAATCCAATGGAACCCTTCAATATAACTATCTCCAAATCCCTTGATTTCCCTACAACTTCATTTAGTATATATAAAAAGTCTCCAATTAGAAATTCTATCACAATAACAAATAAAGTTCATTGATTATTAGCATGGTATAGATCTTACGTACCTAAACTTGTAATCTCAATTAGGAAATCGGAACCCTAATTCTCAATTCTCCTGAATAATAAACTATAATTACAATTTCATCAGATCTCATAATCCATAAATCTAATAAAACCCTTACCTTTCTCCTTGATTTGAAATCACAACTTCAATCTAGATCTACCCCTGATCCTCAACAACCAATCTTGAATTCCCTTTGAAACCACACATAAACCTAGATTATAATCTAAAGGATATTTCTTCAAATCATAAGAATTATAAAAACCCTAATAAAAATATTACCTTTTTTTTTAATCGGAGTCTTCCAAAATCTCTAATCACACTAGGGTTTTGCCATAATTCTTGAATCTCCTTCAATCCATAAGATAACTAGCATAAGAAAAGATCTATCTAAAGGATTTATTGAAAAGATTAGAGGAAGGTAACATATCTGGGTTTTTTTTCTCTTTGAAAGCTCATAGGGTTTCCAAAAGAATGGGAGGTTATATAAGTTTTAGGAGAAGTTGAAAAGGTTTGAAACTAGGGAAATTTGTCAAACAAAACTCCACATTTAAAAAAAAAGGCTGGTAGATATGTCAGCGGCCTTCCCATTTACGCGACGCCTTCAAATATAAGCCGGTGACTTTTATGCCGGCTTTCACTATTCGGCCAAATTTCTCAATTTTCTCCTAGAACTCCAAGCCGTCTAAAGACCGATGGCTTTCCAATTAGGCTGGCGCCTATATTAAAGGCTGGTGGCTTACTTGCCAGCTTTGATGTCTTTATTCGATTCTTCGCGTATGACTTCCTCGAGTTCAAATTCGCTATCCAATGACAAAAAACCCACTTAACCACATTATATTACATTTATAACCGTTTAATATGTATTATTTATTTGTACCTTACAAAAACAACAAAAGAAATATAGAAAGAAGAAAATAAATAATTATTCAAGTGCTTTCCATTGAAGTGACATTAGTGCTTATGTCTATTTGTAATTCTTTCTAAGCAATAGAGATATCCTTCAAAAAATTAGCATCTAATTAGCGACCAATGGCAAGGGAAAAAACAGAAGAAAAAAAAAAGACATATTTCAAGTGATGTTACTATTTGGGTAGGAGAGACATAAGTAGATGTCTAATATAAAATCCATATCAATAGCCAAAAGGTAAAGACACCTTCTTCTTCTCCTTCTCTTTATCTCCCTCTCTCTCATGCTTTTTTCATTTTTTGAAAAAACTTTCTATGCACACCAACAATACCTGTGTCATAGTGGTTGAAAACATAGCATTGGTTAATGGTGTTAACCAATTTGACGGAGGTATTATTGACTCACATGAAAGTTCTTTTAAGTATTAAATTGATTAATTTCAAAATTCAAGAACTTAATTACATTTTGTCAAAGTTCAAATACCATTTGCGACAGAAACTCTAATTATCATTACTAGACTTTTTTTTTTAACTTTCATGGGTTTGCTCATGTTAAAAAGAAAAAAAAAATTTGCGAGTTCATGAGCCACCTTGAACCACAAGTGGGTTGGACTGCTTTAGCCTATAGATTATGTGCGGTAGGCCAAAATGTCCCATATGGTAAAGCAAGTTGAGATATTTAGTTCAACCCATATTTTTTTACAAGTTAAACAAGTTGGCTTGCATAACCCACCCTACCCCTCTTACATAACTCTAATCTATGGCATGAAGTGATGGATGCATAGGTTGCTCCTCAACGTATGTCCCACATCAAATATGAGCACGGTTAGGCCTATTAGTGACAATGGGTGAAGTACAATGCTTTTTAAAGTGTTCAATGAAGAGTAGCAAACGGACACCAAACAAATGTCAACAAACACCAAATTAATAAACCGAACACACTCTATCTACGTGCAATAGAACCACATAGCAACCTTTTAGATAGAGGTCCAAATGTCGATACAATGAGCTTAAGTAAAATAAGCAAATTAAAAAGCTTGTATCAAACAAAACTATAAACAAGTTGTGTCGAAAGGATATAGTATTGAGTTGGAGCTTGAACCAAAATTTTGAGCCTCAAGCTCAATTTAAATTGATCGCTTTTATAGTTTGTTACTTCACATGAATACTATCATCCTCTCCCCATTCTACATAAAGTTACTATTATGGTGTTCACTTGAGGGAAATGACAATCTATAATGAATTGCTATTATGTAAAATGATGAATAATAATTCATGTCTCCATACCCATGAATTATCATTCAACTGCTTTTTTTTTTTTTAAATTTTGTCATAAAGACCCCTGTCTTGAAAATATCACACATATAATTATCCTCTATATGTAATAAAGACAAAGGGTATTATAGATATTTTACCTTTTACTCCAATAATTACTTGATTTATTTTTTATACCAAGTGGACATTATGATAACCATTACGACCCCATTACAATAAATTGGAATTCTATTCCACTCTTATTCCATTCGGCAAAGTGAACGAGCCCTTAGATTTTAAGCTTAAACATAAATTGAAGTGGTACTCAACAAATCCAAACTAACTCAATTAAACTCATTTAAGCTCCACATATTTAAAAAAAAAAAAGCTAATAACATTTATATGCAAACTCAAGTAGAATTGAATAGGTCTTATACTTGACTCAAGCTCTATTGAGCTAGCAATCTCGTTAAGTCAAACATTATGAAGCTCAAGCTTGACTTTGTTAGTTATTTAAGTAGCTAAGCTCAAGCACAACTTGCCTATCATTGAGTCAAACTGAAGTAAATGTTGAGTCAAGCTCAGTTAACTCGCAAATAGTTTAACTTATTTATATCCAAGAAGGCATGTATTATACTTAATCAATATTGGATGGCACCCTTCTTTTAAACCACCAGGAAATATAAAGATTAATAACCATAACAGAAAAAAAGCCTTCTAAGTCAAGACTAAAATAGAGATGATGATTAAAGTAGCATATGCATATGTATGTGCAAAGAAAAACCACAAGAGAAATATATAAATCCTTACCAACGTATATAATAAGGTCTATGGGATTTTTACGTTGTCTCCTTTCTATCTCTTAAGTAATATTCAGGTCATGAAAGAAAGTGGTCTTCTTCCCACTTCAATTACCTGCTTTCATAACAATAGCTAGACAAGACTATGGATTTTATTTTGTACGAGTGATGAGGGCTATTGTGATGTTGTCCACTTAAAGTCACAAAGCTCATGAGAATGACGACGACTCTCAAACATTATGGTGATCTTGCTCTATAAAATAACAAAAGCATGAGTTTGGTGGTCTGATAGAAAACAATGACTCACCACATCTTCACATCATCTATATAAGAAACTTAAGCAAGAATAGATAACTATAGGAAACATTTTTAATTGAATTGTAACTTCTTATCGAATTTCCTTTGATGTTAATGCACTTCTAATAAGTTTAACAAATACTATGATAACATTTAGTTGCACAATATTTCATGTTATTATATTAGACAAACATCATTATACCATCTTGGTTTATAAAATGTAATTTATACTAAGCAAAACTTTATTCATGGTACTGGACGCAACCTAAAATATTATCTCTTATATTTGATGGTACAAAAATATTGAATTAAAAAAAAATAAAGGCCATAATAATATGACTTAGACCATCCCATTTTTACCACTTAACCTTACTATAAACATTAATGCCACTGCTATTACCACTACCTCCACTACTACTACTACCACCATTACTATCACCTTTGCCACTAATATAATACTGATAGCAAGTTTCATTCACTATCATCACAAAATTACCACCATCTTGGTTTATAAAATGTAATTTATACTAAGCAAAACTTTATTCATGGTACTGGACGCAACCTAAAATATTATCTCTTATATTTGATGGTACAAAAATATTGAATTAGAAAAAAATAAAGGCCATAATAATATGACTTAGACCATCCCATTTTTACCACTTAACCTTACCATAAACATTAATGCCACTGCTATTACCACTACCTCCACTACTACTACTACCACCATTACTATCACCTTTGCCACTAATATAATACTGATAGCAAGTTTCATTCACTATCATCACAAAATTACCATAAAATCATCACCACTAATATTTTGTGCATAACAGTATAATGGTACAATTCTTAAAATATAACATCTTGTGTTTGAATTTGTTGAGTGTCACTTCAATTTGAGTTTATATCAAATAATGAACAATGCAAGAATTCCCAACTTGTACCATGTATGCCAAACATAGTATAAGAGATTTGTATTGTCCAACATTCCTTATACTATATTGTCCAATTTTTCTTACGTTGTCTAGTTCTTACAACTAATGGTTGCCTAGGGGCATAAATGTCCAATCTCATATGTAGACTACTTGAATTCAACTAGATATTTACATAAATTCGACTAAATAATGGTTGAGTCGATCTCAATTTTCATAATATTTAGTTTGACTAGTTTGCAATCCTAATCGAGTTTGAGTTAAACTTAAATACTACTCAAGTTTAGATTTAATTTAGATGTTAATGTTATTTTAGTCAAAAGAATATATATAAATATACGAACATATACATTAATTGAAGAATCAAATTTAAACAAGCTCTTAGTCAATCTTAAGTTCATTAAGAGCTTCAACTCAAGCTCATCACTATAAAGTTATATTTATTGCTGAGTTACTTAGGGAGTTTCTTAGGATAAAGACTTCAATAACACTAGTACACCACTTAGATTGATCAATGTTATATAAGTACCAATAAAATTATGATATGATATGATTATGATATGTGAATAGTTTGATAAAAATTATACGCTATTGTTACTGTTTTCCTTATAAAATTATGTGTCATGGAATGATTTTACCCACCAAAATTTGAAAAGGCAAGCTTCATTCACGTGGCAACACCTACCAAGACATAACCAGCTAATTGGAGTGGTTAAAATGGCAAATAAATCACCAAATACTAATATGAGTCGGTTAAAATTACTCAATGATCACCTATATTGGCTTTGATGCCACGATTGGAAAATTTTGATACTTCCCTAACTTGGTTTGGTCCCCTATGTGGCTCCGCTCAAGTCAAATCTAACTTAGCATAACCCTACTCATCTTTGTAATGATCTTCAAGGATTTTGGTTTGAGGAATGCAAAAGCAAACACCAGCCAATATCTCTTTAAGATTTTGGGCAATCATCCACCATTCACTAGGCTTGCTTTATCCATGTAGACAGAAGGTTTCATCTTAAAATCTATCAATAACTCTACTAGTTGGTCTTCCCTAAACGGCTTGGTGCCTAACTTAAGAAGCCCTCCATGGAAAGTTACTTTATTTGTAGACTCCTCAACTTAATAGGGAGAGACAACTATTGATAGGTAAATTTAAACAATGTCTTCTCAAGTTCAGTTTCATTTGCTTAAAAGTTAAGCTGACCTCCAAATTGGCATAGAACTAAGATAATAGAGACCAAGCAAACCTATCAAATCCCCTAGTCTAATCAAACATAGTTATTTTACTTGATGCCCTAATCACATGGCTCTACCTGATTTAGACTTGTCAACCCAACTTTTGATAATCTCAGAACATGATTCAGTGGCTCTACATCCACTCTCTTAATAACTACCATATCCCTATGATCTCCATGACACATTTCCACTTCCTTTAACCACCTACAATCATCTCCCTATGAATATATCGTAAAATACCATCAAAGGATCACAGATCATCTAGTATCACTTAGCATACAATTTGCTATTTTTATTGTGTTACACATTTTATACCTTAAGATTAGACCATCAGAGTGGCTACATTAGATGACTCCCCCAGTACCTATCATGGTTGTAAACAAGTCGAGATGATATTAAGCTTAAATTAGATAGTTACTCGAGTAGCTCAAAGTCAAACTCGACTGCTTTAAAGTCGAGTTGAATTTTAGTTATTACTAAGTCAAACTTGAGTAGCTCATGAATAGTCTTGACCTGATTACAACTACAATATCTACTGACCTTTACTCGTTTTGAAGGTCCAAATGTAACTATGCTTAAATCTAATCATCTCTAACCAGTGAAACTTAGGCAACAACTTAAATTGAAAATTGAAAAAAAAAATAAACTAAATAAAATGGAATTTTAGTGTTAATTGTTTTCCATTTTCACTTTTGTAAACACTCTATTTTTGCCTATTTACGACTTCAATTTATAGTAAAAGGTAATATTATATTAAGCCCACAAATTACAATAAAAAGAAAAAAATACATATATATATATAATAACAAATAAAAAAGCTTTTTTTTTTTTGTTTTGCTTGATATAGTACTAATTTTAACTATAAATTTTTCTGGAGCCAATTAAATAGACTATTTAATTAGACCCATTTTTTAAGCCTTAAACATAATTTCCATACAAATTAAAACTGAGGCACATGCCAACAACCTAATGGTAACACAACACACACACACACACACACACACAGAGGAGCAATCGGGGTTCAATTCCGCATGGAAGTAAAAAACAAATATCAGTCAGGCACATGAAGTACATGCGCTCACGCGTACATGCGCATCATCTTCTCTAAATTGCTGCCCAGTTTTCCCACGCAAAGGAACCATTTCAAGCTCATTTTTTTACCTTTTTTTACTTCGATTTTCACCAAATTGATGGAAAGGAATTGGAGAAGGTATAGGATACTTAAAAATTTAGATAAAAAATTAGCCTTACAACTTATGGTTTGGCATTCGATTTTTTATCCAAAGTTCATAAAAAAGTCTATTTTTCGTAGGCGAAGCAAAGTTCAAATTTCGATTTGATCTTCCTTTTATCTTCTATAAACACATGTTTGAACCAATCCGAATGTGTTGGTTCCTTTCTTGATGTTTATTCGAAAATTATAAAACATGCTTGGGAAGCTCGAATCCGCATGCGCCTTATATTCAGGGTTGTTGACCATATTCCACCTAATTTGACCCCTCATTAGTATAAATAGGGGTCAATTCTCCATTCATGGCATTGGAAACATCTAAAAAAACACTACCAAGCTTCAAGCATTTGGGTTTCATATTTTAATTTCTCTTATTACTCTTCATAGAGGCTAGATGAAAGCAAACTAAGGCTGCAGCTGGATCCAGGGGTGGTAAAAGCTTTAGCTAGCCCAAAGCCTCTAGTCAATAACAACCAATATTTGTCGCTGTTGTTGTCCTACCTTAGTCACGCCACTAATTTCCAACCATGATCGAGCGAAACCACCACCACAAGACCGCTCAAAATCCCTCATGTAGCTTACACGACACATTCTTTCATTACTAGCGCCACTAGATCAGCGGTTTCGATCATCATTGGCTGCTTGCTCTTACTTCATCTGAGATCTAAGAGCCGACCCAAACCCGCTCCAGATCCAACCCGCGTAACCCAAGTAAGTTTATTTCATTTTTCTTTCTTTACACTTAAATGATGAAAAAATAATGAAAAAAAAACACAAAATAAACAAAAATGAGAATATAGTATTAGTTTCCTATGATTTTTAAAGTAATAAAAATTCAAAAATATATATATATATATGCATATATAATAATATTAGCAATGTGTAATTAGTAGTATGAGTGTATCAATATATATATATATATATATATATAAACTTTTTTTAACACATAGAAAACCCCATTTTCTAAAATAAAAAAAAAAAATCAACTTGATAGTTTGAAGGGTCAAAAATCAAAATTTCATTTTCATAGAAATTGAAAATAGTTCAAAATCCAAAAGATAGTTAACACACTAAAATTTTTATAAAAAGAACTATGTTTTATCTGTTCCTGATACATAGGCATCTTCAGGGTGACATAAAACCTGAAAATTTTATTTTTGTTCCATCACAATATCTTGTAAATTTTGAATTAATTAGTTAGTTGTAAATATTAAATGATTTTGTCATTAATTTGTAAATAAATTAGTAAATTTAGAAATTCATGATATTTTATTTATTTTTTAGCATTAAAAGGCATAAATTTTAAATTAAGAATTAAGGTGATAACCAAATCCAAAAATCTCTATATTATCAAATTATATTTCAAAATCTATTTTTTTCACAAACTTATGGCTAGAACGATCAACCAATCCATTGATCATAACTTATAATTTTTCCTAACTTCAGTCAGGTGGCGACTCCTAAATATTTCTCAAAGAAAGCAAATTTCTTTTAATTATTTGTTGAGGGTTCGTATCAAATGGGTTCGGGTTTAATACGGATAAGATTAAAAGAAATAAAACCAGAAAACAAAAAATTCAGGTTTGACAACTTGACAACTCCACTAGGGATGCCTATATTTTTAGAAGAAAAGCCACTTAAAATTCATAGATTTAAAGTTTATTTTTTTAATGCTCATTTTTGTATATTATTTCTAAAATAATTAATTTGTAAATAGTTGTACTAATCTTTTCTCTAAGTGATGCAGATAAGAAAGGAAATTTAGTAAATAGTCCTAATAGAGGTGCCTGATACCTTTGGGGAAAATTTATAAAAGTGAGTGCTAGATATGGTCAAAACCAGGCCATCTTAGGATCCTAAGTACGAAGGTCGCTAGTAATGTAAACCCCGATTTTTCTAGTAACCAAATAGACTTTAGAAATCGGAAACCAAGACCTTAAACCGGATTATCTTAAGCCCGAGAGAGAGAAACCTAAGAATCCTGGATCCGACTTTCCTTCGATTCAACTAAAGAACTTTGGTAAAATAAATTACTATAATTATTGTTCTAAAGTATATTTCAAACCATAACAAGATCTGATTTCGAAAAATTTTATCCTCCAGGCCTTCCCGAGATCATTACGGAAAAATGAGCCCCAGAACTCGAGATTTGAAAGATATTCCAGAATACTCTTTAGAACTGAAATTTAATAAGGATTTCAAACATATAATTTTTGTAATTTTTCGGTTTATAAAAATTATAGATATGGCCCTTTTTTCGTATTTTCTTTACGACCGGTAAAATAATTGTTTTGTTTACTATTCACAAGTACAAGCCCATACCCTACTACACTCACAAGCCACTCCCTACTCTTACATCCTTACAAACACTCAATTACATTTTCTTTTCCAAGGATAATTTATCTCTTAAAAATTATTACATTTAAGACTTATTATTACATAAATTATTAAACAAAATAAATTCAACTTCTCCCCTCTCTTTCCCATTCTTGAACCGGTAAACCCCACCCCCACCCGCCCCCTCCCCCCCTCTTTATGCCTCAATTAATTTATTTTTCTTCTTTATTATAATTAAAAAAACCCTAATTTAAACTACTATATATACTCTTTTATAATTCTCTCTCTTCATTCATTTCATTTGTTTCAAAAATTACACAAACTCCATCTATTTTCTCCTCTCTTGCCGTGACCCACTTGGAGCACACACACAGTCACACAAGTTCGATTTCTTCTTCATTTCCCACTCATTTTAAGCTTTAGGTGATGGATCTTTAACTTTTCTACATTAAACCTTGTAATGACAAGACCATTCATGAGTGTTTTCATATTTAAGTCCCCATGAGCTCTTGCTAGGACAAGAAAATACACTACATAAATATCAAGCCATTACAAGAGTAGATCTTGTGTTTAAATGTGTTTTTATCTAATGATCTTCATGCTCATGCATATAATAGTAGAGACGAGTAGAGATCTTGCATAAAAATCCATGTTCATGTTTTCAAACTCCATTTCGTGTATCATAAGTAGTAGATCTAGCATTTAAATGCTCATATCATACTTGACATTCATGATCTCATGGATATTTTGTGTTTTAGTGCATTAATGATCATAAAAGCCTTTGTCTTGTGTATATAAATGTTGTAGTTAGTAGATCTTTACGTGGTTGAGACAAGAAACTTAAAAAGGAAAAACTTTTGTTTGAAATGTTCGAAAAAATTCGGATGACTTCAAGACCATGCATTAAAAACCCTTTTATCAACTCCAAAACTTATGTTTTATATGAAAAACGAAGAGTATAGGTAATAGATATCATCAAGTGATGATTTTTATAAGTTGAAATGAGATTTGCTAAGAAAAAATTGCAAAACAAAGAGTAGAAATAAAATAGGAAAATTTTGAGTTGCTAGTCAATTTAAGAAATTCGTAAGTTTGGAGTAATGTCATGAAAATACTTATTTTCCAAACTTAAAATGAAAGTTTTAATTAAGAAATGAAGTCCTTAATGGATAGGTATAATAGAACCTTAAATTTTAAAAGTATTAAACAAGTTTTTCTCAAAGAAATCATTCAAAAACTAATTTTTAAAAATTCGGATTTTGGAATAACCCCTATTTGAAAACATGTTTACAAAGTATAAAATGGAAATTTTCATGTAGAAATGAAGGTCCTAAGTAATAGATATAATGAAGACTCAATTTTAGCAAGGATAACTAGATTTTCTTAAGAAATAATTCCAAAACAAAAGGAAATGATCAAAGTTAGGAAATTAGTTTTCTTAAAAGTAAGTATTCATGGAGTCTTACAAAATAAAGAGTTCTAAAATTTTTTTTTAATAAATATCATCAAGATCATGCATGCATCAAGCTCATAACATGTCATTCATGATAGGAAATCATCAATATTGCATATATAGTTGATCTATATAGTAGAAACATTTCAAACAATTACAAAACTATTTTTCGGAATTGAAATTCGCTACTGATCAGAATGTTTCATGACTCAAACATTTTCAAAACTTGATAATAATATTATAAATGGATAGATCTTTCTAAGTAGATAGAAATTGATATATAATTTGTGAAATTCCGAGTTAAAATGAACAAGTTACGGTCGTTTTAAGTCAGGACTTCTGCAAATAACGGGAATTGCGAATTTACTAGTTTTGTTAAGTAGTTTGGACTAGTTAAGTGATGAAATACTTATTAGGGTAATTCTTTCTTTTTTAGGTGACCCCGAGATCAACGATTCCCTACCACCGGATTACTATTACTAGAGGACGGGTGTTCCCAGTGGCCAAGTGAGTATTCTTTTTTATTCCATTTGTTGTATGTGATTGTAATGATAGTTGTATTAGATTTTGGCAAAGATAAAATGGATATGCATGATGGGGATGAATGGGAATTATGTTTGGTTGCTGTTGATATGAGAAACTAAAAATAAGAATATCGAAGCCGGGTGATTAACAAATGCTTATATAGATGAATTAGGACTGATTGTCTGCAATTATTGATTGATCACCTAAGGAATTGGTATACTTGACTATTCGAAATTGATAATAAATATGGACTCATTCATATCATAAAAAGGGATGGAGCATTAGCATTTGTTGGTTGCCCATGATCCAAAACGGAGTAAAAGTTAGTTAATCGTGTTCCATAAACGAAATTAATAAGTTTGTTAATCGTGATCCACAAACCAATTTATAAGTTGGTTGACCGTGAATCCAAAATGGTATATTTTAGTAGTACTGCAATATTCGTTAATCTACTAACTCGAGATGGAGGGCGAAAGTCCATCCACGTATGATATCCGGCTAGTCATATGTTTGTTGATCCCATATGTTTGATGCATATCATTTGTCTGATTAATCACTTGCTTGTATAATGTGTTATGAATGAAATCTTGGAAGTTCTCACTCACTAAGCTAATGTAGCTTACGTCCCTACTCGTTTATATGGCTTAGACAGAGGCAACCTACAGCTCATGCACAGGAGCTAGGCGTTTCCTTTAGAAGTTGTATTCAATTCTGTTTAGACTTCCATAGGAAACCAAAAGACTCTGGATGACTGTAATAGACCTCTTAACAATATTCTTTTATGGGGGAATGCCCCTTAGACTTTGTAATTAATTATGTATGTGTTTTGATTTATATTCTAATGCGATTAAATGCCAATTTAAACTCTTTCTCTCCATCGTTTCAAGTATTCCTATTGTCGTAAGGGGACTATTTACATCTATACAAGACTCTCGAATGACTGAGGTAGTAATTCGTGGGTCGTATATGGTATGTGGCGGACTGCTACGTTTAGGATACCTTATGGGGCGTGACAAGTAACCTCTGAGGGATGTGGCTTTTCCACACTTTGATTCATGAAATGACCTCTCACTTTGGTTTAGTGTTGTTCTGTGATCTGGTAGATTGGGGAACCTTTAAGACCCATCCAGTTACATTTATGAACATAGGTTAGCAAATAAATAATAATGAGGCATACCTTAAAGAGTTACAGTTTCAAATCCCTTTTAAATCCTCTCCTTATAAATTTTTATCTAGTTTAAAAAAATGGTCGCAACTCAAATGAAAATGTCAAACTTGTCCCATTATTAATTAGTTGTTGAGCCTTATATCTGATCCGTATAATTTGCATATGTAACGATAATTTGTGTATATTTATATCTTGTGTAGAAAAAATATATATTGTTTACTATTAGTATAGTCTTAATTTTTTTTCTCTTGTGAAATAGTATATATCTTAGTAAAAAAAAAAAAAGAAAAGGAAAAACTTATATATTATCATCAATCTTGTTTTCTTCCACAACTTTTTGCAAATAATGAAACTTAAAAAAAAATTAAATGACTCATAATAAATTTTCATGAATTTGTCAAGAGATGTCAAGGGATTTGCAAGAAATGATGAGACTTGTTCACATCTTAGGGATCCCTAATCTGCACCTTTGCCTGGCTGAGATAAAAGCCTACCTTTAAGAGGAAAAAGCCCGAACAGCTGAAAAGAAAGCCCGGACTCTATTAGAAGATAACCACAAGTTATTAGACCATCTAGATCAAACGAAGTCACTAATGAATGAAATGGCAGAAATGCTACAGCAGCTAACTATTGGATCTTTTCCTATCCCCTAGAATCCTCCCTAGCCAAAATGAATTTGACATCTTATGATTGTTATGACAACCAACCCTTGGTTGGACCCCCAACTTTTAGTGGCTTAGGCAACTAGTCTTTTGTTGTCACGTCGTACATTACTCAGGTATTGTTCTCTTAGGTAGAGAGTTGAGTCTAGCTACAGCCTACACGACTCGAACCTCTGACCTAGGCTTTTTGTTTGCTTTAAAGGCAATGATTTTCACCAATTAGGGCCTTTTTATGTGACAACCGACCCTCACCTAGACCCTTAATTTTCAGTAGCCTAGGTGACCAGTCTTTTAGCATCGCGCCATACATTAGTCAGGTATTGTTCTCTTAGGCATAAAGTTGAGTCTAGCTACAGCCTATGCAACTCGAATCCCTGACCTAAGCCTTTTGTTTCAGGGGTTTAAATCGTGTAGGCTGCATCTAGACTCAACTCTCTGCTAAAAGACTAGTCACCTAGGCCATTGAAAAGTGGGAGGTCTAAGTGAGGGTCGGTCATCACAATTGTAAAAAAAAAAAAGGGAAGAAATAAGAAATAGTATTTTGATGTATTCAAATATTATTGAATGAAATGAAGGACAAGTTCATATTGATTCTAATTAGCCATTTTGTTTTTCTTTTTTTTTGAATATGTAAATTTTTCCTTGCCTAAATTAATTTTTCTTGTAATACAGCATTTAAAAAAAAAATTACCAGATTTGTAAATATTCCATAGAGTAATAATAATAATGCTTATATATGAGATGTATAGTAAACTCGTAAATATCCATAGATTGTAAGAATAATTCCTCTTCCGGATATTTTTAGGTCCGTCTCAACTAGGATAACTTTCATCATAGGAATTCCTTTCCTTTAGCCTCAAGTCCACCATTCTCCATTTGTAAATATTTCTTTAAAAAAAAAAGAACAACAAAAATTGTTCTTTTGAAATAAAATGCCAATTTGAAATAAAGTTTAGTAAAAGAAAAACATTTGCTACCAAGAATGGATCTTTATAAAACTTTGAAATTGTTTTTACCCAAGCTCAGCTAATCCCTTAAGTACATTCATTCAAGATGGCTAACAACATCAACAACAATGGTAACCTTGATTCAGTTGTGGAGCAGAAAATCTAATCTCTTAAGAAAACAATGCTCGTAATGGAAGAATAGATGCAAATGCTTACCTAAAGCTCGGATTATTGAAAACCCTCCAACCACCATTCGAAGGACATTCTGAAACTCGAAAGGGGGCTGATGATCAACTTATCGAAGAAGAAGAAGCACATTATGTGCCTTAAATGTTTGAGCCAACCTTAATGAATTGAAGAAGGAGTTAGAGGCTCAACGCTAAGAAATGGAAAGAAGGCTTGTCCTTCAATTCATTGAAAAATTGAAGGCATTCGAGAAAGCTTATAGGTATTACCAATTTGGGATCATAAGCCTACCTATGGCTCAAGATGATGCCTTCCCTGAAAAATTCAAAGTACCAGATTTTGAAAAATATGACGACAAAGTTGCCCTAAACTACATACTAGGCTCTATGTAAGGAAGATGAGCCAATACACCTAGTATGAGTAGTTAATGATCCAGACTTTTTAGGATAGCCTTGCTAGGCCAGCATTAGCTTAGTATGCTCAACTAAACCTCAATAAGATTGATACTTAGGACAAATTGGTCAAAACATTTTATAACCAATACAAGTTCAATATTAAGGTTGACCCATCCATGTGGGACCTTATCAACATCAGAAGGAAGAAAAACTACCTCTAAGGAGTATGGTTAATGATGGAGGGCATTGGTAGCCATACCTATTCTAGAAAAGGATCTGGTATTCACTTTCATAAATACCCTGGAAGTGCCCTTTGTCTCCCATCTTATTGGACATACCACAAAGAATATTTCAAAATAGTATGGGCAGGGTGCAAAATCGAAAATGCATTTATTTCTAGCAAAGTTCAAATTCACAAAGAAGCTGATGGAGTAACTATAGTGAAAGAGGTCACGGTCAACACGGTAAGCGAAAAAACTACAACAAGCCTACAAAGACATCTAGGAGGAAATTCACTTAAATCACTATTCCTTTATCTCAAGTGTAATATACAAATAAATCATATATAAAGTAGGGTAAAAGTGTCATTTGAAATGAAATAAGAGGGTTTTATGGTCAACCCTAGTATATAATTTAACGTTTGGTCACATGGTAAAAATGTGATGGAAGATGGAAAGTTGCAACTGTAAGCTGCCTAGAAAGGCCACCGGCCTTAAAGAGTAAGCCGCCAGCTTAGGACTTTTACACTGCCGGCTTAGGGCTAGTCTTCATGGTCTTAGAAGTGACTTTTGATGTAAGCCACCTGTTTTCATATATAGGTCACTAGCCTTCTTTATTAGCTTACGACATAAGAATTATTTTGTTTTTAGGGTTTTCTTATACCTTTTAAATATACCTCCCCTAGCTCTTTTTCAAACTCATTCCTAACCTGTACAACCTCTCAAAACTCTCTCTATCTAAAATCTTTACTTCAAAGGAGATCAAGAATCAAGATCAAGGTGAGTTGATCTCTTGAATTTATTAGAGATTTAAAGGAAATAATCTCTCTCTAAAGTGTTCTTTTGATTTTAAAGAGAGAATTGAGAGAAACTCTATTTCGATTGAAGATTTTTTTTTTTTTTGTGATCAAGAAGAATCAAGAATCAAAAACCTAGGCAAGTGAATGTTTTCTTATCATTGGCATATATAAAGAAGTGATTTCTTTCTAAATTTGAACTGATTTTCATTGACACGAAATGTGGGGTTTAGAGAAATTTTGAGGAAAATTTGATCTTTTGAAGATTTTATGATTTATAATCAAAGAAAATAGGTGAGATTGATTCTTTAATCCTTTTAATGATCTAAAAATATGATCTTTTGTTAAAAGTATTGTATTGATTGATAGGAGACAAAATTATATGAGAAATTTAGAAGAAATCCTAAAATTATGGTGTTTGAGGATTTTTTATGATTTTTCAATCAATGGAGACAGGTGTGTATGAATCTAGAAAATTTTAATTCTTGTAGATTTGGGTTATTAGTTCTATAATTTTAGGGTTTAGATGATGATGGAACTATGACTGTTTTGTGAAAATATATTTTTAATGAGTGTTTGATTATGATCAGGCATTTTTGGTGAAGTTAGGGTTCCTATTCCTAAAAGCTGATTCAGGTACGACCTTACCTTGTTTCTTGATTTTGCTTATAGGCTTAGAATCATAAAACTGATAAAATATTATCTGACTTTAATTGAATCTTTTTTGCTTGTGATTGACTGCGGTTAGTAAAGACTAGACAAACTGTGATACTAACGCTAACAATCTTATGATTCTTGTATGGCATTGTCCTGAGTGAAGTTGCACCTAGAGATGATTCTGGTAGTTTAGGAATAGTGTTGGTACACCACCTCGAGTGTGTGGGAGATTCCCAACACACACACACACACACATATATATACATTATCTATTTTCTATATTACTTGTTTTTATGGAGTCATGAGTTACTCCATGTTTAGAACTGATTGTAGATGGTTCTAAACTGTGTTGTTTGTTGGCTATTAAAAAGATAATAACCTGTTTAATGTATTAGAATAGGTTGTATGTGGTTATGTATGATGTGTGCTCATACACTTGTGTTTGTTGTTTGGCATACTAAGAAAAATTTACTCATTCTTTTATCTTTTTCAGAAATAGGTAAAGATCAAGTATTATATGATTTATCTAGATTTGATGTCATTGTGAACTACGGGGAGGATGATAATAGACTTGATTATCCTATTGACTCTTAGACATACTTTGGATCTGATGATAGCTAATTATGGAATTTATGGAGTTTTAAACAGTTTTTTTGTTTTCAAGTATAAATTTTATATGACTTTTTGAGATGTTATAAGTTTAGATTATGTTGGCTATAGTTTATGCCAACGTAGCTATTTGGATGTTCTATTATTGAAAGTATTTTAAATAGATACCTTTTTATATGTGAGTCTTGGAGATGTATGTTCTAATTATTTATAGATTAGAGGAATTTTATAGCCTTAGTGTATCCATCTTTGTTAAGTACACGTGGTAAGCTGATAATTCCTTTAGGTTAGGGCGTTACATCAAGTTTACCATAAACTGAAAGAGAACTACTAGTTATATCCTAAAGGACCAATCCTGAGGTATAAACCACAAAAATATGATCCTGATGCACAATGTGAATACCACATGGGTTAACAAAGGCATACTACTGATGTTTATCGAGAATTAGAGAACAAAATTCATGATTTAGTTGACTTATAAGTGGTTCAATTGCAATTCATAGATGTTCCAGCATCTAACTTCAACAGCATCATAACACATGAAGAGCCTACAATCAACATGCTTCATACACAAGATGTTAGTGATACATCAAATCAAAAAAGTTATTTGCACGAGAAAGATCAAATTCAAGGCATCCAAAAGGAAGGGCCAATGAGAATCTAAAACAAAGACTTGCAATAATAGCAAGGAGGATTTAAACCCTATAGTGGGTTATGAAATACGTGTTAGAAAAACTCCAACACTTGGACCTTAATGTTGGCAAAGTATCATCTCATGAGACTCAAGAAGAGTCATCGAGGTGTAAATTGAGAATGGGCCAAAAGAGATGAGACAAAAGATGAAGCCTCTGATTTCAAAACATTGGGTGAAAACAAACAAGCTCACTCAACACAACAAAGGCATTTCACACAATTTAGGATTCTTTATGGTCCAAGTTTTTAACTAGTTGAGAAATCATAATATGATAACATATGAGATCTCAAAAGAAGGGTACAAACCATGGAACTATAATCCTAATGTCTAATATGAGTACCATATGGGCTAAATAGGCCATTCTATAGAAAGCTGTTGGAGGTTAAAGAACAAAGTCTAAGATTTGGTTGATGCGACGATTATCTAACTTGAGCTTCTGGAACCTATTGAGTCGGCTAGTAGTAGTAACTTATCCTAACTCCTCCATGGATTTCAAGCAAGTCCTCTTCAAGTATTGAGAATTTGTTGCTACCATCTGATGATATAACATGTCATTTACAGCAGTTGAACTTATCAGCCAGCATCAATAGGGGCAAGCATTTTGTAATGGGATCAGTAGAGACAAAGGAAGAGAATTGATGATGGTGCTTATCTTTTTAATGAAAATAAATCCTCTATCATTTTTGCTGAAAATGTCTTTTGTTGCACTTTATAGGGAATTTTGTTTGTCTTCAGATATTTTATTACATGAAAATTTTAGAATGAAAAGAGGTGACCAATTACCAAACACTAACCTTTAAACAATTGAGAATTGATTGATAATAAGGTGACTTATAAGGCTCATTCCTTAAGGGAGGTCTATTTTAAACTTGGCACGTAGGTCAAAATGATACCAGGTATTCATTTCGTTAACCTAAACATACTTACTCCTTGTTAACCCCATTGGGCCTTTTTCAAAGAAGTGGTTTCTAAAAATTAAACCCTGTCAAGGACTACCTCGCAATGGGGCATCCCATAATGGAGTATATAAGAGGTGAGGATCATTAATCAAGAGACATAGAATAACTAATTTACGCTTGCCGCAGTTGCATCAATTTGAAAGTGAAATTTTGTTAATGATAATTAAAATCTTTTGAAATGAAAAGAGAGCATCAACCTTCATACACAAAGCCTACACATAAGTCAAACGCCTTGAAGCCAACAAAAAATTAAAAAAAAAAAAGAAGAATGTTAGAAATAAGAAAAAAAAAAGAGAGAGAGGTTGAAAAAAAAAAGTAGAAGAAAAAAGAAAGAGAAAAGGTGAAAGAAGAAAATAAAAGGATAAAGAAAAGGCAAATCAAAGTTTTTAAGTGCAAAAATAAGGAAGATGGACATACTTCAAAACCCAAATACACTTATGACTTAAAACCCATCTCTAAAAATTACAATCCCACTTACCACCATCTTACGGAGGCTCTTTTGATCATTAGAAATAAATTATCCTTAATAAAAGTTATTTTCAAACTGGGGCAGCCTACTTTAGTTATCTTGAAAAGATTATTGACTTGTAAAATCTGAAGAGACATAATATAAAATTTGCTAAATAACCTACACATGATATCCCTTTTACTGCAAGCCAATGACCAAAAGCCTAAGATACAACCTAAGAAAAGACTTGGTAGATTAACTAAGACATATCATTTACAAATTGGATTGTAATTTTTAGAAGCCGAGCCATGTGTGAAGAAAAGCCAAAGAGAGTGTGAGAAAGTCCTCTTTAACTAAATACATCAAGCATAAGATATCCGATTCAAGATCAAGAAAATTCATTTGCCCTAAGATCAAAAAGTCAAATTAAAGGTTGCTACACCTTAAAATGGAATAAGGCCACCTAGAAATGATCTTCACTAAAAGAAGTGAATGGATAAACAATAAGAGAGACTGTTACTTATTTGCAATTTTGAAGTAAATGAACTCTTTACTTGTTAGCAAATTGTTAAAAAAAAAAAAAAGGCATTCCAAATGAAGTCGGTAGTGAATCATCCTTTCTTCTCAATCTTTAGGGTCCTATGTTCAAAGAAGTGTTGTCCTAGTTTTTGGATCACCTAGGAGCATCATTTATTCAAGTATTAGGATCACCTACCCGAATGAGTGCTGTCCTGGTTTTTGGATCACCTGCTCGAAAGAGCATCATCCGGTTAAGTATTAGGATCGCTTGCTCGAAGAAGCGTTGTCCTAGTTTTTACATCTCCTACTTATAAGAGCTTCGTCCAGTCAAGTATTAGAATTGCTTACTCAAATGAGCATTACCTAGTTTTTGGATCACCTGCTCGAAGGAGCATCATCCAGTCAAGTATTAGGATCACTTAATCCAAAGAGCGCTATTCTAGTTTTTGGATCACCTGTAAAACCTTAAAATTTCGGTTAATTTTAAGTTCGATCTTAGAATTAAAAATCAACCGAAACCCTAAAAGTTAACAAAAGTCCGTACAAACCCTAGAATTTAAATCTGGCATTCCCATATTCTTTAGCCCTAGAAAACGAAGTTGAGTTAATTAGTGATAATAGTTCGTAATATCTTGAGGAAATATAAAAATATCATATTCGCGAATTTCGAGTGTCCTTCATACTCAAACGGGATCAGTTCTCGAAAAGCGTGTCTTGGATCTCGGAGTAATAAAAATATTCGATAACACCGTTAAGACCGATTTAATATAATGATTTCAAAAATATCATTTTTGTAATTTTTCGATAACTAAAAATAACAAATATCGCATGTATACGCGTATTTTCCTACTACTAGTATTTTACTAGTCATATCTATTTTACATTACACTATTCATTACTATTCTACACTATTTATTTATCTCTACTTTTTTTAATATCTACTCTTACAACACCATACATCTATTATCTTTATTTTTTACCTTTCTCATAACTTTATGTTATATCTACTTTGCATATTATTATTTTAATACATAAAATTACAAAAAAAAAAATTCTCCCCTCTCCACAAGCATGCCCGCGGCCTCCCCCCTCTCTTCCTCTTATTATTTTTCAATTTTTCTTTAATTAAATCACTCAAAATTCAACCCCCCCCCCCATTTTCTATAAATACACCCCCCTCTTTCACTTCATTAACATATCTTCTACCCATAAAATTTTACTCCTAAAACTCTCTCCAATTCCCCTCTCAAATACTCTCCCAAAACTCTCTAAAATTTTCTTCACAAAACCCTCTTCTTCTTCTACAAACACTACTTTAGGTAAAAATTTTCTTAAAAATCTTTCTTACCATGTCATGTAACTTTACATGACTATGGTATGAGTTTCCTAAACTTAATGTTATGAAAGCTAAACTATGTTCATGTATTGTTCTTATTCATGAATATGTATTTGTGTAATTCTATGTCGTTATTTTGCTCATATTATTATTAATACTATGTTAACCTTTTATATATATGTAGCTAGATATAATTATGTAGTTATATATAATCTTTAGAGCATATGAGCTCGTTATTATTTATTTACTTCCAAGTTATGCAATTTATTTATTTATTTATTTCATGTTATTTTAAGACTAGTCTTTAGTCTTAGACTTGTCCTCATCAAGTCAAAACAATATTTGCTTTCTTTTCCTTATTTCTTTTAGGACTAGTCCATTCTTAGTCCCGGGATACCTTAATAAAGCTAAGGTTCCCAATACTTGACATATTCCTTTGCTTGCTTATTTTGTTATTTATTATGTCTTTCTTATATTTTTATAATTTTATGATTTCATATTCATGATCATGCATGAACATATTGATTTTGTCTCAATAAGATAAAGAAGGAAAAGTTTTCTTAAAATAGGAGTTCTTCTCCAAAATTAAATATTGTCATGAAAGAAATGATTTTTCATAAAAACTTAGAAATTTATCTTAACAAATCTTTTCTAGAAAACTAGAGGATTTCATCATAAATTTTAATAACAAAAGAACACAGAAAATTTTTACAATACATACATAAAATTGAAAAGAATTCTTATTTAAACAAAATTTTACTAAACTTCATTTTCCACCAATACTTTGGAATATAAAGGAATAGTCTAATTTGGCAAACACCAAGAAATTTCCTTTCATAAAAATAGAATGATCTTAAGGAATAAGATGAATGAACAACTTAGGAAATCATTTCTTTAAATGTAATAAAATATAAAATAATTACTACTTTCAAAAAGTATTAGAAACTAAGCTATAAGAAATTTAGAAAAATGAAAATTATTTTTTTGAAATTTAAAAATAAAGGAAATGGAATTAAGGAAAAGAAAATACTTATTCAAAATAACTTGAGAAATTTTCTAGCAAACTAGAAGAAATTTTCAAAAGTTTTACTTTTCCAAAATTTTTAGAAGACTTTACTTTTACCAAAAATTCATGGTTGAGACAACTTCATTAATTTCATGCATTTAACATGAGTCGATGAATATATATATATATATATATATATTTTTTTTTTTTTCAAAAGTCTTTCAAACCATTATAATATCTATTTCTTTGATACAAGTTTTTGTAAAAAGAAAAAAAGTAAGTTTTGCAAAATTCGTAGTAAATTTGATCACCACTGTTTTAGAGCTCAAACTACTTATTTGATGAAAATAGTTTTAGAATTGGATAGATCTTTTTGAATAGGTAGAAAAAGGCATATTATATGCGCAATTCCGAGTTAAAATGACCAAGTTATGGTCATTTTAAGTTGGAATTACCCTCTATAATCGATTTTAACTGTTTTATGACATAGTTTTTTATAAGTACCATAGAATCAACGAGAAATACTCATTATGGGTATTCTTCTTGAATAGGTGATTCCAAGGAGGAGTGTTCATACCCAGAAGATTATTTCAATTAATGGAATTATTGATCGACTCATTTATAAGAAAGAAGTGTCATCATGGCCGAGTTAGTCTACTTCCCTTTATTTTTCATACTTATGTTTGTGCTTATAAAATTAGTTGCATTAGATTCAAGGGAAGATAAAATGAAAGGTGTATGATACTATGTTGAAAGAATATTAAGTATATCGAAGCATGAAATGCTTGTAATAAATTGTGTGCTTATTGTCGCATTGAAGTGTTTGAAATTGGTTAATCATTTGTAAGAAATTAAAATATAATGGCTAGGCTTTAATTAAAAATTTATGCATGCACTTCATATGTTGAGTGACATTGCATTCGCTATTATACAATTGGTGGGATAAGTGTATCATAATGGTGGTAGGCATAACCGGTATATTATGTATATGGCGAGTGGGAGCCGGTAAAAACTACATAAAATGGTGGCTAGTAGGAACCGGTAATAACTACATGTTTTTTTATGGCGTATAGGAGCCGGCAAGATCTATAAAAATATTTTTAAAAGAAGTAGTGGTCATAATGGGATGGAGTACCTAATCCCGAATAATGCGCGTAATCCATTCAACATATGATTCTCGGAAAATTATACGTCTCGTTTACTCATATGTTTGTTACATCTCATTTGCTTGCTTAATAAACTTGGTTAATATTTTGTTTCAAGTATGAATTTTTGGGATCTACTCACTAAGCCCGTAAGCTTACGCCCCTATAGATATTTACATTCGTAGGAACAACTGTTTTTGTACCCGAGGTTTCCTTTTATCCACACAAGTTTTCTTTTGGAGCTTTTGAAGGAAATCTACTTGAAGAATTAGATTAGAATTCCTTTGAAATCTTTTGATGTAGCATTAAAGTATTGTAAAGACTATCAGCTATTTCGATCTTTGGGTTTTAGCGGGGTATGCCCCTAAGAATCATGCAATAGACCTTTGATTATTAATATTAAGATCCATTTTATTTCTGGATTTTTGTATGTTCATCTTTACTTGCTTAGACCACACTTCCCAAAAGCGTCTCCTATTACTATACTAGGCACCTTACATGTAACACTAAGACTTTCGTATGACTAAGGCGGTCAATCTTAAGTTTTGATATTATATGTGTGGGCTACCATGTTTAGGGTACCCTTCGGGGCATGATATCACCTGCTCGTAGGAGAGTTATCCAGTGAAGTATTATGATCACCTGCTCAAAGAAATATTGTCCTAGTTTTTGGATCACCTGCTCGTAGGAGCGTCATCCAATTAAGTATTAGGATTGCTTGCTCAAAGGATGTTGTCCTAATCTTTAGTTCTCCTGCTTATAGGAGCATCATTTAATCAAGTATTAAGATTGCCTGCTCGAAGGAGTGTTATCTTAGTTTTTGGATCACCTACTCAAAGGGGCATCATCCGATCAACTATTAGGATCGCTTGCTTGAAGGAGCACTGTCCTGGTTTTTGGATTACTTGCTCGTAAGAGCACCATCCAGTCAAGTATTAAGATTGCCTGCTTAGAGGAGCATTGTCCTAGTTTTTGGATCACCTACTCGAAAAGCATTATCTAGTCAAGTATTAGGATTGCCTACTTGAAGGAGCGCTATCCTAATTTTTGGATCACCTACTCGAAGGAGCGTCGTTCAATCAAGTATTAGAATTACCTGTTCGAAGGAGCACTATCTTAGTTTTTAGATCACCTGCTCATAGGAGCTTCGTCTAGTGAAGTATTAGGATCACCTATCGAGAGGAGCATTGTCCTAGTTTTTAGATCACTTGCTCGTGGAGCATTGTCTCGTCAAGTATTAAGATCATCTACTCAAAGGAGCACTATCCTAGTTTTAGGATCGCTTGCTTAAAGGAGCGATGTCCTATTTTTTAGGATTGCTTACTTTAAATAAGTGATATCCAATCAAACACTCCAATTTAAGGCTTGTTAAGCTCAAAGGAGTGCCTCTCAAGTTCATCAAGTTGCCACAAAAGATACAATCATAATCCCCAGTAGACTTACATATAACTCATTATCTGCAGAGTTTGCCTTGAATTTTCAAAAGCCAAAAATGGGGTTTCTCTTTTTATCTTTGTTATGAAGTTTTATCAAACATCACCACAAAGAGGGGCAGTTGTAAACATCTCATTTTTTCCCATTTAAGACTTCAATTTATAGTAAAAGTTAATATTATGTTAAGCCCACAGATTACAATAAAAAGAAAAAAAATACATATATATAATAATAACAAATAAAATAGCGTTTCTTTTTAGGCTTGATATGGTGCTAACTTTAATTATAAATTTTTATGGACCAAATTAAATAGCCTATGTGAATTGGTTTATTTAATTAGGCTCATTTTTTAAGTCTTAAATATAACTATCATGCAAATTAAAACCGAGGCACAAACCAATGGCTTGATGGTAAAATACACATACACACATAGGAGCAACTGGGGTTTGAATATACGTAGGAGCAAAAAATCTTTTTCAGTTAGGTGCATAAAGTACATGTGCCCTCACTTGATTGCACATAGGACGTGTGTGTGGAACACGTGAGTCATCTTCCTTAAGTTGCTACCTAGTTTTCCCATGCAAAGGAGCCGTTTCAATATCTCTCTCTTTTTTTTTTAACCCTTTTTTACTCCGATTTTCACCAAATTGATGAGGGGAATTTAAGAAGGTATAGGATACTGTAAATTTGGATAGAAAACTAATCTTAAAACTTATGATTTGACATTCAATTTTTTATTCAAAGTTTGTAAAAAGTCTGTTTTTTGCAAGCAAAGCAAAATTCGAATTTCGATTTGATCTTCCTTTTAGCTTCTAGAAACACATGTTTGAACCAACCTGAACATGTTGGTTCCCTTCCCGATGTTCATGAAGCTAAAAAATTGCAAAATGTGCTTGGGAAGCTTAATTTCACACGTGCCTTATCTTCGGGTTGTTGACCATATCCTGCTTAATTCGACCCCTCACTAGTATAAATAGGGGTTAAGTTCTCCATTCATGGCATCGGAAACATCCCAAAAAACACTATCAAGCTCAAATCAAGCTTCAAGCATCTAGGGTTTCATTTTCAAATTTCTTCGATTACTCTTCATAGAGTTAGATTAGAGCAAACTATGGCTATAGTTGGATCTAGGGGTTATGAAAGCTTTAGCTAGTAGCTAGTAGCTATCCCCTTCATCTAAAGCATCTAGTCGATAACGACTAACAACCACCTCCGTCACTACCTTGCTTCAGTTATGCCATTAATTTCTAGCTACGATTGAGTGAAACCACACCACAAGACCTCTAAAATCCCCTATCTAGCCTACCCACACATTCTCTTGCTGCTAGCGTCGCTAAATCGGTGATTTTGATCATCATCGAAAGCGTGCTCATGCTTCATTCGAGATCTAAGAGACGACTTGAACGTGCTCCAGTATCTGACCCAAAGCCGCTCCAGATCCCCGTATAACCTTGGTAAGTTTATTTCATTTTTTTCTTTATACTTAAATGATAAAAAAATAATAAAAAACACAAATAAATAAAATGAGAATATAGTATCAATTTCCTATGATTTTTAAAGTAATAAAAATTCAAAAAATATATATACAAATATAATAATAATATTAGCAATGTGTAATAAGTAGTATGAGTGTATTTGTGTATGTAAACCTTTTTTGACACATAAAAAACCCTATTTTCTAAAATAAAAGAAAATCAACTTGATGGTTTGAAGGGTCATAAATACAAAATTTATTTTCATAGAAATTGAAAATAGTTCAAAATCTAAAAGATAATTAATACACTAAAATTTTTATAAAAAGAATTACTTTTATCTGATCCCGATATGTGGGCATCTCCGAGATAACATAAAAACTAAAAAAATTATTTTTTGTTCTATCACATTATTTTGTAAATTTCAAATTAATTAGTTAGTTGTAAATATTAAATGATCTTGTCATCAATTTGTAAATAAATTGTAAATTCAACGATTCATGATATTTGATTTATTTTTTAGCATTAAAGGGATAAACTTCAAATTAAAAATTAAGATGGTAACCAAATGGTTTTAATAGGATAACTCTCGAATCCAAAAATTTTTTATTTATCGAATTTTGTTTTAATATCTATTTTTCGCAAACCAGTGGCTAAGTTATGATCAATTAACCCATTGATCCTAATTTACAATTTTTCTTGACTTCAATTAGGTGGCGACTACTAAAAATTTTTCAAAAAAAAGCAAAGTTCGTTTAATTCCTAGTCGAGGTTTTATATTAAATGGATTCGGCTTTAATACAGATCATATTAAAAGAAATAAAACCAGAAAACGAACAATCCAGGCTAGACAACTTTGCTTTATGTTTCAAAAATTTTTGAAATAAAAATTATATACATGTATTATATATTAATGATACTAGTGTTATCAGAACCAGATTGAGATTTTAATTTAGACTTGCTAGAGGGTTAGGGGTTACGGGGTTGGACGAAATCAATAAAAGTAAAAATATAAGAAACATTTTAGTTATGGAAAATAAATTTATATGACATTACTCAATTAAATCTATATTTAGATCAACTCTGTCAATTAATTATTAAATCCATATAAGACATGTAAATTTGAAATTATATAGTAAGTTTTCTTTTTAAGTACACTTTAGCATAGGTCGAGTTGATATGCATGGACCGACCTACTGTCATGGCTAATTTTGGTGGAACCGGATTGAAATTGTCGGGTAGGTCCAATTCGACAACATTAGAATATAAATGAATAGATTATATACACACATGCATGTAGTAAAAAACACACATTTAAACGATGTATAAAAGTATATTGGAGTCGCAATAATAACTCATTTGATTAAATGAAAAAATAAACACCATATAAAATTATTGATGCATAGTCTTATAAAAAAAATTCATAATTAAGAAGATTTGATTAATAATGCAACAAACAATTTGTTACTCTTGCTTCTAGTTCAAACCAAGATCAATCCGAATTAAAAAAATTTAGTTATAGATTATGATTTAGTTTGGCTATGATTTGAATAATTAATAAAAATTTTTATCTTATCAGTAATGTCATTCTAACAAAATCAAATCCTCAATGGCTCAGTTTACAAGAGCGGTTACTAGTCTGTTTGAATAATTTGTTTTCTATTTGTATTTATAGTTGTATCTATTTTATTTTTATATTTATAATTTATATATGAATAAATAAGTTTCCATATTTTTCCATCTATCTTTTTTTTAAAACAAATAATTAGATTGAATAGACACCAAATAAATGCCTAACAAATTTAATACATTAATATACCAAAGAAATAAACAATTTGCTTTGGATGGATGGCAAGTTTCCAAGTTTTTGGAGTGGCTATCCAATCGAGTCAATTCTTACTCATTAGAAGAGCCATCTACAAACAACAAGACTTGTTTTTTTTATTTTTTTTCTTTTGGCCTCACAAACAGGAAGGCTAAGACTAAAGCAGCCTTAAAAGTAGTAGTTATTGTTGTTGTTAATGATTTTTTTTTCATTTTTAATAATGCCCTTACTTGCAAGATGGAGAGCCTGCACTTTAGGGGAAAATAAAGAAAGGTACTACGGCCCCAATCTCTCTCACTCGTCACATGTCTAGAAAATGCACTATCCATTCTCTAAAAGTTAAACCATGTTAAAGACTACCCCGCAATGGGACACCCCACAATGGGGCATATAGTAGGTAAGGGTCATTAATCAGAAGACATATAATAACTAATTTATACTTGCCACAGTTGCATCAATTTGGAAGTGAAATCTTGTTAATGATAATTAAAATCTTTTGAAGTGAAAAGAGAGCCTCAACCTTTATACACAAAGCCTACACATAACTCAGATGCCTTGAAGCCAACAAAATAAAAATTAAAAGAATATTGTTAGAAATAAGGACAAAGAAAAGAGAAAGGTTGAAAAAAAAAGAAGAAGAAAAAAGAAAGAGAAAAGGTGAAAGAAGAAAATAAAAGGATAATAAAATAAGCCAAATCAAAGTGTTTGAGCCTAAAAACAAGGAGGATAACATACTTCCAAAACCGAAATACACCTACAACTTAAAATCCATCTCTTAAAATTACAATGCCACTTACCACCATCTTACGGAGGCTCTTTTGATCATTAGAAATAAATTATCCTTAATAAAAGTTATTTTTTAACTGAGCAAGCCCACTTTAGTTATCTTGAAAAGGTTCTTACTTGTAAAATCCGAAGAGATATGACTATAAAATTTGCTAAATAACCGCACATGATATCCCTTTTATTGCAAGCCAATGACCAAAAGCCTAAGTTACAACCTAAGAAAAGACTTGTTAATCCAAGACGTATCATTTACAAATCAGACTGTAATTTTTGGAATCCAAGCCATGTGTGAAAGCAAGCCAAAGAGAGTGTGAGAAAGTCCTATTTGACTAAATACATCAAGCATAAGATATCTAATTCAAGATCAAGGAAATCCTTTTGCCTCGATATCAGAAAGTCAAATTAAAGGTTGTTGCCCCTCAAAATGGAAAAAGTTCACCAAGAAATGATGTTTAATGAAAGAAGTGAATAGATAAACAATAAGGGAGAGATTGTTGATTATTTGCAATTTTGAAGTAAATGAGACTCTTTACTTGTTAGCAGATGATTTAAAAGAAAAAGGCATTTCAAATCAAGTCGGTAGTAGATCATCTTTTCTTTTCAATCCTTAAGGTCGCCTGCTCAATAGAGCGCTGCCCTAATTTTTGGATCACCTAGGAGCATTGTCTACTCAAGTATTAAGATCGCCTACTTGAAGGAGCACTATCCTAATTTTTAGATCACTTGCTCAAAGGAGAGTCATTCGGTTAAGTATTAGGATCACTTGCTCGAAGGAGCACTATTCTAGCTTTTAGATCACCTACTTATATGAGCATTGTCCAATCAAGTATTAGGATTGCCTACTCGAAGGTGTACTGTCCTAGTTTTTTTATCACCTGCTTGAAGGAGCGTCATCCAGTCAAGTATTAGGATTACCTGCTCAAAAGAGTACTACCATAGTTTTTGGATCACTTGCTTATAGGAGCATCGTTCACTCAAGTATTAGGATCACTTTCTCAAAGAAGCGTTGTCCTAGATTTTGGATCATCTGCTCATAAGAGCATCGTCCAATCACATATTAGGATTGCTTGCTCGAAGGAGCATTGTCTTAGTTTTTGGATCACCTGCTTGTAGGAGTGTTGTCCTGTTAGGATTACCTGCTTGAATGAGTGTTATCCTAGTTTTTGGATCATCTACCTGGAGAGGCGTTATCTAGTCAAGTATTGAGATTACTCGCTCATAGGAGCACTATCCTAGTTTTGGGATTACCTACTTGAAGGAGCATCGTCTAGTCAAGTATTAGGATTCAAGTTTTTGGATCACCTGCTCGAAGGAGTATCGTCCAGTTAAGTAGTAGGATCGCCTACTCGAAGGAGCGCTATCCTGGCTTTTAAATCACCTACTAGAAGAAGCATCGTCAAGTCAAGTATTAGGATTGTCTGCTCAAAAGAGCACTATCCTGGTTTTTGGATCACCTGTATATAAGAACATTGTCCAGTTAAGTATTACGATCGCCTACTCAAAGGAGCGTTGTCCTAGTTTTTGTATCACCTACTCGTAGGAGCATCTCTCCATCAAGTATTAGGATTACCTACTCAAAGGAGTGCTATTTTAGTTTTAGGATCGATTGCTCGAAAGAGCATTGTCCTATTTTTTAAGATTGCTTACTTTAAATAAGCGATATCCAATTAAACACTCCAATTCAAGGCTTATTAAGTTCAAAGGAGTGCCTCTCAAGTTCATCAAGCTGCCACAAAAAATGCACAATCATAATCCCTAATGGACTCATGCATAGCTCATTATCCGTAGAGTTTGCCCTGAATTTTCAAAAGCAAAAAATGGGGTATCTCATTTTATCTTTGTGGTGAAGTTCTATTAAACATTGCACAAAGAAAGATAGTTGTAGACACTCATTTTTGCTTATTTAAGACTTCAATCTATAGTAAAAGTTAATATTATATTAAGCCCACAAATTATAATAAAAAGAAAAAAATACATATATAATATAATAAATAAATAAATAAGTTTTTTTTTGCTTGATATAGTACTAATTTTTATTATGAATTTTTTTAACCCAATTAAATAACCAATGCAAATTGGTCTATTTAATTGGGCCCATTTTTGAAGCCTTAAATACAATTTCCATGTAATTTAAAAAGAGGCACATGCTAACACTTGATGGTAAAACACACATACACACAAAGGAGCGATGGGGTTTGAATTCTGAGTGGAAGCGAATTTTTTTTTTTTTTTTCAGTTAAGCGAATAAAGTACACTTGCCCACGCATGATTGCGGATAGGATGTGCATGTGGAACATGCGCGTCATCTTCCCTAAGTTGCTACCTAGTTTTCCCATGCAAAGGAGCCATTTCAAGCTCATTTTTTACCCTTTTTTACTCCGGTTTTCACCAAATTGATGGAGGGGGATCGAAGAAGGTATAGGATACTACAAATTTTGAAGGGTCATAAATAAAAATTTTATTTTCATAGAAATTGAAAATTTAAGAAACTTAAATTGAAAATAGTTCAAAAGCTAAAAGATAATTAACACACTAACATTTTTATAAAAAGAATTATATTTTGTCTAATCCCAAAATGTAGGTACCTCCGAGGCGATATAAAATCTGAAAAAAATATTTTTTGTTCCATCATATTATCTTGTGAATTTTGAATTAATTCGTTAGTTGAAAATATTAAATGATATTATCATCAACATGTAAATAAAATTGTAAATTTAGAAATTCATGAAATTTGATTTATTTTTAAGCATTAAAAGGGATAAACTTTAAATTAAGAATTAAGGTGGTAACTAAATGTTTTAATAGGATAGTTCCCGAATCTAAAAATCTATAGTTTATCAAATTTTGTTTTAAAATCTATTTTTTCGCAGCCTAGTGGTTAAGTTAAGATCAACTAACCCGTTAATCATAATTTATAATTTTTCTTAACTTTAGTCAGATGGCGACTTCTAAAATTTTCAAAAAAGCAAAGTTCTTTTAATTCCTAGTCGATGATTCGTATTAAATGGGTTCGGATTTAATATGGATCATATTAAAAGAAAAAAGACTAGAAAACGAAAATCCAGGCTTGATAACTTTGTTTTATGTTTCAAAATTTTTGAAACAAAAATTATATACGTGTATTATATATCAATGATACCAGTGTCGTCGGAACCAAATCGAGATTTTAATTCAGACATAATAGGGAGTCTGGGTTCAAGGGGTTAGATCAAAATCAATAAAGTAAAAATATAATGCATATTTTAATTATGAAAGATAATTTATACGACACTACTCAATTAAATCCATATTTAGATCAACTCCATCAATTAATTATTAAACATATAAGATATATATCTTATAAAGAGAAGAAAGTATAATATAATGATTATATTTTATAAATTTATAATATTATATGAATGTAAATTTAAAATTATAATAAGTTTTCTTTTTAAGTACACTTTAGCGCAAACCGAGTTGATATGCATGGACCAACTCATTGTCATGGCTAATTTTGGAGGAGCCGGATTGAAATTTCGAGTGGGTTCGATTCGACAACATAGATGATATAAATGAAAAGACTATATACATACATGCATGTGGTAAAAAACATACATTTAAATGTGTATAATATATATTAGAGTCGCAATAATAATACATTTGATTATAAAAAAATAAACACCATATAAAATTATTCATGCATAGTCTTATAAAAAACAAATTTCATAATTAAGAAGATTTGATTAATAATGCAAAAAATAATTTGTTACTGTAGCTTCTAGTTCAAAACAAGATCAAACTGAATTAAAAAAATTTAGTTATAGATTATGATTTAGTTTGGCATGATTTGAATAATTAATGAAATTTTATAATTTCATTCCAACAAAATCAAATCCTTAATGGCTCAGTTTGCAAGAGTAGTTACTAGTCTATTTGAATAATCTTTTTCTATTTATATTTATAGTTGTATCTATTTTATTTTTATATTTATAATTTATATATAAATAAATAAGGTCTCATATTTTTCCATCTATCTTTTTTTTTTTTCAAACAAATAATCAAATTAAATAGACACCAAATAAATACCTAACAAATTTTACGCATTAATATTCCAAAGAAATAGCAATTGCTTTGGATGGATGGCAAGTTTCCAAGCCTTTTGGAGTGGCTATCCCATCGAGTCAATTCCTACTCATTAGAAGAGCCGTCCACAAACAGCAAGCCTTGTTTTTTTTGGCCTCACAAACAGCAAGGCTAATAGACCAAAACAACCTTAAAAGTAGTAGTTGTTGTTGTTGTTAATGATTTTTTTTTTTTTTAATAATGCCCTTACTTGCAAGATGGAAAGCCTGCACTTTAGGGGAAAATAAAGAAAGGTACTGGGGTCCCAATCTCCTCACTCGTCACATGCCTAGAAAATGCACTGTCCAGTCTCTCTCTAGTCCCTACCCTCTTCTTTCTCTCTCCTCTTTAAATTTTAAATCTCAAGTAAATAAACAAAACAACAACGACGTCAAAAGCAACGAGGCGGGAACGCTACTCCAAATATCTTGGTCCCACACTATTCTTTGCAGTGTAATATAATCATTTACCAAAAAATACAAAACAAGAGAAAATGATTATGTAATGACGCTTTTAACATGTATTTCCTTTTAGGCAACTTATGAATA
Organism: Combretum micranthum; assembly: GCA_024138025.1. NCBI lineage: Eukaryota > Viridiplantae > Streptophyta > Magnoliopsida > Myrtales > Combretaceae > Combretum > Combretum micranthum. Next base: position 617,415 of record JAMXBD010000828.1, read on the forward strand.
CATTTTATATATTTTATTTGTATTCATTAATCTTTTATTTCTAAAGTTGAACATTTTAGATCAGCTTTCAGATCCTTTTCTCAATTTTATCTTTAAATAAAATAATAAAAAATATTAAAAGTATACAATCAAGATGAAATAATCATATAAAAGTCTAATATATCTTTCATAATTTTTTTTATAGATGGTCAACTAAAAAGGATTAATTAATATATTTATCATTTAATTTTTATAGGCCTGGTTTTTCGTAATGAAACTTATTCTATCTTAGATCCCTTAAAATATAAATGATTTTTATCAAAACAGACTAGTATCTCATCTAGTAAGATATATCTTGTAAATAGTAATAACATTTGTTTTTTAACTTCTTAAGTCAATGGAAGTGGTTTTTTTTTTATATGTTTTTTACATTTTTTGACATTACAATAGGAAAAAACGGAGAATGATGCCATTATGGTCATTAGCTTTGCTAAGTGGTTAACTGTATTTATTTTGCACCTTATAATTTACTAGCAAACTTATTGGTGAAAGATAATTATAAAACTAAAATTAATTAAATAAAAATATTACTTACCAACAAAAATTAGAAAGTGTGAATTTGTAACATATGTATCTAAAAATATGAAACAATTCAAACATTTTAAGTTAAATTTTATATTTATAAAATCATAAGTTAGATAATAAGAAATAACTTCAGAATTATCATTGTATTTGTTACTTATCGACCAATATTTTGGTACTTATAGAGATGTAGATTCAATATTTTGCATTGGGATAATTCTATAAATTTTAGAATTTTGATAAAGGTTGAGTTTGGTTTCAATTTCTTAAATATATGATTGTGAGCATACAATAATGAGAAAGTGGGTACATGAATTGATAAATGTGATGGAAATGTAGGACTCTATTCCAGATAACCACTACTGCGATTAACCATAAGAAAACAACGAAGTTTGTAGAGTAAGTAATCGTGCAATAAATTTATTGTTTTATCCTAGCCTTATATAAAAAAAAATGTATATATCATGTTATTTTTTGTAAAATTAGTTATATAAAGATTTTTATGCTAAAAAAAGACACCAAAAAGTCAATACCATTAGTATTACAAATAAAACAGTTTTTTGAGATGAGTTAAAAATAATAACATATATATATAGATATTTAACAAATGAGTTCAATGGACAAAAATCTTAACTAAACAGTAAAATTTATAAAAGACATAATGATGGACACATTCTCAATTTCTGTAGAATGAACAAAAGTCAAGAGTATTTACCATTGTATGAATATTATATGGGAAAAAAATAATTGCAAATAAAAACATGCAATGAAACATTAACTTAATCTTTACTCTGATGAAAAAAATAATAATAAAAACCCTGGATGGCAATCTTATAAGTTGTTTAGATATGGATCTGAGTGCAATAATCACGTGCATGCTGTGTGATTATTGCGTTGCACGTGAGCTAAGGAAACAACACGTGTAAGGATGATCAAAAGAGAGTCGTTTGGGGAGGAGGAGTAAGCAGTCTCAATAGACTGTAACATACGCGTGACTGGTGAGGGAGCTAGAAATCATCAACCTCACTAAGTAGTAAGTACTACAAGATTGTATGAGTTAAGGTGTTTGATTCACTAAAGCGGAAATCTAGCAGCACGATGTTGTTTATACAGATTTCACTTATCTAAATGAGGTGAGAACTAGTGGTATTTATAATGAACCTAGCTATGACATCGTCCATTAGATGAAAATGGACAACCAACAATTAAGACGAGTCCCTCTCATAATAGATATAGAAGTTGGCTCCTTTGTGAACCCAAACCTATTAAGGCCTTCATTTGTAGTGTGTGAGCCAATTTGAGAAATGTTAGAATTAGGCAGGTCAACTCCAACAGGCCCTACTCCAAGCCTATATGCCAAAACTTCCTTGATCATCCTAATTGAACTAAACTTAATTCTTTAAGCCCTATCACATCATCCTAAAAGAGTTAAACCCAAATAAAAATTAGGCTCAAAGCCTTTTATAGTCAAATCATACATCTATGTAAGGAAAAGGGGAAGGTCAATGCAGAAATATATTGGAAAAGTGAGAGAGAGGTTGGGAGAGAAAAACTTTGAGTAGTAGGAAATTGGGATGTAAGATTATTTGAGTGTATGTAAGCGGATATCTAAAATTTTAAAAATAAAAAAGGGATGGTTTTGGAAATGGAATTGAGGGAGAAAAATAATAACACCAATCCCACTAGATGAGAAAAATTTCAGAAATAAACAACTTAAACTCATCTCTTGAAAAGATGAGTTGTAAGTGGCAACCTTGTCTCTTAAGGAGACGAGGACAAAAGTAATCTTGTCTCTTCAAGAGATAGGGTTAATCACTTATAATCTTGTCTCTCTAACAGACAGTTTAACTTGCCTAATTCTGAGATTATTTTTATCCTAGTAGCATTTTTATAATTTGTTTAAATATGTATTGTAATTTCCTTTTCTCTTTGGAAATGTATAATAAAATAAAAATGCGTTATAAAGTCACCCAATATAGCTTTGTGCCTTTAATTAATATAGATAGATGATATATTTTTCATTTTCAATTTTATTAAAATGTGCTATAAAGTCTTAAATATGTATTTTTTATTTGTAAGCACTTTTTCTTGCATGCAATAATCTTTAAAAAAATTATTAAGAATGTGTGGGAGCTCTTGATAAACTTGAAATCTATTTTTATCCTATTTATTTAAAAATTTTCAACTTTAGGCAAATAAGACTAATCATTTATTTTGGTTCAAAGAAGGAGATAAGATCATAATATAGTTATAATTACCAAAATTTAATAAAAAATTAATGTATATTATATTATTTAATTGAATTAATATAATATACTAATAATAGAATAAAAACATATCTAAATACTATGCATCAATATTCCAATTTTAATTGTTAACTATAATCTTATAAGCAAACATAAAGGGTGAAATACGTGTCTATCAATTTTGTAGAAAAAATTATAAATACAAATTATATAATGTTTCATAAGTTTACATGCGAAATACCTTTTGAATATGAGATTCAGCTAAAATTTATAGAGTGCTAAATCACATCTTAAAAAGCGTTTCATGTTTTTTAATTATGAATCGTATCTTCAAAGGATGATTCACTTATTTTATATGTAATCACATATTTAACAGACATTCATATTTGTTAATGAATCGCATATTCAAGATGAATTCGCGTGCAAATTCGTAAATCTCACTTATTAAAGATGTAGTTTTGTGTCGATATTTTGGTAATTAATTTTATGTAATTAGTATTTGAGTAATTTTTATTTGAGGGGTCGTAATCATATAATTTTTTTCTGACATAAGTTTTAAGATTGTTTGGAAAAAAAAAGTTTTAAAACAATTTAAAAAAAATAAAATAAAAAATACAACTCCAAAATCCTAAACCTCCGGAACCAAAATAACAAAGGAAAAACCAAAATCTCAAATTTATAACTCTCTCTCTCTCTCTCTCTCTCTCTCTCTCTCTGTGCCACGCGGTTTAAATTCAGTGATGAAATCTTCTTCTTCTTTTACCTTTTAGCCACGATCGGTTATTCTCCGGTGACCGGACTTCGATTCCCTCTTCCACTGCTACCGACGAACGAGCATTCTCCCTCTCTCGTCTCTCTCTAATCTGTAGATCTTTTGTGATTCATTCAGGTTCCATCACTAGCATTGGCTTACAATTTGCCTTACATGTTAAACCTAGTATTTATTTATTTATTTTTGGACGGATCAGACCGTACATTCGAATATTATCTCATTTTGCTTAATAGTGCGAATTTCATTTTTCATATCCCTTGCTTGTGGAGAAAGTGAGGAATGGAAGTTTCTTACTTTC